>HG992031.1:15459828-16676294 GCA_905220475.3 Ennomos fuscantarius | reverse complement strand
GCCGATCCCGACATCACCGACGTCCCGGACCCGGGGCACTAGGCCCAGGGTCAACAGACATCGGCATGTCCTTAGCCTTTGCCTTCGCAGGGCGGGCCGGAGTCGAAGTGGTCTTACGATCCACCCTCGCTCCGTCTCCCAACCTCTGCTTGGGCTTGGGCTTGAGGCGTTACAACCCTTGCCTCCCATCCTATGGTCAGCGCTACGATTCGCTGCCACACAGAGCATGCAGCAAGCCGCAGCGGTACATACGCTGGCTACGTGTCCAGGCTGTCCGCAGCGATAACACTTATCGCTGCGGTCCACCTTGGATGGGCACTTAGCACGTACGTGGCCTTCCTCCAAACATTTGAAGCAAACAAAGGGCTTGCGCTCCAGCAGGTGGACCCTTGCCGAGGTCCAACCCACGAGCAGCGTGCCCCCCAGCGCTACCTCCTTGGCGGCGGCGATCGGGCATCTCAGCCACATCGAGCCGACTCCGATCAGGTTTGTGCGAACCTCGCTGTACCTGATGGAGTCGATCGAGCATCCGCCGATGCGCGCGACCGCCTCCGCTACCTCGTCCGATCCGACGGAGTCGTCGAGGCCGGAAATGCGCATTTCTGCGCACTTCGTCGGCCTGGTGACGCGGACGAGCTCCGCCGGTAGAATCTCCCGTAACTTCCTCGCCAGTAAGTCCGCCTTGTCGACACTGTCCGAACCTGAGACCTCCAGCATACGCGCCCCAGCTTGCGAAATTCGGAAGCTTAGAGGCGGTATGCCGTGGTCGGTCAGGACAATGGACGACTTGGCCTTCGCGAGCATGTCCATGTAGGTCACCCCCTTCTCCTGAGCACCAGGCTCAAGGGTGAGGACGACCGCCGACGTGCGTGGTGGGCGCAGTTTTTGCCGCCGGGTTTCTGGTCTGCGGGGCTCTCTGCACCGCACCAGACCCATTGGCTTTTCCGCGCTTCACCACCTCGCTCCATCTCTCAGTCTTCTTGGGCGCTGATGGTCGCGCCTGGGACTGTTTCGCCGACGCTGGTTGTAAAGGGACCAGCGCCAGCCTTCTTCTTCTTCTTCTTCCTTTTCCTCTTCCTTTTCGGCTCCCCGACTGCCGGCACAGGGGCAGGGGCCGCAGCTTTGGCTGCCTTACCCTTCCCCTTGTCCGCTGCTAGTGGGGGCCGAATACGCGGCTCCGGAGGCAGCCTGCGTGCCAGCGCCTCGAGCCGAGCGTTGACCATGGTCCCCACCTTCACCATGATCTCCCGCTCGAACTCGTCTCCGTCCTTATCCGGTGTTGGGGCGTTTCGGCGGATCGCTCCGCCTCCACGGCCGTGTCTGCGAGGCAGGACGGATCGGCTCGACCTCGACGCTCTCGCGAGCGACCGAGGGAGCCACCGTCTGCCTCTGAGCCCTCCTCAGCTCCTCCATATCCAGCTTCATCTGGGCGACCTCCTTACGAAGATCGCCCACTTCGCCTTCAGCCGAGCGTTGTCGGCCTGGAGGAGCCGGTTCTCATCGGACACGGAGAGAGAAGACATCTCCGTGACCGCCTCGTGGATCGAAGCCGCCGCGTCCTTAAGGCTCCGGACTAGTGTCCCCTTAAGGTTCGACGACTTCGTCGCGACCTCCCTTAATAATGGTGAGGCTGTCAACGACAGCGCTCACCAGCTCGCTGCTCGATTTGGGACCGGAATCACTTCGGACCTCACCGAAGCGCGAGCTCTCGTCCTTTCCGTCTGCTCCCTTACATAGCTCGTCAGTTCAGCCTCGGCCTGCAAGCGGAGTTCTTCACGCTTGAGTGCGTTCAACTCCGCTTGCGCCTTGGCGAGCCCGACGTACTTGCCAGTAGTTGGTGGGCGACCTCTTCCTCTCCTAGCAGCTGGCGGTCTAGCGCTCCGATCCCCGTCGGAATCGGTTCCACTTCCACCGCTGCTGTTCCTCCTTTTGCGTCCCGATGACGACGCGATGCTCATCGCGGAGCCGGGTCTGGAATCCGACGAATAGTCGTCAGAGTCCAGAGCGGGCTCCCTCCTCATTGACCTCCTCTTCTCGTCCCCCTTGGGACACTCCACGATCTTCACTGAACTCAAAGAATGGCGATTTTTGCCCCCCCCAGAATACGAAGGGCAGCCTCCCGTAGGAGGGAAGGATTGTCCGTTGCCGGCTTTACCTCCCTGGGGTAATCTACTTCTATTGAAATCGGCCATGTTTTGGGGTGCCGGCGTAAAGTGCCGGCTGCCTATAAAAACACACACAGAAACATACACACATACACACACAAAACACTGGCTTCCACCAGCGTGCCCGACGGGGCGGCCGAATTGACCCTCCCCACCGCGCCGCAGACCTTGAAGGTCCGCCATCCCCCGGCCCGAAGGCCCACTGCAGACAGAACTGCTCCATCCCGAGGTGCCCGGCAGGGTGGCCGAGTTGACCCTCCCTGCCGCGCCGCCAGCCTTGAAGGCCGGCCATCCCACGACCCGAAGGTCCGCTGGGGCGATCCTTCATCGCCCCCTCCCCGTCTCTCTGCTGCGCCCTATGCCGAGACATAGGGATCGCAGAGAGACCCCGCCAGGAATTCAGCCAACGGCTAACAAGATCCCCGAAGGAAAGTTATTAACCGTTGCCCAGGGTGCACCGAGCCAAGTGTTGCCCTTCCCCCGAATGCAAGCATTCAAGAGGAACTACAACACCCGGGGTTTCGTGGAGGTATCCTGGCATTGCACCCCAACCTAACCTAACCTAACCTAACCTAACCTAACCTAACCTAACCTAACCTAACCTAACCTAACCTAACCTAACCTAACCTTTTTTTTTTTTTTTTTTTTTTTTTTTTTTTTTTTTTTTTTTAACCCAGGAAAATCCAAATTACGGATTCCTCCAGCCCCGGGGGGAGCCGGAGGATATGTGAGACTCCCACCTCCTAAAGTGAGGCGGTATACTCACTAAAAACCTGGGGTGCCCCTTCTCTTCCGCGATCGCGACAGGGACGCGGGTACGTGGTACGACTCCTCCGTATCCCTGTCCGCGGCAGCCACAGCCCGCAGGCGCGGCACTCTTCCTTACGTCCTCGTCAGGACGTGCCCTCTCGGTTTCAGCGCACCAGGCACCCAGTGCGCCGACCCGCTTGGGGGATCGATTGGCGTGCGGACGACGAACCCCCGTTCGTCACCCGCCGATCCCGACATCACTGACGTCCCGGACCCGGGGCACTAGGCCCAGGGTCAACAGACATCGGCATGTCCTTAGCCTTTGCCTTCGCAGGGCGGGCCGGAGTCGAAGTGGTCTTACGATCCACCCTCGCTCCGTCTCCCAACCTCTGCTTGGGCTTGGGCTTGAGGGCGTTACAACCCTTGCCTCCCATCCTATGGTCATCGCTACAATTCGCTGCCGCACAGAGCATGCAGCGAGCCGCAGCGGTACATACGCTGGCTACGTGTCCAGGCTGTCCGCAGCGATAGCACTTATCGCTGCGGTCCACCTTGGATGGGCACTTAGCACGTACGTGACCTTCCTCCAAACATTTGAAGCAAACAAAGGGCTTGCGCTCCAGCAGGTGGACCCTTGCCGAGGTCCAACCCACGAGCAGCGTGCCCCCCAGCGCTACCTCCTTGGCGGCGGCGATCGGGCATCTCAGCCACATCGAGCCGACTCCGATCAGGTTTGTGCGAACCTCGCTATACCTGATGGAGTCGATCGAGCATCCGCCGATGCGCGCGACCGCCTCCGCTACCTCGTCCGACGTGACGGAGTCGTCGAGGCCGGAAATGCGCATTTCTGCGCACTTCGACGGCCTGGTGACGCGGACGAACTCCGCCGGTACTACCTCCTTAATCTTCTCCGCCAGTAAATCGGCTTTGTCGGCACTGTCCGGACCACTGACCTCCAGCATACGCGCCCCAGCTTGCGAAATACGGAAGCTTAGAGGCGGTATGCCGTGGTCGGTCAAGACAATGGACGACTTGGCCTTATTGAGCGCGTCCATGTACGTGAATCCTTTCTCCCGAGCAATAGGCTCGAGAGTCAGGACGACGGCCGACGTGCGTGGCGGGCGCAGCTTTGCCGCCGGGTTCCTGGTCTGCGTTGCCCTCTGCACCGCACCAGACCCATTGGTTTTGCCACGCTTCGCCACGTCGCTCCATTTCTCCTTCATAGCCTTCGGCGCTGGTGGCAGTGCCTTGGGCTGTTTCGCCGACGCTGGTTGTAAAGGACCAGCGCCGGCCTTCTTCTTCTTCTTCTTCCTTTTCCTCTTCCTTTTCGGCTCCCCGACTGCCGGCACAGGGGCAGGGGCCGCAGCTTTGGCTGCCTTACCCTTCCCCTTGTCCGCTGCTAGTGGGGGCCGAATACGCGGCTCCGGAGGAAGCCTGCGTGCCAGCGCCTCGAGCCGAGCGTTGACCATGGTCCCCACCTTCACCATGATCTCCCGCTCGAACTCGTCTCCGTCCTTATCCGGTGTTGGGGCGTTTCGGCGGATCACTCCGCTTCCACGCCGTGTCTGCGAGGCAGGACGGATCGGCTCGACCTCGACGCTCTCGCGAGCGACCGAGGGAGCCACCGTCTGCCTCTGTGCCCTCCTCAGCTCCTCCATATCCAGCTTCATCTGGGCGACCTCCTTGCGAAGATCGCCCACTTCCGCCTTCAGCCGAGCGTTGTCGGCCTGGAGGAGCCGGTTCTCATCGGACACGGAGAGAGAAGACATCTCCGTGACCGCCTCGTGGATCGAAGCCGCCGCGTCCTTAAGGCTCCGGACTAGTGTCCCCTTAAGGTTCGACGACTTCGTCGCGACCTCCTTAATAATGGTGAGGCTGTCAACGACAGCGCTCACCAGCTCGCTGCTCGATTTGGGACCGGAATCACTTCCGGACCTCACCGAAGCGCGAGCTCTCGTCCTTTCTGACTGCTCCCTTACGTAGCTCGTCAGCTCAGCCTCGGCCTGCAAGCGGAGTTCCTCACGCTTGAGTGCGTTCAACTCCGCTTGCGCCTTGGCGAGCCCGACGTATTTGCCGGTCGTTGGTGGGCGTCCTCTTCCTCTTCTTGCAGCCGGCGGTCTAGCGCTCCGATCCCCGTCGGAATCGGTTCCACTTCCACCGCTGCTGTTCCTCCTTTTGCGTCCTGATGACGACGCGATGCTCATCGCGGAGCCGGGTCTGGAATCCGACGAATAGTCGTCAGAGTCCAGAGCGGGCTCCCTCCTCATCGACCTCCTCTTCTCGTCCCCCTTGGGACACTCCACGATTTTAACTGAAGACAAATGGCGACTTTTGCCCCCCCCAGAATACGAAGGGCAGCCTCCCGTAGGAGGGAAGGATTGTCCGTTGCCGGCTTTACCTCCCTGGGGTAATCTACTTCTATTTAAATCTGCCATTGTTTTGGTTGCCGGCGTAAAGTGCCGGCTGCCTATAAAACACACAAGAACACAAACACTCAACACAAACACACACAAAACACTGGCTTCCACCAGCGTGCCCGACGGGGCGGCCGAATTGACCCTCCCCGCCGCGCCGCAGACCTTGAAGGTCCGCCATCCCCCGGCCCAAAAGCCCTCTGCAGACAGAACTGCACCGTCCCGAAGTGCCCGACAGGGTGGCCGAGTTGACCCTCCCTGCCGCGCCGCCAGCCTTGAAGGCCGGCCATCCCACGACCCGAAGGTCCGCTGGGGCGATCCTTCATCGCCCCCTCCCCGTCTCTCTGCTGCGCCCTATGCCGAGACATAGGGATCGCAGAGAGACCCCGCCAGGAATTCAGCCAACGGCTAACAAGATCCCCGAAGGAAAGTTATTAACCGTTGCCCAGGGTGCACCGAGCCAAGTGTTGCCCTTCCCCCCGAATGCAAGCATTCAAGAGGAACTACAACACCCGGGGTTTCGTGGAGGTATCCTGGCCTTGCACCCCAACCTAACCTAACCTAACCTAACCTAACCTAACCTAACCTAACCTAACCTAACCTAACCTAACCTAACCTAACCTAACCTAACCTAACCTAACCTAACCTTTTTTTTTTTTTTTTTTTTTTTTAACGTGGGGGAAATGCATTTACGCACACCCGCGGCTGGGTCGGCCACGAGTAGTGTCGGGCTCGATGCCCGGAAGGGGCACCCATACCGACTAAAACCTCCACGATGTTCCGCCTACTCAGCTGGAAGCGGGGCCGCGGGCCCGCTTGCGCATTCTCCGCAGCCCCGCTTGCGCTGTTGCTCGCTCCGTGCAGGAGCGAGCCCTCCTCGGTGGGGGTGTATAAAGCCCCCTCCCGGAGGGGTGTATAAAGCCCCTCCTCCTCCTCGAGTGGTGCCCCGGAACATCTGGGGCACCAACTCCTCTGGGGGACCCTGTTTTCAGGGACGTTGGATGGCCCACATCCAGCGCCCCGAGTCCCCGCCGCAGGGACGGAGTCAGGAATTTAATCCCAGCTCCGTCACCGCGCCCTCAGGAGTGGGGGAGAGAGAGTACTCCGTTCTCTTTCCCCCGCCCCTAGCTTGCGCCGTTGTCTGCCGCAATAGGCAGGGAGACGACGGCGCGAGCTCCTCCTCGGGGGGGGGGTGTATAAAGCCCCCTCCCCAGACCTCTCCTCGTCGAGCGCTCCTAGCAAGACGGTCGACGGTGAGAGGCCAATTCTGCAGCCACCTGCTGCCACTCGCGCCGCCGCCTCCGGCCCTCAGAGACGTCGGCGCGATCCTCCACGGGGGGGGGTGTATAGAGCCCCCTCCCCGGAGGGGTGTACAAAGCCCCTCCTTCATTCGCGAGAGCGATAGCGATGCCCCGGGGCTATAACGGGGCATCGCCCCCGCCCTCTGGAGCGGAGGAGCGAGAGGATGGCAATCTCTCTCCCCCGCCCCCCACCTCCCCGGGCCTTTCCTCGTCGAGACGACCGCAACGAATCGACGGTGAGAGGCCGATCCTGCAGCCGCCTGCTGCCCACTAGCGCGCCACCGTCGCCCCTCCGACCAAAGGCGACGGCGCGCGCTCCTCCTCGGGGGGGGGTGTATAAAGCCCCCTCCCGGAGGGGTTTTTAAGCCCCTCCCTCACCAGGGGCGATGCCGCTTACTCCTGGACATCGCCCCACCCTCTGGAGCGAGGGAGCGATAAGACACTCCCTCCCCCGCTCCTTGGTCCCCCCCCTGCGAACAGAAGAGGGACCACCTCCCCGGTCCTCCCATTGTCGAGCATGGCTAATTGCTCGACAACGAGAGGCCGCCTTGACTCGCACCACCGCCTCCCATGCCAAGGATGCGACGGTGCGAGTCCCCGCCTCTCTGCTGCGCCCTATGCCGAGGCATAGGGATCGCAGAGAGGCCCCCCCCCCGCCAGGAATTTCGCCAACGGCTAACAAGATCCCCGAAGGAAAGTTGTTAGCCGTTGCCCAGGGTGCACCGGTCCAGGTGCTGCCCTTCCCCCCGAATGCAAGCATTAAGAGGGAATTGCAGCACCCGAGGCAACGTGGAGGTATCCTGGCATTGCACCCCAACCTAACCTAACCTAACCTAACCTAACCTAACCTAACCTAACCTAACCTAACCTAACCTTACCTAACCTAACCTAACCTAACCTTTTTTTTTTTTTTTTTTTGACCCGGGAAAATCCGTTACGGATTCCACCTACTCTGGGTGGAGCAGGTGGATATGTGGGACTCTCCGTCCAGAGTGAACGGCATACCCACTAAAAACCCGGGGTTCTCCATCCCGCCGCATGTAGTAGGGCTACGTGGTCGCCTTAGCATTCTATCCGCAGCCCTACCTACGGTCAGCCGCATCCGGCTCCATCCTCACCGTCGGGACGTGACGTCGACGGCGACATCTCGGGGGCGCACTGAGAACTCGTGCGCCGTCCGGCTTGGGGGACCCTATGCAAGCGGGCAGCGAGCACCCACTCGTCACCCACTCAGGTCCCATCACCGACGTCCCGGACCCGGGGCACTAGGCCCCGGATCAGCAGAGCGGCTTGGAGTCGAAGCGGCCTTACGGTCCGCCCTCGCTCCGCGCCTTCTCCGCCTCGGGTTGGGCTTCAGGGAATCGCACCCCTTTCCACCCATGCGGTGGTCGGCCTTGCGGCTCACTGCGGCACAGAGCACACAGTGAGCCGCGGCCGAACACTCGCAGGCCACGTGGCCAGGCTTCCCGCAGCGATAACAGAGATCGCTGCGGTCCACCTTCGATGGGCATTTCTGCCTCACGTGGCCCTCTTCCAGACAGCGGAAGCAAACGAAGGGCTTCGGCTCAAGCAGGTGGACTCTAGCCGACACCCAACCCACGAGCAACTTTCCCGTCGCTGCTACCGCTTTGGCGGCCGACACCGGACACCGCAGCCACATCGACCCGATCCCGACAAAGTTACAGCGAACCTCGCTGTACTTTATCGAGTCGGGCGAACAACCGCCGACACGTGCGACTTCAGCCGCGACTTCATCCGATGAGACGGAGTCGTCTAGGCCGGAAATGCGCATTTCTGCGCACTTCATCGGCCTGGAGATTCGGACGAGCTCCGCCGGGAGGCATTCCCTCAATCTCTCCGCCAATGCGTCAGCCTTGGGCCCACTACCGTCACCCATTACCTCGAGCATACGCGCACCGGTAACCGCAACTCGGAAACCCAGTGGTTTATCGATGCCGAGGTCGGGCAAACGGACGTGAGCCCTGGCCTTCGTGAGCACCTCGTTGAAGGTCACGCCCTTCTCCACAGCACTAGGCTGCAGATTCAGGGTGACCACCGACGATCGTGGTTGGCGCAGTTTCACCGCCGGAGTCCTGGTATGCGGTGCAGTTTGCACCGCGCCAGCCCCGTTGGTTTGACCGCGCTTCACCACGCTGCTCCACGCCGCAGTCATCGCCTTGGGTGCCGGGGGCAGCACCCGCGGCTTGGTCACGTCCTTAGGCGTTGTACCGCTCTTCTGCTTCCCTCGGGTCATCTTCCCTTTGCCCTCACCGACCGGCGGTTTGGAGACAGGGGCCGCAGCTTTCGCTGCCTGAGCCTGTCTCTTATCCGCAGCCAGTGGGGGCCGGGAACGTTTCTCCGGTGGAAGCCGCTGAGCCAACGCCTCGAGTCGAGCGTCCACCATGGTACCTACTCGAACCATGATCTCCCGCTCGAACTCACTGTCCCTCGCCGGTGGGGCGCCACTGCGGATTTCTCCGCTTTCGCGCCTGGGGAGCGGTGCAGGGCAGGGTGGCTCAACCTCCGTGCTCTTGCGAGCAGTAGAGGGAGCCGGGGTCGTCTGCCCTTGCGCCTTCCTAAGCTCCTCCACATCCAGCTTCATCTGAGCCATCTCCTTACGGAGACAGCCCACTTCAGCCTTCAGCCGAGCATTGTCGGCCTGGAGAAGCTTAGTCTCATCGGAGACGGAGTGGGTGGCCAGCTCCGTCACCGCCGTCCTAATGGAAGCCGCCGCATCCTTAAGGGATCGGACAAAAGTCCCCTTAAGGTTCGACGACTTCGTCGCAACCTCCGTGACTATAGTGAGGCTGTCCACCACAGCACCCACCAGCTCAGCACTCGACCTGGGAATGGGATCGCTCCCATCCCCTGCCGATAGGCGAGCTATCCGCCTCTCGCGGTTCTCCCTGATGCGCGTCGCCAGGTCCTCCTCGGCCTGTAATCGGTGTTCTTCACGCCTTAAGGCGATCAACTCCGATTTGCCCTTGGAGAGCCCGAACGACGTCCCGGTCATCCGGTCAGGGTAACCTTTCCCCCGTCTGGCTAGCGGCTCGTACCGGCTGCGCTCCCGAGTGGAAGCGTCGGAGCCCGAGTCGCAGCCCGACATCCTCCTCTTGCGCCCCACCGCACTCGCCCCGACTGAATCGAGGCTCATGGTGGAGCCCGCCGAGCCCGACTCGATGTCATCCGAGTCAAGGGCTGGCCGCACTTTAATAAAGCGCCCCTTCTCGTCCCTAACGGGACCCGTACCTCTCTTGACAGTTTGTTGATGGTGATTCTTGCCCCCCCCAGAATACGTGGGGCAACCTCCCGGAGGAGGGAAGGATTGTCCGTCGGAGACGGCTTTACCTCCCTGGGGTAGTTTATACGCTCTATTTGAATCAGCCATTTTGGGGGCCGGTTAAAGGACCGGCAACCTGTAGGGACGACACAATACATAAAACAAAGAACACAAACAAGTACAACAGAGTGGACAGAACACAAGACGAGAAGAAAAAAAAAAAAAAAAAAAAAAAAAAAAAAAAAGAACTGGTTTTCACCAGCTGCCCGACGGGGTGGCCGAGTTGACCCTCCCCGCCGCGCCGCAAGCCTTGCAGGCTCACCATACACCGGCACGAAGGCCCTCTGCAGCCGAAGCTGCTCCGCCAGCTGCCCGACAGGGTGGCCGAGTTGACCCTCCCTGCCGCGCGCTAAGTGCCACGAAGGCACACCACCCTCCGACTCGCTCCGCCGCTTCCCGGACTATCCAGGGCGCCGGGGCGAGCCCCACGCGTAGTCACAGACTGTGACCACGCCTCCTGCCTCTCTGCTGCGCCCTATGCCGAGACATAGGGATCGCAGAGAGGCCCCGCCAGGAATTCAGCCAACGGCTAACAAGATCCCCGAAAGGAAGTTATTAACCGTTGCCCAGGGTGCACCGAGCCAAGTGTTGCCCTTCCCCCCGAATGCAAGCATTCAAGAGGAACTACAACACCCGGGGTTTCGTGGAGGTATCCTGGCATTGCACCCCAACCTTTTTTTTTTTTTTTTTTTTTTTTTTTTTTTTTTTTGTTTTTCGTGAAGAAAAATGCGTTTACGCACACCCGCGGCTGGGTCGGCCACGGGTAGTGTCGGACTCTGTGCCGGTGTGCAATGGCACCCCTACCGACTAAAAAACTCCACGATATTCCTCCCTCGTCTATGTGGAGGAGGACTGGGGAACCGGCAGAGCCTTGACGTCCAGTCCTCCCCCGACGATTGCCCGCTTTGACAGTGGGGCCTACGCGCCCCTCCTTCCGGGAGGGGCCCGGGAGCTACCTTGGGAGCCAGGTCGCTCCCGCCAGACGGTGGTGGCGATTAGTGCAATGCGGGAGGAGGCGCCCCCGCGCCGCGCTCCCGCTAATCACCACCGGGGAGAAGAAGGCGACGATCGTGCAGTCGCCTTCTCCTGCCTCCCCTCCGCCTGCGGAGCGGCGCCGCGAGAGGATCCTCCTCCCGTGCGCGCTCCGCTGCCTCCTTCTGCGACATCACTTCCTCGCAGAAGGAGGCAACTGCGGCCCAAGACTCCTCGCCTCCCAGCATCGAGATGATCACGCTGGGAAGCGAGAGGTCTGGTCCGACCACCGCGATCAGACTTCGGCGCGGCTCGGACCAGGCTGGGCACTCCTCGAGGGTGTGCTGTGCCGTGTCCTCCACCGCGCCGCAGTGGTGGCACACCGGGGTCTCCTCTCTTTGGATCCGGTGCAGGTGTGATCCAAAACAGCCGTGTCCGGATAACACCTGCACTAGACGGAACGAGAGAAATCCGTGGGACCGCTCGAGCCAGTCTTGCAAGACTGGCCCCAGTGCGTCCAGCGTTCGGCGGCCGAAGGTGGCGGAGGCGAGGTCCTCCGTCCAGTGATGGACGATGGCTTCCTTCGCCTCGCGCCGTACGGCCTCCCGCTCTTCCGGGGCGGGGCTCTCCCCGAGAGCCCTACGCCGCGCCGACCATTCGTACACTTTGGCGAGCACCCATGCCTCTAACTCCCAAGGCGGGGTGCCCGCCAGAGCGCACGCCGCTGAAAATCCTACCGACCGGTAGGCCCTTGCCACCCGCTGTGCAATGGCCCTTTGGGGCCTGCGGATGGCAGTGGCGTTCTCCCTCCTGTGGAGGGAGTCCGCCCAGATGGGGGCCCCGTAAAGGGCCATGCTCTTCAAGATGCCAGCATATAAGCGCCGGCATCGCGCCTTAGGCCCTCCCAAGTTTGGGAGAAGCCACGAGAAGGCGTCCGCAGCCTTCAACAGGCGCGTCGACAGCCCGCTGAAGTGTGGGCCGAAGCGCCACCTGCTGTCGAGCACAAGGCCCAGATATTTTATCTGGGTCTTGGCCGCGATCCTAATGCCCTCGACGACGATGTGGGCGTCAAGTGGCACGCGCTGCCGAGGCCCATGGAAGAATACGGCCTCGGTCTTCTGCAGTGCCACCTTCAATCCTAGGCGGCGGATCCTCCCCGCAACTAAGGATCCGCCAGCCGAGGCCAGACTGGCCGACTCCTGCCAGTTCCTCCCACGGGCAGTGAGGAGAGTGTCATCCGCGTAGCAGATGACACTCGTGCCACGTAGGAGGGTTCCTCGCAGGAGCCAGTCAAAACCGATGTTCCACAAGAGTGGTCCTAGAACCGACCCCTGTGGAACACCGGACTCCGCGCCGTAACGCCTGAGTCTTGCCAATTTATCTACAAGGAGGACCTCGCGGTTCTCCAAGTAGCTGGCCAGCAGGTTCCGCAAATATGGAGGCACTCCGTGGTACCGGAGTGCCTCCAAGATCGTTGAGTGGGGGACGGAGTTAAATGCGTTGGCTATGTCAAATGACACAGCCAGGACTCCGTCCCCGTCCTCCACGGCCTCCTTCACCTGTCCCTGAAGCCGAGCCAGCGCGTCTATTGTCGAACGCCCCCTTCGAAAGCCGAATTGGGCGTCCGACAAGTCCGGCCCTACGTCCCGCAAGTGCCTCTTTAGCCGGGTTGCGACTATCCCCTCAAACAGCTTACCAGCGTCGTCCAGCAGGACGATTGGCCGGTATGCCGAGGGGGAGTCTGCTGGGCGTCCCTCCTTCCGGAGGAGGCATAGCTGCCCCTCCTTCCAAGGTTTGGGGAACCTCCCAGCCGTGAAGCACGCGCTGAAGAGGTCCCGAAACCTTTCCTCCATTTGGGAGATGGCAATAGCCACCACCCGCGCGGGAACGCCGTCCGGTCCCGGGGTCGTCCTCTTGGCCCGGAGGCGGAGAGTGCCCGCGTAGAGTTCCGCCGCCGTAACTGCGGGGACCTCTTCATCCTCTTCTGGGGAAGGTGCCTCCTGCGGAGGGTCCATTGCTGGGGGGATGAAGTTGGTCCTTGGCGGGAACAAGGACCGGACCACCCCATCCAGGAATTCCGGCTCGAGGGTTTCCGTCAATGGGGGACCACAAGGGCGAAGCTTATTCCGCGCCGCCCTATATGGTCTCCCGTACGGGTCTCTGTCGAGACTGTCCAGCATTTCGGCCCTCGCCGAATCGTCAGCGGCGCATTGCACCCCAACCTAACCTAACCTAACCTAACCTAACCTAACCTAACCTAACCTAACCTAACCTAACCTAACCTAACCTAACCTAACCTAACCTAACCTAACCTAACCTAACCTAACCTAACCTAACCTAACCTAACCAACAAGTCGCAAGTTGAAACTTTGTCGCACCGCGACGTGCGACACGTCATTAAATCCGTCTCCAGCTGCGCTGCTCGAATCTGCAACAAAAATTTAAAAATTAGATCAAAATTTTAGAAAAACTTACCAAAAACCGACATTTTACATACATTTACCATTTTTTCGAGTTTCAAACACCCATAGCTTCCGTTTATACAGGCCGATCCGCGCGAAAAAGCGTTATTCGGGATCGCCTGGACCCCCCGCGTCCGGCGACACCGGTCCCGGCGCCCTAGCGCGAAAAAATTTTTCAAAAATCAATTTTCATAGTTAAAAATCCACCTCAGTAAGACAGCCCGGCAGGAACAAATCAACAAGTCGCAAGTTGAAACTTTGTCGCACCGCGACGTGCGACACGTCATTAAATCCGTCTCCAGCTGCGCTGCTCGAATCTGCAACAAAAATTTAAAAATTAGATCAAAATTTTAGAAAAACTTACCAAAAACCGACATTTTACATACATTTACCATTTTTTCGAGTTTCAAACACCCATAGCTTCCGTTTATACAGGCCGATCCGCGCGAAAAAGCGTTATTCGGGATCGCCTGGACCCCCCGCGTCCGGCGACACCGGTCCCGGCGCCCTAGCGCGCCCGCCCACCCACCCGTCCTTGATTAGCTATATTAATTTTCGGTGCAGCGGAGGCGACCTTGTTGACCGACTGAAAATAATTTTAAATTATTTGTTTGTGTTGTACAGTTGATTAGAGTCACAATAGACTTACTGACCTAAATTATAAATTTTATAATTTTACTACTTAAATATATGTTTACATTTCTAGACTTAGAATACAATTATTCGACACTGATTATTTCTGACAATTATTTTTATACTTTATATTTTATATAAATTCGGACCCTTTACATCCATAAATATACGAACTGACACGTCTCTCTGACAATATGTTTGGTCACCGCACCCCAGCCAAAAAGGCAAACCAAACATACACGATGCTTCAGGAGCCCTCCAAAAAGCCAAACTCCGCGCAGAAGGACCCTCAAGACATGACAATGGAAGGTGAAACAAGCCAAAATCCTATTCCCATTCCTAGTGTCCGGCGGAGTATCGGAGAAAGGGACTCTGGAAAGCCAGACCAACAGGCTAAGCCCCACACTCCCCCGAACAAGCCTTCTCTGGTGGAGCCCCAAAAGCCGAAGCCGCGAACCGTGCTCTCTCAAGGGAACACGAGACGAGCATCAACAGAGGCAGCTGGCAACTCACCTAAGCCAGAAAAGACTAAGTACAATGACCGAGTTTCCGAAGCCCAGGCGTGCGTACAAAAAGCCAAGTACCACCTAGGGAACTCTAGGAACACCAAAAATGAAATTAAGACAGAAGTAACACTGGCGATTGAGCGACTGTATGAACTAGTGAAAGAATCAGAGTCGGCGAAAACTAGCAAAAAAGCTTCACAAATAAAAGACGCAGCTTCAATACCGGCTGAAGAAAAAGAAAATAGTAAAGAAGATAGGAATAAGGAACTAATAAGGACATTAATGGAGCACACAGAACTCCTTAAGGAAAATACGGAAAAAATGGAAAGGCTCAAGGATGTCATAGAAAAGCAATCCTACGCGAGTGTGGCTGCGATATCCTCTATTAGTAAGCGCCCTGAGAGGGCTGCGCTACACTCCGTAGTGATATCTGGCAAAGACGAAATGGAAACTGGCGAAGAGATTTTAAACAGAATAAGAAAAGCAGTTAACGCAAAAGAAGGAGGAATAAACGTGGAAAATATTAGGAAAGCCAAGGACAGGAAAATTATCTTAGGATGCAGAACGGAAGATGAAAGGCGGAAGGTACAGGAAAGGATAAAAAAGTCTGGAGAAAATCTTAACGTGGAAGAGATCAAGAACAAGGACCCTCTCGTTATTTTAAGGGATGTGCTGCTATATAACAGCGATGAGGAAATTCTTGGTGCGTTAAAAAACCAAAACAAAGATATATTTAAAGACTTGACTAAAACAAACATCAGGATGGAAATAGCCTACAAAAAACGCACCAAGAACCCTCATACCGGACACGTCGTCATGAGAGTGTCCCCCAAAATATGGCAGCGTATGACAGAGGCTGAGTCGGTGCACATAGACCTCCAAAGAGTACGAGTGGCGGACCAATCGCCACTCGTCCAGTGCTCACTCTGCCTCGGATACGGTCATAGCCGGCGCTTCTGTAAGGAAACGCTGGCCAAATGCAGTCACTGCGGGGGACCTCACATGAAGACAGAGTGTTCTGAATGGCTCGCTAGTGCGACCCCTTCCTGCTGCAACTGCATGCACTCCAAAATGGACAGAACTGACCACAATGCGTTCAGTCAGGAATGTCCAATAAGGCGGAAGTGGGACGCGCTGGCTAGAGCCACGATAGCCTATTGCTAAAGGCACCTCCGGCAAAAACATCGACTATGACTCAATTAAGACGAGGCCATTCTTCGCTGCCCAAGCAAATCTGCAAAGAAAAGCACTGGCAACGCAAGAAATTATGCTTGAGGCAAGTAAAAAGAAAATGGCCTTTGCGCTGCTCCAGGAGCCGTACGTAGGGAGCGTGGGTAGAATGAGAGACTATGCGGGTGCTAGAATATACCAAAACACCAAGCCAGATGACGGTGTCGTTAAAGCGGCAATTGCCGTTTTCGATCCCGAGCTTAACGTCATCCAGTGCCCGGATTTCACCACGGCCAACATCGTAGTGGTGAAACTCAAAACCCGCGCTTGGGAGATCGTAGTCGTCTCGTTTTACTTTGAGCCCGACCCAGAGCCGATAGGGCCATACCTGGAGCAGCTGGGCAAAATTGAACAGAGATTCGGCCGGAAACTCATAATGGGAGGCGACTCAAATGCGAAAAGCACATGGTGGGGCAGTCCAAAAATTGATAACCGAGGGGAAGAAATGGCAGGGGCATTGGAAGAAATGGGTTTGCAGGTACTCAACGAAGGAAACACCCCAACTTTTTTCACTATAAGGGGTGGGAAGGCCTGCACCAGCTTTGTAGACATTACGGCCTGCACGTCTGAAGTTCTTGACCTGGTGGAGGACTGGAAGACAGATGAAGGCATGACGAGCTCAGACCACAACGCCATAACCTTTAAAATTAGACTACAAAAATCTAAAGGAGTCAACATAATTAGAACCACAAGGATTTACAATAGCAAAAAAGCTAACTGGGACCGGTTTCATTGGAAACTGGCTCAGTTGCTAGACGAAAATAAAATTAATAAACTAGTATTTGATGAAACAACGGATAAAACAGAATTAGAGAAGAATATAGAAATATATATAAATATCATTTTAGAAACATGCAATAGTAGTATTCCAAAAATTAAAACTAAAAATGAAATTAACTTACCGTGGTGGTCCGACGAGCTCGCCAAGTTGAAACAGGAAGTCTTCACCAGGAAGCGCAGGATTCGGTGTGCAGCGCCGGTCCGTAGAGACAAAGTCATCGGAGAGTACCTGCAAACAAAAGAAAGATATGAACAAAAAGCCACAAAAGCCCAAACAGAAAGTTGGATGGAGTTTTGTGGAAAACAGGACAAAGAGGGTCTATGGGAAGGAATATATAGGGTAATAGGAAGAACGGCTAAAAGGCACGAAGACCTGCCCTTAACTAAGGAAGGCAGAGTCCTGAATCAGAGAGAGTCTGCTGAATTGCTCGCTGAGACATTCTACCCAGCCGATACAAAAGAGTCTGACAATGCCGAACACACGCAGATCAGGAGAGTAGCTCACCAAATAAACGGATCGGGGCATGATGATGGAAAACATGACCCGCCGTTTACTAAAGAAGAGTTAATGACTGCTGTGCTCAGCTTTAACCCAAAAAAGGCCCCAGGGGCGGATGGTCTGACGGCGGACATCTGTATGCGGTCGATCCTCCAGGACTCCGAGCTTTTCCTTTCACTGGCAAACAAATGCCTTGAACTGGGCTACTTCCCGGAGATATGGAAGGAGGCCACAGTCGTGATCCTAAGAAAACCCGGGAAGGATAGCTATACAGTGCCAAAATCATATAGGCCTATAGGTTTGTTGCCAGTGATGGGAAAGGTTCTGGAAAAGTTGATTGTAGGCAGGATCAAATGGCATATAATCCCTCGGCTTAGCCCTCGCCAATACGGCTTTATGCCTCAAAAAAGCACAGAGGACTCTCTCTATGATCTAGTCGAATATATACGTGGAAAAATGGCAAATAAGAAATTACTCACCATGATATCGCTAGACATAGAGGGGGCCTTTGATAGCGCGTGGTGGCCCGCAATCAGGCTGAGACTGGCCGAGGAGAAGTGCCCGGTGAACGTGAGGAGAGTGGTGGACAGCTACCTGGAAAATAGAAAGGTTAAAGTACGGTATGCTGGTGAGGAGGTGACCAGGGAAACAACAAAGGGCTGCGTCCAAGGATCGATTGGAGGCCCGATTCTCTGGAACCTCCTTCTCGATCCCCTCCTCCAGGGACTAGAAAAGCGTGGAGACTACTGTCAAGCCTTTGCCGATGACGTGGTGCTAGTGTTTGATGGAGACACTGCGATGGAGGTCCAGCGACGCGCAAACGACGCTCTCGCTTATGTTCATCAGTGGGGTGTCAAAAATAAGTTAAAATTTGCACCGCACAAGACAAATGCCATGGTCTTGACACGGAAACTTAAATTTGACACACCACTGTTGAGCATGGGCGGAGTTGACGTTGGCATGTCGCAGGAACTCAAAATCCTGGGGCTCACAATAGACAATAAGCTTACATTTAACGACCATGCCGCAAACGTGTGCAGGAAAGCACTTAACTTTTATAAGCAATTGTCTAGAGCCGCCAGGATTAGTTGGGGGCTCCACCCAGAAATCATACGCACAATATACACGGCAGTAGTCGAACCAGTGATATTATACGCTGCGAGCGTATGGGCACCAGCAACCAAGAAACTGGGAATACAAAAGCAGTTGAACGCGGTCCAAAGAGGATTTGCACAAAAACTGTGCAAATCCTATCGTACCGTTTCCCTGAACTCGGCACTGGTTCTGGCTGCGATGCTCCCCCTTGACCTTCGTATACAGGAAGCAGCAGCCCTGTATGAGGCAAAGAGGGGGGCGCCGCAGCCGGTGCTAGGAGACAGGGAGATTGAGCGACGTACCGCGTTCACCGACACGCCTCACCCCGCAGTGAATATGTGCCCGCAGTTCGTATGCCTGATAAACCAAGAAGAAGTTGACAACAACAGCAATCAAGCAGTACGAATCTTCACGGACGGCAGCAAAATTGATGGCAAGGTGGGGGCGGCATTGTCTCTATGGAGCAATGACGTTGAAACCAAATGCCAGAAATTGAAGCTGTCGTCCTACTGCACGGTCTATCAGGCAGAACTGTTGGCCATATGCAAGGCCATAAAAGAGGTGCTTAGACGCCCGGAAACCAGTTTCGGCATTTACAGCGACTCACGCTCGTCACTTGAAGCGGTCAGAAGCCAACGCTGTCTCCATCCTCTCGTAGTCGAAATCCGCAAGAACCTTAGTGAGTGCAAACACCAGAACAAAAGCGTACAACTCTTCTGGATAAAAGCTCACGCGGGACTCGAGGGAAACGAGAGAGCTGACCAACTGGCAAAATATGCAGCCCTAAAAACAAAGACCAAGCCAGACTATGACCGGTGTCCGATTTCATTCATCAAGCGTCAAATACGTGGGGGCACGCTTGATGAATGGAATCGGAGGTACAAATCTGGAGAGTCTGCTAAGGTTACAAAATTATTCTTCCCGGATGCGATAAAAGCCTTCAAGGTAGTTAGGAAAGTTATACCGACGGGGGTGATCACACAGGTGATGACGGGGCATGGTGGGTTTTCCGAATACTTGAACAGGTTCAGGTGTAAGGAAAGCCCATCATGCGTATGTGACCCTGATCAAACTGAAGACGTGACCCACGTGTTGACGGAGTGCCCTGCCTATGGCCTTGAAAGACTTGAAGTAGAGCAGGAATTGGAGATGGAAATATCAAAAGAAAATTTCAGCAAATTGATATCGGATACGGAAAAAAGGAATAGATTTATAAAATATTGTGAAGTTGTGACAAGCAAGGTTATAAAACGTAATAAATAATGATGATGAAACAATTAAAAATAAGTAAATAATACTCAGTTGATAAATAATAACAAAATGCTATATATGTATATTATAATAATATATGATGTTAGCGTTAAATATTTTAAACTGAAGAAAAAATGAGATAATTATAATGATACTAAAATGAAATAAAAAATTGAATACACAAGAAAACATGTAAATACAAAAAATTGGCAAACACAGACTCTGATTCTTGTCAGAGGGACAATAATTATAAAAAAAAAAAAAAAAAAAAAAAAAAAAAAAAAAACCTAACCTAACCTAACCCAGTCGCGTCCCAACCACGGCCGGAGACGCCAAGGAAATAAGTTGCTCCGCGTTCAAAAAACCCGAAAAATAGTATTTTTTCATCGCACAAAGGTGTGCGATACGTTAAAAGTTGCGGGCAGCGGAGGCCGACACGCCTGTGAAAACCGTTTCGTGCTACGATCAGTGGTTGGTGAGAAAAGTGCAAAAAAGTGCTAAAGTTCAAAATTTTGAAACTTCAAAGTGAAACGCTGACGAATTCAAAGCGGTGACCCACACTTTTTAAAGTGTGCATCGGAAGGCCTCGTGAAGGCCTACAATCCTGAGCTGGAACGGGATTTTTGCCGGCCCCCGTTAAGGAGTGATCGCCAAAAAAACAACTACCACGTGGCCACGCGGTCACCCATCTAGGGCCGGCAGACAAAATTGGAGTACGCCATCAGAAAGAAGACTAACTCAGGACACGGAAGCCGTTTTCGGATTTGAAAAAGGTTAATTTTTGGGCCAACTGCAGCATTTTGAAAATTCGTGCGGTTTCAGTTTATTTTTAAAATTCTTTATTTCCAAATTTTCAGCGATAACCTACCCTGAATTTTTGCTCAAGGGTAGGCTCCTATTAGTAGTAAATAGTTGTGAAAAAATTAGATTTTTAGACTGAAAGCGCTCGGATTTATTAAAATTATTGTAAGTTTACCAATCGCAAAACCGAAATTTAACTTTGTAATCGCCGTATCTCAAAAACGGGAGGAGATAGCCAAATTCTGGCATCAACCTCAATATATATCCGAAGGATTAGATATTGAGAAAAACTCCCCCGTTGATTCTTAAATTTTTGAAATTTTTTATTTTTCCTTACCTTTAAAAAATTTTTTACATACAAATAGTAAAACTTTAGAAAATTATTTTGTTAAAAATTAAAAAATTGTTATAGAATATTCCTTTGTGTATTGTAGAAGTGTAAATAAGTTGTATCCCCCCCCATAAAACCAATCCCCCCTTGATAATTTTTTATTTTTTTTTTTTTTTTTTCATTTTTAATATTTTTAATTTGGTATTTTGTAAATACTGTGGTTTTGCTTTTCTGGCCCATAACTTTAGCTAAACGCGACTTAATTTTAGGACTTAGATTTAGAACTAGTTAAGACTTACTCTAGGTAGAGAAAATTTTTATTTTAGAAAACTATTGTTGACATTATAATACTAACCATAGCATTTATTGAACTTACCTATGTACATTTGTATCGAAGACACCGGACCGCAGCTCCGCAGCTGTACCTGAAACAAATAAAAATAAACATTAGTACACATTACCTAGTAAATAAAAATTTTTTTTAAATTTTAAATATATTCAATTTTACATTTTACAACTTTGACTACCTGTCCACCGCGATAAAAATTACCACGAATATGTTTCATAGCCCAAAGAAAATCGCGGAAAGACCTGCGAGCCAGGCAAAACCGACCCGGCAAGCTATGGCGGAAGACTCATTTGAAAGGGCCGGACCATCCCAAGGACGTAGGGAATCTACAGAGACGACCACTAGCTCACCAATTCAGAGGGACAGCCAAATTGATAAAACATTTGACTCGAGATTGGTAGTTACGCCTAGAACGAAAAGAGACCAGTACAAACGAAGTGCAGAGGCCAAAGAATGCTACAACAGACTGGAGTTCAGCATAAACAGCTCCAGGAATACTAAAAACAGCATAAGAAATGTAGTGCTCCAGGAAGCTGAACGCATTTACCTACTGTTGGAGGAGCTAGAGATTGAAAATGCCACCCAGTCCTTGGAAATAGAAGAAGCCACTCAAAAAATTAAAGAAGTAACCGAAGATAGGGAAAGATTTTATGATCTCTATAACGAACAGCTAGATATTCGGAAAGAACAAGCGCTAGACGAAAAGGAAGGATTAAATGTTAAAGTTGATGATTTTAAAAAGTATATAACAAATAAGATAGAAGAACACACTGAAATGATAAGAGTAAATATGGAGAAAGTGGACGAACTAAAAGATATAGTAATAAAACAAACGTACGCAAGTGTGGCAGCAGCTCCCCCTAAGAGACAAGGCACGGAACAAACAGCGCTACACTCAGTTGTGGTGACGGCGAAGGACGAAATAGAGACGGGAGACGAGATACTTAGTAGGATCAGAAAGGTAGTGAATGCAAAGGAAGGAGGAATAGAAATAGACAGAGTAAGAAAGGCAAAAGACAGGAAAATCATACTAAGTTGTAAAAGTAAGGAAGAAAGGAAAAGGTTGACAGAAAGGTTAACTGAGGCGAAAGAATTCAACGTCGAAGAGATGAAAAACAAGGACCCATTGGTGATACTCAAGGACGTTCTCGGGTTTAACACAGATGAGGACGTCCTTAGAGCGTTGAAAAATCAAAATGGGTCCTTGTTTTCAAATCTAGACGTGAGTGAAGAAAGGATACGGATAGCGTATAGAAAGAAGACGCGCAACCCGCACTGCGATCACATAATATTGAGGGTCTCCCCCAATATTTGGCAACGCATGACCGAGGCACAGACGGTGCACGTAGATCTGCAACGTATAAGGGTGGCGGATCAGTCACCACTGGTCCAATGCTCGATGTGCCTCGGTTATGGACACAGCCGGCGTTTCTGTAAAGAAACGCTGGAGAAGTGTAGCCACTGTGGAGGCCCTCATATGAGATCACAGTGCGCGGATTGGCTCGCAGATGCCCCCCCGTCATGCACTAACTGCGTACGTGCAAAATTGGACAAGACTGACCACAACACCTTTAGTCAGGATTGTCCAATTAGGAAAAAATGGGAGGCGCTGGCCCGATCAACAATAGCGTACTGCTAAGGGCGTCCCCAAAGTAACTCTAGGCTTAAACGATGCGAGGCCACACTCTGTAGCCCCCACAAAATTGCGCAGACAGGAACCAGCAAAAGTAGATGTCGGCAAAACAAGGATGGTCCTCGCGCGTTTTATATTACGGTACAAGCAAGTAACAGGTGGAAGGAAGAGGGAGACCCCGTGCACCGGTCTCCCTACTCCAACTAACCACGCAAGTCCGAAATGTAACCGGGAGACTGTCGAAGGAATTGAAAGCTCGGAATATAGCAGAAAAAATGAAGAAGACAACAATGTCCATTTTCTTAAGAAAATGGGCAGGTTGATAGACGCACTACGTTTTTCCATAGAGCTTGAAATTCCCGAAACAGTCAGAACCGAATACAGCAAACAATGCGAAGAGCTTGTACTGAAAGCCAGAAACAGTATGGTGCGAAAGAAAACAAGAAATTGCATTCATAAAAAATTTATAATTGCTATGTCACTAAATATTAAAGATTTAGAACAAATTCACTCGAATAAAATGATCGCAAAAATCGTTATGGTTCAGGAAAGCATAAACTACAGTATGGTCAGAAATAATGTAAAAATGGTAAAATTTTTGTTAGTGTTAGTAAAACTGTTTACCATGAAAACAATAGATATAAAAACGAAATTGCACCCTAAATATGCTGGATAATATATACTGGGCATATGTTTAACAGCATAAATCAATAGCAAATAAATTATGATGTAACCAAAAAAAATGTAAGCAAAGTGTAACTAATCAAACATGTAAGATAGGTAAAATAAGTAAAAAATGTAAAGTATAATAAGTGAAACAAATGTTGTAAGCAGTAAATTTATAAAATGTATAGTAAAATGTAAACTAAAATCAAGATATAAAATAGTATAGACAAGATAGAACATAAGTTAAATAAGAAAATGTAAAATTATGAATCCTACAAGTTGCAAAAATGCATTTTTGTAATAAAAGTACATGCATATGCACTTTAGAACCGAATAAAGCTGTAGCAGGTTTAGAATATAAGAATAAAATAAAATTATCCCATCTCCCAACTCCCATAGTAAATAAGAATAAAAAGCAGACACAGTCTCTGATTACGTTAGAGGACCCTAGCTCGCAGGCCGGGCCATAGCGCCCGGACAGGTTTAAAAAAAAAAAAAAAAAAAAAAAAAAAAAACCTAACCTAACCTAACCTAACCTAACCTAACCTAACCTAACCTAACCTAACCTAACCTAACCTAAACCTTTTTTTTTTTTTTTTTTGTTTTTCGTGAAGAAAAATGCGTTTACGCACACCCGCGGCTGGGTCGGCCACGGGTAGTGTCGGACTCTGTGCCGGTGTGCAATGGCACCCCTACCGACTAAAAAACTCCACGATATTCCTCCCTCGTCTATGTGGAGGAGGACTGGGGAACCGGCAGAGCCTTGACGTCCAGTCCTCCCCCGACGATTGCCCGCTTTGACAGAGGGGCCTACGCGCCCCTCCTTCCGGGAGGGGCCCGGGAGCAACCTTGGGAGCCAGGTCGCTCCCGCCAGACGGTGGTGGCGATTAGTGCAATGCGGGAGGAGGCGCCCCCGCGCCGCGCTCCCGCTAATCACCACCGGGGAGAGGAAGGCGACGATCGTGCAGTCGCCTTCTCCTGCCTCCCCTCCGCCTGCGGAGCGGCGCCGCGAGAGGATCCTCCTCGCGTGCGCGCTCCGCTGCCTCCTTCTGCGACATCACTTCCTCGCAGAAGGAGGCAACTGCTGTCCAAGGCTCCTCGCCTCCCAGCATCGAGATGATCACGCTGGGAAGCGAGAGGTCTGGTCCGACCACCGCGATCAGACTTCGGCGCGGCTCGGACCAGGCTGGGCACTCTTCGAGGGTGTGCTGTGCCGTGTCCTCCACCGCGCCGCAGTGGTGGCACACCGGGGTCTCCTCTCTTTGGATCCGGTGCAGGTGTGATCCAAAACAGCCGTGTCCGGATAACACCTGCACTAGACGGAACGAGAGAAATCCGTGGGACCGCTCGAGCCAGTCTTGCAAGACTGGCCCCAGTGCGTCCAGCGTTCGGCGGCCGAAGGTGGCGGAGGCGAGGTCCTCCGTCCAGTGATGGACGATGGCTTCCTTCGCCTCGCGCCGTACGGCCTCCCGCTCTTCCGGGGCGGGGCTCTCCCCGAGAGCCCTACGCCGCGCCGACCATTCGTACACTTTGGCGAGCACCCACGCCTCTAACTCCCAAGGCGGGGTGCCCGCCAGAGCGCACGCCGCTGAAAATCCTACCGACCGGTAGGCCCTCGCCACCCGCTGTGCAATGGCCCTTTGGGGCCTGCGGATGGCAGTGGCGTTCTCCCTCCTGTGGAGGGAGTCCGCCCAGATGGGGGCCCCGTAAAGGGCCATGCTCTTCAAGATGCCGGCATATAAGCGCCGGCATCGCGCCTTAGGCCCTCCCAAGTTTGGGAGAAGCCACGAGAAGGCGTCCGCAGCCTTCAACAGGCGCGTCGACAGCCCGCTGAAGTGTGGGCCGAAGCGCCACCTGCTGTCGAGCACAAGGCCCAGATATTTTATCTGGGTCTTGGCCGCGATCCTAATGCCCTCGACGACGATGTGGGCGTCAAGTGGCACGCGCTGCCGAGGCCCATGGAAGAATACGGCCTCGGTCTTCTGCAGTGCCACCTTCAATCCTAGGCGGCGGATCCTCCCCGCAACTAAGGATCCGCCAGCCGAAGCCAGACTGGCCGACTCCTGCCAGTTCCTCCCACGGGCAGTGAGGAGAGTGTCATCCGCGTAGCAGATGACACTCGTGCCACGTAGGAGGGTTCCTCGCAGGAGCCAGTCAAAACCGATGTTCCACAAGAGTGGTCCTAGAACCGACCCCTGTGGAACACCGGACTCCGCGCCGTAACGCCTGAGTCTTGCCAATTTATCTACAAGGAGGACCTCGCGGTCCTCCAAGTAGCTGGCCAGCAGGTTCCGCAAATATGGAGGCACTCCGTGGTACCGGAGTGCCTCCAAGATCGTTGAGTGGGGGACGGAGTTAAATGCGTTGGCTATGTCAAATGACACAGCCAGGACTCCGTCCCCGTCCTCCACGGCCTCCTTCGCCTGTCCCTGAAGCCGGGCCAGCGCGTCTATTGTCGAACGCCCCCTTCGAAAGCCGAATTGGGCGTCCGACAAGTCCGGCCCTACGTCCCGCAAGTGCCTCTTTAGCCGGGTTGCGACTATCCCCTCAAACAGCTTACCAGCGTCGTCCAGCAGGACGATTGGCCGGTATGCCGAGGGGGAGTCTGCTGGGCGTCCCTCCTTCCGGAGGAGGCATAGCTGCCCCTCCTTCCAAGGTTTGGGGAACCTCCCAGCCGTGAAGCACGCGCTGAAGAGGTCCCGAAACCTTTCCTCCATTTGGGAGATGGCAATAGCCACCACCCGCGCGGGAACGCCGTCCGGTCCCGGGGTCGTCCTCTTGGCCCGGAGGCGGAGAGTGCCCGCGTAGAGTTCCGCCGCCGTAACTGCGGGGACCTCTTCATCCTCTTCTGGGGAAGGTGCCTCCTGCGGAGGGTCCATTGCTGGGGGGATGAAGTTGGTCCTTGGCGGGAACAAGGACCGGACCACCCCATCCAGGAATTCCGGCTCGAGTGTTTCCGTCAATGGGGGACCACAAGGGCGAAGCTTATTCCGCGCCGCCCTATATGGTCTCCCATACGGGTCTCTGTCGAGACTGTCCAGCATTTCGGCCCTCGCCGAATCGTCAGCGGCGCGAATTGCCAGCTTGAGGGCCGTCTTCGCCTCTACGTATAGGGCGTAAAGACGGTCCTCGTTCGCCTGGCTTCTAGCGCTGCGCCGCCGACTCCGCATATACTCCCTGCGAGCCGCCACGCAGGCAGCCCGGAGCTCTGAAAGCTCCTCCGACCACCAGTACACGGCGCGTCGGGGGGGTGGACGGCGGGCCCGAGGCATGCTGTAATCGCATATCTCGGTCAAGGACGCTCTCAGATCGGTCGCTGCGGCGTCCACGTCCAGCACTCGGACCGGCGGAGCAAGCCAGTCTTGCAGGAAGGCTGCCTCCTCGGCAGCCTCGCGGTCGAGGCGGGTAAGAGCCCACCGAGGCAAAGGAGACGGACCGGATCGTCTGCTTCCCTGGGGGCCCTGGGTGGAGATGTCGAACCGAATGTACCGGTGGTCCGACAGGGTCTCCACCTCTTCTACCCGCCAATTCGCGACCCGTGCGGCAAGCAGGGGGGTGGCAAACGAGACGTCTACCACTGACCCTCCCTGTTGCCGCACACACGTGTGAGCTGTCCCTCTGTTTAGGAGGGACACACCTGTCGACGTGGCCCACAGTTCCGTGGCACGTCCCCGGACATTGCAAGTGGTGGCTGAGTTGCCCCATGCCACTGACTTGGCGTTCAGGTCGCCCAATACGGCGACCTGTCTCGGCGCCACTCTCCCAACCACGGCGGTGAGGATTTCGAGAAAATACTCGAAATCCGAGAGAGGGCGGTTTGGGGAGAAGTAAACCCCTACCAGAGCTATATCCCCCAGTGCGGCGGCCACGTATCCCGGTCCCCTCTCTAAGAGCGTGAGGGGAGGGGAGTCTGCGGAAGGCCGCGTCACCAATGCCACCAAGCCGTCCTGGTCGCCCAGCCAACGACCGGGGACCGAGTACGGCTCGGCGACCACAGCTACGTCCACCAACCACTCAGCCATGGTCTGCATCAGCAGATCCTGTGCTGCTCTGCAGTGGTTGGCGTTCGTTTGGAGAATGCGATGTTCGACTCTATCCATCAATCGGACATCGCATCCCCCTCCGCAGCCGCCGAGGTTCCCGTTTCGGGGACTGTGGTGGCAGTGGCAGGCCGCATTGGCGCCTGCGCTTTGCCCTTCCTAGGGGGAGGATGACAATTGCTCCCCTTCATAACGTGGTCCGCCGGGCAGCCACCAGCTGCACACACCGCGCAGTGCGGCCTGGTGGCTTTGCAGGAGGCGGACATATGCCCCTCCTTGCCACAGCGGTAGCAAAGGCCCCTCCTGTCTGCCTTGGATGGGCAGAGGGCATGTGTGTGGCCGATGCCGAAGCACTTAAAGCAACGTAAGGGCTGCTCTGCAAGTGCCCGGACCACACACAAGCCGAAACCGACAGAAAGCCGTCCCTTTGCAAGGACGGCTTTGGCCGCGGCGACTGGACACTCAAGGCGGATAGTGCCCATACCGCCGCGGCCAGGCCTGATGGCCCGCCCTTGCACCGCTGTGACCCCACAGCCCCCCACCGCTGCGACCACCGCCACCACCTCCTCTTTGGTGACCGAGTCATCTAGGTCGGTCACCTCCAAGGCTGCGGTTTTGGTGGGTCTGGCCACCTTGGCCGCGTCCGCGATGACCTCTTGCAGCTTCGCTGCAAACAGGTCTGCGTGCGCGCCACCCTGATCTCCGGGGAACTCGAAAATTCGAGCCCCCGTTTGGGTCCGGCGGCACGTAACCGTGCCGATCCCGAGCTGTGCTGGATCGGCGTTGGTGCGGGCCCGCGACAGAAGGGACGCATATGTCTCCCCCCGCTCAGCGGCTTCCGTGGTGAGCGTCACCACGACGGCCGCGGACTTGGGAAGAGCAAGTCCTTTCTTCGCGCCAGCTATGGCCCCTTTGGCTGCAGGAGCAGCGGTGGAGGGCTTGGGGGCCGATTTCTTCCCCTTGCCCTTCCCTTTTCCTTTGGCCGTCGGCTGAGCCGACGGGCCGGGGGCAGGGACGGTAGGGGAGGCGGCCGCCACCTTCTTCTTCGCCCTCCCTTTTCCCCTAACCACTTTCGTCCAGCCATGCTGGTTGGACGGGGTGGTAGAAGGGAGGAGGGCGTCCTCCTGGGTGAGCGGGGATGGCCCCGGCTCGCTACTCCTCTTGTCCACCGCGGGTGGCGGTTGGAGGCGCTGCGTGGACGGGCCCGACTCGCCCCGTCTCCAGTCCGCCGCGGGCGGCGGGCGGGGACACAGCACCGGCGGGCCCGGCTCACTACGCCTCTTGTCCGCCGCGAGCGGCGGGCGGAGGCATCGCACCGGCAGGAGCCGGTCCTCTATTCCCGCGAAGCAGGCCCTAGTGAAGGCCCTCTCCTCCATCACAACCTTGCGGACAATATCCTCAAGGTTGGAGGGAGGTGGGCCCCCAGCTGCGGGCCTCAGCAGCGGTTCGGCCGGGTGAGACGTGGCTTCGGCCAGCTTCTTATGAAGCTGGCTGATCTCCGCCTGCAGACGATCCACTTTCGCCTGCAGCTGCCTCGTCTCTTCCGTTGCCGTACGCTGCGCCAGCTCGCTCACGATGCCGCGCATACTGGCGGCCCTGCATTTTAGGCACTTCTGAAAAGTCCCTTTCAAGTTGGAGGACTTGGAGGCGACCTCCACAATCTCCTCCTCGTCCTCCTGCGCCATCCTCTCGAGCTCCGCCAAGGAGTGGTCCGTATATAAGACGCGGGACGCGCCGTACCCGGACTTAGCCCGGGCGACGCGCGTCCGCTGCTCCTTGGCCGCGACCAGCTCCTCCAACTCTTTCGGGACTTGGCTCCGCCGAGCCAGGTCCAGCTGACGCTGGGCGTCTGCCAGACCCACGTCATGGCTGTCCGCCACCAGCGGCTTAGCCTTCTTGGCCCCCGCTTTCCGTTTCGGCTTCCCCGTATTGTCCGAGGAGCCTTCCGAGCCTTTCTTTAGAAAGGCTCGCTTGCGGGACTCGGTGCGGCCGTCGACCGCCATCGAGTCCGTGTCCGAGGTGAAAATCACGGATTCGTAGGAGTCCGACGGCACATCTGCCCCGCAATAAGCCCGCAGGAAGCCAGCCGCGGACGACGCGCGGCTGGCCTCCGACCCCGAAACTCGTTCGGACGTGCCCTGAGAAGGGGCTTTAAATTGGCCCTGAGAAGGGCATGAGTCCTTCTCGGGGTCCACCGAAACCGGTGGGCCCAGAGGAGGACCCCCGGCCTGGCCCTGACAAGGGCCTTTCGAAAATCGCCCGGAGGCGTTACGTAGTGGCTTGGGCATAGCCAAGCTCCTACGTGGGCTGCTCTGCGCAACAGCACCCGCTATATACACATTAATATATATATCCTAACACTATATACATGTAAACAATTAAACAAAAATTTAAATATTTACATATATACACAACCTTAATCCTAGCAGCTTAAAAACTAACTTAAGAACTACCTTAAAGCTAGCTTAAAAACTACTTAACCTAACTATATAGAGTTCATACACCTTATAGTCCTTATCCAGAGGCGTAGACTCGTCCCCGCGCGGCGCACTCCGCGCCGTGGCCGACTGGATATCGGCCCGCCCGCGGACTACTCGCTTCCTCGAAGTAGCCGAGCGAATTTTCGAGTGTTCTGGAAGGAATATTCTTCCTTCCCGAAAATCACTCCCACTTATCCCTGCGGAGAGTTCCCGCAGGAGAAAACCACAAACACCAAACGGTGCATCACACCACCACGACACTTCCGGTGTAAAATTTGTACTCCGGAACAAACTTTTACCACCACGGCGAATTTTTTGCGCGGAGCAAACATAAACGCAGCGTTCTCGACCGCAGACAGAACGCGACTAACCTAACCTAACCTAACCTAACCTAAACTAACCTAACCTAACCTAAAACTAACCTACGCTCACTCATCATCATCATAACCTAAACTATACATGAGGATTCTCTCACATACTCGATAGAAAAAAATAAAAATAAAAAAAATAGGTAATGAAATAGGTAATCCAGTCGTATGTAGTATGAAATACTATAGAACAACTTTAAAATAATGTTAAAGGAATTATTAAAAAAATAAAAATAAAATAAAAATTATTTAATAAAAATGTTACTCCCACTGCACTGAAATTTTACCTGAGTGATCGAGGACGGGTAGGTGGGCGGGCAATTTTTTTGCGAGCTAGGACCCCGTGCTTGGTGTCGTTTGATGCGGGGGGTCCAGCCGATCACGAAAAATGTTTTTTCACGACGATCGACTTATAAACACAAAAGTTATAGGTGTTTGAAAATCAAAAGAAGATACAAAGAATACACAAAATTCTGAGTTTTCTTAATTTTTTTCAACTTATTGAACCAAATTTCATTAATTTATTTTCAGATTCGAGCAGCGCAGCTAGAGGCGGATCTTTTGACGTATCTCACATTGCGGTGTGACAAATATTTCAACTTGCGATTAGTTCGTTGAGATCCTGAATGACCAAATCACTATAACCGAATAAAATAGAATACAAGAGAAAATTCTTCATTCTGTATATTACCATAAAATAAAACTAGATGTTACAGTACTAGAATAGGCAGCACCTATTGGCGGCCTTATCATTAAAAGTGATCTCTTCCAGGCAACCTTTGGATGGATAGTATCACAATAGGAGAAGTTAGCGGTGCGCAATATGAAAAACACTTACTCCGTGTTCCTGCACTTGTTCCCGACTGATAAAGTTCTGATCGGAGGTGACGTCAACGCATAGAACTCGTGGCGGTGGAGCCCGACGGATCATGAGAGACTCTGTGTGGAGTATCGAGTTCCGAGTACGGCATTCTCCCACAGCGAAGTACCGAGGAAGCACTATACGACCGACGGACTTCATAGTTATAATATCTTCTTTCTCACTGTTTCAGGAAGATACACACATTTCTGTAAAACTTAGTAAAATGCGAATGTGACTGAACAAATTGCGAGCAAAAGTGTATATCGCGCATTTTTTATTTTTTCAAACTTCACTTAGTCCATTAAGGCTTAAAGAGCTATTTTAGACCTTATTTACGAAGAAAAAACATTATTATGTATTAGATTTTTACCTATGAAATGGTCTTTGTTTTGTATAAAATGAATATTATATAATATGAGTAAGTATGCCCCACCCAACATAGAAAAACAGAATAAAACAATAACGCTTACGGGAGTAAGCGTTATTGTTTTATTCACTCGAATACAGTCTCTATCGGGGACGATAGAGACTGTATTCGAGTGGCCTAACGCGTAGGGCCGCTTACACTTATGTCACGACAATACATTTTAATGTGAATACATTGTAATGTATGGCGAGATTATTCTCTCCATATGGTTGCCGTTTTTCTAATGAATGACGTTTTTGTGAGTGTCATGTCATGCAGTGTTCGTTTTTGAAATATATGACGTGGTTTGTGAGTGTCGTGTCATGCAGTGTTCGTTTTTGAAATATATGACGTGGTTTGTGAGTGTCATGTCATATAGTTGCCGTTTTTGCAATGTACGACGTTTTTGTAGTGTCACATCATACAGTGGCCGTTTTTGCAATGTATGACGTCGTTTGTGAGTGTCACATCATACAGTGGCTGTTTTCACAATGTATTACGTTGTTTGTAAGTGTATTGTCAGACAGTTGCTGTTTTTGCAATGTATGACGTTTTTGTAGTGCCACATCATACAATGCCATTTTTGCAATGTATGACGTAGTTTGTGAGTGTCATTTCATACAGTTGGCGTTTTTGCAATATATGACGTGGTTTGTGAGTGTCATATCATACAGTTGCCGTTATTACACTGTATGACGATTTATAGTACCACATCATACGATGTCCGTTCTTGCAATGTATGACGTAGTTTGTGAGTGTCATTTTATACAGTTGGCGTTTTTGCAATATTTGACGTGGTTTGTGAGTGCCATGTCATACAGTTGCCGTTTTTACAATGTATGACGATTTGTAGTGCCACATCATATGATGGCCGTTTTTGCAATGTATGACGTTTTTGTAGTGCCACACCATACAATGGCTATTTTTGCAATGTATGACGTAGTTTGTAAGTGTCATTTCATACAGTTGGCGTTTTTGCAATATATGACGTAGTTTGTGAGTGTCATTTAATACAGTTGGCGTTTTTGCAATATATGACGTAGTTTGTGAGTGTCATTTAATACAGTTGAACAGAATTATCATTTTAAAATTGAAACCGAAAAACTCTCGATCTGGTGGGTTTATGGGTAGCTGCGCTGTTGTTGTGCTGGAGCCCGGCTCTGCGGCTTGGTTGATGATTTCACTGGAGCAGTGCCGGCACAAGTAGGCTTGCGTGACCATGTCGGCGGTACATCGGACGTCTGCCCCATCCTCGTGTTGGTGGTTCTTGTCGGGCGAGGAATAAAGAGAGGCTCCCCAGTTTCACCGGTTTTGTGGAGCGCGCGATAACAATGGAGCGGTGGAATTGGTCATGGTTGGCTTTTTTACTTGCACACCGTGCTTTTTAATGGTTTTGTAAGCCTTGATCTTTTCGGATAGTTTATTTCCGAAAGGGGTTTTGATTCCTAGTTGTTGCTGAGCATAAATCATCTCATTGTCTCTCAAACAGATGTTTCCGTTATCACTGCCGAATTCTCGGGATTCAGTTTCGGCATCTACATCGGTACCTAAGTCTTGGGAAGCCAAGTGTTCTTTTAAAAGCTTTTATTTTTCTTCCTTTAGTGAGCCGGTTTTCAACAAAGAATGTACAAATATAATTTATCCCTGCATTCTGGTTCCACGCTTGTACTTGCACCAACCGTTTGTAAAATTTCAGAACACAATGTCGGCTCTGTAGCATCAGAGGTACTCAAATCTATAACTATTTTTAAATATGAGAAAATTTGAAGTCTGAGTGAGTAACACAATCGTTGAACGTCAAAACAATGCGCTCATGAGCTTCTGTTCGCAAAATTATTAGTACCTATACGTTAACCTCAGTTAGATTAGAAAAGTAAGTGGCGGGCTATTTTTCGTTATGAATTTATTAACAATAAACGTAAGAAGTAGAGTCACGGCTCGCATTCATTCGCCCATTCAAGAATACGTGATCCATTCTTTGAAAAAGGAATGATTTAATAATAGTAGGTAGGTACTATTCGGGCTTAATTTAACAAAATTGCAGGAGACATTCTCTACACAGAATAACACAAATTAACTATTAAAATTCAATATAAGTGGTACTCGTCTGGTGACAACGCATTTTAGATTGTGATAAACTAGTTGCGCTCCGCGGTTTCACCCGCAGATAAAAAGTATTTTAATTATTTGCTCACCCACGGGAACGTTTCACTTTTCCAGGATAAAATGTAGCCTATATGTTAATCCAGTGTATAAGCTATCTTAGTACCGAATTTCATCCAAATCCATTCAGCCGTTTGAGCGTGAAGGAGTAACAAACCTACGGAGAGCTTCCAAACCCAACTCATGCAGCTTAGAGACGGTCTGTTGTGCAGTATGGGGTCACGCGTTGTCGTGAAGTAGCAGTGGAGACGACCGATTGACCAAAGCTGGTTGCAGACGTGCGAGTTTCGCCATCATTGTGGTCAGTTCTTCAATGTACACATCTGCAGTAATGCTCTCGCCGTTTTGTAAAAAGCTATGATGAATCACACCAGCACTAGACCACCAAACTGTGACCATAACCTTTCTAGGGGTCATTTTTCGTTTTGCACATTGCTTTGGTACCGAACCAGGATCTAACCAACTTGCTGAGCGCTTTCGATTGTCAAAAAGAATCCATTTTTCGTCGCACGTAACAATTCGGTTGAAAATTCCTTCATTTCTGTGCCTGTTAAGCAGCGCAAGGCAAGTCTCGACGCGTACGTTGCGCTGGCGATCGTTAAGTTCGTGGGGCACCCATCTATCAAGCTTTTTTATCTTGCCAATCTGTCGCAAATGGACCAATATTGTTTTGATGCTAACATCAAAAGTTGCTGCCAACTCAGCTGTAGATTGAGATTCATCAGCTTCCACAATCGCCTTTAATTCATCATTGTTGACCAAAGTTTCCGGACGACCACGAGGTTCATTTTTCAAGTCAAAATTCCCAGAACGGAACCGAGCAAACCAATAACGGGTTGTACGTTCGTTTGTACAGTTCTCTCCGTAAACGTCGTTGATGTTACGTGTCGTTTGTGCCGCGTTGGTGCCACGACGGAACTCATATTCCATAATTACACGAAATTTCAAAGTATCCATTATGAGGAAAAATGTTGAAATGTAATGAAAATACAACGCTAATAAATAAACAAAAGACGTATATTGTAAATAGAATGTCATATAGCCAATCAAAACTTTTTTTGTTTGAAAATGTCGGTACTGCAATACGGCAATTTCATAGGTAAAGACCTATTATAAAAACGCAAGAGAATATTATACTAGAGAAAATATCTTTTAAATATGAAAAGGTCATTACGCCTACAAGTTTTTTGTCTCTGAGCACAAATTGAATTTGTTCCTGAATACGAAACTATGGCCGCAAGTTGTTATATGTAGGCGTTTCGTGAACTTCAAGCCTCGTCAATCGAACGGTGTATACAGTGACGCCGTGTCAGTGACGCAGTCCTTTACAGTTTAGTAAGCTTCAACTGTAAAAGTGTGAAGCGTTCGGTGGACAGTGTCAGGCAATTATGTCGCTCAACTGACATAATTGGTTTACAAGAAACTTGGTTACTGCCGGATGATATTCAATTTTTAAGCAGTATTGATAACGAGTTCGGTTGCACCGGGACGTCGGCGGTAGATACTACGGTCGGTATGCTAAGGGGGCGGCCTTACGGCGGAGTTGCACTATTGTGGAAGAAAAATGTTTTTAACAACGTTTCGGTTGTACAATGTGATAATCCGCGAGTGTGTGCTATTAAGGTGACCATGGATCGACGGTCGTGTTTGGTATTCAGTGTGTATATGCCCACGGATAGTAACGTTAACTTGGCAGAGTTCACGGATTGTTTGAGTCTGGTTAGCGCTATTATTGGAAATAATAAGATAGATGCGGTATATGTATTAGCGGAATTTAATTCGCATCCTGGTGAATTGTTTTATAATGAATTGGATTCTTTTTGTTCAGAATCAGAGTGGGTGTGTGCTGACATCGTTTTGTTAGGCTTGAGTTCTGAAACATGTACATTTGTTAGTGAAGCCAACGGATCAAGACGCTGGCTCGACCACTGTGTAGTCAGTAACTCTGCCATGCAGTGCCAACCGTGGTCAACATATATGTTATGTACGACGTACTATGGTCCGATCACTTTCCCCTTGTAATGCAATGTAATTTAGGTAACATTAGACCAAAATTATACAATACAAATAATAATGAAAAAAGTCATAATAATATACGATGGGGGGAAAGAAATTCAAAACAAATTGACATGTATAGTAAATTGTGCAATGATAATTTAAGATTAATTGACTTTCCTAATGAATTATGTAAATGCAGTGATTATGTATGTAATAATTTGGACCACAGATATATTATTGATAAAATGTATGATAACATTGTTCATGTATTAAGTCGGGCAGCGAGCGATAGCCATTCATTGAAAATCGTAAAAAAAATAGGAAACCGGTTGTTGGCTGGAATAGGCATGTGCGTGACGCACACCGGGAGGCATAAGTTTGAACTATGGGTGTTGTATGGAAGACCGCGGGAGGGATGTGTCTGGAGTGAAATGTACACAAGTCGAAGGATTTTTAAATCGAGATTGCATTGGTGTCAATCATAGTGATCAGATTAAAATGGACATTCTAGCATCTCATCATTCTGGACATGACTTTCGAAGTTTCTGGAAGTCTACAAACAAACTAAATGGCAAGCCGGGCTTACCTGTGAACGTTAATGGTGTCAGTGAGCCGACGGGAATAGCTGACGTGTTCAGCGAACATTTTAGCGTGAAATCGCCTTCGCTGTCTGTGTGCTGTGCTGGTCAGGAGGTCAATGCTCGATTTGCGGCAAAAGAGGTTAAACATGTAATCAACTCTATGTCGCGCGGTAAGTCTCATGGTCATGATGGCCTTAATCAAGCATCTTAAATATGCAGGTGTTCATCTGCTAGAGTGTTGACATTATTCTACAACTTGTGTGTGGGACACTCCTACTTGCCCGCGCAGATGATGAGGACTGTGGTAGTGCCGATCATAAAGAGCAAGACTGGTGACATTAGTGACAAGAGTAATTATCGGCCAATCTCACTTGCTACAGTTATCTCTAAAGTGCTGGACAGTCTGCTTAGTACTCAGCTGGATAAATATCTACAATTTCACGATAACCAGTTTGGTTTCCAGTCTGGTCTCTCCACTGAAACAGCTGTGTTATGTTTAAAGCAAACTGTCAAGTACTACACTAATAAGAGCACGCCTATTTATGCCTGTTTTCTTGACCTATCCAAGGCGTTTGACCTGGTTTGTTATAATATACTGTGGGAAAAACTGTACAAGACGTCAATGCCAGAGGAGCTAATACGAGTATTGGTACCAGAATCAGGTCAACGTCGTTCGATGGTCAGGGGCCTATTCGGTTCCTTACAGATTGGAATGTGGGGTGAGGCAATGGGGGCTAACCTCCCCCAAGCTTTTCAACCTGTACATGAATGCGCTGATAGAGGAGCTGAGCTGCACGCATGTCGGCTGCCATATTGGTAAATTGTGTCTTAATAACATTAGCTATGCGGATGACATGGTGCTGCTCAGTGCTTCTGTTTGCGGGCTGTCGAGGCTGCTTGGCATTTGCGAGAAATATGCTTACAGCCACGGATTGTTGTACAACGTTAAGAAGAGTGAATGCATGGTATTTCAGGTTCGAGGTAGATGTCTTGGTAATATACCAAAGTAAAGCTTAACGGCTGTCCTCTAAATAGAGTTGAAAAGTTCAAGTACCTTGGGTATCTTGTGACCTCGGACCTGAAGGATTTTTTTTTTATGTTAAGGAATGACGTGACGAGCTAGCCGTTCGCCTGATGTTAAATGACACGGCTGCCCATAACAGCTGCAGTGTCACTCGGAACTCTAAAGTATAGAGTTTCACGTGACACTGCACTGCGCACGTCATCCAGAGACATCTAGTAATAAGATTACTAAACTGTGAGATCAGATCATAAAGTCTCATTTGCCCAGTAATTTCACTAGCTATATTTCACTAGGGTGATGCTGATATAGAGAGGGAGCGTAGAGCGTTGTCTGTTAGAGCTAATATGATAGCACGCAGATTTGCTCGCTGTTCAAAGGACGTCAAAATTACTTTATTCAGGGCATTTTGTACGTCTTTCTACACGAGCAGTCTGTGGGTGAGTTATACGCTGAAACAGTACAACGCTTTACGCGTCCAGTACAACAATGCATTTAGGGTGCTCTTGCGGCTGCCTCGCGTTGGGGATGTTTGCAGAAGCCCGTGTGGATTGTTTCCACACAGTCATGCGCAAACGCTGCTCATCCCTGGTGCTCAGTCTAGAGTTTCCATCAACAATATTCGTTGTCCCTAGCAACTAGCTGTAAAGTTTATCTATGAGACTGGTATAGAAACTTTTTCGTGGGCTAGCACACCACACTACATACATAATGTACAAAAATAAGGGTCTCAAATAAAACTACAATAATGTTACCCAAGGGTAAAAAATGAAAAAATAAATATGCACCCGTGCGAAGCCGGGACGGGCCGCTAGTATTATATATGGTACGTACTGTATTTTTATAATCTAGACTAGAAGGGCCAATTATTTCAAATATAAGGTTTTAATGTTAGTAATCATCTCAACTACGATCTCAATTTTATTATAATTCTTAAATACCCATACTGTATTTATACTTATTTATAAAAAAGGTACCATAAAATGATAAATTTTGAGTAAAGTTACGAATGTTTGTTTGTAATACCGGCTCTATAATACTATGATTACTATTGTCATGTCCATAGCCTCCACTGATATAATTGTTAACATAAATAAGGTGTATTCACATATTTTGCAAATTAGTCTGTACGTAGGTTTATCCTAATTACATTTAAAAAATAATGAAGCAACACACAAGTTATACATTGATATTTCATAATAACTAGTCAAAAGATTTAAAAAAAATCATTATTAAGTTACAAATTTAAAATTTTACTAGCTTTCATACATAGATCACGATGCTTATCTCTAGTAACGGAGCCATTTGCTATGATAATACACATCGTTTATGAAAGCTTTCCTGAGTATAAGCAGCACAATCGCTGTGAATGCGTAGGTTCTACTTAGTAAATGAATGAAAATTATTTTATGTATACTAATCAAAACGAGTTTTGGGGGTTATTTTAATATAAATAAAAATAAATAGATAAATCATACTCTAACATAATAAAGTGAACATTTTTTTACATCATATTTAGTTAAAATATCTTGAATATCTTGATTAGTTTAGGCGTGCTGCGTGACAGCAAAAAGAAAATAAAAAACTTTAGGCGCGTTCTACTCGAAACTTGCTGACAGGCGAATGCGTTGGTTATAGTTAGGAGGGCAGTATATACATATATGTATATTAATTAACTTGAGAAAACTTGACACTGGCTAAATACACAAAAGCGTGGAGAAAAACGAAAACAAAAACAATAAATACGCAAGCACTAGTGAATAGTGATACATAGATTCCACCGGCTAAATATGATGATAGTGTGGAGTCAAACTACAAAAAAAAAACTGCTCCGTCACCTGCTGTCACTGTCAGTCTGTCAGATATTACGTAAATCAACGGCGTCACGTTACGAATGACGTAAAGTGACGCAAGCGTGGACCCACAGTGGTGGCTGACTGCCGTGGTAATGTCATTTTCACGTTGCCTCGCTACCGTGCCGGTAGCGCTAGAAAGGCTCGCCGCGCGCACCTACAGTTCCGTGCCCACCGCGGGGTCAGACCGCGGCCAGCCCCGGCCGACGCGAGCCCGCCCCGACATGTACGTCGCCGAGGAGCGCGGCGCGCCCTACACGCCCGACTACCGGGTCTACTTCCGTGAGTACTGCTGCACACGTACGCTCGCGCGTCCTATCGGCGGCTCGCAGCTGGCAGCCTTGACCGCGGCGACAGCTTGTTGTGGCCAGGCGAGGCGCGACCGATGACCACCCTTCGTTGAAATATTATATCAACTTGCATGTTCCTAGTGCTCATTAACACTTGCTTATAAAGCTAATGTACCTACCCGTATACTATAATATAGATGTCGTTTGTCGAACGAACGAATCTTTCGTTTTACAAATTAGGATAAATATAATATTGAACCAAAGGATGAGAAGGAAAGGAGGGGACCACCCATGAACCGTTTTTCAAACTAATCTTCAATATTGCTTACTTACTGTAAATTTAACAATTAGCATATTATTACATAGAATAGAAAGTAAAAGTAGGTAGGTAGGTCTTCAGTCAAAAATAAACCTCGTGCACTACCATGGATATGATCAAATATTGTAGTGATTGTGTACTGGACGACACACCATAATGACAAATGTTTTATCTATGCATACTGCAGGTTTCCAATAATGCTGGGGTTGCCTGTACTCACCTAGCTTAGTTTCATTTATTTTAGGTATGGATATGGTTAGTAAAAAAATGTACTAAGGTATAATGCATCATATTATTCATAATGTCCAAGTCATTGATATGGGAACTACCTATATCAACCATTTTAGAAGCTAAGTTGCAACTTGTGAGTTTTGATAGTGCAATGTTTTTCATCAAGAGCCAAGCAAGGAAATATTATGTTCAGTTAGGTATGTATAAAAGATGCTTAAATATAATTTGGAAAATGATGCAACTAATTAGTAATACTATATAACTGATAAATATAATAAAACGATAACTTCTAATCATGCTGATAAGATATTGAAATTACAACTTAAGTACATACAGACAGGATGTACGAGACCACCAGCCAGCCAGTTGGGAGGTACTTCTTCTACCTCTGTGCAAATCGACTAATTCTTAACTGGAACTTATCAAATTATTTTATAGCAATAAAGGAAACTAAAGATGCATAGCTCTAACAGCCTTATAATAAACATGAAATAGCTTTGGATTAGTTACACCATCTTTTGTCTCTTTCGATCCAGCTAAATATTCCAGTAGCAGAAAAAGGACAAAAGCTGAAGTAACTAACCCGAGACTAATACCCGTTTATTAATAAGGCTGTAAAGGTTTGCATTATTTTTTAACCATCTGTGTCTGTGTGCCTTGCCCAATAAATATTGATGGGGTTGAGTTTGCAATAAAACTGGAAATCTGCTTTAAAAAAAAATTGTTGTGGAAAATTACTCCCCAATTAACTTTATTTTGTGTTTACTCACATACAATAGTGATTAAGGTTTATGAATTTCTAGTTAAAGATTCAATTTAATTTCATTTTATGGGATATATATATCAAGTGAATATTGGTATTTCATATGAATTCCTACAAACTAGTCCGCGGCACAATGCTGCCAGCCTGTTGGGTACACCACCTGGTGTGGTACAACTGATGTATTCTATGATAAGTTCCTACTACAAGGAACCCTCGCAGTTCGTAATGTCCGTCTGTCCGTTTTCTCTACTACAGCTATGTCGCAAGATAATTTGATCCGAGTATTCACGAAAAACCAGAGATTTTGCAAAAACATGGATAATTTGATAATAATGAAGTAATTTCTCAATCTTACTCATACAACACCAGTCGCTCTAGTAATGTTGTGAAATGAAATTATGAAATAAGAACGCTGATTGGCCGTAATTAATTACATTAATCTTTAACGATGAATACAGCCCTCAGGGGCTCGGTCTGGAGTTATTACTTTGAGGTGATGAACACCCATACAGCTACCTACACAGCATCACCATTAATCAAATCTCCTTATGATAGGAATCAATCAGTATAAGATTCGGTCGGTGAGCTAAAATTTAGCCAATCAGAGTTAAGGATATTCAATATTACTGGAGCGACTTGCGTTTTTACAAAACCCTATCTTTTTCCAGTAAGAGTTAAAAAAATCTTAATTTCATCAACCACATGTGCATGTAAACAATAAAGTGTTAATTTGATACATTTAGTTGGTAGATGTTCACACATTTAAAGTGAGAATTGATTTTTAAACGCGTTATTCAATCGTGCATAGTACATACCTATATTATATTAAATTAACCAAGATGTGTAATGTAGATAAAGGGATAATTTTTTGCGTTGAATGTTGAAGCCACTATTAGTTACTCAACCTTTGCGAAACGCGTGCACGGCCGTTCGGTTGGCAAACGGTGCGGTATTTTGCTCATATTTGTTCATTTTTGGGTGAATCATTTTTATGCACAAAAACATACTTAGAATTCAATCAAGCTAAAGAATTCATTTCTGCAAAAGGATATTAAGAGTTTAGTTCCGCGGCGCAGGCGACGAGGCGGGGCCCATCTCGCCGATGCACGACATCCCGCTGTGGGCGGAGGAGGGCGCGGGGGCCACGCCGGGCCGCCTCGTCAACATGGTCGTGGAGGTGCCGCGCTGGACCAACGCCAAGATGGAGATCTCGCTCGGGGAGGCGCTCAACCCCATCCGGCAGGACGAGAAGCGCGGCGCGCTGCGCTACGTCAGCAACGTGTTCCCGCACCGCGGCTACATCTGGAACTACGGCGCGCTGCCCCAGACGTGGGAGGACCCGCGCCGCGTCGACCCCGCCACGGGCGCCCGCGGGGACAACGACCCCGTGGACGTGCTGGAGATCGGCGCCGCCGTGCTGCCGCGCGGCGCCGTGCGGCCCGTGCGCGTGCTGGGCGCGCTGGCCATGCTGGACGAGGGCGAGACGGACTGGAAGCTGCTGGCCGTGGACGCGCAGGACCCCGCCGCCGCGCGCCTGCGCTCGCCGGCCGACGTGGAGGCGCTCTGCCCCGGCCTGCTGCGCGCCTCGCTCGAGTGGCTGCGCCTGTACAAGGTGCCCGACGGCAAGCCGCCCAACCGGTTCGCCTTCGACGGCCGCTTCCAGGACCAGGACTTCGCCTACAAGATCATCGAGGAGGTGCGTGTCCCGCTCTGCGGCGGAGTGCAACGGTCGTGTAGCTCGCTGCTTGTGCTTTTTTACTTGCTCCGTGGACCCTCCGGGTACGGCCCGCTTCCGTTTAAAGTAACTCTGGGCGAAATTACGCAGTGTTTTATTTTGTCCTTCGGTTTAGATTTTGAGCGAGCTACGTCCCGGTGCCCTCTGACCCGATGTGAGCTTCCTTCTGGCTAACGATTCAAATATCCGCGTTTGACCGCCGCTCCTGCGAAATGGTAGAAGGCACGAATCCATTACTGTCGATTCCCGCGTCGGTTGCACGTCTGTTAGGCGAGTAGGGTAGTAGAGAGGTACCGCTTCACCGGTCCCATTATCGTCTTGTTTATTTTGGTGGATTAATGATTCATTTTGTTTTCGTGATATTCATTTCCAATTTGATTTTGCTTGTGCAGTTTATATTTAATATTGTTTACGCCCTGCGTGCTATTAAGAGATATGCTGTCGATAGCTTTTTAATAGTCAATAAAAACCAAGTAAACGAGAAAGAAAACTCCAAAAATTTGTCAATAATTTGTTCAAGTACTTGTGTGCGGTCGGTTGTACTAAATGTTTTTCTAAAGTTAGCTGGCTCTATCGGTGGGTGGTGTTCTATATCTGAGTCGGTTTCGTTAGCTATAAAGTAATAATAATAATAATAACGCCCAACGATCACATCCTGGACCCTAACTAGGATTCCGTGTCTAGGGACCCAGGAACTACGCGGACCATGTTCCCGCCACACCCAGTCTCAGAACAAGTAGGTATTTGCGCCAACGAAACAAACGGAATAGTTTTTGTAATTCCACGTAGGAACGGTTCGCCGCTCGCTGCTTACGAAACCGAAAGTGCAATCGGCGCTCGGCGCTCGGCGCTCGCCGGCGGTAATGTCAGACTTTCGACAACGGCTGTCTTGTTCGATAACCATGTGACATTATATAAAAGCACACTCAAGATTTCGCAATCACTTAACTAGTCTGTGACTGGCCGAGAATAAGAGAAGGTGGATGATATTGATGATGAAACAGGTGTCCCAAGAAATATGGATAAAAATAATTATAATATAATAGGTATCTAAAATTATTTATGCTATTTTGAAGTTTTGACCATTTTACAATTAATTTACGAATAAAACTAATTCGTTAATATCAGAGATCCAACAGTAGTATTATAGAGTACCTACGTAACTTGACTCCCGGTAACGAGTGGCATCTGTCCCCGCAGGTTCACGAATCGTGGAAGGGGCTGGTGTCGGGCCGCGAGGCTGACATCAACGATATCGACAAGTGAGTATTCTTACACCACCCGATCGACATACATACACCACTCGACCGACATACATACACCACCCAAACGATATGCGTCCACCACCCGACCGACATGCGTCCACCACCACCCGACCGACATGCATTCACCACCCAAACGACATGCGTCCACCACCCGACCGACATGCGTCCACCACCCGACCGACATACGTCCACCACCCGACCGACATGCGTCCACCACCCGACCGACATACGTCCACCACCCGACCGACATGCATCCACCACCCGACCGACATGCGCCCACCACCCGACCGACATACGTCCACCACCCGACCGACATGCGTCCACCACCCGACCGACATGCGTCCACCACCCGACCGTCATGCGTCCACCACCCGACCGACATGCGTCCACCACCCGACCGACATGCGTCCACCACCCGACCGACATGCGTCCACCACCCGACCGACATGCGTCCACCACCCGACCGACATGCGTCCACCACCCGACCGACATGCGTCCACCACCCGACCGACATGCGTACACCACCACCGCTGCGTGCGCAGGACCAACGTGACGGTGGAGGGCAGCCCGCACCGCGTGGAGCGCGCGGCGGCGGCCGCCGTGCTGGCGCGCGCGCCGCCGCTGGCGCCCCCCGCGCCGCTCCCCGCCGCCGTCGACCGCGTCCACTACCTCGCCAGCCTGTAGCCGGCCGCCGTCGACCGCGTCCACTACCTCGCCAGCCTGTAGCCGGCCGCCGTCGACCGCGTCCACTACCTCGCCAGCCTGTAGCCGGCCGCCGTCGACCGCGTCCACTACCTCGCCAGCCTGTAGCCGGCCGCCGTCGACCGCGTCCACTACCTCGCCAGCCTGTAGCCGGCCGCCGTCGACCGCGTCCACTACCTCGCCAGCCTGTAGCCGGCCGCCGTCGACCGCGTCCACTACCTCGCCAGCCTGTAGCCGGCCGCCGTCGACCGCGTCCACTACCTCGCCAGCCTGTAGCCGGCCGCCGTCGACCGCGTCCACTACCTCGCCAGCCTGTAGCCGGCCGCCGTCGACCGCGTCCACTACCTCGCCAGCCTGTAGCCTAGCGTCGTGGTGCACACCCGATCGTTTCCTTTGATTAAGTGAGTTGTAAGCGTATGTACATAATAGGTGCTAGAAATAAACTAAAAACTGGGTGTGATGTGTTTTATTAACTCCTATGGTGTAAATTGACACTAAATTTTGAGAGTTCCTTAAATGCCTAATACATGTCGTAACTTTATGACGTATCCCCTTACTTCATCTATGTTTATAACACCGATTTTTCAAGTCCTAAGGCTAAGTATGCTCAAAACGTGCTCCACCTTAGACAACTTCGCCACTTACCATCAGGTGAGTTGTAGTCAAAACGTGATGGTAGTGTCAAACGAAACTGTCATGTCAATCAAAAGTTTTTGGTTAAAGTTCATAATATTCTTGGAAACAACCTATACTATTCCAAGCAAAGAAATCTCAAAAATTAATGTAAATAAAATAAACATGAATGACAAATAATTTTGCCAATTATGCTTTTATAGGGATACAAGTTCAAGAATGTAGAAGAATGATAGATATTTGAATGAAAACTGCACCCGACACCTCACGAATTAATCAATTTTCTGGCAACTTCTGTGTTTTACTTCTAGACACTAAAACTAAACAAACACCACAATTCAATATTATTGCTTTACACCATTTCGATTTTGACTGTTCATCAAGCCATCGTAGGTATGTAGTGGGTACCACTAATATATTCTCTGGTCAAGCGTTATTAGATCAACTGAGTGGCATACACTAATGCTTGAACACTCTACTACTTAGCGTTTGGCGGCAGCATACCTATCAGCAAGAGGTGGTATCTACCGAAACAAACTCGGAACTAACGGAAAAGTTCTAGTTCAACCACAAGGTAACCCGCATATAGTTTACAACTGCATGTTGCCGCCGTCAAGTACTTATTTCTAATTGTGCACTGCATACACCACGAGCAAGCAGCATCCGTTAACGAGCTTGACGCATGTTCCAGCCATCGCCCTCTTCGACCATATTTGAGGGAAGAGGACGACTCGACACAAGACGCCGCAAGAAGAAGCTTTTTAGTGAGCGTGAATGTTCCGGATGAACAAATTAATAATAATAATAATAACGCCCATCGATCATGTACATAGATCCTGGACTCTAACTAGGAGTCCCTGTATTTAGGGACCCAGGAGTTCAGGAGGTAAGGACCATGACCTTCATAGCTATGACGATCATGGTCTTATAACACTCCAGCTCAGAATAAGTATTTGCACTTTTTATTTCTGTGCACACGTACTTGTACTGTCCCGAGAATCGAACCCGCCGCCTCCGGGTTATGTGCCGACTTGTTCTACCACTACATCACATGCGCTGTCTGTAGGTAATCATAGAAATTCATCGTTCGTTGCAGTTTTAGGAGTTACCTAACTTTGTAACTTGCACAGGAAGTTGGTGCGTAAGTCAGACTTGTTTAGATATTGATTAGCTTAGTTGTATTTTCATAAACTTTAGTACAGGTGGGCTTAACTCTTTGACTTCCAGAAAAGTTGTTTACGAAGAATATAAATCAAAACTAATGTGTGACTGAAATTTCTGCTTGTAGCGAAAAATTCTAAGTGTGGTTTCAAAAAAAAGCCTACTTTTGGTCAATCTGATTACAAGGCAGCGGCAGCTATGTTCTAGATTCACCCCCATGTAGTATTTGTTGAGTGTGAAAGTTAGGTACCTAATGATACTGTACACAGTGCATCTTATTATAATAGGTCTTTACCTATGAAATTGCCGTATTGCAGTACAGACTTTTTCAAACAAAAAAAAGTTTTGATTGGCTATGAATTCTAAATTCAAATTAATTTTGTTTTAAAAATATGACATTCTATTTACAATATAAGTCTTTTGTTTATTGATTAGCGTTGTATTTTCATTACATTTCAACATTTTTCCTCATAATGGATACTTTGAAATTTCGTGTAATTATGGAATATGAGTTCCGTCGTGGCACCAACGCGGCACAAACGACACGTAACATCAACGACGTTTACGGAGAGAACTGTACAAACGAACGTACAACCCGTTATTGGTTTGCTCGGTTCCGTTCTAGGAATTTTGACTTGAAAAATGAACCTCGTGGTCGTCCGGAAACTTTGGTCAACAATGATGAATTAAAGGCGATTGTGGAAGCTGATGAATCTCAATCTACAGCTGAGCTGGCAGCAGCTTTTGATGTTAGCATCAAAACAATATTGGTCCATTTGCGACAGATTGGCAAGATAAAAAAGCTTGATAGATGGGTGCCCCACGAACTTAACGATCGCCAGCGCAACGTACGCGTCGAGACTTGCCTTGCGCTGCTTAACAGGCACAGAAATGAAGGAATTTTGAACCGAATTGTTACGTGCGACGAAAAATGGATTCTTTTTGACAATCGAAAGCGCTCAGCAAGTTGGTTAGATCCTGGTTCGGTACCAAAGCAATGTGCAAAACGAAAAATAACCCCTAGAAAGGTGATGGTCACAGTTTGGTGGTCTAGTGCTGGTGTGATTCATCATAGCTTTTTACAAAACGGCGAGAGCATTACTGCAGATGTGTACATTGAAGAACTGACCACAATGATGGCGAAACTCGCACGTCTGCAACCAGCTTTGGTAAATCGGTCGTCTCCACTGCTACTTCACGACAACGCGCGACCCCATACTGCACAACAGACCGTCTCTAAGCTGCATGAGTTGGGTTTGGAAGCTCTCCCTCATCCGCCATACTCACCAGATCTTGCGCCTACCGACTATTACTTTTTCCAAAATTTGGACAACTTTTTAGCGGGAAAAAAAATCAATTCCCGAGAGGCAGTACAAAACGCCTTTGAAGAGTTTTTTGTCTCCCGTCCTGCTGATTTTTTCAAGAAGGGCATCCATAAACTGCCACAGCGTTGGCAAAGATGCATTGATTGCAGGGGTGATTACTTTGAATAAAAGAAATAAATAAGTTCGAAAAAAAAATACTTTAACTTTTTTCAAACAAAACGGCAATTTCATAGGTAAAGACCTAATATGTTGATTAGTGTTATTCAAATAAACTAGCACTATTACACGACTTCTCGCTATAGAGTAGTAGAAGATATATCAGAAACTCGGCAGCGCCGCTGGCGCCACTAGCGGCAACTATAGTTACCTGCGTGAGGTCACGCGGGTGGCGTAGGTATGACGGCGCACGGAAGGTTTTCATGCAAATATTGTACGATACTCGATTGCGGAGCGACTTGGTCCATAAAACAGTATCTGTAAATAGCAAGCATCCTCCCTGGCTCACCGCAAGTCTCAAAAAGATACTAGCTGAGAAATATAAACATATTTGCAAATATAGACGATATGGAAATAGGTCCGATTACGTTTCTTTCTGTACGCTGCGGGACCGTGCGAAGGTCTATGAGAAAGAGTGTTATAACTCGTATATCAATAAAATTGAAACCTCAATTACTCATTCACCTAAAGCATTCTGGTCTTTTGTCAAAAATAAAACTTGTAATTCATCTTTTCCTTCCACTATGACGTATGGCAATGACACCGCAGATACGGGTGAGGGCTTATGTGAACTATTTTCAAAGTTTTTCAAATCAACTTTCCGTCAATCAACTTGTAATAGTCCTTCAACTTCCACTAGCCACGTGGCTCATCTTACGGATAATCCAGTTAACATTGGTTCCATTGAAATCTCATTGGAGGTTTTAGAGAAATGATTAAAATCTCTCGACACAAATAAATCAGCTGGGTCAGATGACCTTCCACCCATCTTTATTGTTAAATGCTCGCAAAGTCTTACTCTTCCGCTTGGTATAATTTACACCAGGTCAGTTCGGGAGGGCGTCGTCCCCCGCATGTGGAAATCTGCACTAGTGTCGCCTATTCACAAAAAAGGGTCTAAGTCTCAAGTTGAGAATTACCGCCCTATATCGAAACTATGCATTTTTGCGAAACTGCTTGAGAAGATAGTTTATTCACAAACATACGCAGCTTTAAAACCAATATTTATACAGGACCAACACGGGTTTCTTAAAGGGCGCTCCACAACGTCCAATCTACTTCTCACAAATGAATTTATAGTGGACCACATGGCGCTGGGGCACCAGGTTGATGGCATATTTACAGATTATAGCAAAGCGTTCGACAAATTACACCACTCATTGCTTTTAGCTAAATTACAATCAGCAGGAATACACGGTGATCTTTATAGATGGTACTCCTCCTACATAGAACGTCGATCCCAGGCTGTTGTTCTCAATGGATTTAGATCATCATGGACTAATATAACATCTGGAGTTCCCCAGGGTTCCTTACTAGGACCTCTGCTCTTTATCATTTTCATAAATGACATTAACTCCTGTTTTTTGCACTCAAAATTCTATTTATTTGCAGATGATATGAAAATTCTTAAACCAATCAGTACTTTAGTTGATTCAATCGAACTTCAAGAAGATCTCGATAGGTTTAGTGATTACTGCTTAACAAATAAATTAGACCTCAATGTTGATAAATGTTATACAATTACTTTCTCGAGGAAAAAGAACGTTATTGAAACAAAATATTACTTAAAAGGTAAAAAATTAAGCCGAGTAGAGATCATGAGAGATTTAGGTGTGCTGCAAGATTCTAAGTTAATGTACAATCAACACATAGATAGTATCGTTACAAAATCTTTGCAAGCCCTTGGATTTATCATGATCATCTACACCATTCAATAATATTAAAACACTAAAGATTTTGTACTGTGCCTACGTCCGCAGTATCCTCGAGTACTGCTCTCAGGTGTGGAATCCACAGTATGAGTGCCATATTTTACGCATCGAAAGAGTACAGCTGAAGTTTTTAAGATTTTTACAGTTTCGCTCTAAAAAATTTGACGTCAGCTATGAGCAGCGCTGTAGACGTCATCATTTTCTGCCACTCAAAACAAGGCGGATTATGGCAGATGTAACATACTATTTGAATATCTTAAATAATAAAGTCGATAGTGCCGAGTTACTCAGCAAAATTTCCCTTCGAACTCCAACATTTAATTTACGGCATACACCGCTTCTTTCTGTTCCTTTGGCGAGAACAAACTATAAGCAAAATACCTTCTTCTGGAGAACCTCTTCCTTTCTTAATGACTTTTTAAAGATTAATAATGCTTATGACATTTTCTTTGGCGGGGAGCGTTCCATAAGGCAAAAATTGGCATCTGAATTTTTTGTTTCTCAAACTTAATAACATTACTAAATAGGTCTCATGCTAACTTCATTAGCTACCTACTACGAGCTTATTTCTTTATATACTAATGTTTCTATAGGTGGAAACTTGTAACTGGCCTAGTTTCTTTTACTGTAAGTTTACGTTTTTATATGTATTTTGGCTGTAAGTTTTCCTAATATGAATAAAGAAATAAATAAATAAATAAGTATTATGGAACGATACTCAGTCATCGATCGATGCTGAAGCAGAGGTTTCATTCACTAATTGATCATTTTATTTTATGAATGAAATCTCTGCTTGAGCATCGTTCTGCAATACGGACCTTAGTATGTACAGTATCACTATAACTGTTATACGGTATGGCGCCTGTGCGACGGTACTGCGACATGGCGCAGCCCGGCACGGCGTACTGTTGGTGCTGCTGCTGCGCCATGGCTCTGTCGTTATGAAGTACAGACCGGAATAACGGGGATCATTCCATATTCCAGAGATTATGCCTAACTTATTTGTGTTTTGCCGTTCAAACATATCGATTCTTCTTCTTCTCTTCGTTTAATGGCTTGCTATCGCTTTTTAGCGATAATTCTGTCATTGTCAAGTAAGGAATTTTGTACGGTTATGTCATGTCAGTCTTATTTTGTCAGTCAAATGCCACAGTAAAATGGTGGATATTTTACTGAAGGCTTTAGGAAGCCTTGAAGAGAAAACGAAAAGGCGTAGTTTTAAACTTGGAACCATTTGCCAACAGTCGTGTACATTCACGTACACTTAATGCATAATAATCCACCTTTATTACACATTAAAATTCAAAAATACACGGGTAATGGAAAAAAGTTGAGAATTCTCAACCGCCATTTTCGGATTCTTTTCAACGACGATCAAAAACATCGATGAAACACAAGGTCGGCTGTGTTCTGGCATTAATAGTTTTTTTTTCTTTACTTTTTTATAGGCGTGCATTTGACCACCGTCTTACCTGTGGCGACGCGGTCGACGATGGAACATGCTTGCAACCTAGAAGATACCGGATCATTCGTGCCTTAATAGGTACTCCCAGGTTATGTTATGTTATATTCGTCAGGAAACGCTGGTAAATTGCTCCATTCCTTTGTCGTCCGCGCAATAAATGTAGAAGAGAAACGCTGCGGGTTGGAGGAATGCCATGCCAATGTATTAATTTTTATACATTACATGTACACTGTAGCTTAGCGCTTCGTCACCAATGTGGCTTCTTCCTCGTCTTTGTATACTGAGACAGAAGAAGACAGTAGTTACTCATGTAAAATAAGCAAGATTTTTATAAGCATAGGATGTACCTACATCGAAAGTATTCAAAACCCGACTGCACCGAAGTTCGACATCTCTTCTTATCTTGCCTTCTAGGACGTACCCAAATGCAGTAGGTACCTACACGATGGAGGGGTAAGTGTGAATTTAAGAGCTGCCGATCTTTAGTATATATTCCATCCGGCCGGGCATATATTCCATCTCTAGTGTAACGTGTACATGCAACACTCACCCCTAGACGCTACGAGTACTTACATATAGGTACGTATCTACCCGTAGTAGAATTAATACAAAGTAGGTACCTAGTAATCTAATATTAACATAACTGTAGGTATCTTTAAATATGTTCTACGTAAGCTACTCTATTAGAAGAAATGAAATCAGTGTACATCCAACTTGCTCGTTTTGTTGCACTATCTACCTATATACGTACTAAGTATGAAATATTGCAAACGAACGGGGCGGTACGTATCGTACCTGCCTATAACTTCACACTCGTTATTTCACGGTATTTTTTATGACACCAGTAACAATTATAATCCGTAACGCAAAGACCATATTTATACGTTACACCAGCGAAACCGCCAGAAGAAAATACTTAGGTACATTTAGGAACATGAAACGACAATAAATAGGTTTCGTCGACGGCATATAGCTAGGAGTCTCTCGCCCTCCACCCTGGGGGGAGGGAGGGGGCGGGGGCGCGGTGCGGCGCGCGGCGGCGCGGCAGTGCGGAGCGCGCGGGGCTCCCGGTCGGTCGCCTGCAGCGAGAGGGAGCATGGCGCGCGCGTGGCTGTGGGCGGCGGCGGCGGCGCTGCTGGCGCTGCAGGCGCTGGGCGCGGCGCGGCGGCGGCCCGACGCCGACTTCGAGTTCGACGACGGCGGCGCGGTGAGCAGCGCGCGGTCGATAGCGGCCGCGGGCGGGCCCGTGCCCCGCCTGAGGCGGTCGGACGGAGGTGCTATCGTATTTATTCTGTGCTGAAGGTGTCCGTGAATCCGATCATCAGCGCTTCATCACTGTATACGCAGACTTATAATTATATTCTGTGGATATGATCTGTAGTAGTAGACCTATCGAGTAGTAGCATTTATTTGCGTTTTTTTTACTCCCACCTATAGTATCGATGTAGGTAGTAGGTACCCAACTATAACTAAAAATAATAAAATGTAAGTTTTAAAAACACAATAGAAATATACTTACTGCGGTAACAATTTAGTAAGTAGCTAATCAAATTAACGTCCCGTACGACAATCTAATAATTATAGTTTAAATAATTGTGGGAACGTGCAGATTAGTTGCTAAGTAGGTACCTACCAAGTACCACTACTACAGGCAACTATTCTTCTGAAAATAATGAAGTCATGTCGAGTTGAAATATTCCGTTACGAGTGCCGCTGCCGACAGACGCACCCACCGACCGATGGTTGGGTTTGTTTCGTCCGATCGCTTGTACTTTAGTATCGAACCACAGGAAGGTACGAGCGAGCGTCAACAACATTGAATTCTGTTTAGTTTCAGTTTTGGATCATTTCAGTGTCACGGAATGTACTTATCCAAATTCTAATAAAACTTGTGCCACGCAGTTACATATACAGTTACATATACAGTTACATATACAGTTACATATACAGTTACATATACAGTTACATATACAGATATTTGGTTTTAAATTGTGATGTATGGCATTTATTCCCATTACGATAGCAAGTTCGATAACTGGTCGCATAAATATCTACTTATTTTTAACCGAATTCCAATAAGGAGGAGGTTCGGCTGTATGTATTTTCTTGTGTATGTTCATCGATATTTTCGCCAATTTAAAAAATCTTTTAATTCGTAGAAATGATACTCCCGAGGTGGTCCAGTTATCATCAAGTCAGGGTCTGATGATGGAATCTCAAGGATATCGAGGAAAAACTAAATAACAATTATAATAACATTTTAGAAGTCAATTTTGTACTTATATCCAAGTTTAGTAACATTGAATAAAAAAAAATAAAAAAATTACCTACTTCAGAACTACAAATAGGCACACAAAAGAAAAAAATAATTAATATGATTATTATAAGCGTCACCCACCTCATCTATTTGAAGTACAGGTACTATGTTTGTAGTAGATAAGTAAGAAGGTACTTGTAGTAGTATCTAGGTACCTATTAGACTTTGCTGGCAAATTAGATTAGCTTCAAATAGATGAGGGGGCGCTTATAATAATAAAATAATATTTGGAGTATCAAACCCGGTTCATTAAAAAATTATGTAATTTTAAAAAGAGATGTATTAGGCAATATATTTACGTTTGACCGCTAACTCGCTTTATGATAAGCAACGACGGTGTGGCCGAAGATGGCCTCACCTAACTACGTACCTACTTGTGAGAGGAATAACGCTGCGTTATGTTTCTACGGCTTGTGTTCGTACAGGAGGAGGGCGGCGCGCGGCGCCCGCGGCGGTACACCTTCGACCCGCACAGTGAGTACCGCGGGGAGGGGGGAGGGGGGCCCTGTGCAGCATGACGTCACGTCCTCCGTGTTGCAGGCCCGCTGTGCCGCGAGCTGGAGTGCAAGAAGCGCGAGCTGTGCCTGCTGCGCGACGACTCCACCGCGCTGTGCGCCACCAAGAAGGAGATCCTGCGCCAGGGGTGCGTGTGCGGCGCGGCGCCCCCCTCCCCCTCCCCCCCCCGGCCTACAGCGCGGCGTGTTGCAGGGGCAGCGTGGAGGCGGCGCGGGGCGGCGGGGCGCGCTGCGCGGGGTGCGGGGGCGGCGCGCGGGCGCAGTTCCTGTGCGGCTCCGACAACCGCACGTACAGCTCGCTGTGCCGCCTCGACCTGCACAACTGCGTGCGGCGGCCGCGCCCGCCCGTGGCGCCGCGCTGCCGCGGGTTCTGCCCGTGCGCGGCGCCGCCCGCGCCCGCCCCCGCCCCCGCCTGCGCGCTGGGCGTGATGGCCGACCGCCTGCTCGACTGGTTCTCGGTGCTGATGGGCGAGGCGGAGCCGCCGCCCGCCGCCGGCTTCCCGGCCGGCTGCAAGGCGGAGACGCGCTGGATGTTCGCGCACCTCGACGCCGACGGCGACGGCGCGCTGTCGGCCGCCGAGCTGTTCCCGCTGCGGCACGACGAGCGCGAGCGCTGCCTGCGGCCCTTCCTGGCGACCTGCGGCGGCGGCGGCGGCGGCGCGCTGGGCCGCGCGGCGTGGTGCGGCTGCCTGCGGCGGGCGGCGCGGCCGTGCGCGGCGCTGGCGCGGGCGGCGCGCGGCGGGGGCTGGGCGCCGGCCTGCGACGCGCGCGGCTTCTACCGCCCGCGGCAGTGCCACGCGGCGCTGGCCGTGTGCTGGTGCGTGGACCCGCACGGCCAGGAGCTGCCGCACTCGCGCACCAAGGGGGAGCCCGCCTGCGCCCGGCCCCGCGCGCCGCCGCCGCCCGACGACGAGGACGGCGCGCCCAGCGGGGACGGCGACTTGCGCTACTAGCGCCGCCGCGGGGACGGGGACCTGCGCTACTAGCGCCCCCGCGGGGACGGGGACCTGCGCTACTAGCGCCGCCCGCGGGGACGGGGACCTGCGCTACTAGCGCAGAGAGAGGAGCAACGGGACACCACCGCTTCATGTAGTATAATACAATTATCTAATGGCCTATTTAAAATGAGTTTGAATACCTCAATTATGTAATGTAAAGTAACTAAATAAAAAAATGAAATCTCAATGGTTCCATCGTGGACCTGCCCCGGGATCTGTGGAGATAGAGCGGACTACGGTAGGATATTGCGATTTTGGAGCGCCGTAGATGTAACGTGGCGTGCAGGTGTGACGTCACAGGTCGGTCGATGACAACTCGGGGTGAAGACCTCCCAATGACCATCCTGAAAAGCATCCTCAAGGACGAGGGAGATTACGGAAATCCCGTAGGCCCCTACGTAACAGTGATGAAGTACTACCTATATGTATAAATCAGAATAATATTTCTACTAGTATCCACCGAAAGACAATTTTAAATATGCAATCGATTGAATACGCTCTTGGATGTTCGAAAGTCGACCCAACAGCATTGTTATGTAGCATTGATGTATAATGGCATTACGTTAGCCTCTAACAACTCCAATATGATAATAAGCTCGTAGGATATTTTAATAATTACCTTATGGCCTAGAATCAATGGCCGTACAATAGGTACTTAGTATGTTAAGAAACTGGAAAGTAGATAAATACTTGCCGCCTGCATCGACAGTGAACATGTTGGTGGATGCTGGGAGGTGGTGCTCACTGATACTTGATTCTCATTCTATATTAATACTTATTACAAATAGTAGGTACCTTGTAATAGATAGGTAAATGTAATGTTTAGATCACTGGGTAAACTGATATGTAATAGTAAAGAGAATGATATGAAAATGAGACAGGAATCGAGTACCTCTTGGACTAATCCTTTATTCCTTATCCTTGAGCATGTGGCAAGCGGAGCACACATCTACCAGGTTGCAAGGTATGAATATAAATGGGCTAAATGAATCAATCACCTAATAGTTGACTCACCTTATTAATAAGGAAATGTCTGTGTCAACAGTTTACATAAATTAACAGATCATACTGGTGTTGTTGAGGAGATTGAAAATTCCTGTAGTTTGATCCGGCAGTAGGCCGGTGGTACCTGGGTAATGACGTCAACTGGTAGCATTGAGTTGGTGTTGACATCCTAATTTGTCAAGTGCTAAGTCACCTATTGTTAGTTTGCAAGTTACAATATTAGTATCTAAGTTAATAATGATAGTTATTATAGAGTAGTAAATCATTTGCACTTTTTATAGTTATTTCACTGAACTTTAACAATAAATAAAACAGAAACCATCTTTTTCATTTTCCTTTTTCCCAAATAGGTAGCCAGGGTTTCCAGGTGACCAAACCTGTTGACTTGTTGGGTAAAAAGGCCAGACACCATAAATTATTGAGGATTTTGTGTCTAGGTAGGCCAAAAAATTTATGTATAATCAAGCCTTTCTGTTTATTAACATAAATCTTGTTAAATTCTAATGAAATATAGCGCACATACTCAGTACTCACTCATTTGCGAAATGTTAAAATCCCAACAAAAGCCAAACAGTTTATTTTGTCCAGCTTTAGCCGGACGCCTGGCAAAGCTAGCAGTAGCAACACTTCTAGGGTTTCAATTGGTGAAAAATTTACAATTTACTTATATTATTATAAGGGCTGCATTCAGAGATGGCAACACATCACGCTGATGGATCTCTTGCTGTGGAGCCAGTAGACAACACAGTATCATTATTTATAATTTCATATTAATCTATAATATTAAGTTAGTATATATTAGTTTAAGTATTAGTTAAAATAACCAGGTCGGCATAATTGCAAATGGTGATAAAGCCCTTTATTCTTGATTAAAAAATAATAATTATAATAATTTCATATTGCTGTAGGTTCTAGTAATAGAATTTTTATTACTGACCTGGTAAATGACAAATGATGGCAGCAGGAGCTTAAATGAGGTAATGCTTATAAAATATAAGCCTTTAGTAAGTAGATTCCAAAATGTTTGGTACCTTCTTGAGCATCAATCCAAGATGAATCTAGTGAAATTTGACTTTGCTAAGCCATAGCTTGAGAGTCAAGTCTAAAATGCTGATGGAGCGCTCCCGTCCAATGTGTGCTTAGTGAATACTGCCCTAATATTCTGCATGTCTGGGCTATAAATTCATACTGTTTACATCACAAACTTATAATCGAAAAACCTGCGATACATCTGTAGCACCAGGGGCTGAGGCCACATGCCCTACAAGGAATCCATTTAACTAAAAATACTATAAACTTCAAACTATCTTTTTTTTCTGTTGACATTTCACACAGCGCCATCTAGCCCCAAACTAAGCAAAGCTTGTACTATGGGAACCAGATAACTGATACAATACTTATATATATATATATATATAGATACTTGATGTTTGTAAATACATACAATATAACACCCAGACAGGATAAATATCGATGTTCATCACACAAATGTTTGCCCTGAGTGGGAATCGACCTGCACAACCTGCAGTTCAGAAGGCAGGGATACTACCAACTGAGCTAACAGGCCAGTCATTTAGGTTATACGATAATAGTATTAAATGCTACATGTACCTACCTACTGCTTGGTAGCCTATAAGCACCTTAATGAAAAGAGATTAAGAGAAAAGCGTGGAATCACTAAAAAGTTTTGTAATTAATTATATTAAATAAGTTACACATAATTTCTAAGATCACCGACGAGCTGACTGCAGGCAGGGTGCGAGTTCACTGCTCCGCCTCCTCCTTGGGGAACTTGCCGTTGTAGTAGGGGATGTTGGCGACGAACACCTTCCAGTCCGTGAAGTACAGCAGCGTGAGGAAGCCCGCGCCACCGAACCCCACCGCCGAGGTAGCGAATGACGCTGCGATCTCCATCTGCTTCTTGCCAAGGCGACCCAACATCTTGATTGTTTATTTCAGAATTTTTATTTAATTCAAATGTTAAGTTCAAATCAAATGTTACGTAAATTCTGCAATGATCATGCCTGGTAAGAATGAAGGTGAAGCAAGTCAAATCGCATAGTCAATCAGTGCCACTGTCACTGTCATTGCTGTCAATAGCACAGGCCAATTTTTTTTTAGCTGTACTCTTTTTTGTGTTTAGCCAGTGTTAAGTAATTTTTTTCTTATTACATATTTTGATTGCATTGTAAACATATGAAAAAATATGTCTCGACTTACGTCGTTTCGATTTACGTCGCGTATTTCGAGAACCTAACATGCCGTAAGTACGAGGACTGCCTGTAATCGATAATTTATCAAGAATGATATTTCACGCAAATATGTGTCAAGTCACAGTCGAAGTCACCAAGTCAAGTCATAGTATAGTCAAAGTCATACTCCTAGTATGTTAGATTTTATGTGTAACAACAAACGTAAATAATTTCATTTCATAGCGCCATATTGGTTTTATTTCTTTTTTTTAATTATCTTATTCAACATAGTAAAGGGGTGGCAACTTTACTTGAAGCTTCTATGGAGTTTTGGAAACAACACGAAAAGAAACGTTTCACTATCATTATACCACTTTCCCACATTCATGCATACAGGATCCAGCACTTAACGAATATCGAATAACATGCCGCCAATTTTATGCACTAAGACTGAAAATAACACAAGTTTTGAAAAATAATACAATGCGGTGACGTCTTTTTCATTTTTCCGCCAAAAATCACACCAACTTTATATCACTATAATAATTGTTATTAGATTCACTATATTGAATAGCCATGTACGAACAACCAAAATAATGCACAACCAGTATTATTTTTATAATCTGCAATTTTTACATCTGCACAACCAAGGAAGTTTTTAAATATATTCCATACGAACTGGAACAAGCTCGCAGTATCATAAATTATATTAAACTAAACTTTAACACTCGAGGAATAAAGTGTCGTGTCTTTGACGAACGATGACGATGAAGTCAGAGAAGACGATGTGATTCCTAAAGACCAAGCAAGCGTTCTCTTCGTCTCTTGGGTTCGCCGATTCTGGATTAATCTTTTTCACCTTTCGTAGAGGAAAAAATTCAAAAGTTGCGGTGGCGATGTTTACATGGATATTTATGTTCCTTTTACCAAACCTGAACAAATTAAGTGGAGAATACTCTAATAGCAACGTAGTTTGTATTACCCGGCTCTACGACTTCACCCTCACGAGGACGTCTGTAGGTATACAAGCACTGACCCAGGAGATGAGATACAGAGCTTCTGAATTATGCGAGATTGATTGGCTGAATGAAAACAAGACTTAGGGTTAGGTTACTCCCTAACCCGTAGTCTTGTTTTCATTCAGTGTTCTTGTTTCAATCAGAAGATTGATCGTCCAAAGAATAATAAATAATTTAGCTAGAATAAATAGTAGTATGATAATAGTATAACCCAGGTGGTTCATTGGGAAAGTACAAAGCGCGACTGATATTAAAGAGATACTCTCAGAAAAGGGTTGACTATGACCGAACTTTGAGCCCGGTTGAAGAGTTGGGAACTGTGAGAGAAGTAGGCACAGCGACGCTGCGAGGGAGGAAATGGGCCTTGGAAGGATCAACATCCTGTACTTACGGCAACCTGGGCGAGGACACGAGGAAACCAGGGGGGCACAACGATGGCTCCACGCTGCTGGAACAAACGCATAACCAATTTATTTAAAGATAATGGTTTGATAATAATGTGTAAGTATGATATAAAGCTGGGAACCGGTAGTTGTACCGTATGTGGACGACACCGAGTCGCTGGTTCACGTGACAAACGTGGTTCAAGTGTTTCTGGAAGAACTGAAAATAGGTTTTAGGACAACAACAGTAAGACAAATGTAATAAATACATTTATTTAAGTACTACATTTTGTATCGTATCAGCCAACTTGGGAAGTGGAACAAAGTGGAAATACTTTGGCAAAAAAAAAACCTGCTATAAATGCTACGGTATAAAGAGGTGGTGTCAGACGATAATTTCCAACCAACACCCTCCTAATTGGCCCCCTGCACAAGGGCTGATTAGCACAAAAATTAAAATTAGTATCAACTACCTACCCCAGTGCGGTCGCCGCGTGTGGCCGCCGAGAGCCGCGGCGTCGGCCCGCGGCGGCAGTGTGGCGGCGCGCGTCCGCCGGGGCACACGTGTGGCCGTCGCTCCGCGCCGCGCTGGAGCGAAACTTTCTCGCGCGCGCTCCGTCGGGATACAACTACTAAATATCTATCGCAGTGCTTTCAGAAAATATAAGCAAGTTTCTCTCTCTTTCTTATGCAAGGTTTCGTTGCAGAATTAACTGAACTCTTGAAGATAAATATTCTTACAGTGGCTTATCAATACATTTAAGAAAATTTAATATACACCCACGAAAACATTAGCGGTTTTCCCAGATATATACTAGGATGTATACCAGAGAGATACTAGGAAGTATTGGAGTTATGAATGTCGTTATATCTGGGAAAACCGCTAATTATTAATTATTTAAAACTAAAATAATAATATATAAATAATAACACCTTACTAGGTGGTAATTTTACTAGGTGGTAGGACTTTGTTGCAAAGTTCGTCTAGGTAGGTACCACCGCTTTGCCAGTTATTCTGCCGCCAAGCAGTAGTGTGCAAGCACTACTGTGTTCCGGTTTGAAGGGCACTGTAGCTAGTGAAATTACTGGGCAATTGAGACTTTATGATCTGATCTCACAGTTGAGTAATCTTATTGCTAGACTGTGCTGATATCTCAGAGTGATGTGTGCAGTGCAGTGTCGCGCAAAACTCTGTGTTTTAGTTCCGAGTGACACTGTTCTGTTATGGGCGGCCGTGGCGCTTAACACCAGGTGAACGACTAGCTCGTCACACCATTCACTAACATAAAAACGAAACACCCAACGATCACGTACAATAGATCCTGGACCCTAACTAGGATTCCCTGTGTCTAGGGACCCAGGAACTACGAGGTCCATGGTCCCACCACACCCAGACTCGGAACAAGTACTTATTGCCTGTTGTTTTTCTGTGCACAAATACTCGTCCTGCCGCGGGAATCGAACCGCCTCCGGTTTATGACCGACCTGCTCAACCGCAGCACCACAGAGGCTGTCAAAAAATAAACTGATAGTTCCAGGTTCAAAAAATGAATGGTTCATTCATTCTCATTAGTTAGTATATGAACTAATGAAACACTACAGTCCCACTAGTAAAGTTAATTGAGCAGTTAATCAAATTATGATCGTCTCATAGACCGGCTTTACATCTATCCATTTTTAAACATTAATTTTTAAAAACTATTTCAAATAGTGTTTTACTTCTAACCCAATCTGGGTCTAGACTAAAAATCAGCGCTGGATATCTCCGATGATCAGCAAACCGTTGAGCCGATAGATACTTTCTTTTTATTCGTTATGTGCATTATTATGTATATTAATCATCAGTTTTTGTACTTAAATTTTATGCAAGTATTGAATAAATGTCTTTCTATTCTGTTCTATAATTATTGGCAATTGTAGTTCACACACGATTAGTGTCAGCAGTACAATCGTCCGCCATTCATGATACCAGTAAGATACAATAGTAAAGTCAATGGCACCAACTAATCAATTGAACTACTGGGAATTTGAGGATAACTAAATCGTAAAGATGAATGTAAAGTAAACAATGATCTAATATCAGTCAGGCCGCAGTCGTCTAAGCACCGTTTAAACTTAAACGTAGTTAGTTTGGAAGGTTAAGATTGGATACTTATGTTCCTTTGAGAACAGTAGTAGGTAATAGTACAAAAATAAACCTAAAATCATAAAAAATCATAAAATTATATTGGAAAAAAATTTACATGTCAGGCTCTCGAAAACATTACAACAATAATTAATAAGTTATACTAACATGTCATTAATTAATGCAATAATATTAAAAATTACTACAATAATTAATAAATTATACTAACATGTCATTAATTAATGCAATAATATTAAAAATGAAAACATGTCATGAGAAATTTAAAACAAGTCAATAATAATATAAAATATAATAAAATAAGATAAATGTTATAAGTATTCTTCAAATACGTCAATGTAAAATAAAACTTATTTAGATAAATAGTTCACAATTATACATACAATAATTTAAATGTTAACATAACTTGTATTCTACTAATTCTTCAAAGCTGTAGAACGTTTTCGAAAACGTTAATCGCACTAACGAACGCCAGTGTTTAAGCCGTGCCCTAAAGCAGCTCATACTCGGGGAAGATGTGATCTGCTCTACAGACTTGTAATAATTCAATTTAAATATCAGTTGCCTCTTGAAGATTAGTTCTAACTTCTAATTCTAATTCTTCGAATATCGTGCTAACGGTATAGGTTTCGCATACAACTATCAATAAAGTTAAACAATAAGAAAAACTGGACGAGCGGATACCGCGGACGGCTGCCGACTACAGCAAGCGGTAGTAGCGAGCAGAGTGAGCGCGCGCGCGAGTGCCGGCGATGAGCGGGCGCGAGGCGCGGGCGCGCTGACAGCGGGCGGGATGGCGGCGGCCCCGCCCGCGCCGCGCCGCCTCGTGCTCAACGGGCTGACGGCGGAGGAGGGCGCCGCGCCGCCCGCCCGCGCCGGCGGCGGCTCCCCGGACTCGCTGGAGTTCTACCACGAGCTGGAGCTGTACCAGCAGCTGCTGGCGCTGCCCCCCCCCGCGGGGCCCCACGGTGAGCTGCTCCCCCTACTCCCCCCCCCACCGAGCTGCTCTGCGGTTCTCACCACGTACTTGGCGCTAGTTCCCCGAGATCTCGCCGTGCATCACGTGACTCTCGCGGTGGCATGAACGCTTGCTAAATCACGTGGCTACGCGCACGGTTCAACAATCCAGGCCCAAGTATTTTGATCCTTGTAAGAAACTGCAGCTGATTTCGCCCGGAGTAGGTTTCCCTCGCGAACCATAAGTATCGCATCTGCATATCTGTTAACCCAGCGTATAAGCTATCACTATGACATGCTAAATTTCATTCAAATTCTTTCAGCTATTGCAAGGAGAAGACGGAACAAACACACGCAATCTTACAAATTTTTTTAAAATTATTTGCAGACAAATATCTTTTTGCCACTATCTCCCCTGTTGCCAAGCATGGCCTAGTGTAAGGTGGAGCATGCTTGCCTAGAAGATACCAGTATCTGTGATGTGATGTGACGCGACCGTGTGCCCCACAGAGTCGCCGGCACGCCGCAGCCGCACGCCCGCGGCGGCGTCCCCCGCGTCCCCCGAGCCCCTGGCATCCCCCGAGCCCCCAGCGTCCCCCGCGTCCCCCGCCCGCGCCGCCCGGGTGAGTACAGAAGGTATTGCTAGTCACTAATGCTAACGCTAGTCGTCCGCGACGACGCTTCATATTCTGTAAGACCCGCTGCTATTTAAATATTTCTCTCGAATGATGAACACCATTTTTTAAATTGTTAGTGCTAGTTTGTGCGGGAGTATGGACGTGAGAGTTAACATTAAACGTTATTTTACTGCGTCGTTAAATGGACAAGCGTTTAGTTAATTTATTTTTAAATGTCTGTACGTGTCGCCGAGATAACAATCTCTCCGCGTAGCGTTCTTTAAAAAGCTTTATTTACTTGAATGTCAATTATTTTAATCGTGAACAACTTTATTACCTATTTTTTCTGAAGCATAACTTTGGTCATCTTTAAATTATTCCTTACTTGAATGTTTATACTTTAAAGTAATCTCTGGTTTCGACTCTATTTTAAAAAGTTTACGTAAGTGTTTCAATGTGAACGTTCGGTGGCACCCGGACTTTGCTTACATCACGTTTCTCACCATTGCATGTGGGTAAATCTCAGCAGGTACTTTGATGTTGATGGGTGACCGGTATTATCGTGTACTTACGATTACTAAACTACAAATGATAATATCATTTAATGATAATATCTATAATAGTCCACCGCTGGGCACCGCCTCCCATAACACGACACTTTGGTCGCTTACCGTAGGGAAGGTTAGCCAGAACGAGCACGCGGGCCGGCGGCGCGGTGCTCGCAGAAGGTTTTAATGTACCGAGGAGAATGCTGCTGCCCATTCCCGGGATATTCCCTCAGCCGGCTCCACCGCACCCACGGGACGAGTTTCCCCTTGTACCTTTTCGTCGCCGCCCGAGACACGTTTTGCCAAGGGTGCTCTTGAGCTTTTCACTTTTGACGGCAGTAACGGTGTAAAGGTCGGTAGAGATACCGGCCAACAGCATATAAGCACGCATAAAAATAAAACTCACCGGAATAGGATCTAAGGTCTGTATTACAGAACGATGCTCAGTCATCAATCGGCGCATTTCAGGCGGCGGCAAAGCAGAGATTTCATTCACTAATTGATCACTTTATGAATGAAATCTCTACTTGAGCGCCGATCGATGACTGAGCATCGATCTGTAAATACGGAACTAAGAATGGTATGAATCCTATTCTCACATCCGGACCAGATCGCACGAAAATGAGCGGAAACACACAACACGCCGTATGTGCGTCGTCCGACAATGATCACACACACATACACACACACACAAAAACACAGGTGCGCCCGCTGGAGGCGCTGCACGCGAGACTCTTGTCATTGGTAAGTAGCGCTGCTGTTTAGCCAATAAAGTCGATTACGCAGCAGCAATACGGCTGAGATCTCATTGTGAAAATTATGTAAGACCTTTAAGAAGAACAAAGACAAAGCAATGGAACCATCGGATAAAGAACTCTATTTGAAGCGCGTCATTTAAATGTAATATAACAATGGCGCGCATTGCACAATGCGCGAACAAATACCAGCTCTACACGTTCGGTTTAAAATAATATGTTATTTCCGGAACAAAGGTAACGCCGCCGTCCCACGTTAAATATTAATAAGAAAGTGTCAAAAACCACCAGTAATGAGTGCTGTACTCCCTCCTACACCTGCATATGGACCCCTGGGTCTCGTGTCCTTCGCCTGTAATCGGGGTCAAACGTGCGGTGTTGTCGACGACTATTTCTATCTGTCTGCGGTTGTACATATAATCGATTCAGTGGCGAGAGAACTTCTCAGTCAGTTAAAAAAAGCATTGATTGCGATTACCATAACTTAAAATACAGCTAAATAAAAGATAAATCTATTTGGTCGGTAGTTAATTGAACGTTTGCGAAAGATAACGTGATACCCATCTGAGGGACGGATGTGAGTTTATTCTGCCGACGACAGCGCCATACCAGACCCCACTCAAGCCCAGGATGTGCGAGCTGGTGCCGGGGCCGGGGCCGGGGCCGGGGCCGGGGCCGGGACCGGGACCGGGGCCGGAGCCGGGCCGGTCCTAGTTTCTATGAAATCGAACAAATCCTCTGAAATACTCTGCAGTTGTTCCGCTCTACGGTGACCCGCTTTATCCTAATATGAACGCTGCTGATTTTTAAATTTTAAGTAAAAGCTTGAGTGTTAATCCAAGATCCAAGAATCATTAGATTTGATATCGATGATAAGAAGATGTACGAAGAGTGATGTGTGTGATAAAATATCTCATATATCTTTGGATGGCGACTCGTGGCGAGCCTGTTCTGTAATCTGAGCACGATTTCACACATAAAGAACATAAGTGAAGGTAAACAACAATACGTAATGCTCTATTCGTTATTTGCGATGCTAATATATGAATATTCCGCGCCGTCGGTCAGACCCCAATATATGAATATTCCGCGCCGTCGGTCAGACCCCAATATATGAATATTCCGCGCCGTCGGTCAGACCCCAATATATGAATATTCCGCGCCGTCGGTCAGACCCCAATATATGAATATTCCGCGCCGTCGGTCAGACCCCAATATATGAATATTCCGCGCCGTCGGTCAGACCCCAATATATGAATATTCCGCGCCGTCGGTCAGACCCCAATATATGAATATTCCGCGCCGTCGGTCAGACCCCAATATATGAATATTCCGCGCCGTCGGTCAGACCCCAATATATGAATATTCCGCGCCGTCGGTCAGACCCCAATATATGAATATTCCGCGCCGTCGGTCAGACCCCAATATATGAATATTCCGCGCCGTCGGTCAGACCCCAATATATGAATATTCCGCGCCGTCGGTCAGACCCCAATATATGAATATTCCGCGCCGTCGGTCAGACCCCAATATATGAATATTCCGCGCCGTCGGTCAGACCCCAATATATGAATATTCCGCGCCGTCGGTCAGACCCCAATATATGAATATTCCGCGCCGTCGGTCAGACCCCAATATATGAATATTCCGCGCCGTCGGTCAGACCCCAATAATATGCGACACCTAATATCGACGCGCCGCGCCGCCACTCCAGTAAAATGGGCGGCAGTATGGACGGGTCAGTTTGTTGATGCCTTCCTTATAGCTCACTAGCAGCATCCCGCGGTGCTGGCTGTATGGCATATTTCTCGAAGTAGGAAGTAATTTATTATCACCTTGCGGCCAAAAATACCAAATCAGTTTGATTCTAAATAACAAGCACACTCTTGCATTATAATAGTAGAGATACAATATTTGTTTTATAAGAGACGTACAACGAATTCAAAGCATTGGATTGCAGGTTGTTTTAGAAACGCATCGTAGTTTGTCGTAAACACATTATACATGTAGTTACACAATAGTTCGGTCCTCGAAGAATAGAATAGGATACCCCATTCGAACACAAGCATCAGAACATCTCGGGGATACCCCCGACCCCACGTGCTCACTATCTCGAGGACATCCCCGACCCCACGCGTGGTCAAGTGTTACAGCATTATCTCGAGGACATCCCCGACCCCACATTTCTCAAGTGATACAGCTGGCAATACTTGACACAGCTATTATGTGGGTTACATACGCAGTAGTGAAACTGTCTTGTATATATTAGGTCTTTACCTATGAAATTGCCGTTTTGTTAGAAAAAAGTTAAAGTTTTTTTTTTTCGAACTTATTTATTTCTTTTATTCAAAGTAATCACCCCTGCAATCAATGCATCTTTGCCAACGCTGTGGCAAAGATGCATTGATTGGATGCCCTTCTTGAAAAAATCAGCAGGACGGGAGACAACAAACTCTTCAAAGGCGTTTTGTACTGCCTCTCGGGAATTGAATTTTTTTCCCGCTAAAAAGTTGTCCAAATTTTGGAAAAAGTAATAGTCGGTAGGCGCAAGATCTGGTGAGTATGGCGGATGAGGGAGAGCTTCCAAACCTAACTCATGCAGCTTAGAGACGGTCTGTTGTGCAGTATGGGGTAGCGCGTTGTCGTGAAGTAGCAGTGGAGACGACCGATTGACCAAAGCTGGTTGCAGACGTGCGAGTTTCGCCATCATTGTGGTCAGTTCTTCAATGTACACATCTGCAGTAATGCTCTCGCCGTTTTGTAAAAAGCTATGATGAATCACACCAGCACTAGATCACCAAACCGTGACCATCACCTTTCAAGGGGTCATTTTTCGTTTTGCACATTGCTTTGGTACCGAACCAGGATCTAACCAACTTGTTGAGCGCTTTCGATTGTCAAAAAGAATCCATTTTTCGTCGCACGTAACAATTCGGTTCAAAATTCCTTCATTTCTGTGCCGTTTAAGCAGCGCAAGGCAAGTTTCGACGCGTACGTTGCGCTGGCGATCGTTAAGTTCGTGGGGCACTCATCTATCAAGCTTTTTTATCTTGCCAATCTGTCGCAAATGGACCAATATTGTTTTGATGTTAACATCAAAAGCTGCTGTCAGTCATCATCTTCCAGAATCGCCTTTATTTCATCATTGTTGACCAAAGTTTCCGGACGACCACGAGGTTCATTTTTCAAGTCAAAATTCCCAGAACGGAACCGAGCAAACCAATAACGGGTTGTACGTTCGTTTGTACAGTTCTCTCCGTAAACGTCGTTGATCTTACGTGTCGTTTGTGCCGCGTTGGTGCCACGACGGAACTCATATTCCATAATTACACGAAATTTCAAAGTATCCATTATGAGGAAAAATGTTGAAATTTCAAAGTATCCATTATGAGGAAAAATGTTGAAATGTAATGAAAATACAACGCTAATCAATAAACAAAAGACTTATATTGTAAATAGAATGTCATATTTTTAAAACAAAATTAATTTGAATTTAGAATTCATAGCCAATCAAAACTTTTTTTGTTTGAAAAAGTCTGTACTGCAATACGGCAATTTCATAGGTAAAGACCTATTATAAGAGCGGCGTCCCGAGTCTGATGGCGAACATGACGGCCGCGCTGGTGTGGTGTCAGGAACGAAGTAGCTGTCTTGTCGGATATGATGTCGCGGGCTGCACGTGAAGGCAGTGTGTTGCCTCGTGTCGTGCCTCGGGCATTTGTCTCGGACTTGGTATGTATGGCACCCGCTAGCTCTGTCTGTGTGTGTGTGTGTGTGTGTGTGTGTGTGTGTGTGTGTGTGTGTGTGTGTGTGTGTGTGTGTGTGTAGCGGGGCTTAGTGGATGAAATCGGGAAAGTTGTTGTGGCTTCTGTCCATTACACCTCTATCTTTGGTCCTTTCGTGAAATCTGGTTAAAATTATATATATATTACATCTATTACACTTTGACTGGCCCGATAGCTCAGTTGGTAGTAGCCCTGCCTTCTGAACTGTGGGTTGTGTGTTCGATTCCCACTCAGGACAAACATTTGTGTGATGAACATAGGTGTTTGTTCTGTGTCTGGGTGTCATATTGTATTCTATGTATGTATTTACAAACAAAAAAGTATCTAAGTATTGTATCAGTTATCTGGTCCCATAGCACAAGCTTTGCTTAGTTTGGGGCTATATGGCGTTGTGTGAGATGTCCACACATATTATTATTATTATTACAATTATATATATAGAAATTTGTGTTCCAGAAGTTATCTAAGATAATAATTATAATCACTACGTAAAGTCACTTATAAATAAATAATAATAATAATCATATCAGTACGCAGGCTTTATTAAAATATTCCATTTTATTTAATGTAATTAACTAATTAGACGCGAAGCTACAGATGTTGAAAGGATAATTTTATAAACGAAACTCTACCTTTTATAATCAGCTGAAATAATTAGCTGAAAGCTTCGAGAAACCCTTTGATGTGGAAGATACCCTGGTGGAGCTGGTGCCGGGCGGCGGCGTCACGTTACTGGAGATGGTCGCCGGGGGGCGGGCGCCGCCGGGTGGTGTAGTGGGTTAGGATGGGACACTTGAACTCCAGCACATGTGTTCAACAATATATTCCTGCAAAATTGAAGTGAAAGAATAAAGTACTGTTACCGGCATTTTGAATGGATCGCGCATTTCGATAAATCCACGGAGAGAGTGCACCCGGCACTGGTATATTGCATTCCGCTGCATTTCTGCCTTTCAACGGATCTGGGGCGGAAGGGACGGCGAAGAGTGAGTGGTCCCTAACAAGTAAGTTACTGAATACATTCGTAATTAAGAACTCATTAAGTGAGTCCCACCGTTTAACGTGGTTTGTACTTTGAATACGAAGACAACGCACGATTTAAGTAACGTTGCAAAGGGCGCCAAGACCAATGACATTCATCATTTCTATTCTTTAGATATTACCATCCTCTCTACGGGATAGTTCGTAAGACTATAAACAGTAGAGAGCGTAGCGCCCTCTAATCGCAAAGCGTAGCACAGTCTACGCCGTAGAGCGTGTTAACGTGCTTCCACCGTAGCGCGAGGTATTAGATAGTTAAGCTTATAAGTACTCGTAGTAAGTATCGCACATCATCAAAGTGCTGGCGCCCCCGCCCGACCCGAGCCGCGGGTCGCGATTACCCTCTCAGAACTTTCCATTAGCGTTGTGAGGAATCACTACGATACAAAATGTTAAGTTAAGCCTCATTTCTCTCGCTCCAGTCTTGCCTTAATGAAATCCATCTCGGCAAACAAGTTTGTTGAGATTCATTCTCAACAAGTAATCCGTTAATGAAAGTCTTCAGAACAATAAGCTACTGACGCGATCCCGTCTGAATGAAATGAAGCGATTACGCGCTGTCCGCGACTCGACTCTAAACAATGGAGAAACAAAAACCGTTTAATAACACTTATATAAGTTGTAACGATGCCATCACTATTAGATTGTTATCGCGCTTTTTTAAACAATATTACTTAATTCTCGTGATTAGGTGTATTGGTATTGATTCTGCATTCTTCATAGTAAAACTAAAGTTAATCGCACCTCCGAGGGGTTACACCTTTACTTTTGTTTATTAGCTTTAGATAATGCGAAACATAATCAATGTCTAATAAGGTTGGTAGTACTTAGTGAGATTCACACGACCATTGCAACCTGTTACGGCTTACTAAGGAAACGATTTATTTATTGGACACTAACAATGCACATTAATAATATTTAATGGATCTAAACACGCACGCTCGCTGGCACAGGTCACAAACGATCTCTGCGGCTGGTTACCGTCCGCGAACAGATGTCCCAACGGTAGCCGCGCGGCGCACTACAGTGCTACACTACAGTGCTACACTACAGTGCTACACTACAGGGCTACACTACAGTGCTACACTACAGTGCTACACTACAGTGCTACACTACAGTGCTACACTATAGTGCTACACTACAGGGCTACAGCTACCATTACACTCATATGCGTATAATAGTGTACGTCGCTATTACACCGCTTACGCGTTCTAACTCGTAAAATCTGTACATTATTATTTCCCAAACAATTTTGGAAAGGGAACCAGGTTGGAACAAAATAGAAAATCAGTGAGTCTTAAAGAAAGCGAAGAAAAAATGAGAAGAATAGATAGAGCTGCCCACCTCTGCCCCTTCTTGCCCATCTCCCTGCCCGCGACGGTGCGATGGCAGCTTGAGTTTAGGAGATTCTTGGCTAACGTTAGATCCTTTGTGTTTAGTGTAATTATGTAATGTAACTTAACAATGTACCTACGTATAACATTTTATATTAATCTTTACATTGTGAAGGCCTAATCTGTTGATATAATATAATATGTATAATATATTGACTGGCCCGATAGCTCAGTTGGTAGTAGCCCTGCCTTCTGAACTGTGGGTTGTGGGTTCGATTCCCACCCAGGACAAACATTTGTGTGATGAACGTAGGTGTTTGTTCTGTGTCTGGGTGTCATATTGTATTCTATGTATGTATTTACAAACAAAAAAGTATCTAAGTATTGTATCAGTTATCTGGTTCCCATAGCACAAGCTTTGCTTAGTTTGGGGCTAGATGGCGTTGTGTGAGATGTCCACACATATTATTATTATATTATTATTATTATATTAATAAAATTATTATTATTATTATGGTGTAATTCTGCTAAAAAACAATGAATAAGATTATATATATTGAAGTGCAGATGCAAGCTGTTGTCTGATTCTGATCTATTGCCTCTATTGTCTGATTGACTGGCCCGATAGCTCAGTTAGCAGTAACGTTGCCTTCTCAACTGTAGATTGTGGGTTCGATTCCTACCCAGAACAAACATTTGTTTGGTGAACATAGGTATTGGTTTTGTGTCTGGGTGTTATATTCTATTCTATTTATGTATTTACAGACAAAAAGTATCGTAAGTATTGTATCAGTTATCTGGTTTTCCCATAGTACAAGCTTTGCTTAGCTTGTGGCTAGATGGCGTTCTGTGAGAAGTAAATAAAATAATATATAAAATATAAATAAATAAGTAAAAACTTTATTGTTTAACATAAACTTATAGTGTATTTATTTTTCGTAAAGTTATTGTGTATTTACAAGTCCACACATATTATTATTGTTATTATTGTTGCAGATAATTACTAGAGATCATATACATTATTGTTTTAATCATATCTGAGGCAGCAACTAGTGTGAAATTGTGATGTATTAACCTCTCATTTAATAATTAAGTGGTAAAATCAGCATTGATAGAAGCTTCTAGAGTGGTGAGTACTAGAGGCGGAGGTCGGCCACAGCGACGGCGGCGGGATGAATATTCAGTTGGAGCGGCGCGTGCTCGCTCAACGGATTCGTGCTTCCTCACCCGGTCCGGCCCGGCCCGGCCCGGCCCGGCACGGCACGGCACGGCACGGCACGGCACGGCACGGTTACTACTCACGAGCTATTTAATACTCATCTGCACTCATTTCTAATTAACTTCATAATTATTTATATCGTCATCGGCCTAAAATAATAAATGCAAGGTATTTTGAAACTACAGATGTAAATAGTTAAGTCACAAGGAAGCAGATCATTACGACTCTGTAACTGTTGGGCCCTTCATTTTATGATTTGGGTTCCGTTATATTCGAGATGGAATAATTAAAGCAGAGTATCTCTGGAGATGAGGCTGATGTCCTCAATATTCAAATGAGTAGTAACAAAGAGGAGGACATCCTCGTTGTAAATAAAAGCTCGGCGAGAACTGCGGGCCGATGGTTACACAGCATCGATCTACCGTTGTAATGAAGCAGCAGACGCCGGCATCCATCTTGTGGTGGACTCAAGGCGCTCATACATGTTTTTCCATTCCACCTTCGTCGCGTCGACGTATTTACTCGCGCCACCGAATACTTTTTGGTTATGAATTTCCAGTATACTGTATAGTGATTGTATTAGCGGTAGTCTTGGGCGCCGGGTAGTTTAGCATACGGTATGTGGTCCGACGAGTCGGGGGGCGAGGGGGGCGAGGGGGCGGGGAGGGTCACATTCCGCGTCAACCGTCGCTTTGTATGCTGATGGCCGTCGACCGGCGCCGCGTGTGTGGGCGCCAGCGCGTCACGTGCTCTCTGCTACGTATGACAACGACGTGCTGATTCACGGGATTCCTATCCCGCCTCACTCATACAATAACTAAGTACAGCATTGTGCTACCTTGTACAAATTAGGAAGATCCTATTTGTACTTTTAGCACAAGCTAGCGGTAGCAACTACCTACATATATTGACAAGCTACACAAATAACTCGACGCTGTAGTAAAATGCTAAAGTTATTATTTTTACTACTTTCTTTTTATTAATAATATTTAAGAAACAATGATCACTCGCCACGACAGTAACAACGCCGAGTGCTGGCGCGTGACGAGCCGCGCCGCTCCCTGCCAGTCGGCCGGAGCGCAGCGCCGAATGCTTCAACTATCGCGCATACATGTTAATATTTTTGCGTTCGTTAACTACTTTGTCGAAGATTTTTATTGTAACTACAAAATTTTATAAAAATACTATAACAAATATCAACTTTTATAGAACACTACCTTCGATTTCTCGTGCATAACTATAGATATATAACTCTAACTAGATAACTCTTTACTGTCTCACCAATGAAATTTACATAAATAAAATAAATAGTACGTACTAGTGCAACAATGGGCGGTCTTATCGCTAGTAGCAATCCCTTCCAGGCAACCCTTGGATGGAAAGTATCAGCAGTAACTTTTATAACTACGTATAACATTGCGTGACATAATGTACTCCCGCCCGCTAGTGACGCTAGCGAGCGTCACGCTTCCTCCCGCTCCGTGTCGGCTCCCGCTCCGTGCCGGCTCCCACTCCGAGTCGGCTCCCGCTCCGTGCTGGCTCCCGCACCTCCCGCAATACATGATCGTTCGCACCCGTGGAGGTTAAATTATCAGTTCATAAATCGGGTCACAATACAAAAATAATGTTATTGTTCGTCTGCTCTCTGGCTATTTATTCGGGTAATTATTTACTTTTGCAGTTTATCCTTAACTTCCGTTGATGGCCATTTTGAAGTTGCATAAACATGGATGTTCAGTTTTTTTTTTCGAGTTGAGGCAAAACTTAAACTAATGTCGTGAAATTGTAACGACAGAAGTACGGATGATGTTTACTGGCACAAACACCGGCGCCATCACCGCCTGAGACACCCGACACGCCGGACGGACGGGACAGCACTACTCGCTTCTGGCATTAAACAAAATCACCATTACGACAAAAGAAGATATAATCTTGGTTCGATATATTTCGGCACAGGTCTATACGTTAACGATATCTCTCTACTCACAGCCAGCTAGTTAGCGACACGAGAACCCTTCAGTGTCCGACGTTATCTGCCGGAGGATGAATTAATCTCAGCACATTCAACCCGTCAATTAATGGCCCTCGATCGCGCCCATTAATTGATAAGAGCAACTCTGGCACCCGCGACCCCGCACGCCGCGGGTGCCACACAGCTTGCCGGGACTCGGCGCGGGCGGCGTCCCCTCAGATGGTTCGATGAGATAGTATCCCATTAACAACTAGCACCCAGATATATAGTCTTTGGTGTTAACTTTATAATGGTTATATTGTGCAACCAAAATATTATCAAACGAATAAAATGTTTCTAGTGAACAAAAAGGCTAAATACTACCTATGAGTTCCAAAGGCTTCATGTAAGCAGCGTGTACCTCATGAAGCAATGGTTACCGGTCATGATGTTTACCGAGCGCTGCACGTGAGCCCCGCCGCACCGCCGCGGCTCCCGGCCGCCCGCCCCGGGGCGCGGGACGGCGGGATGCAACATGTTACCATTCGAGCGGTTCTGTCTATATGATTACGAGACGTCCTCGAGAAGGAACGAGAAATTAAAGATTAAGCAATCTGATTATAAAGTCAGACTAGTTACCTACTATTACAGGAAGTGAACTTCTCGCTGGACTTATGCAATTCACGGAATGGCCTTATATTGTCTTATATTTTGACATCCCGCAAGCTTGGCATACGAAACGACACTGAATATTCCACGAGTGTGGCCTTGGAATCTTTTAGGATTCACTAAATGTCGCGTTAAGCTCCCGAAGAGATAGCCTGTAAAGTCGTAGACACGGCTGTTAAATATTTAAATAACTGAGCCCTAACGCAATAACGGCCTGAACAAACCAGCCAGCTTTTACTTTTACCTTTGTGAGAAATTATTACGTTAGTATTATTTTATTTTTGTTCCATGCTTTCTGTTTTGTTACGTAAGTAACGTATGGTATGTCATGAGTGTCCGGACACCGTAGCATGTGCTACGTACGATGTGGCGTCCGTTACGTTCGACGTAGCGTGTGCTACGTGCGTCGTAGTTGGACTACGTGCGTCGTAGTATTAACTACGCGTATGTAAATAATTAAATAATAATTGTGGACATCTCACACAGCGCCATCTAGACCCAAACTAAACAAAGCTTGTACCATGGGAACCAGATTACTGATTCAATACTTAAATACTTTTTGTATGTAAATACATCCACAGCATACAATATAACACCCAGATACGGTACAAACATATATGTCCATTATCAAATATTTATCCTTAGTGGGAATTGAATACATAACCTATAATAGTTCGGGAAACAGAGCTACCACCTACTAAGCTATCAGGCCAGTCAGTTTGTAGCTCTTTTTAGCCTATTTTTAATACTAAATACGAGTAGGCCAGCGTTTGACCACATTTCTCCTGATGTTAAGCGCCAACGTGGTCGACAATGTAGCGCACTCGCTTATAAAAACTTGCTCACTTTCCTTATGAAAACATCCAGATTATCACCAGTCGGAGATACAGACGCTGGTAAAGAGTTCCATTGCTTAGCCATTCGCGGTGTAGAGGTCGAGGTTTACACAATACTTCCATCTACTGTGTGTTGATGGGGCACTCGGCTCCCGACACCTCCGCGCGCTCGTGAGTGGGTACAGTGGGGAGCGTGACGAGGGTTGCGCAGAATAAACAATCAAACGGTGTTTATAGAAGGGCGCGCGGCTCTCAGCGGATATCGAACGTGACTCCTTGGTATTGTGAACGCCGACCCACTTACAACAACTGTACATTTGCTAGTTGAGCAATTCATTTTGAATTGTACACACTATTTGCTTTCACTGTTATCAATTATTCCGTTGGTGATGCCTTTGGATACAAAGTAAATGACGAGGCTGAGTAACGGTGAGTACTGAGAGCAGGTTGCGATGTAACTTATGTTCTTTTATACAATCTTTAACATTCTATGTCACCCAGGTGCTTATTTAAAAAAAAATCTTTTATAGTACAACATTGACGCCATAAAATAAACATTTTCTCCAAATATTTATTTCCAAAATCCAGTGCTTTGTCTTACTGCAAGTTGTTGGTAACATTGTCGTCACAAGCACCTACAATCGGAACGTTTCATTCAACTTAGATTATAATCTGTTTGATAATAATGTAATATTGTATTGTATAGCTACAATAATAGCTATAAATGGCGCTAAACATCGAATCTATTGGTTTAGAGATACCGTTATAAAACACGGCTGGTAAAATAGCTGCCACGGCTGAATAGCTCTATTTATTTCGAACCGGGACGGCCTTTCGATTTAACGTTACGAGCAGTCAACGTTTTATTGTTGTTGCGGGACTCGGTCATACGAAAATATTATGCGAAAACTGGATTCAGTACCAGAGGGGATACAATATCAGCAAAGTAGTGGAGCTGCGTAACTATTGAAGTGAGTGAACCCACCCGATCACTCGTAGTCATGCATCAAAAACTTTTCTCTTCCACAATTCCCAGAACGGGATATATTTGTTCCCTGTGTGCAGTAATGTGTGCGGTCCTGTCGGCTCCCAAGTGGCGCCGCGTGCTCGACGTAGTGAATATTCAGCAGCGCGCCACTCGCCGCCGCCGAGGGGGCCCACTCCAGTTTGCGCACACGGCCCGGTGGTACTTTACTTTATTTGCATATCATAATTTTAAAGTATTTAAGCCACCTGGGTCGTACCGCCCACACTCCGGCAGCGGAAGAGGCCGCTTGGAAAATGCATCTGAAATATGCAGTGATGGAGTCTTAATATTATTTTGTGCCCATCGCCGGAGACCACGGGGGCGGGAGCTAAAGCAAAGAACTTAACGACACTGTATGTCTCTAGCAGTGGGTCGTGATGTACTGCTGGTTCGGAGCCGGCCTTGTATTAGCTCGGAGCCGGCCCGGTATTAGCCCGGAGCCGGACCGGTATTGGCCCGGAGCCGGCCCGGTATTGGCCCGGAGCCGGCCCGGTATTAGCCCAGAGCTGATCCGGTATCGTACTTAAAATTATTCAACCAGAATCTCACCGGACACGATGCATTGCGGAAAATAAAACGAACTTATGCAGTAAAGAAAATCGTAAATCAACGCTTTTGTATTCCAATAATTGAATGGTATTTTCTTGTGAAATTGCACCATTATTCATATGTAAATTGTTAAAATGCATCGAGAGATTTGAGAAACAACACAATTTATAGCGCAAACATCCCGTTTCGTTCGGATCAAGTTATCTTCAATTCTCGCTCAATACCAAGAAGTTTCTTATGCAGGCACCTGAGATGTAGGCACCTGAGGTGTAGGCACCTGAGATGTAGGCACCTGAGGTGTAGGCACCTGAGATGTAGGCACCTGAGATGTAGGCACCTGAGGTGTAGGCACCTGAGATGTAGGCACCTGAGGTGTAGGCACCTGAGATGTAGGCACCTGAGGTGTAGGCACCTGAGGTGTAGGCACCTGAGGTGTAGGCACCTGAGATGTAGGCACCTGAGGTGTAGGCACCTGAGATGTAGGCACCTGAGATGTAGGCACCTGAGGTGTAGGCACCTGAGATGTAGGCACCTGAGGTGTAGGCACCTGAGGCGTAGGCACCTGAGGTGTAGGCACCTGAGATGTAGGCACCTGAGGTGTAGGCACCTGAGACGTAGGCACCTGAGGTGTAGGCACCTGAGGTGTAGGCACCTGAGGGGTAGGCACCTGAGGTGTAGGCACCTGAGGTGTAGGCACCTGAGATGTAGGCACCTGAGGTGTAGGCACCTGAGATGTAGGCACCTGAGGTGTAGGCACCTGAGGTGTAGGCACCTGAGATGTAGGCACCTGAGATGTAGGCACCTGAGGTGTAGGCACCTGAGGTGTAGGCACCTGAGATGTAGGCACCTGAGGTGTAGGCACCTGAGATGTAGGCACCTAAGATGTAGGCACCTGAGATGTAGGCACCTGAGGTGTAGGCACCTGAGGCGTAGGCACCTGAGGTGTAGGCACCTGAGGTGTAGGCACCTGAGGCGTAGGCACCTGAGATGTAGGCACCTGAGGTGTAGGCACCTGAGGCGTAGGCACCTGAGGTGTAGGCACCTGAGATGTAGGCACCTGAGGTGTAGGCACCTGAGGTGTAGGCACCTGAGATGTAGGCACCTGAGGTGTAGGCACCTGAGGCGTAGGCACCTGAGGTGTAGGCACCTGAGGTGTAGGCACCTGAGGCGTAGGCACCTGAGATGTAGGCACCTGAGGTGTAGGCACCTGAGATGTAGGCACCTGAGGTGTAGGCACCTGAGGCGTAGGCACCTGAGGTGTAGGCACCTGAGATGTAGGCACCTGAGGCGTAGGCACCTGAGGTGTAGGCACCTGAGGTGTAGGCACCTGAGATGTAGGCACCTGAGATGTAGGCACCTGAGGCGTAGGCACCTGAGGCGTAGGCACCTGAGATGTAGGCACCTGAGGTGTAGGCACCTGAGATGTAGGCACCTGAGATGGAGGCACCTGAGGTGTAGGCCCCTGAGGCGAGACGGGAGGGCCGCGTGGTGCTCGGTTCCACCGATGCAACATGAGAACAACACGTATAACAGCACAGTCAGGGTGTAGGTGGGCGATGTGACACAGATTAGGGTACAGTGAGTACGTCGTTATTAATTGCCTCTCCGCAGCGGGCCATCCGCCATCCATCACGGGCGGCGTGACGTCACGCGACACACACGACGATACCGAATGTTTATATATGAGCGAGTCATATCAGCTTATAAGGAAGCCGACTCAGCAACTTTTCCGCGAACCGCGTAATTCTAATATCGTACACCGGTGCAGCGCTCGCGAGCCGATATTACGTGCGCGTGCTGTACGAAATGAAAAGCTTTTTGATGGTTCTCTATAATCGTGTTTAGTGAATGATTTCGATAATGAGTTGTTTGCGTTAGTGCGCCGCGGGCGAGTGGCCCGGCGAGTGGCCCGGGTGAGTGGCCCGGGCGAGTGGCGAGTCGTTCGCACGTTGGAATGCACCTCTAATGAACAACTCATGTTTCGCTAATTTTAATACGATTCTGCATTCAGACGTGGTAATATAATTTGTAGAATCAGTTCGGCGCATACTTTATGAATAGCAATCGTAGGACTATAAATAGATGATATATAAGATCATGAGAAAAATGTTTAACGTGACACCGAATGTACCCAAGCTAAGGCCGTTGCGTGACGTCACGGCGCACACTCGCCGCGGAGGTTATTTAAAACAAATGAAGGTACCAACTAACGGCGCGCTGAGCGCTTGACTCGGGTCGAGTGCTTTCAAATTACGCACTTGTGGAGGGAAACGAGCGCCCTGAAATTCCTTCAAGCCTGTATTAATTTGGGGCGTCCGCCGACCTGCCTCGAGTGTAACGAACCTGCGAGCAAGCTCTGGACGAGCTCCTTAACGTTACTGCGAGGGAGGGAAGTATGCATGGATGCGGGTCGATACGGTGCTGCTGCTGCTGAAAGGAAAATTATACGTTTTACATAATTATATCGATCACGACGCCCCCGCGGCCGCTGCGCCACCACCGGTCACCGCGCCGCTACTACGCATTATCGTTGTTATATTCATAAAGTTCTTGAGGTTCCTTGGCCGTGGAAATACGCAAACCTCTCGATGATGCAGCAAACTTTGTACTGATTTTTTTGTCATTCTGGTCCAGCATTTTAAATTAAACCACAGCCCCCTATCGCTTGACCGGAGACAATTAGATAAGTTTGAGTAAACACACACATTTCTCGTGGCACAATAGGCAAATCTCCATAGTGACGGGCGCTCGAGAATGTCGCGCATCCGAGGACGAGCGGGCTCCCGCCCCGATGGCGAGCGCACGCTGGCGCGGGGAAGGCAGTGTCTAAGCTTAGCTTTATATCTAAATAAATAAGACTATTCATTCACACTTTTCAACTTCTTTGCAATGCAGCGCTAACGTTGGCAATTGAGTTGAGGCACTTCTACGTTTCGGTATGTGCCAAGCGACTTAGCGTCAGCCGTCAAGCGACGTCACGAGAACAGGCTGTCAAGCTTCCGCTAACAAAGTCAATAAAAGTCAAACCATTTACAGCCCGCTGTTAGAAAGATGCCTTCAATCCTCCGATAAATCTCGGTATTCGTAGATTATTTTCGATATCATTAAATGATACCGATAGAAGATGAGCAATCTCGATAATGGACATAATTTCCTTTTAGGGATCTTGCACAATAGACAGGCTCGTTTCAAAGTACTATAAGTGTACTAGTATTGACGGCACAATTTTTGCTGGAATAAAGAAAAGAAGCTGATGCTGTTGGAAACCGCTCGCCATTTATATCGAAGTATTCTTTGAGAAAGATATTTGATTTAAAATTCATGCAACGCACGATATAGTTGGATATGTTAATGTTTGCATACGAGTTGTGCTGTAGCGAGGTATATCTCGTAAGAATGTGTTTATTACTCGATGTCGCGCCGCGCCCGAGCGACACCCGAGCGACACCCGAGTGACACCCGAGCGACACCCAAGCGACACCCGGACCATCCTTCGGTACCAATGGGCTCGATCTTGGGGATATGAATATTTGGAGGTCAAAAATTATATTTTAAATAGCTTAAATAAAATCCATCTTTTTCATAGTTCTAACGTAATTGGTTTTTTCCTTGGGGAATTTACGATCTATCAAAAATGTTCTAAGTATCTATAACATAAAAGGGCAATACGTCTCAAGTCATCTATATAGGTCCCATACACCAGGTACCTAGTGGGTGACGGCGCGCCGCGACCCACAGCTGGTTACTGAAGGGGCGGTGGCGGCAGTACCGCCACTTACTGCGGTAATCATCAACTTATTGGCCAAAGTGAAAAATGTTCCAATAGCAAGACGACATTATTTAACATTTATTATTTTGTCTATTTTGGAACTGCTATAATTTTTACTAGCTGAAATCATTAAAGTTTACCAAAGTCATATTTCTTCATAGATTTGAGATTGAATTTATCAAAAATTGCGTGTAAGTGTTTTAAACAACCCCAGGATATAACAAGGTTGGGTGTACCCGGTTCATACTGAGAAAAATCACCTTTAAATATATATCTTGAGGATGCGCCGGTAATCGAGATCCGTTTGATACAAGTTTATGATCACTTGGAACAAGGATTCGGTCATAAAACGCGTATGAAGGAAGCGGGGAGCACTTTGACGACGCCCGTGGATATATCACATAAACATTGAGCTTTGTGCCCGGCTTGAATTACGTGAAGAATGAGCGCGGCCCGGCCCGGGTCGAGGGCCGGCCCGGCCCGGGCCGAGGGCCGGCGGCCCGGCGCGAACTACCCGGTGCAAAAACTAGAATCGAGCTCGCGATATGATGTTACGTTTCATAATAAAGAAAAAGTTGCGAGAAACGCTGAAATATAAGTTATATATTATTATATTTACAGCAACTGCTTCATAAAAGTTGATCGCGCGCTCGAGCTCAATGTGATGAATTTTATTTCAAAATAAGAAATACGATGTTAACGAAGTAGATGTATCCATTCCAACTGAATTAGCGGGAGTTCCTCTACAACCGCTCACCTATAATGTTGGTAAAGTTCTCAAGAAAACTTTACGAGCCATTTCTCTATTAAATAAACAAACCGACCAAAGGGCCAGCGCCACTCGCTACTCGCTACTTCCACTAGTTCACACTTGTCTACTAATTGCCATCAAGGTTGAACTGTAACTTACGCTCTTTCAAGTAGTTGGCGGTTTCAAATCGCACATTCCACTAATTTATGCCAAAAGTTAATTTAAATTTTCCTATAAATAAAGGTTTCATATAAATGAATTGTCTCCGAAACGAGCCGTCTCATACATCACAACTTCGTTTACGACATTAGTTGGAATCTCTTTAACTCAATAGACCTGAAATTAAATCATTTTACAGCTCTTGAGCCGTTTATTATCTGTAACATTAAAGCCTTAATTATTGCAGTCGACATCGTCGGTAGGGAAGGGTTATAGGTTGGTTTATTTAATGATAAAGACGCGGTTATAATATCAATTATCAATTTATTCTTACAATATTTTATAAATACGTTTTCAGAGGATCTTTTTTGTGTTAACGGTTGCAAAGAAGCCCCAGTCCGCCGCAGGTGACCAGCGCGGACGCCCACTAAGCCAACACAGACATTTTGCTGTATACGAAAAGAAGAAAATAATATCAATTAATATAAAGTTCATCGAAGCATTTCTTGAATTATTCAAGTAATTTCAACGATTGTGTTGGTCTTACAGAATTTGATGTCTCTGATTTCGTAACGCATTTAACGTTTCACACAGCATATATTAACAATACATGTGGGAAATAATTATATTTACCACATGTTAGTTTGTTGTGAATCAAAAATACCTGCTTATTTAGATGTTAGCGTTAAGTTATTCTGAGGTCCGATGTTTGTACATTAGTCCTCTTCTGTCCTTTTCTTTTCATTTTTGAACGCCCGAGCCTTGTATTGTAACGTACTTAAGCAAAGGTTAATATAATCAATGGATCGCTCGCCCCGACGATGTCCGTCTCAAGACGAATGACGGTGCAAGCCATCCGCGCAACAGGAAATAAAATATCGTTCAGGAGCTTCGAGTACACCTCGAAAGAAGAAACAACCAGGAACGTTATAGGGATGTCAGTTCTATTTAATGTGTGAGTAATATTTTTTCAATTCCACTCCACTCCACTCTCCCCGCTCCGCCCCGCGCGAGGCCCCCCCCCCCCCCCCGCGGCGCTAACAGGTGTGTGGCTGCGCTTTATTATCATCGAACTCCGCCTCTGGTTGCTATAACTCGCTCGGATGTTTCAACTTGTTTCATTACTGCGGAGGTTTTTGAAATAGTGTTCAACCGTTGTATCATGATGTACTTCAATGGTTCACGTAACGCAAGTCAACGCGTGGTTTCAAATATTAATGTTCATAAGCTGTAATTGTATTTCATTTCTCGGATCGATTCGAATTGTTCAGTATTCAATATTGAAGTCCAATCAGCGCTTGAAACGAAGGTCACATTAAAAACAATGTGACAATCATTCAGCTCGGTCGCGGGTTTGGTTCCCGCGGGAAATTAAATAAGCGCCGTGCCACGAGCGAGCTACGCCAGTGTGGAGCTGCAATCGACTATAACTACGTGACAAAGCTTTTATCCAAAAATCAACTTTACTACAACGCGCGATGGGCCATTATCTCTCAACAGTCCCAGGGACATTATTCATTGCGGTAATTTGTTCTAGATTCGATCGCTAAGCGGCTTAAAAGGGCTTTCCTTTTCTTGCGGGAAATTATAAATCATCTTTTGTGAGTAATTACAGTGGAATATCGGAAAAGCCCACAAATTGACCTATTGTACCAGCTAAGCCTTCCGAGCGCGCCGTCCGTCCCGCCCGCCGCGGAGGCTTTCGGTCTCACGAGCCTTGACTACACCACACTTTGGTATTACATACAATCGAGTCTGGGCCGAACTGTCAATCAGGATATATTCTAATTTCAGGTTGAATAGGTTTTGTTCCAAGAAAACCATTAACGATTAAGTTTGGTGACTAGCTGGTGCATTGTTATTTTAAAAAGACGATTTGGTAAACTTATTTATGTTTAACTACTTTTTTTAGATACATTCTGGAAGATCTAATGTAGCGTGTTCGTGTAGTAACTTCATTTTTTGCAGAACTTCTTGGTGGAAAAAAAGTAAATACCCGAGACGCAGTACAAAATGGCTTTAAAGAATTTGTTGTTATATATTTCATAAAAGGCAATTTAACAGGTAGACTAATAATATATTAGCGTTATTTTTAACAGTCAATTTGCCTTCATTAATTTAACTAACTGCTACAATAATATAACAACTAATACTAAATACGCTACATTACCTACTACAAGAACATTTGAACTATGTACATACTGGCCCCGATGACCCCGATGACGAATAGTGCAGTTGCTGCAGCCCACTACCGGTGGTACCGCACCCGTTGAATTGTCTTACCGTTGTGTTGTATAATAGAATTCGTCTTATAAACTTAAAAGTTATCAACCACAGACGTTTGAATAGTTGTGATGAAGAATAAGACCGTCCCATCTCTTCCGAGATGCGCTACAAACCTGGCAAAGGGAATACCCGGGAAATGGGCAACAGCATTCAGCGCGATCTACTGCGAGCACCGAGACGGCTGCCGAGCGCGCTCATTGTGGCCGCTCAGCAGTGAACGTTTCGGCTCATGATGAAGAAGTTCGACCTAACCTTAGCCGTGAATCAAATCTTTATAATCTGTATCATCAATTGTATAAATGATTATTTAACACCAACAAAAAAATCTATATTCATCCACAAAACACTCGATACGAATATCCACACTATCAAAATAATGCTTACTTTTGAAGGAACACAACTTTATAAAATATGCTCACATTAAAAAAAAAAAGTTCATTTAACACATTCAAGAAGCAATTGATTCAACACCATTTTTTTTTGTAACTTATGACAGATCAGCAAGTGCCGAAGTAAGCATTTTAAATTGTCTTGTTGAAATGTAATGTTACTTAAGCACGTATTTATGTTATTATACTTACATTATTTAAAATGACGACGAATGTACTTATATTGAAACTTTTAAGTCTATGTTCTCATGGAAGTGACTTTTTGTTTTATTTGAGAATAAATTTCTTTTAACCTCAACCTAAATATATATAAAACTACTAATCCATCTTCTATGAATTGAATATCCTAATAAACTAACTAAAACTATGATGTATCATTGTGTATATAAAAAATCACTTTTGTAGTGGTCGAAATGACCGACTCTACCTACCACCACCATCCTATAATTGATATCCCGTAGAATATTCCGAGATACTCCGCAAGTTTTGGATTCCGGGGAATTGCTGCTGAATTCCGACAAGTGCCTGCGAAACGAACAAGAGGTTAATTTCCTGTACAATTTGTATAATTTCAACGTAAAATATAATTTTGACGTTGAAATCACGAGTGCAAAATTATCCTAAACAGCTCAACTGAATTTTGAAGTAAAGATAAATTATTCCATTCCGAGAGACATATACTAAGAACTACCTGTATCATCTTATTGTTTTTGTTATGGACCACGAGGATAATTATTTCAAACAGAACACCTTTGTTTGGGTTTCTCCGCTTTATTTATGCTCATGCATCTCGAGCGTGATACTAATAGAAAATAGCTTTCATATTAAATATGAACAACTCCATAGGCACATAGATTGTTGGCGACGTGAGTCCGAACATAAAACAACTCGTATCTTACCTAGTTCATTCCCACACACACTACATTTGTCATGGAATCAATAACATTCACGTTATTCGATTACCAAAGACGATCCTACACGTTAGAACTACGTTATGTGTCACTAAGTACAGTGAGTTCTTCCTGTTTCGTATCCCGGCTCGGCTAGTGCCGCCCCCTCGCCCCCCACCCCGCGCCCCGCGCCCTGCGTATAATTTGTTAAACGCTTGTTTTGTTTGTTTCGCATTTCATTTTACGCACCAACGGAATGATAACATCAATTTATTCAAATTAACTTTTATTTATTCTTAATTAAGTGCTCGACAGTACGGATAATAAGGCTTTGCCGCTTTTTGTGAACTAATTTTAAGCATGTTGGGTTTTTTTTTGATCGCTTAGTACATATTTTGCATCGTGTTTGCACTACGATAGTCACGTAAATGTATTAGTCCCAGCGGTTCGGTGTTCGGCGCTTCGATCGCAATATAATACGATACATACTGTTCATCTCTCGTGAGGTGAGGGCAGCGCCGCACATACGTCCGTCCGGCAACACGTGACACGCACGGCGCGGGCACGGGGTACGAAGCTGCTTCTAAAGGTTCCGTAATGTCTGAGAACATGATGTATAGAGCTCCTGCTACGTTTTAATATTTCGGGTTCATTTCGCTGTAAAAAAAAAATATTTTTATTATTATTACAATTATATTCTTTGTACCATCAGTAAGGTATTCTTTGTAAAATAATAAATTCGAACTTTTTACAACCAGCGAGTTTCATGCACGCTTCGTAGCACCCAGTTACGCGCTCCAACGGTCTCGTAGCGGGCCGTAGCCGTGACTACGTCAGCCGTAGCGTTTCGCCGTCGACAAATGCTACAGATGTCCTCGCGGAGAGGTCGGTACAATAAGCCGGACAATGAAGCCCAGCGCCTGAGCTCAGCTGTAATAGATACGTTCTACGTAATAGGAAAATAAATGCCAAGTGCAGTTATTGACAATGTAGCTTAAAGCTTTGTTGAGTTGAAGAGTTTTAAAATGCAATATTTAGGTCTATTACTTATTTTACCTAAATATTGAATTACAAGATATTGGGCATCAGCGCAAGATCAATATCGGCGATAAAACAAAATCTTTTGTGGCTACTACCCTATCGCTCAATAGATTCTTAAAGATAATTTTCTATAGATACTTTGCACTCAATACATTTTGTTCAAACTGTTTGCAATATCAATCTCATCTGTAGTTTATCGATGTATTGTCGCTAGTTCCAATATCCACTCCACACTTGATACCAGCTATCACAAACGTGAACACTAACCGCATGCTACGCCGTAGCACGCTCTACGCCGTCGTGATTACGATGCTCCGAGTACGTTCTCACAAACAAGTTTTGTTAAATAAGCTTCGAGAAGTGAGAGTAGAGCCAGCAGCGGGGCGGGGGTGGGCGGGGACAGGAAGTGACGGAATACATCATTACATGCGGGAGGGAAGTCACAGCTCGTTGCGTTCCTTATTACGTTACTTATTACAGAAGGCGCCGACCAAAGGTTTTTTCATCCAACGTAATGGTGGTCGTAAATTTTTCCCTCTCGTGTATCAGGTACACTTACCGGATTAATCCAGACCACCAGAAGTTGGTGAAAGTTTTATTAAAACTTAAGATTTAATCTTCTTACGTTTGTCACAATACGAAACAGTTGAACGGATGTTGTTTAAATGTGTACTGTTAAGGTACATGATAAAAAAAGATACTGTAACAAACGTACAAGCGTCACCGCAAATTTTGTAGGGTTAAAACATTCGATTATTCTAATTGTACTGCGACGCCCAATGATTTTCATCACTAGTTGTTATAGTTTTTATATAATACTTAATTCATTGCTCACCCTGTTGGCCTACATTTATGATTGGATCGCCGCAGGAGAACTGAGTGACATGCGCTGGAGTATAATTACGCGCTACCTGATAGAAGCAACGTATAAGATATTTGATTGACTCGGGTGTCACCTCGCGGAAGTTCACCTTAGATGCAAAATTAAACAAGAATGTATAGTGTAATTCCGCTAAAAACTAAACGATAAGATTATTAACATTAGGGCAACTGTAAAGGATTTTTGAAGGTATGTAAGAGTGTAAAGAAAAATATTATTTGTTGTATCTATAAACTAGATATTTTTGTTTCATTTTGTATTTTAGTATCCTATAAACATTTGAAGCCATTAAACGCTGTTTTATCTTTTTACTTTACACGTAGACCAAAAAATCCTTGACTGAGTTGTAATTGGAGGAGTTTAATGATGCATTGTTGAATGTTGGTAATTGACCTGAAATTATTAAATTTACTATTAATGCTTTCCAAGAACTTTAATAGACTCGCCCTGACTATGCAGATGCTTCTCTTACCACTCACCTTTAGCTGTAATCCAGCGGAATATGGACAACTTCTATGTTCTCTGATAAAAAAGACACAAGATTAATCTAGTATAACTGCGCTACACAAGTCTAGTATTCCGTTCGTGTAGCGGAACAAGTCACACTAGATATTCTTGTATTTTATGTATTTAACTAGCACGACCTAGATATAGTTGTACTGTTGACCGAATATTCCTGTAATCATGTAGGAGTTATACATAAATGCAAGGATCGCATGTCGCGTGACACTCAACACATGGTCAACACCCGCGATGGTGCTAACACCTGTCAACAGCTCCACTCACATCCCGGTGGGAGGTGACTCAGCGTACTCTCTCTGATTACACTACTCTACACTGTAGTATTTTAGAAAGTGTGTACGTTATGATTTGTTTAGTATATACAACATGGTGCGACGTCCTAGTCTACATTTGTCTCCGTCCTAAAATCCGCGCACCCCACGACTCAGTCCTGCGGCAATAATGACCGCTGGTTCCGTGACGGTACTATTACCGTTTTTGTAGTAGTCTCAAATGATTCATATAAATAACTGATTTAATTCTTAAAAGAAGAGTAATAAATGTTGAAAGTTAAAGCCGCGCAATAATTGAAATCCAAACAAAAGTTGTGTAAGTCCGTTTGTCCCGCGCGATGATCCGGTCGCATTGTTTCTCTAGCGGCGGCTCGAAGCTCCGTAAATCACCGCTCAACAAACCGCGCGCTGTACTACCCACTGCCGCGGCGGTACTTGCCCTGCACTGGACCTATTCACATTTTGTTATCACTATTTAAGTCTCAACTAAATAACAGAATTTAGTCAATATTGGCCAAATTGTATTAAAAAAATAAGTGAACTTATCTGTGCAATGACCATTCTGCAGTAATGACCATTTCAAATCAAAATATTTTTTGTTTGGCTAAGAATTCTAATTTAAAATTAATTGAACTATATGGGATGTTTTTTTATTTACTAGCATTTCCATTAATATTTCTGCCTGTTAAGTGATGATAAGTGATGCCTGGTGATTATGGTAAAATCCCCTATGATAAGGATCCCGAGCGGCGTGTATGGGAAAGGTCTATGTTCAGCGGTGGAAGTCTTTCCGTTGATGTGTGCCTATATTTCAAGATGTAGATATAACTATATTAAAAATATTATTCTTCAATAAAATAACTAATAGAACTGTGCATTAGAGTAAATTGAGGTTATAGCACGTCTTGTGTCCAAACAGGATATCAATTTATACACGAATGATTTATGATATCCGGTGATCTTTAGTGTGTAACCAAACTCTTTCTGCTGGTGTTGTATACGCGGCCGCGGCGGTCCCCGACCGGCGGCCGCTGCAGGTGACGGCCGCTCCGCGCCGAACGACTCCGACACACCACGCACAATTAGGACCCCCCCGCCGCCCCCCGCCTCCTCCCAATATCACAGCTCCGGTTTCTTACTTGTTATTACAAGGGTACTCAATATGGGATCCAATAACCTCTCTACCACAAAACATACTACCGTACATACACATAGTTCTAACATAATTGTTTAATTAAATAGAATTGTTCAGCCAAAATTCTAATTCCGCATCAATCCATCAAAAGTTGATGTTAATAAAATTTTATTTATTTTACGTAGGTAAATAGGTAAAGCATAATGTTTACCTAATAACATATTTCAAGGGGACGCCGCCTCACCGCATTCCCTGTTGTTTATTTTCACTGTGCACATCTTCTTCTCAATCGTGTCACTCTTGACAGAGCGGTCGTGGTCGTCACGAAGAGTGGTGGGCCGCTGTAGCTTGCCTCACGACCTCTCGCCATCTCTCCCTACTGGTGGTCATTTTGGTACACTCATGCAAGGGACCGCCCACCGCAGATTTCATCTGGTCGGTCCATCGCATCAGTGACCTTCCACGCGGTCTGGTGCCCTCGACTTTACCCTGTACTACGAGACGTTCAATGGAATCGTTGTTCCGCCTTGAGACGTGTCCGAAGAACTTGAGGATGCGAGTTTGCACTAATGCCGATAGACTAGATATTTTACTAGGTGGTAGGACTTTTCTGCAAAGTTCGTCTAGGTAGGTACCACCGCTTTGCCAGTTATTCTGCCGCCAAGCAGTAGTGCGCAAGCACTACTGTGTTCCGGTTTGAAGGGCACTGTAGCTAGTGAAATTACTGGGCAAATGAGACTTTATGACCTGATCTCACAGTCTAGTAATCTTGTTACTAGATTGTGTTGATGTCTCAGGATGACGTGCGCAGTGCAGTGCCACGCAAAACTCTATACTTTAGAGTTCCGAGTGACACTGCAACTGATATGGGCAGCCGTGTCGCTTAACATCAGGCGAACGGTTAGCTCGTCGCGTCATCCCTTAATATAAAAAAAAAAAGACGCTGTTCAATTCGGAGTTCCTGAAGTATAGAGACGTTTGACTGTGCACATGCACATACGAATAGTTCATCCTAAAGATACAACATTCCTATTCCTTACCTAGCTACCGGGGTGTGTGTATGGTGCCCTCTTCATGTTGGCCGATATTGATGACTTTTGATCTTATTGTTGAGATTCGAAATGATTTGTGAAAAAACCTTTTATTGCGATATTCCTTTAATTCAAAATATTACTAATAAAAAGAATATATACCTTGTCCGTATGTAACGACCATGCTCGGTTCGATTCCACGACAACAGGCTGTAGCGAGTAATCGCCAGCACCGCGTCCCGCGGGGGCAGGCTGTGGTAGGGATGGGACACGTGCTGCGGTTGTATGGGCAGTGGTGCAACACTAGTGTGGCAGCTTCACAGGGAATTGTGATTTTAAAAAAAATTACTGTTAGGTGGCAGATTGGCAAAAATGGTGTTTATTATCAAAAGAGGATGAAATAAAACGACTACACGGAGATGTACAAACAAGTGGTGTGAAGATATAGAATAGAATAGAAATGCAAACCACCGGCAACTGTTCCTTGTTTTCAGCAGAAAACTTTTGCGATGGATTATCTCTGTGGACACTCGCCACACAAAGCTACAATAAATCAAGCGCGTCGCATGCACCGCTCCACCGCCTTCTCTGTCCGCATGCAGCCCGCCGCGTGTAGTATGCGGCGTGTCGCACGTCACATTAGTATGTGTCACGTGACGCCACTGGCGCGATAGCGTTCATTTTAACAGGCTCTGTGGCGCTCGTGGGAACGTCCGCCTGCGGCTCGAATAAGCCTGCTGCCGAGCACCAACAAGGAGCTATTGTGATGTTGTTTGAAAGACGTTATTCAACATCCTTTTTAATTATTGAGCTTATTTACATTTAAAGTTAAACAGAGAGAATTTAAAGCTTAAATTCAATGTAAATTTCACAATCAATCGATTGTCAATTGGTAGAAAAAGTGTACGAGTGATGGACGTTTAATGAAATGAAACTTTAACATTGTCACTCTATTGCACATTGAATATTTGAAGGTGCTTGACGATTCATGGACGAAGCTGTGTGCGACTCCCATAGAGGGTCGCTAGCGTCCGCCGGAAGCCGACGCGTGTCGACGATCGTTCGCAATAGATCACTCATGCATACGGAAAAATCTTTTAAATAATAATAGGTACAGCTAGTTTCCAATAAAGGACGATAAGCGAATCGTGAACGCCGAGTGCAGCGGGGAGCGGGGAGCGGGGCCGATTATTACTTTGATAGCTTCCAAACAATAAACGTAATTTCGACTACTCCTTCACTCGCGTTCGAAAAGAAAAGAAACAATAAGGCACTGCTTTTTAATCTAAATGTTTATGGAATAAATAGTTCACTAGAAAATATTCAAGATAGAGAGAGATAGAGATAGAGAGAGAGAGAGAGGGAGAGGGGGAGGGAGGAGAGAGAGAGAGAGAGAGGAGGGAGGGGGGATAGGAAAGAGATAGATAGAGAGGGAGGAGAGAGAGGTACAGTGAGATTAGTGAATAATGACCATATATCTTCTCTTTAATAAAACCGCAACGTTCGTCCGCAACGTTCCTGTATCACTAATAACCCTTCAACATAGAACGGAACTGTACTCCGATTATTATTCCGTCTCGGCAGTTTGCCTTTGGAATAGCCTCCTACTCACATTCGTCAGGCATCATCGATTGAGGTGTTTAAATCCAAAGTATTATATGTATGCCCGGAGGCGGCGGGTTTCATTCGTCAGGCATCATCGATTGAGGTGTTTAAATCCAAAGTATTATATGTATGCCCGGAGGCGGCGGGTTTCATTCGTCAGGCATCATCGATTGAGGTGTTTAAATCCAAAGTATTATATGTATGCCCGGAGGCGGCGGGTTTCATTCGTCAGGCATCATCGATTGAGGTGTTTAAATCCAAAGTATTATATGTATGCCCGGAGGCGGCGGGTTTCATTCGTCAGGCATCATCGATTGAGGTGTTTAAATCCAAAGTATTATATGTATGCCCGGAGGCGGCGGGTTTCATTCGTCAGGCATCATCGATTGAGGTGTTTAAATCCAAAGTATTATATGTATGCCCGGAGGCGGCGGGTTTCATTCCTGCGGCAGGACAAGTATTAGTGCACAGAAAAAAAAAAATACTTGTTCTGACTCTGGGTGTTGTGGGACCATGGTCCTCGTAGGGTCCTGAATCTATGTATGTGATCGTTGGGCGTTATTATTATTTTTGTGTGTATTTAATTTTATGTTTTTATTATTGTGTCATTTATAGTCTCACCAGTTTAGACTAATGGTTATGTTGTTGTTTTCTTTGACAAACAAAAATTACTTTTATATCCCATCAATATTGCACTACCGCATTAAACCTTCCACAATATACCCGGAGATAAGAAGATCATACTTTATCGCATTCAGTTCTCCGATGCACACACCTGCTATTGTGGTCGTTTGTGCAATAAAGAATGTTCTGTCTATTATATGATGAAGAATAGAATACGACTCCCCCCCCCACCCCCTCCCCCCCCTCGTCCCGCGTGTGTGGCGTAAGGGCCGGCTAAGAGAATATCGAGAAAAAAGGCAACAGCATTCTCCTCGGTGCATTAAAACCTTCCGCAATCACCACCGCCTGCTAATTACGTGTGATTATGATAATTCTCCCTCCCTCCCCTTCCTGAGCGGCGTTCCATGAAGATTCCAGACGCGTCCTACAATACTACATGCTCCTCTCAAAAACTCAAACTCTATCAACACGATCCGACCGCTCATTCGCAAACATATTATATCCAGTAAGCATGCACTGTAGCCGTGACGTCACACAGGCCGAGTGTACTCCACTGCCCGACATCTCAGTCCAGTAGCTAGTCACTGGCACACAGGTCGAGTGTACTCCACTGCCCGACATCTCAGTCCAGTAGCTAGTCACTGGCACACAAATAGTACGAATGTAATTCGATTCCCATGCAGGGTCAGATGTGATATCGTCCCCCTGCAGTGACACGGGTCCTGATAGATTGCCAATATTCACATTGTTCGATAGTTTTTGCAAAGCGAGGGTTTTGTGCGAGATAAAATGTTAGATGCGACAGTGTTATAAAGCGCCCGATATTCGGCCACATTCCGGGCGCCGACACACTGAAACAAGAATGTCGCGCCACACGTGTTCACGTGCATGCGAGTTGTAGAAACTGGTTGTTTCACTAATTGTTAATATCAGCGAAATCTCTGCACTGGATGTACCTGCCGTTACAAGCTTTAAAGAGGAGGAATTTCTCTTGTTAAGTAATAAAAACTGGCTGTATCGGGTAGAACGGCGCATTTGAGGTATTCCTTTGAACTAAACGCTGTTCATTCTTTGGAAACTTTCTTTTTTAAATACTTGGCTCCGCGCGAGTCAAGCAATAAGGATTTGAACGGAAGTTTTGGCCGCAATTTAGAGAATATTTTAAGATGTTTTGATCGTTTTAAGAACGTGTGTGTTTGGTTGCCTGCACGCCGTCGCCAAGTAGTCGTTTGTACAAGTAGTGCCGGCGCCGAGCTGCACTTCGCTGATGAGTCTGGTCTGTACCTGTCCCACTGAGTATCGTACTAAACACTACTCCTGCAGGCGACCACCCGCCGTAACACATTACACTACAAACTCCATTATTGTTAATGAATACGCTCATCCACTTATACTTATGAATAATACATGTAACACGTAATATTTCAGAATGGTTACAGCCGAGCGGAAAAGTGGTATGCTAACTTACCGTGAAAATTGCGAACAAAGATTGTATGCTGAGCCGGTACATGGGACCTCTCGCTCTCTCCTATTTCAAATAAAATAGAAGGAAAATATTACTAACATTTTTATAACAAGATTTGGAGCGGAAACATCGAGTAGAATGGTGCATTTTTTTTAGCGTTATAGCGGTTAGGGCAGCAATAATATTTAAAGAATTATTAACACCTGCGGTGCGACATATTACCCAAGTATTAAAGCAAAAAGAAGCTTAAGAGCAGTAATATTGAGTCTACGATGTGTGGGAGGTGCGAGGGAAGTAACAGAAGCCCGCAAGCTGTAATCTGTATGTATCTCAAGTCTGACGTTCGTAACTCTTCGTTCATAACTTTACTGTCGGATCAGTGTGTCTACGAAGGTCTACGAGGTTATGGTTCTACGGCCTACGCTGCTACATGTGATAGCAAATCTTTATGTCATGCAAACATTTTCTATTCTACCCTATTAAATAATAGTATTAATAACACTATGAATTCCACTGGTCCTATTAATCCTACTAATCCTATGAATCCTAATAAGCCTAATAGTTCTGCTGATCCAAAAGTTTGTTAGCAGTCAGCACTAAAACGCCTGCTTTAGGTCCTGAAGTGACATAAAACTAAAGGATACTTTTAATCCCAGAAAACGGTGCGTTTCCTACGGGGTATTTGTTAGTAATGATCGCCGCGTGTGACACGGGGGGGGGGGGGGGCGCAGCGAGCGTGACTATGAAGTACCTATTGACTATCACCGTTTATTTGTAAAGCCACTTAGTGCTTTTCCGTTAATCTTTATAAGGTCGATTGATCTCGGCAGCCGACCCCCAGGTGCCCCGGCGGGAGCGTGGCCGCGCCTCATTAATCTAGCTCCAGGATTACCATTTTATTAGCTTCGGTAAGTGTGCGTGGACACTTAAACTATGGTATATAAGAATCTGTAGAAGTTTATTGCGAAACTATTTTCATTGCGTTACTCAAGGACTACTCGACCTATGTCGAGGGAATTGATATGAGATGGATCTTTGAAGGTTTTCTTATACTTGATAAATGAGTACAGACATCTTAAAGTAATTGCTTTAAAAAAATGTTCTGAATAAAATGCCTATTTAAAGTCGGTTCATCGGTCATCATCATAATCAGCCTCCATAAAACGTCTTCCGCTGAGCACGGGCGGGAGTGCCTGCGCTCACAGATAGAGCGCGACTTTGAAAGGCTGCTCGCCTCTTGTCACCAATTGTTAGATTGTAACCAGCAGTACTCGTAGTTATAGGTTTACTTGATTTAATACAAAAGATATAAGAAATGTACTAAAAGTCTACATTTACATGACCAACGAGAACATTTTCAATATTTGGAGTGCGACATGAATACTTCCAGTGACAATAACTCAGAGTTATCGCGCTGCATCTCGGAGGCTGCTCTGTAGGAGCTCATTTCCGTCCACTTCCGCGCCCCCCGCCATCGGCTCTACAATTAACTCCGCCGCCCCGCGATATGTTACCGCGGGTCATTGAACCCGTCCGTGCCGCCGTTATTTATCACTGCACTCTGACATTGTTTTAATAGAATATTTTAATTTATAACAATGGGAACCTTGCCATGCTGTGTAAGGATGCAGGCGCAGCCATTGGTTATTGTTCAACCCGCGCAGACCCTTGTTGACAATACATTACTAAACCTTATAGCGAGATCTAGATAAAAGGCAGCAGCTGGTAGGAAAAATCTTTTAGTTTAGAAAAGTGCGTAAACTTCGTCGCTTCTATTTAATGCTTGAAATACATTTAAAGCATTTCCGTACCGTCATAAACCAACAAACAGTTGCCGGACACCGATGCTCTTTTGTTTACTCGCAGTTTCAGCTCCATCTGTGAGCCGAGCACGAGAACACGAGCCTAGAGGATACAGTCGTGTGGAACTACAGAATACCGCCACTATGGTGGAAATACACTTCATGGTTATTTGTGCCTGCCATACACATTCCTTGCAATATTAGAGATATTTCAGAACACTAGTTACAGATATTACACGAGCATGAAGGTAAGCACAACCAAGCCGCGCGTGTAGGAACATGCGACACCGCGCGCCGCGGGGATGCTGGCATTAATTTAACCTAATTAGCCACAGGGGCGGACCGAGTGCGGGGCGGGGCGGGGCGGGGCGGGGCGGGATGTTTTAATTACTTAAGATTACCTCGAACTGATCGGACGCGCGGGGACCCTGGTACATGGCGGACGAGATGAATTCCTAAAAAATTAGCGCTTTGTGTCCCTGTCACTAATGATTACATGGAAACCCTTTTCCTTTCGGTCTGAAAATTTTGAGATGTTATTTATTTATTGCTGTATTATTTTTTTAATCAAATTTTTATAGAAAATTTAATGGACTATTAATTGGCATTTACTAAAGAAAGTTCACAAATCCCCAATGAATTATAATTATATTTAGGATAACGCGTTATAAAAATCTCACACGTGACAAAGTCATTGTAAGACAGCAACAGATGCGCGAAACTTTAGGGTCCCGCCGTGACTCGCGAGCATACACAACTTTTTAAAGCAGCATTTGCAAAGCATTATTTTTCGCTCTTATAACGAGGCGATAAAGTTGAAAATAAATCATCGTAGTTCTCAATTCTGTGCAGAAGACAACCAATTCCGTCCTAAGTGAATTAGTTGGCGATTCGAGCAAGTTCCTGTACCGGCCGGCGCCCCTCGACTGCTCGCATCTGCTCACTCCTCGCCCTCCCCGGACACTTCCGTGTGACACAATTTGTGTATCCGTGTATTGTACTTTTTATTAAATGTACTTAGATGTACTTTTGTAATTAATTTCTTAGTTGAGGGCACCAGCGTAATCCTCAACGTTCAGACAAAACGTCTACATCTATTTGTTCCCTACCTAACAATATACCTATTGTAACAGTAAAACGTTGTGTTTTTGTAGTGAAGCCTCATTTACGGAAAAAATAACAAAAAGTGATTTTTGCTCAGATGACTTATCACATAAACAAAGGATATTTGTATTTGTAACCTCGAAAAATAAGGACCTTAAAAAATGTAGTCGAGCAAAAGGTGAGACCGCGAGCTGCACCGAACACGGCAGGCACTGAGTCCATCGTGTGTGCTACGATCACAGACGCGCCACAGGATTTGTTCACACTCGTTTCATTTACCACACTGTCATGTTCTTGTAGACGGCCCGTAGAGCTTAGATTGTATTACCTCTAAGTGGGTGGGTTGTAGTTATATTACACGGAGGCTGGAGAAAATCTCCCGCTTTCAATTATCCTCCTTGCTGTGTAGTGCCGATGGAGGAGGTACAGCGACGGCTCCGATCGGAAACGTCGGGAAGACATTTGCATTCTTTTTATGCCAGTAATTTCACGTTTATACCCAAACCTTGGCTTTAATCAAGTGCACATTTTGAATGAAGAACTTCCGGAGCGCGGCGCGGTGATGAGCTCCGACGTGTAATTAAAAATGTCTCCCTGCGCTTGATTCAAGTAATTGAAAAACTTCTCGTCTCATCTTGTCTACATCGAACAGTGGTTTGTGTGGTATGGGCCAATCTAATTGGAGTAAATAATAATAATTTTAATAAATGTTTTAGACATGTTGTAACATTGACTCGTTATCACATGTAGCAGAATGTAATCTTAGTAAAAATGTCCTTTGTAATAATAATATCAATGTTGTATATTGTAAGTAGGCGGCCTGTACCCCCCTCTACCTCCCCACTCCCCCCTCCCCCTCCGCCGCGCGCCGCATGTGATGACAACTTGCGGAATCCGCGCACTTCTCGTTACATTATATTGCGATCTCTACATTTTTGTTGACTGTGGCTAGGGGAAGTCGAAATAGAAAAATATTACAACATAGAGTTTTTTCATACGAAACCAATAAACAACACTTAGATATAAAATGGAGTAAAAATAAGCAGCTTCGATAGGTGTAGTATATATCAAGATTTCCTCAAGTCTTACTGCATAAATAAAGGTAACAGTTGCCGCGGTTCGCGCTTTCATATTTTGAGTTCCAAACAATGTTGATCAAATTTCCCGCGGCGCGGTCTCCGCGACGCTGCATGTTTCATGACTTCCGTTACGTACTCCCTATGTACATCCGCTCGCGGGAGGGAGTACTACAACTGAACGATGGAAGGACTCATTTCAGGAATCAGTGATTTGTTTTCAAAGTTTGTTCGATTCGCTAAAGAGTATTTGATTCTATGGAATTTCTAATTTGGTTTCCAACTACAACCGGAGCTTATTTGAAATGCAGAATTGCAGACAGATGGAAGTAGCGCGCCGCGGTCGGCGGGCCACGGTTAACACGGTTACAGGCGGCAGCGGGTAGAGAGGTCAACCTGGAGCGGGACCGGCCGCTATTATTACTACGGTTTGGCACGTTTTTATTCATATTTAATGACAGGGACGGCGCCACTTTTTCCCGGAAGTAATGTCTTTCAAACTGCAAAGAGGGTAATTGTTTCAGGAAGTATCGCGGGAGCCGGTGCCGGGGACCGTTTAAAGATAATGCCTATTCTTTTAAGCCTCCGCGGCGCGCCGTCCGGGAGAGGAGATACAATCCTATTTACGTCTGTTGTTGTTTTGTCCGCGATCTCGGCCAGAGGAGAGATCACTTGAGGCTGTTAACTTTTTACGTCACGCCGCGTTGACTTTACTGACTTGTGACTTGGAATTGAATCCTTTTGAAGGAGTTTACTTCATGAGTGGTTTCATTTAACAATAAACGGTGTTTTTCTTTCCAATCACCTGCGATTATTGTCTATGATTACTAGTTAACTAAACATTCCAGTGTCTTTCAAAAATCGATTTTTCTTCAGGCTTCTCATTAATGATTCGTTTATATGTGTGCAGCTCATCCGAAAGATTGAAACTTTAATTAAAATTTCAACTCGTTGATCGCAGAGCAGCGTGTGTCCCGGTGAGCCGGGGCTGTTCGAACTGCATTGGTTTATTTTTCAACGATTCTCCATTTAACTAACAAGTTCGTTAGTCCTGTCCGTCCCGACCAAAGAGAATTACAGAGTGATCTTGGCCGATTTGGTCGTAGCTTCGTGTAACTTCGCTTAATGTTTAAACGTTAGCATTTAACTAACGTTTGCAATCTTCAGTATAGTAAACTTTTAATGCGGAGTTTGTGGGAATCGAGTTAAAGTTTTATTTTTGTTTTTTTTTTTTTCAGTATTTTAATGTACGAAATAATTTAAATACCGTAGACATTATAGGAAGTATGTATGTCAAATATAGAAATATATTTTTAACGATTGAATCTTCACGCGCTTTGTGAAGAAAAAATGTTATGATATTTATAAACACCAAAAAACAACGAAAAACAGATAGCAAGTTGCTACGGAACAAAGTCGGAGGCGTTTCGTCGAGATTTATATTAGAGCTCGCCGGAATTTATTGTCAAACTTGAAGCGGCGCGGAAACATTACAATTGTCTGGTGATCATTATTTTCTCCCTTTCTTGGGTAACAAGTTCCAAGTATTGGATCGCCCGCATTTGTCACCAAGAGCTTACTTCTGACGCAGCGGCGTTTGTCGGCAACACACGAGCAGTAGTTATGGAAGAGTTCGGATTTAATTTTGATTCTAAATCTGATGATGATTAGGTACCGTCTGCCCCAACGAGTGTCCAACATGCAATGGCAGACCTTAACACTTGTCTTGGATATTGGCCGCCAACACGGGGGTACTTGCTGTATCGATCAATATCGTACATCAGGGTAATTGTGACAGTAAGCAAACAGCGTCGTCCGCGCTACATGTTGTCGCAGCACCCCGAGCCTCCCCCGGCTGCCCCCTGCCCCCCCTCACCTGTGTGATGTCGTGCATCAATCATCTCTCCATCGTCATAAATCAAGAGCTCTGTTTGAATGCGTCCCGCCGCACACCGGACACCGGACCGCTGTGCGCGCACTTGCACTTAACGTTGCAGCTGATCGAACCACTTCTAGTTCGTTATTTCACAAACCTTAACTACTGTCTTGGGAGAACTTGTTCTTTTTGATGTTCGCTGCAATTCATCCTTGTTACTGTGTTGAAACTTATTAAATAGATTTTGAAGCTGTTGCGAGAACGCCGTTGCACAAAGTAATAACTCTACAAATTGTGTTTCCGATTTTATCAATTCTATTTTAGATTTAGTAGAGACAATTTAAAAAGTAACATTCACTAGGTTTGTCAGATTATATAAGAGGATTATAGGTTACGGTCCGACAATAAACGAGTTCGCAACATGTCGATATACGTCACAACGCAGCCGACGGTGGGCGCGAGCCAAAACGATCGCAATATTCATTTGATCATTCTTTCGTATTTATTTTGACATTATCGCTTTATACATCGCAGTCAGAATAGCAATGCTCACAATCTTTATTATTAGTCTAAGAGAGATGTTGATAAACGTATTCAATATAGCTTAAAAAGAGAGAGCAATGAAACTCGTTCAACAAATGATTAAAATACTGTAAAATTCAAAGGTTTACCGTACGTATTCATTTGAACAGGAATATTTTTTAGAATATTTTAACTTGGTCACATAATATGGTCCTGTAATGTGGTGTTTTCAATAAATCATTTATCTATCTATAATATAAGTTTGCCCTTGCATTACCTGTTTGAACCAATACATTCAAGATGATTCCACCAAATAAAACCATTAACTAACGCTGTTGCTCAAACAGTCATCAACTTGATTGTTCGCTAAATCTAATTAATCACCCGATTAGCGGTGATTGCGCTAATTTGACACATGTCAGACAAATACACCAAACTTGTATAGTATTATACAACCTGCGGTCATAAGTACATTAATCATTTTATATTAATGTTTTAACTAATTATTTTGTTTAATGTTAAGTGACCCCTAGTACTAATACTGCCAGGTGTTATATGTGTTTGCGTGAAATTTTGCGCAAAGACTGTTTTCCGCAATGTGATACTTTTTATCCCTAATCTATAATATAAATGTGAACACTAGAATCTGCACAGGTTCCACATTACAATAAATATTCAAGCTTAAAAATCTATTTACTTTGCCCGTCACGTAAGTAAGTACATAATTTGTAAAACTGAGTAGAGTATTTATATGTTTAATGAAACAAGTATGTTTTCTCACCTCGTAATACTCGTAAATATCTAAAATAGAAAGAACTGACATTTCAAAAGCATCGGTGCAGCTGTTTGGCACTAAGGAGGCAATTCAATTAACATTAGTTCGCAACTTGAGCCGCGATCCAGAAGAAGCGGGAAACTTGGCTTCAGATTTGTTCCCGCTCTAGTTATGTAATTAAGCACCTAAGAGGCGCGTAACTCTGGAACTTTTTACGGCCGCTTGAGCTTTGCAAGTGAAAAATTAATAAGTTTGTACATTTTATTGCGCCGTAAAAACAAAATGTATGTCGAAGATCGTGCCGACATTCAAGGAGGAGTCGCTTAAGAGCATGTAGTGTATGTAAAGAAAAAATAATTCATTAGTAAAATACGTTATACCAAATATCCAAACATTATCATATTATATCACAGTAAAAGTAATATTAACTTATAATAATCGGATAATCCCAAAGGAACGAAAAACTATCACGATCAAAGACGATAGAACCCCGAAGTGACATGTCCAACGTCGTCAGCAAGCTAAATCATCTCGCCGCGGACCGAGAAAAGGCTTTCCTTATTATAGGATTGCGAGTCATATTTCACTATTATTGTGCCGGGATCCGACCTCGGGCCGTAATTAATTTATAGGGCTCATCGATCCCGCCCTCGCCGCCCGATACATCCATTATCTCCCGTCACGAGCTCTGACTGATAGCACTGCTCGATTACTAGCGAGGAATTGGATACAACAATACGCCAATAATTAGCACAATGAATTCAAAACAGTACATTCAATTCTATACGGAAGTCTTTGATCTGTTTCAGAGTTATCTGCTACTGAGTGCCGTTTATCGGAATGCGGAAAGTTGCAACAGATAACTTTGTAATGAAATTCTTACGTGGATCCTACCGACCTGCCCAATCATGTCAGTGCAGACCGAGAGCCGCACCATGAAATCATTGAATGGACTCAACAATGCTATCGAGTTTATTTCCGCTTTTTGTTCTGATGTTATTTTTTTTCAGATTCTGCTTATTTCGTTTTTAGATCACACGCGTTGATATAATAGTAAAAACCATCTAAATGTTACAATTATTTCCTCCAGACGCATACAGCGGGATCAATACTGAGGAAGGGATACTGACAGCTATAGAGCGTTTCTTCTAAAACTTTTTCAAAAGCAATTAATTTTATAATGGTTCACCGGTCAATAAGGCGACCGCCGGAAACTGATCCAAGTTATTATATATTAGGTCTTTACCTATGAAATTGCCGTTATGTTTGAAAATAGTTAAAGTATTTTTTTTTTCGAACTTATTTATTTCTTTTATTCAAAGTAATCACCCCTGCAAAAGATGCATTCTTTGCCAACGCTGTGGCAGTTTATGGATGCCCTTCTTGAAAAAATCAGCAGGACGGGAGACAACAAACTCTTCAAAGGCGTTTTGTACTGCCTCTCGGGAATTGAATTTTTTTCCCGCTAAAAATTTGTCCAAATTTTGGAAAAAATACTAGTCGGTAGGCGCAAGATCTGGTGAGTATGGCGGATGAGGGAGAGCTTCCAAACCCAACTCATGCAGCTTAGATACGGTCTGTTGTGCAGTATGGGGTCGCGCGTTGTCGTGAAGTAGCAGTGGAGACGACCGATTGACCAAAGCTGGTTGCAGACGTGCGAGTTTCGCCACCATTGTGGCCAGTTCTTCAATGTACACATCTGCAGTTATGCTCTCGCCGTTTTGTAAAAAGCTATGATGAATCACACCAGCACTAGACCACCAAACTGTGACCATCACCTTTCTAGGGGTCATTTTTCGTTTTGCACATTGCTTTGGTACCGAACCAGGATCTAACCAACTTGCTGAGCGCTTTCGATTGTCAAAAAGAATCAATTTTTCGTCGCACGTAACAATTCGGTTCAAAATTCCTTCATTTCTGTGCCTGTTAAGCAGCGCAAGGCAAGTCTCGACGCGTACGTTGCGCTGGCGATCGTTAAGTTCGTGGGGCACCCATCTATCAAGCTTTTTTATCTTGCCAATCTGTCGCAGATGGACCAATATTGTTTTGATGCTAACACCAAAAGCTGCTGCCAGCTCAGCTGTAGATTGAGATTCATCAGCTTCCACAATCGCCTTTAATGCATCATTGTTGACCAAAGTTTCCGGACGACCACGAGGTTCATTTTTCAAGTCAAAATTCCCAGAACGGAACCGAGCAAACTAATAACGGGTTGTACGTTCGTTTGTACAGTTCTCTCCGTAAACGTCGTTGATGTTACGTGTCGTTTGTGCCGCGTTGGTGCCACGACGGAACTCATATTCCATAATTACACGAAATTTCAAAGTATCCATTATGAGGAAAAATGTTGAAATGTAATGAAAATACAACGCTAATCAATAAACAAAAGACTTATATTGTAAATAGAATGTCATATTTTTAAAACAAAATTAATTTGAATTTAGAATTCATAGCCAATCAAAACTTTTTTTTGTTTGAAAAAGTCTGTACTGCAATACGGCAATTTCATAGGTAAAGACCCATTATATATATATCTCTCTCTAGATCGGTACTTCAGTCCTCTTTCATGTTCCGTTTTGATTTACGATTTTTCAAACCTAAATTGGCATTTGAATGTGAATAATAATTAATTGGCCACAATTTCGTGCGACCAGTCTTACTGGAATATGGCGGAACTGGGGCTATAGATGATAATCATTTTAATAAGAAAGGTATCTCCTTATTAGCTTTTATTTTACTCTCTTATCTTGAGTTCGGTACTTAGGCATGTTATAGTTTGTATCTACTTAGCTTTCAACGTAGTCATTAGGAGATGTTATACTCTTATACTCTTGCTATATTTGAAATTAAGCACTTTGCAATGTAATATACTTAGAATAACAACTTATTAAGTTCAATATCTTGATTTTGATTTCTAAAACTACTGAAAATAGCCTATTTCCACAAAATATATTAATTTGACTTTGAATATTCAATCGACAAAGGTACAGCTACAGAACTTTAACTTTGTTTCTTCTCTTACTCCAATATCATCCGAAAGTTTCATATTCGAAGAAGAAGGAATGCTATCTTCACCTTTCAATTGTATTTATAACGCTCCCACTAGTGGCTTGTTCTTCATTCAAGTGTCTTCTATCGCGAGCGACATCTAGAGGTATGTGCCTCCTACATACTAAATCATATACATATACGTAAACATGCGGCGTTAACACAGACAACATTTGCTACAGGCTTTAACATACGAAACAATTTCTAAAGCACGACTTTTGCAAGAATCTCAATATTAAATCCTCATTATGTATGAAGCTTTACAAAGTGTGGGTTTATGTATGAAAACAAAAGTGGTGATTTACATAATGGATGGTCGACTTCGAGAACGGCTCGCACTCGCGGGGGGGGCGGGGAGAGGGGAGGGGGGGGCGGTGTTGTTGTTGCCGCCGCGCACAGCCGGGGCACTCGCTGAGGTGGTTGTGGCTTTATGCTATAATACAACTACTGCTAGTAGTAGGCACTAATTATGCCTTGTAATAATATATAAAAATATCAATATTGCATATTATTATCTTTATAGGTGCGGCATTAGATTGACAGAATGGTAACCTATACTAATGTTTCAACAAAGCAGGTGATCTCAATGTGCCGCCGACCTCGCGACCGGTCCGTATGCAAGCGTTTCCATCAACTATCCCCTCAGACCTTAGAGTTCTGAAATCAGCTTTACTGTTCTGAACGGTGAACACTCGAAAATCTATTACCAAGACATTATGAAAAAGGTCGCCAAATTAATGTTGAGAATTCCCTCTACACAGAAGTTCTTGCGACTGTTCAAGCTAATTAATACAATTTCACTTCACCCTCATTTAAGCTTTTATTTCGTTGAAATTGTATTTTACAGAAATTAAAACGTTGGATAATAAAGTTACGCGATGCGTCCCTGGAGTCCTAAGATATCTTTGACAAAGTGACGCGGGGCTTGCTTTAGCTTGCCACTAATTTAAAATGAAAACTGTGTAGATACTTGGGACAATTATTATCTGATTTGTATCTGAACTGAAATAACAACTTGCCTATAGGAGAAGAATGGATCTGAACTTGACTTCAATAAACTATACAAATTAGCCCTTGCTCCTTCCCGTGAACTGTGTATTGTTTGTGTAAAGTGCGTGATGATCCACGCAGCGTGTTGCACCATTATTTGTTTAGTGCGGTCACTGCGCTTGAACCGCGGTGTTTGTCCACGTGCCGACCGCACGCCGCCGGAATAGCTGACAATTAATGATGATACTTGATGTATGATCGCGGAGCACCGCGCATGCGCATTAGGTTGAGTTTCGTGACACAACTATAAACAGTTGATTTTTAAGTAGTTTTAATCTCTCTATTATTGTGTGCTGAGATTAGATATAGATGACCGCACAATATAGTAAACAATGCAGAAAGCGATAGTCACTGACCAACGCATCACCTTGCGTGAGCCACACGTGGCCCCACGTGAGACCCACGGAGCCTCACGTGAGCCCCACGTGGCCCCACGTGAGCCCCACGCGGCCCCACGAGAGCCACACGCGGCTAGTATGCAGCTATCTGCTGTGATAGCTTAATCGGTTCCCGCCGCATGTTTTCTGTTTTATTTTCAAACGTTTGGGTTGTTGGCTCGAATGTTGTGAATACATTCCCGTTTTCACAAAATGAAATATTTTGTCCGCTTTCAAACCTTTTCCATCGCCACACAAACTTTTTTGTGAGCTCAAACGCAAGCGGGTGATTGAAATATGTGGCGAGTGCTCTTTTATACCGAGGATTTGTTCCAGTTCTACAAACTGAAAAAGGAAAACGATAGATGAGTAAAATCTTTACTGTATTATGGTGGTTGCAAGCTGTAGGACGATATCATCATCAACCGGTAGCCGTCCGCCGCTGAGACCACCTCGTGCGTGCCGATGGGCGCGTGGGGCGGGTGGTCGCTCCAGGCTGCCTGTACTGGTGTGGGGTCGGTTTACGCCGCGTCTTCCAGATCATGGTCGCCACTCGAGAACCTCAGCCCGCACTAGAAGCCCCATCGGTTGTCAGTTCTACGATTGATGTGCTGTCCATTGCTAAAGTTAATTAAAGTTTCCATTGATTCTATAAAGACTGCCCTTATTTGCAGAATTTGAGCCGATGAATTATGACATTTTTGGTAACTGAAGTTTCTTGGCAGAATGCATTCAAACCAAACGTAAAGCCGACGTCCTATAGACGCCCCCTGACTTTGTGCTACTTTTGAAAGCCAACAAGTGTAACGTCGGAGGTTTGGCGGGAAAACGAAAAAGATCGCGTCTCCGCATTGTATTATTTTCCAAAACTTGTGTTATTTTCAGTGTTAGTGCATAAAATTGGTGGCATTTTATTCGTTAGTGCATAAAATTGGTGGCATTTTATTCGTTAAGTGCTGAATTACAGGCATGAGTATGGGAAAGTGGTATGATCATGGTGAAACGTTCCTTTTCGTGTTGTTTCCAAAACTCCATAAAAGCTTCTGGTAAAGTTGCCACCACTTTACTAAGAGTATGACTTGACTAGACTAGACTATGACTTAACTTAATGACTTGGACTGTGACTTGACTTGACTTGACACAGTATATGATATTAATTAACTAGAGATATTATCAATTACTTGACACTGGCTAAATACACAAAAGTGTGGAGCCAAAACCAAACAAAAAAAAAGTGCAACGTCCCACTCGCCGCCAGCAGGCAGGCGAGCCGCGCGGGGGGCGCGGGGGGCGGCGGGAGGCGAGCACTGGCGCGCACCGAACGCACTTGTTGTCTAATAACTTATGACTGAGGTGATTCTCTGTAGAAACTTTAGTGCGATGTCAAAATTATATAGTCAGGTGAAACAAACTCAGTGCTCTTTGGGAATAAATATAACACTCAAAAGATCATCCACTGTTTGTGTTTGTAGTGATGGGGCATATCAAAAGTACCAGATTAGCATTCATTGCAAAGAGGTCTTTATTTATTAGAATATTTTCAGTCGTATCAGTTAAATATTTTCTGTACTTTCACTCACACACACCATCCCACAAGTGGTTCGTGTACTTGTGTGCGTTGGACAGCGGTATTTATGTGCGCTGCACCAACGTTCATTGTTTCACATTTATCTTTGGATTTGTGATTCAATGTATTGAACTTTATTTATTCACTGTGTTGATACCATTTAAGTATTAGATATAAACATTTGAGCTTTGCGCGCTGTTATTACTTAGTTTCCTTTTAAAAGTGTAAAGTGCTTATAACCTGTAAACTAATATATTACTCCCGCGCAGCGTCCGGGCGCCGGCCGCGCCGCAAGTGGGCCTTTTTGCGTAAAAACTAAATACTTACTACAGCTAGGTACAACCACTGTTACAAAACATTTAAACTTTATATTGGTCGTGTATTATCAAGTCTTCTAACGAATTATTCCAGAACACTTCTACTAAATTTTGTAGCTTAACGCGCTTGTATCGCAGTAATGAACTATCCTTCTCCCAAGTCAAGCGTCTGCTCCTCCAACCACAGCTCGAGGGAGCACCACCGGGCCGCCTGCGTTTCTCGTGTGAGACTTGTAGCTCTTAATTATAAGAGCTAAAACGTGGAGTATATATTAATATACTCCACGTTTTAGCTTCATTAATTTTATATATTATTTATTTTTATTCACTATTTTATTATTTATTAATGTATGCATTATTTATGTATTTATGTGTGTATGATCATTGGGCGTTATTATTATTATTATTTATAACTATTATATTATTTTTGGCTTTAAATGCAGTAAATCGCAAAAGTGCACTATAATATACGTGGTTTTACAACGTCAAGGCAAATAAAAACTTACTATGAGTCGAAGCATTAACATCCGAGTAATACACAGTATTAAAAAATATATATTGAGAATTGAATCAACTACAAAAAATCAAATAAAGTGGATTTCAATTAGGAAATAAGCTAAATAAATTTAAAAAATAAAGTTTAAAAGTGCACTTCATTAATAGGTAGTTATGCATCCCCCCGCCCTCCTATACTGGAGAGGGGGGGCACACTCAGCAGGAGCTATGTGCGCTAATGCTGACTAAGTTAAGGTAAAGCAATAAGATAATAATTATAAGGTTTTAAATCAGAATAAATTTGGCCTCCACATCGGCTGGACGTTCTCAATTAATTTGAATAAATAAAATAAATAAATATCTGTGGACATTTCACACAGCGTAATCTAGTCCCAAACTAAGCAAAGCTTGTACTATGGGAACCGGATAACTGATACAATACTTAGATACTTTTTGTTTGTAAATACATACATAGAATACAATATAACACCCAGACAGAGAACAAACATCGATGTTCATAACACAAATGTTTGTCCAGGGTCGGGATCGAACTCACAACCCACAGTCCAGAAGGCAGGGTTACTACCAACTGAGCTATCGGGCCAGTCAATTTTATTTTAATTTTAATTTTTAAAAAGCCAAATCTTTATTTTGCTAGTTTGACTAGGTACTTTAACTACTATTTTTAAATGTTTATTTTTGATTAGTTATCAAATAATAAAGAACGTAAATAGAAGTTAATATTGAAATATATTACTATTTTAATAAAAAAGCAATTTTGAAAGGAGTTAGTTTGTAACTGTAATGAAATTTATGAATTTATTTAAATTTAATTAAGAACGTCGCAAGTGTAAAGCTCAAAATAGCGTTATAAAGTTTTAATGAAGGAAGCTGAAGTCGGTGCTAGCAACGCAGTGCACCTCGCGGCCGCGACACTTTACTCGCGACATCCCCGTACACCGGACCAGTACACTCGGTCACGAGGACGTTACGTATGTTCATTTATTTTTGTAAAAATTGTATTCTGACATCCCTAAACGGTACATTTTCAAAATTTTAATTTAACTCTAACTAGTAAAACATCAAATAATTAAGCTCAACAGATCTAGTTCGAACGTGACGTCAACCGTCCTCAATTCCCATTCTGTTCACTCCGGCTAAACTCTATTAGGCCCTCTTTTATCGCAGCGTTGTCAGTAGGGAATACAATATTGCGTTGCGTATTATCGTTGAAGTATAATGTTTTCTCTAAATTTCTACATCTTTTTCAATATATTATATCTTTTCTGATAAGACATAGCAACACTTATGACATGACACTTGATGTAGAATAATTATATTATTATGGCCCAACGACGTCAGGTTAGATGCAGCAGCGAGTGTAGCTGCCCGCCGCCGCGCTGCCGGCAGCTCGGCGGTAGATCCTCAACTCGAGGGTTGCGGCGAGTCGGGTGAGCACCAGCAGTCGTCTGCTTCATGCAGGTGGCTAAGACAATAAAGGCTGTTTTTAATTAATTAAACATGTAATTAAACCAAATAGTTGAAAAAATAAACGGAGCCATCCCGTTTCTGTTGACTCTTAAAAGCGAAAATGAGCTTTCACTTTCTGTGAACCCTTAATTACTACGTAAATTCTCAAGCTCAGACATTTATTTAGTAAAGTATAATTAAGGATGCCTCGTGTAGGCAACACACGCGCGATGGAGTAATTCTCTGTAACAATCGGCAAAAAGTAGTATTTAACTTTAGGTATGTTATTTATATAACGCGTGTTCTTAGTGTACGTTGTTCATTTAGAATGGAATGTCATGTACAACAACAATGGGTTGTTATCATTGTTATTGGACGTGTCGACACGACGTCGACACAACGTTGATACGACGTCGGCACAACGTCAACACGATGTCGACACAACACGCAGAATCAACGGAGAGCTTTATAATAATTGCGGACAGTCAACAGACGGAACTACCAAATTAGCGTCAATTTAACACACAGATAGCAAACAGAAGTAGACGAAACTAAACATTTTGGCCTTCAGTAAACTAATAAAATGTTTATTCATGGTTATTTTTCTTTAAGACTGTGGTTAAATTATGTTAACTATCTGAACGAATAGGGCGGAGCAGAACTTTGGCTCTAGTCGTGCACAGTTGGCGTGTGTGACGTTGCGCCAAGATGGGTCTTTTTCAAGATTGGGTCCCTAAGATATCTCCGTTATTTTTTTTACGATTATATAAAAATGATGTAATTTTTGAAGTAAAACTTCTTTACGCTTGCTTGTCTTGAGAAGTAAGCCAATAAATGCGAGGCGAGCGGAAATTGAAGTTGGTTCACGCAGATCTCCGTTGTCAACATAACAAGGCTAAAAAATTGTGTTATTATGTTAGTGTGTCAGGTAAAATGACAATTTAAAATTGTCAAGATGGCGACATTTTAACATTGCACAAAACAAAAACAAAGTTATACCGGCCGATAGAAGGAGCTAAGCTTAAAAAAAATTACTTAATTCGTGTGGTCTAAAACACACTCTTTTTTTTTAAATATCCAAGTGCCCCTGCTGACGGTATGGCCACACTGGCTCTCAAACTTATAACAACGTTCCGGCCCCCGAGCACAATGAGCTCCAGTCCGGCGACAAACGCGCCGCGTCGCTGTGTCGGACTACAATCCTATTACTGGCACAAATGAGGCTCATGTCGTCGTGTGCTACTTAGATTTTAAATTAATTAAGGAGAGACGAGTTGAAGAGAAACCAAAACCGGAAGCAAACCCGAAGATAAGATGCTTCCACCCCGAGCCCTGTGAGTGTACACGGTCCCTGTCGCCGGCGTCCTACTCCTGCAGGTGGATCGTGTTTACAAACTCTATTCATTCTCCGGAAATCATTTACTGTCGTTCGTTTTTTGACAATGATTTATAACCTTACTCGTTCTTAATGCGTCTCAGTCTCACTCGACAATTATTTATCATGTCTAATCTATATCCACTCACACACACACACACACACACACACTTCGCTTAGTTTATTTCTGCGGCTTCGTCTGTCGTATGAATTGAGAGACATTTATTTGATAGATTTTTTTATGGGTACCTACTTTTTTATATATCTAATGGATATGAAGGAAAGAAATAAAATCGAGAGTTAATGATTAAATTTTCTTTATTATATTATAATATCTACCTATACAAGTTTATATCATCATCATCACTCTCCGCACTGTCACTACTGTCGTCGTTTCCTACATTTATTATGAATATTTCAGTCATAGCTTCCACATTTGTGTCCACGGCATCCATTCTGGGCTCAACTATTTCTATGACATGCTTTATACATTATTTCCATTTCTCTGCGTCAATATTTTGAATTGATTCGTTTAATACAATTTTTAATTCTGCCATTTTGTGTGTTTCATGTGTGAAGCTACATTTCCTTCCTTTTTTGATGATTATTTCGTGCATTTTTGACAGCTCGCAGATAATTTCTTCTCCCAAAGAATATGTCATCGCGATCCAGCAATAAGCTATTTCTGCTTCTCTTACAGAATTTAAAACCATTTTTTTTTTAAATATTTTATATAGCGTCGTTCTCTTTATAATGCCCAAAGTGCCATCATCACTGATTTTCTTTAAAATCTTATCTAGAGTAGGTATTTCATTCTGCGCAAAGAAATTGTGGACTATATTTGTGATGGCACATTTTGTAAAGTTATCGTATCAACAATGGACAGACGTTGCTTCAATTTCTTCGGAGATTTTAGCTCACCACTATCATTCTTCTCTTTTACGATTCTATCAACAGAAGCGCGGTGAACGCCTAAAGAAGATGCAACAGCTTTCAGAATGTCACCCTTGGAGGCCGAAGAGTCTGCATTTCTCATTGCGTGATGCATATTTAAAATCATAGTCTTCTCGGTAGACAAAAAGGCCCGCCGTTTTATTTTCTCAGCAGGTTGTTCGATATCCGCCATTATCGCACTATTTCAGGTCACAATGAAAAGTCCTTTTCACAAGCCGTCAAGAAAGCATCAATCATAAAATCCTATACACCAGCCGGTTCACAAGTTGAGCATACAGTCACACGTAAGAGCACGTCTGCACAGTACGGGAAGTATGAGTAGACTAAAAAGTACTCGTACTGTATACACCGCCTTAGCGTTTATCACTGACTAATTGCAGTAAAAAAATTGTGTGAGTGAGATAACGCTCTACTAACTCATCTCCGTGAATACACTATATCAACGCACAGCCCAAACCATTGGACGGATCGGGCTGAAATTTCGCACGCAGGTAGATGTTATGATGTAGGCATCCGCTAAGAAAGAATTTTACGAAAATCCGACCTTAAGAGGGTGAAATGGGTGGTTGAATTATTTTCCCATAGGCCACGCCGCGTGCGAAGCTGCGGGCAGAAGCTCGTCTTATATATAAGATTCATTCCCTTAAACCTGAAAATAAACGTACTTTTAAATCTATCCCATTTTATTAGGAAATCACATTATTTTAATGATTCTTAGTTACTCTCATCTTGCCTTCTATTAACATTTCATTTTGCAACTTGATGATTATTAAAGTACCTCAGGAAGCTCACGCCGTGAGTAGGTACAGAAGGGAGTCCCTGCGCCGTAACGCTATAGGATGTCCTACATAAGCAAAAGAGGAAATAACTATAAGATAGTCGATGGCACAGTTCCTTAACCGTCGATGCTTCCATCCGGCGCCTCCCGCGGCGACAAGACCTTCGGCACTTTACACGGAATATCAATTAGTGTTTTCTCTCGAAAGCTTCGGATTCGGGTCGCGCAGCATCTGAGCGGTACACGTGGCGCTTCACTACACGCACTTATACATACGAGAATGTAAGGGGCGAGATCTTTGAGCCCTCTTCATACTGGGAGCTATCGGATCATTGTTACAACACGAATTTATTTTTATGCTTAATGAAAATCAGGTCCATCAATAATATTATTTTCTCTATTATGTTTATGCCCCCATGGCTCATCCCGACAATGAAACACACGGTATAATTTGCTCCAATCTGTTCGTCCAGACAAATGACGTCGTTCCAGTGGACAGTTGTTTCAAACTATTTTAATTTGGCACCAGAAAGGGTCGACCTCGGCCGAGTGCCGACCAACTAGCGGTCCCCGTCCCCCCCCCGACGTGTGTCGCACGCTCGCACTATTGGAAGTAGCCGTTATGTTTTCGAGAGCGTAGGAGATGTACGTATTGTGTTCAACAAAACCCTTTCATGTTCCTGTATTAATGTAATTATGATAGCTGTAGCCGTTTGTGTGCATTCAACTTGTAGGTGGGTCGCGGCATTCCGTCCGACGGTGTCGCAGAGCTTCCTATAACAAACGTTGTGTTCTTTGATAGCGGTGTTTTCTAAGATATTTTCGGTATGTCGAAAGATAAAAGAGCCCAAATACAGCAAGTTTTTCAAAGCCTGTGGTCGGAACTCTCAAACTTTTTGCAAACAAAAAGGAGCACAAGCCCGTTTATTAGAGCTCCCATATTGTTCCCGTGTAATTATTCCCAAAGGACGTTCCATATATTTTGAAAAGAAAGGAAAGCCAATTTAAGCCGTTTACCGATGAAACATAGAACAAATTACGAAAATGTAAAACGTTCTCCTTAATTAAACCAGGCATAATGTGAGCCTTGATACATTTGTCATAAGGTTGACGTTCGCGTAACGTCAGGTAGTACTTAATCGCAGTTCCACACTGAAGCGGTGGATAAGTAGGTGGAAGGCTCACAATCGGGTCGGTTTAATTTCCCGCGGGAATCGAACCGCGACCGACCTGAGCGATTGTCACGTTGTTTTTAATGTCTCCGTAAAGATTGAATGAGCTCGATTGAACAGGTCTGCATATGAATCGACTCATTTACTATTGAAATTTAAATCCTTTACACTTCTTTGCAATCAACTTCATTCATTCTTTCTTTATTTTCTTTGACTTTGACTTCTTTATAATCATTAAAATATAAATATTTTTCTCCTACCTATGTAGTAGTAGTGAAAAGATTTCTATGGCATTTAACATATTCCTGCTTTCTTGGCAAAGATCTTCTGACTTACACCGCCAGGTTAAAGCATTTTAAAATGTTATCGCTTGAACACCGTAGGGTGACGTTGGACGGTATGTTTCTTTTTAAAGTTATTCACGGATTTATGGACACTCCAAAATTACTCTCAGAGCTATTCTTTTCTGCGCCAGCTAAATTGCCTAGAGTCTCACGATTCAACGTGTTGTGTGTTGCAGGATCTCATTTCAATCTTGGACAAAACGCTCCTTTGAATAGGTTAGCCCGCCAGTACAACACTATTTCTAAAACTAATAATGTCGACATATTTATCGACAACATCCACAGCTTCAGAAAGTCCCTGTCTATTTGAATAAATGTTTTATATTTATGACTAGATTTTTTGTGTCAATATATTGGTATTCATTTTATTGGAAATGTAATGTTTTAGTGTTTAATTTAATATTTTTATAAGTTAATTTCTTAGTTTCGTATTTATTTTATTGTTTTAAAAAGTTGATTTAATTTTATATTTATGCTAAATTTTCTAATATTAATAATAAAAATTTATATTATTTGTACAGGTCAAAATTAGTTAATATGGAGATCAATTTAATTATTTTACCATTCTTACCTAAATTTTTATCTATGTTTTGATTGTTAATGTATTTGTTTAGGCATTCCTAATCTGCATGCAAATTTTTGACTTTTTATGTTAATATTGCCTATAATGTTCACCTATGTCTATTGTAAAAATTTATCTTCCTATAATTTTGTACTCGCTCACATCAAAAAATTCTTTCTAATAGAAAGTTCGCAAGCTGTCTTCACCTATAATTATATCGACACTTAGCTATATATTATTGTTAATTTAATTACTGAAGCATGAATTGGTGTTTGTTATGTTGGTGTTCAAATAAATAAATAAATAAATAAAAGTATATTATATCCTAATTTAACCCTTTATTTAATCTCAAAGCAAAAAATGTTATTTCAATAACGTCGAAAACGTATTGCAAGTATAATTTTTTTACACAACTTTCATTAATATATGAACGTGCTTTTCTTTCAATTTATGATTGACTGTGTAGTACTAAGCGTAGTACACAGATTAACTTCAACTAAAATAAATTAAATACAAACCGTTTATGATTACATAACTTTCTTTTACACTAAAATTAAGTAAGTTCGAGTGTCAGAATTTTTAAGGGGCTGAAAGCTGTGACGTGTCATTGATAAATAAATACTAATAAATAGGAGAGTTACGTAGTTTGAACGGTTTCGTTGTGTACAGCCAATTCCATGTAATGTTGTAGGTACGGTGGGTACAGTGGGGCGCGGCGGTGGGTACGGTGGGGCGCGGCGGCGGGTACGGTGGGGCGCGGCGGTGGGTACGGTGGGGCGCGGCGGTGGGTACGGTGGGGCGCGGCGGGCACTCCGCTGGGACATACATTAAGTGAAGTGTCGCGCCGCGGCCCTCGGATACTTTACGCGGCGGTATCGTCGGCACTGTGCTTCTACTTCCAACACTAAACTCCCATTCAAGTAGATATTTTGAAATAATATCTTTGAAACTAAGCAATACCTGGACTTTTAAAATAGCGGCAGGATGACATTTGAAAAGATCGGTAAATAATTAAAATTCACGCAAATTAATGTATATATTTTTAAGAATGACAAGACAGCTGGCCATTATGCCTGATAGCGTCATGGGCACGGCTACGTGTTGGATCCCGTAGTCCAGTCCCCCAGGGGAATGTGCAGCACTCGCTACTCCATTCTTATTGTAACTAAACATGAACTAAACCGTGGCTAAGATCTCTAATGGTAGCAGTGATCCATCTCTAATTGTAGATGTACTATTCCGTGGCTGAATATCATTACAGTTCTGCAACCTTTCCAATATCTATTATGCTCTTGTACAACTTGAGATAGTAAGATCATTGTATATTGTATTTTTCGTGTGACGTCACTAAGGAACCACCGTGAGATAATTCATTAATGGAACGATGAGATTTTAAATTTCTAACACAGTGATTTTTATTTTACATTAAAAATGAATATTTTAATTTAAACAAGCGCTAAGCAATACTGTGCATAAATAATGAATATTAAAAATTAGTTAGTTTTATTAATGTGGTATGAAATATTATTATTGTGGAGGAAAAAATGCGAAGATAGATGAAGTGTCATAATCTTCTCTCATCAGTACACAAGAGAACTGTTACACTAACAAGCGGCATTATTGTGGTAACGTATCGTCGGCGCAGTAAACTGTAACATTCCGCGATAACTGTTCGCAGTAAAACGTCCTGTCTCGAAGTGGTGTCCTTATTATAAAACGGATTAAGTGAAAAACATGGAAGTAATTAACTTCCTGTAGAGCATTTGCGGTGGACAAGGGTTGTGGACGCCGACGTTTTACTTGAGTTGTTTATAAAATGAAACAAACTGTAAATTAACTCGAGCGTCCTACTCTTACCATGCCGTACAGAACGAAAAAGAAAGAAAGTTACGGCTTTTTTAACAAACTTTATAACACTGGTGACTGTATTTTCTTCCAATCACATCAATTTGCATAAACCTTTCACATAAAGTTGTTGCTCGTAACAGCGCACTTCGTTATCCACACACCGAACTCTTAAAGTCAAAACATTCCCAAGAGCAATGTTCAGAAAGAATTGTTTTAATTTCATTACGTGCAAAGTATTGATTTATTCGATGGACGAGCGATTTCGCGCCACTGTTCTTTTACTTAACGATAATATCGCTTTGATTTCATAAAGATTTGCTGGAAAACTCTTTCTGTTAGCGTGAATTTAGAGAAGGTTATAAAAGAAATTGTTATGAGACAAACACTGAAGCAAAAAGGCTGTTGTATGCAAATCATTGTCCTTATATAACTATAAAGAGACTATTGTCCGGCCTTATTGAATACAAGCATTAAATTCAGTCATTATAGTGCAAGTACCAATCCCCCTGTCGGCAACTATACCTTGGAGGCTCGGCCGGAGACCCATGTAGTGACGTAGGATACAATATATAATGGAATGGGAATAACATTATATAATGGGAACACTAAGTCTTTTAGGCAGAATTAGTTAACTGAGGTAGCAGTAAGTTGGCATCATAGCCGTACTATCTGGAATATAGAATATCTATTGAAGCCCCCGCAAATATATTGTTGAGTGCACAGCGCGACTTGACACACTAATGACAAAATTATTTGGGATGCCTTACAGTAGCACCTAGTAGCACTTGTATGAAAAGATCCGTTAAAGTACTGAGTGGGTCCCAGAGTAGGTATATTTCCAGCTGTGGATGATGAACGTCTGGTCACATAATCAGATGAATCGATTGATATGATCGAAACATTTTACCACTTCACCATTTACTAGGAATGTAGGTACTAATTTGAGAATTTGCCACATCTATGAATTATCTGAAACAACTTGAAAAAGCGTACGCGTGAACAAACAGCTTGATTTCTATTCCTTTAAGCCCGTGCGAAGTACTGCTTGTGTAGTTTGGGAGCGGAGCCAGTTTTTCTCACGCGCCATTGTTGTCTGCTTCGCGACGCCGTCGCAGGGGCAATGTCTGCCGCGGGAATAATATATAAGCACTAAGTACCTGGTTTTTAAGAACATTCACAAAAATGTACTATAGTGCTTCGGAATTGGTATAAAATAGCAGCTATGAGAGAGTAGTAAAATACGTATCTTAGGAGCGAGAGATTTTTGAGATGCCAAAACAAAGTAGAAAATTCTCTAAAGTCATTCTTATAAAGTATTTTAGGGCATCTATTTTTAAGTTTGTAGTCTCATCTACTAAAGCTCATTCGTAAAACAACTATTATCACGCCCCCTGGGTAAGTGAAACTCTGTCTGCTCCAGGGAAATTAATTCCATTCTGATCATTATTTTCGCTCAATGTTCTTGCTTTTTTAAGTAATTCTAGGCGAGGATCCGATGCACAATGTTGAGATATGAGTGAAGCAATGAAATTTGACACTAAATATTGTAGTTACAAAAAATCTTATTAATAATAGGTCTTTACCTATGAAATTGCCGTATTGCAGTACAGACTTTTTCAAACAAAAAAAAGTTTTGATTGGCTATGAATTCTAAATTCAAATTAATTTTGTTTTAAAAGTATGACATTCTATTTACAATATAAGTCTTTTGTTTATTGATTAGCGTTGTATTTTCATTACATTTCAACATTTTTCCTCATAATGGATACTTTGAAATTTCGTGTAATTATGGAATATGAGTTCCGTCGTGGCACCAACGCGGCACAAACGACACGTAACATCAACGACGTTTACGAAGAGAACTGTACAAACGAACGTACAACCCGTTATTGGTTTGCTCGGTTCCGTTCTGGGAATTTTGACTTGAAAAATGAACCTCGTGGTCGTCCGGAAACTTTGGTCAACAATGATGATTTAAAGGCGATTGTGGAAGCTGATGAATCTCAATCTACAGCTGAGCTGGCAGCAGCTTTTGATGTTAGCATCAAAACAATATTGGTCCATTTGCGACAGATTGGCAAGATAAAAAAGCTTGATAGATGGGTGCCCCACGAACTTAACGATCGCCAGCGCAACGTACGCGTCGAGACTTGCCTTGCGCTGCTTAACAGGCACAGAAATGAAGGAATTTTGAACCGAATTGTTACGTGCGACGAAAATGGATTCTCTTTGACAATCGAAAGCGCTCAGCAAGTTGGTTAGATCCTGGTTTGGTACCAAAGTAATGTGCAAAACGAAAAATTACCCCTAGAAAAGTGATGGTCACAGTTTGGTGGTCTAGTGCTGGTGTGATTCATCATAGCTTTTTACAAAACGGCAAGAGCATTACTGCAGATGTGTACATTGAAGAACTGACCACAATGATGGCGAAACTCGCACGTCTGCAACCAGCTTTGGTTAATCGGTCGTCTCCACTGCTACTTCACGACAACGCGCGACCCCATACTGCACAACAGAACGTCTCTAAGCTGCATGAGTTGGGTTTGGAAGCTCTCCCTCATCCGCCATACTCACCAGATCTTGCACTTACCGACTATTACTTTTTCCAAAATTTGGACAACGTTTTAGCGGGAAAAAAATTCAATTCCCGAGAGGCAGTACAAAACGCCTTTGAAGAGTTTTTTGTCTCCCGTCCTGCTGATTTTTTCAAGAAGGGCATCCATAAACTGCCACAGCATTGGCAAAGATGCATTGATTGCAGGGGTGATTACTTTGAATAAAAGAAATAAATAAGTTCGAAAAAAAAATACTTTAACTTTTTTCAAACAAAACGGCAATTTCATAGGTAAACACCTATTATCGCCGTAGTTTAAATTTGAAAATATAAGGGCATTTCAATGAGCGATCGCATGCAGGAGGCGCACGTCGCGACCGTCAGCAGGTGCTACAGCGGCGAGGTGCTCTCCACTACTGGACAGACTCAGATCAAACTACAAGCTACTATTGTAACAGCATTACTATCAATGCCAAATTTTATTGAAAAAGTGACCTTTCAAGCGTCGTATTTGAGACGTTATTATTCATCTAAGCCGGATTTGTTTTGGGTAATCGTGCTGATTATGTCATCACTTGAAAACCTGCTTAATAAGTTCGGCTATAAAATAGCACCGAAATGGTTGATGTGTGGTTGTGAAGGCGTGTTGTTTGGTGCGTATTTACATGATATTATGGTTGTAGTGTTTATATGTCACACAGCTTACGAGTACATTAACCAAATCTCACCTGAAGTAACAACATGGCCCGAGGTGGCGCCGCGCTACGTCTGGGCTAGGAACTGGCTCTAAAGTATAGTCGGAACCAACACCGTCAAGTGATAAGCGACCGATTTTGTATTTGAGGGTCGCATCTATCCTCGGCACTTTGCTCTGCCACGCGTTGTAACGATGCATTCCTTTCCAAAAGCTCAAAAAATTCAAACTCACAAGTCTTGAATTGCAAGTAAACATTATGACTGACTGAGTTAACATTGCTTCAAAATGTTGTTGTGGTAATGAGGTAACAAGGGAGGGCCACGGTGAGGCGCCCGCGCCGCTCCGGTCGGACCGGTCCCCCTCCCCCCTCCCCCCTGCCCCTCGCCCGCGACCAGTTCCACTCATGTGCAACTCTTGCAAAAAGCTCGCCCGCGTCGCTGCCGCCGCCCGCGGTATTTGTTTCTGTAATGCGCGTGTTGCGGGGCGCTAGAGGGAAGTGTAGTTCCTGTCGCGCGATGGTGGTGTCACAGTGTCGGTAGTGCGAGTGCGTGTCGCGGGAGATGTCGCCGCGTGTCGCAGCGACATGTTCGCCGTCCGCCACGCTAAGGTACTGTCGTATGTACTCGATGGTACTCGTCGCTGCTACTGTAGTGTGGACAGGTGCCACTAATTAACCAGTCAATATAGGGACGTATTCATAAACGCTAGTTAAATTTAAGCATTGCTTAAAGCACCCTGTTCCATTATCGCTCGACTTTTTACATCAACAAAAAGTTGACACTAATTACTAGCATCGATAAAAAAAGTATCATTTATGTATTCAGCTCGAAGTTGGCAAACTTTTTCTCATCATCTTTCACCTATTGAGGTTCGTGGTCTTAAACTCGCTGAAGAGTTATTTACCTGAGTTTTTCTTTCTTGTTCATAGGAAATGTAATATGGATTGCAATTTTTTTCACAAATGTTCTCTAACTCGCGTTGAGAGTTTTATCAGCCTCCGTCCGCGAGAGCGAACCTGTCAGTTTGTGAAATGAAAAGAGATCTATAACCGAGTCCGCCGGATGCAGCGGAGTGTGACAAACAAAGGGGTGAGCAACTCGAGCGTTTCATGTCCCGGCTCAATGGCTCGGCAGATGGCTCAATGGCTCGCGAGGCGCTGATGATGTGGAAACGTCACGCTCGCGCCCTCCCGCGCCCTCCCTGCCTCCCGGCCCCCAGCCCTCCCGGCCCCCAGCCCTCCCGGCCCCCAGCCCTCCCGGCCCCCAGCCCTCCCGGCCCCTAGCCCTCCCGGCCCCCAGCCCTCCCGGCCCCCAGCCCTCCCGGCCCCGCAGCCCTGCCGGCCGGGCCGGGAGGTAGTGTGCTCCTGAAATCACTTGCTGGAATCTGCTCGTAAACTTAACCAGCTATTTTTCCATATATGTTTCACAGACAGATTATTTATTTATTTTATTTTATTTATTTTACAAAATATATATTTATTTTTATATTTATTTTAATTATTTTACAAATTAACACGTAATGTATAAAGCATAAGTAAAATGGACTAAAATATCTCCAGGTTCCATTTATTTCGATAGGTATAAGCATTGGTATCTAGCACAACTTTCAAACCTTGCGGAGTAAATTGATCCTCAATTCAGATTTACACCAAAACTTAGCTATTTTAAAGGCATCAGGCACATCTAAAGTGGAAAAACAAGCGCTAAGTTGGCGCAACTGTTCCCGAGGGAAAAACTTGCATACATTGTGAACGGTTGCGGCGCACGACTGCCGACGGTCCGGAGCTCGGACGGAAACTATTTTGAGCGTACCTGTTAACTATCAACGGAATAACCATTACATTAAGTTTGCATGACTAATTAATAGTTGTCTAAGCAATTAGTGTGTGTAACGAGTGTTTCATTTTGCCAAAAACAAAAGCCTCTAACAAGATGACCAATATATCCCATCACAATATTCACGATAGCTTTATAAAGTGAGTCCAGAGCGTCGATCGCCCGCCGTCCGCCACAATAGGCTTCAGTATAATAATGAACATGACGTCACAGCCGGCGGGGGCGGAGGTGATCGAGTTAAGGTATAAATCCACTTAGCGCGCCACAACAGGTGACGTCACACATCAACTCGCCCGGTGCTAACTTATAATTATACCTCGTAATAAATGCGAATGCATTCGATTGATAGTACATTTATTTGAATGATATTGATTTTGTATATAAAACATAAAAACTAATAACAAATTCAATAAAAATTGTAATAAAAAATTTTTTATGATTACAATATGCAAATTAGAATCGACCGAGCATTATACGGATTGTGTTATCTGAAATATATAAATAATAATAATAATCATTAATACATTTAACGGACGATACAAATGCATAGATACAGACCCAAATTTAATGTATGTGTGTGCATATGCCATGTATACTCAAATTGTTGTGTAGCTTTGTCTTTTTGTTGTTGCTTGGTAGCGAGATAAAAGTTGTAAACGGCCGCTGTATTATTCTAAAGACTGTTTCAAAACGCAACGTTTTCTTAATTTACAAAATAAGGAAACGTGTAGAGACGGCGCCGGAAATGTCGTCAGAGATCACGTGGCTCCGGCGGCGGCACGCTACACTACACCTGTAGACCAGACCAGTTGGTGTCGAGCGAGCGCGGGGAGCTGGCACGCTACACTACACCTGTAGACCTGACCAGTTGGTGTCGAGCGAGCGCGGGGAGCTGGCACGCTACACTACACCTGTAGACCTGACCAGTTGGTGTCGAGCGAGCGCGGGGAGCTGGCACGCTACACTGATTTGATTGATTTTAAAATTCCTTTATTGACATAAAATTACATTTTATTTTGTAAGACTTAGCGTTAGTGTCTAAGTTACAAATTTATTCTGAGAATATAAATTGTTTTGTAGGCTGAAGGCGCCTCTTAAAACTAATAACACTTTACAAAGTTTATAAATATTCAGTTCTATTTAAATCATAAATTTTAGGGTAGATGGAAAAAAAAAGGAAATATTAACATTGCGCATTACTTTGCTACTTCGTGCGTTTTTGGCATGATTATAACATAACATATTAACATTCAGCTAATAACATAACTAAATCCTCTAACAGGAATATTGTAGGTGTTCTAATTATGTATTTGCGGACAAAAAGTATCTAATCATTGTATCAATTATCCGGTTTCCAGTGTCCAGGGCCAGATGACGATGCGTGAAATATCCATAAACATTTATTTAATTTGGTGTAACGAACATAAATAAAGGAAGCAAACATATGAGCAAGTCGATCTTCCATATATAATCGATTTTATTAGGTCTTTACCTATGAAATTGCCGTTTTGTTTGAAAAAAGTTAAAGTATTTTTTTTTTCGAACTTATTTATTTCTTTTATTCAAAGTAATCACCCCTGCAATCAATGCATCTTTGCCAACGCTGTGGCAGTTTATGGATGCCCTTCTTGAAAAAATCAGCAGGACGGGAGACAACAAACTCTTCAAAGGCGTTTTGTACTGCCTCTCGGGAATTGAATTTTTTTCCCGCTAAAAAGTTGTCCAAATTTTGGAAAAAGTAATAGTCGGTAGGCGCAAGATCTGGTGAGTATGGCGGATGAGGGAGAGCTTGCAAACCCAACTCATGCAGCTTAGAGACGGTCTGTTGTGCAGTATGGGGTCGCGCGTTGTCGTGAAGTAGCAGTGGAGACGACCGATTGACCAAAGCTGGTTGCAGACGTGCGAGTTTCGCCATCATTGTGGTCAATTCTTCAATGTACACATCTGCAGTAATGCTCTCGCCGTTTTGTAAAAAGCTATGATGAATCACACCAGCACTAGACCACCAAACTGTGACCATCACCTTTCTAGGGGTCATTTTTCGTTTTGCACATTGCTTTGGTACCGAACCAGGATCTAACCAACTTGCTGAGCGCTTTCGATTGTCAAAAAGAATCCATTTTTCGTCGCACGTAACAATTCGGTTCAAAATTCCTTCATTTCTGTGCCTGTTAAGCAGCGCAAGGCAAGTCTCGACGCGTACGTTGCGCTGGCGATCGTTAAGTTCGTGGGGCACCCATCTATCAAGCTTTTTTATCTTGCCAATCTGTCGCAAATGGACCAATATTGTTTTGATGCTAACATCAAAAGTTGCTGCCAACTCAGCTGTAGATTGAGATTCATCAGCTTCCACAATCGCCTTTAATTCATCATTGTTGACCAAAGTTTCCGGACGACCACGAGGTTCATTTTTCAAGTCAAAATTCCCAGAACGGAACCGAGCAAACCAATAACGGGTTGTACGTTCGTTTGTACAGTTCTCTCCGTAAACGTCGTTGATGTTACGTGTCGTTTGTGCCGCGTTGGTGCCACGACGGAACTCATATTCCATAATTACACGAAATTTCAAAGTATCCATTATGAGGAAAAATGTTGAAATGTAATGAAAATACAACGCTAATCAATAAACAAAAGACTTATATTGTAAATAGAATGTCATATTTTTAAAACAAAATTAATTTGAATTTCGAATTCATAGCCAATCAAAAAAATTTTTTGTATGAAAAAGTCTGTACTGCAATACGGCAATTTCATAGGTAAAGACCTATTATATCTTTGAGGTCCTAAAGTGAAACAAGAATACTGCTAATTGAGACCAATATTATATGTACATGTACAGTAGCTAATTAATATTAAGATAAAGTAGATAATACAAATTTAGCAGGTAGAAGGTACGATTCAATGGAAATATTTTTAAAGTAGGTAATCAAACGTAATGAATGGGGCTCGGACGTTGACCTTGAATCAGTCATTCGAACAAAAGATAGTGATGGGGTAATCTGTACGTTTTGTACTTATCGATATATGGTAGATTGTGGCTTCTAGTTTGCCCAAGAGTGTAGATTAGTTTGTTAGTACGTTTAAGCTGAATTTTTAGATAAAAGTTCCTTGTTAATTTTATTACAAATTCTTTTAAGGTAGGTAAATTAATAGATTCGTGAAGTTTGTGCAAGTTAGTACGAAAAGGTGTATTGTAGCAAATTTTAAGAGCTTTGTTTTGTATGACTTGGATTTTATTGTAGTTAGACTCGCTAGTAGTATTCCATACAGGGGCCGCGTATGTTAGGCAGGGTCTAATTAAAGTTGTGTATATACGCAACTTGGAGCTAGGGCTAAGCTTAGTTTTTCTATTAAAGATAAGACTCAGTGCTCCTATGGCTTTTAATGCTTTAGCTCGAATGTGATCAATATGATTTGACCAGTTAATTTTATTGTCCAGCACCACACCTAGGTATTTGGTGCTAGTTTTCCAATTGATGTTATAGTTGTTAATTTTTAAACATCTTTTGGGTATTTTTCGCGATCTTGTAAATAGAATAGCTTCTGTTTTATTTTCATTTAATTTTAGTTTCCACGTAGCAAAATAGTCTTGTAATTTATTGATAGATAGCTGGAGTCTACTGATAATAAGGTCAATGTCCTTTGATGATGTGAGTGAGGCGGTATCATCGGCAAAACACGCAAGTTTAGTACGGGTCTGAATTGGGATGTCATTGAGGTACAATAAAAAGAGGTACGGTCCCAATACCGAACCCTGTGGTACTCCTGCTGGGATAGAACGAGGCTCGGAAGTACTGCTATTTATACTAACTGTGAATAGACGATTACGCAAGTATGATGAAATTAACTTGACTAAATTAATATTAATATTATTAATATATAACTTATGTAAAAGGCCTGCGTGCCAAACGGAATCAAATGCTTTTTCGATATCAAGGAGAAACATGCCAGTAGACTGGTAAAGATTTAGATGATGAGCAATGTGTTCAGTAACCCTTACGAGCTGCTGTACGGTGGAATGTTGTTCTCGAAAACCAAATTGTTCATTTATTAGTATATGTTTAGATTCTTTTAATAACAGGTTGTAAATAATAGTTTCAAACAACTTACCTAAAGTAGGAAGCAAGCTTATTGGTCTATAACTATTAGGTAATGTATCATCCTTACCTGGCTTTAGTATGGCTATAATTTTAGCATTTTTCATATATTTGGGGAAATATGCCATTCTGAGACATGCATTAAATATTCGTGTAAGAAATACTACAGCTTTGCGAGAGAAGTTTTTTAACAATTCATTTTGGATCCCATCATTACCAGCAGACTTGCGCTTTTTGAGTTTTAAGAGTTGAGAAGCAACGTTACACGGTTTTGTAAAGAACTCCTGTTTATCAGGGATATGATTAAGGATAATTTTATTAGATACTTTAACTGCGTTTTCTATAGCAGGAGAACTAATCCAGTTCGAAGTTAACATCATGTTGCCTAGGAAGGAATCAGCCAGCACCTCACATTGCTCCTTGACACTGTCAGTGACAGTCAGGTTGGGTTTTGTCAATGGCGGAATGGTGTGCCGTTTAGAACGCAGGCCCTTACCAACTCGCCAGATATCGGTGGAAGGGTTGTTGACCCTGTCCAATTTATCATTCCAGATTTTATCGTTATAATTTTTGATGCCTACGTCAATTTGAAATTGCAGGTTGTTAATAGTGTATCTTAGATATTTTCTCTCATCAAGATCCATGGATATGACATTTTTACGAAGCAGCTGATTTTTTAGTTTAATTAACTTTTTCAGGTAACGTGGCAAATGTTTAGGCTTAGGTAAAGGATCTGAAGTAGGTATAGAAGCCTCTCTAGCCGTGTATACCGCATTAGTGAGTTGGTTAATTGCTAGATCCACCTCATCAGGCGAGCTATAAATGGACGAGGATAATGAAATATTGGCATCTAACACTGATCGATATTTTAGCCAGTCTGCAGCACTATATTTGTACAATGATGTGTTCAATCTTAGGTACTCATCTTCAATAGAAAAACTAATTGGTAAGTGGTTTGAGGACAAAGCAGGTACTGTTTTAAGGTTTATTATTTTGTGAACATTCTGAGATATAACCAAATCGGGTGTAGAACGCTCATAGTCAGGTCTATAATGAACCAGGGTGGGTAACATCGGTGCATGAATTGAGTAATCGCGCTGTAACATATGGTTATAAAGCGATTTGCCGGAAGCATTTTCAAGGGAACAGCTCCAGCTTTTGTGCTTCGAGTTGAAGTCACCCATTATTAACACACGTGGTCCAAGGTTTAAGAGCATATCTAGGTCATTAAGCTTAAGAGGTAAATTAGGTGATTGGTAGGCTGATATTACAATAAGGTCCTTATTATTTGCAGCAGTGAGCTTTATACCTACAGCTTCTATGTGAGATGTGACTGGGATACGAATATAGGTGTGTTGTAAGTTGGATCGTACTAAGATAGCCACACCTTGTCCACGGCCCGAGCCATGTTTATCCTGTCGATAACATACATAACCGGGTGTATTTAAGCTGGTTTTGTTTGAGATTCTTGTTTCACAAAGTGCCACAATGTCAAAAAAATTATTACTTACGGATAGATCAAGTAGCTCAGACATTTTCTTACGAATGCCATCGGCATTCCAGTATAGGAATCGAAGGGCGCCTTATGCATACTGACTAAGGTGGTTCAAGATTAGTATAACCTTGTCCACTAAAGTTTCACAAGCTAAAAATTCCTTCTTTAGGGATTTTACTATGTTAAGAATATGAAGCATTTCTATAGTACACGGGTCAAGCTTATCTTTATCGTAATCTCGAAGTCTTAAACTCTCTTCGGAATCGACAACCTTCTTCTCAATGTTCAAAGCAGGTTTCACGTTTGAAGCCGTAGCAGTCCTCGCGGTAAAAGGCCAGGATCCCTTGGCAGTTGTCGGCATGGTTAGGCCTTTTTGGTTGATTTGAATAGGGCCCAAAGCCGGTATACGCTGGGACTGAATTCTGTCCAAGTAGGTTTTGCGAGCTGGACACTGGCGGAAATTTGCTGGATGAGTATCCCCGCAGTTGCAGCATTGAGCTGGAGTATTGCGATCCTTCTTTTGGCAATCTTTGGTTGGATGTGGCTCAACACATTTGACACAGCGAGCGGGAAGATTGCAGTTGCTAGACGCGTGCCCAAATCCTTGGCATCGAAAGCATTGCGTGCCTTCCCAATTCTTGGGTTTAAATTTTCGAATTTCAACAACACATTTGCAGAGGAATCTCACCCGGCGAAACTTCGACACATCGGTTCCCGCTGGAAGCTGGATAAGATACAGTGGGTTGTTAGATGATGCTGATGATGCTTTTGGCCTAAGAAGCACAACTTTGCAGCTCTTATATCCTAATGAAGCAAGATCTTCTGTTATTTCATCTGTTGGTAGGAGTGGAAGTCCTCGGGCCACCACTTTCGGCAGTTTTTCGTCTTTGCGGGTAAAAGTATGGAACGGTATATTACCTTCTTAAACCCTTCCTTCTTAAACCCTTCTTTGACGGCCTGATGACACTTTTCAGTGTAGCAGCAGATAGAGACTTTATTTTTGCCTCTGTATTGAAGGTGGAAATTTTCTGTGTAGGTTGAAACCGATTGACGGATATCTTTATGGGACATGTTAGATCTTAAGTCTACAATAATTGGTGGAATACGAAGTTTTTTATTATTATTACCAGCTTCATGGGGATGGTATGTTGACTCACTGTTGTCATCGGAGAGCTGGCTGAAGCGATTGCTCGTACCAATCGGCTCCATGGAGGTAAGTCGGGAAGCTCGCCACGGGCGTTTTGGTACTTGCCAATCACCAGGAGCATCTTCCAAAGGTCTCTTGTTACGTCCCAGGCTGGTCTCGGATGAAGATCTCAAAAGGAATTTTTCCATATCGATATCGATAAAAAGTTTTCAATCACTATCTTGTATCTAGATGTAGCTGCGATGTAGTGCGTACGGACCGGAGTCAAGTGTGTGTGCTTGCACGGCGGACGCTCGCGACAGAAATGTAGACCTGATCAGTTGGTGTCGAGCGAGCGCGGGGAGCTGGCACGCTACACTACACCTGTAGACCTGACCAGTTGGTGTCGAGCGAGCGCGGGGAGCTGGCACGCTACACTACACCTGTAGACCTGATCAGTTGGTGTCGAGCGAGCGCGGGGATCTGGCACGCTACACTACACCTGTAGACCTGACCAGTTGGTGTCGAGCGAGCGCGGGGAGCTGGCACGCTACACTACACCTGTAGACCTGACCAGTTGGTGTCGAGCGAGCGCGGGGAGCTGGCACGCTACACTACACCTGTAGACCTGATCAGTTGGTGTCGAGCGAGCGCGGGGAGCTGGCACGCTACACTACACCTGTAGACCTGACCAGTTGGTGTCGAGCGAGCGCGGGGAGCTGGCACGCTACACTACACCTGTAGACCTGACCAGTTGGTGTCGAGCGAGCGCGGGGAGCTGGCACGCTACACTACACCTGTAGACCTGATCAGTTGGTGTCGAGCGAGCGCGGGGAGCTGGCACGCTACACTACACCTGTAGACCTGACCAGTTGGTGTCGAGCGAGCGCGGGGAGCTGGCACGCTACACTACACCTGTAGACCTGACCAGTTGGTGTCGAGCGAGCGCGGGGAGCTGGCACGCTACACTACACCTGTAGACCTGACCAGTTGGTGTCGAGCGAGCGCGGGGAGCTGGCACGCTACACTACACCTGTAGACCTGACCAGTTGGTGTCGAGCGAGCGCGGGGAGCTGGCACGCTACACTACACCTGTAGACCTGACCAGTTGGTGTCGAGCGAGCGCGGGGAGCTGGCACGCTACACTACACCTGTAGACCTGACCAGTTGGTGTCGAGCGAGCGCGGGGAGCTGGCATGCTACACTACACCTGTAGACCTGATCAGTTGGTGTCGAGCGAGCGCGGGGAGCTCGCGACTTTGAATGTACGATTTTTACACCGCGACTTTACAGCCCTTTCTGTATGATAATGCTATTTGACGCGATCAAAATTTTACATCCCACGATAATTCCGTAAAGCAGCGCATACATTGTCTCATTCCATACATACAAAAGGCCCGTTAAGTGTATGCGGCACGCATTGTATCGTAAACTGCGGATTACCTGCTAGCACTCGCGGGGATTATGTCACAGTAACTGCGAGAACCGCGTCGTTTTATTCCGCGTTATTACAAAGTGGCTGTGATAGCGCATATCTTTTAAATTAGAAGTATTACACTAATATGACCGTAAAGTGCATTCGTAGAGCACTCGAGTAAACAAACAGCTTTATTGCAAAGTTTGTGCAAAAATCTGCCGCAAGTTTGCAGCTCGCGCTCGCTACGTTGCTCAACGAGTCTCCGAGTTCCTTTATAAAGATTGTAAAGTGAGTTAGTGTTGAACCTTTCGAAGTTGCCGTCGGTGCTTGCATCTCGCTCGTCGGTTTAGTTGGATGATTAAAACATCTGAAACTTAATGAAAGCACAATCAAAACTGCGGCGTCGTTTTGCTGTTTTTATGTGACGCTTTCCACATTTATGTCGACAAATGCCACTCACTCCGCTGTTTCATTTACAGGAAATTGTTTTGAACGTTGTAAAACAAGTGAGCGACAAAGCCAATGTTTTGATAGCTGTGCTCGATGTTCGCGAGCCTCGGAGTCATTTTTTTGATTAACGCTGGCATTTGTGTGTAAAACATTGGAATGTTCTCAATTTATGCAATGTATTAAAAAAAAGGTACACCACTAGCTGTATAGATACAGTAATGTCTCTTTACATGATAACTCCAGTAAAGAGGTTGTAGCAATAAAATAAAGGGCAAGCCGTCATTAGGTTTTGAGAACCTTTGGTCATTGAGAAAGCTTTGTTGTGAACGCTGGTGCATAAACTTTTTCATACAATTAAGTAGAAATGCATTCAAACAAAAGTCAAATTCTTAATTAACATACTACATTGTGGAGATAGTGCTTGTAAGTGAAAATGTTTGCAAATTCGTATAATGTACACTGTTCTCACATCATGGTGAGAGCGAGGCGGAGTGGAGAGGAGCGGAGCGGGGTGGAGCGGAGCGGCGCTCATTGTTCCCATCAGTGGAACAGGGCACATGATTACAATCCATTTATTTTACGACAGCTTTGTTAACTAAGTGAAACCGCTCCGAAACTAAGGAGCACATCGCAAGCTCGCTGCACATCTCCCGCTGCACTCCTGTACAAGTGTACAAGGATTAATGTACTCGGCTACATGGAGCTAGTGTTACAAGTGTGTTGGAGTCCAGTATGACACTACACTAATGTACATAGCACAGTATGGACAATCGGCGTGTGCATATTTTCAGACCAATCTCACGGACAATTGCTGAATCAAGTAAAAAAATTGGTGACCACCCTTGGACCACGCTCGGACCCCGCCCCGCTACCGACGGCACCCTAGGTTTAAGTTTTTTAAAACATTTATGTCTTTGTATCATATCTATTGTAAAAAACTTAAAGGCTAAGAAAACAAATAAAGACCTGAAATAATAATAATAATGACGATGGTGATAATGATAATGCCCAACGATCACACACATACCCTAACTGGACGAGGACCATGGTCCGACGACACACGGACTCAGAACAAGTACAAGTTAGTTTTATTTGTGTCAAAATATTGGTCTTTACCTATGAAATTGCCGTTTTGTTTGAAAAAAGTTAAAGTATTTTTTTTTCTTCTTATTTATTTCTTTTATTCAAAGTAATCACCCCTGCAATCAATGCATCTTTGCCAACGCTGTGGAAGTTTATGGATGCCCTTCTTGAAAAAATCAGCAGGACGGGAGACAACAAACTCTTCAAAGGTGTTTTGTACTGCCTCTCGGGAATTGAATTTTTTTCCCGCTAAAAAGTTATCCAAATTTTGGAAAAAGTAATAGTCGGTAGGCGCAAGATCTGGTGAGTATGGCGGATGAGGGAGAGCTTCCAAACCCAACTCATGCAGCTTAGAGACGGTCTGTTGTGCAGTATGGGGTCGCGCGTTGTCGTGAAGTAGCAGTGGAGACGACCGATTAACCAAAGCTGGTTGCAGACGTGCGAGTTTCGCCATCATTGTGGTCAGTTCTTCAATGTACACATCTGCAGTAATGCTCTCGCCGTTTTGTAAAAAGCTATGATGAATCACACCAGCACTAGACCACCAAACTGTGACCATCACCTTTCTAGGGGTCATTTTTCGTTTTGCACATTGCTTTGGTACCGAACCAGGATCTAACCAACTTGCTGAGCGCTTTCGATTGTCAAAAAGAATCCATTTTTCGTCGCACGTAACAATTTGGTTCAAAATTCCTTCATTTCTGTGCCTGTTAAGCAGCGCAAGGCAAGTCTCGACGCGTACGTTGCGCTGGCGATCGTTAAGTTCGTGGGGCACCCATCTATCAAGCTTTTTTATCTTGCCAATCTGTCGCAAATGGACCAATATTGTTTTGATGCTAACATCAAAAGCTGCTGCCAGCTCAGCTGTAGATTGAGATTCATCAGCTTCCACAATCGCCTTTAATTCATCATTGTTGACCAAAGTTTCCGGACGACCACGAGGTTCATTTTTCAAGTCAAAATTCCCAGAACGGAACCGAGCAAACCAATAACGGGTTGTACGTTCGTTTGTACAGTTCTCTCCGTAAACGTCGTTGAGGTTACGTGTCGTTTGTGCCGCGTTGGTGCCACGACGGAACTCATATTCCATAATTACACGAAATTTCAAAGTATCCATTATGAGGAAAAATGTTGAAATGTAATGAAAATACAACGCTAATCAATAAACAAAAGACTTATATTGTAAATAGAATGTCATATTTTTAAAACAAAATTAATTTGAATTTAGAATTCATAGCCAATCAAAACTTTTTTTGTTTGCAAAAGTCTGTACTGCAATACGGCAATTTCATAGGTAAAGACCTATTATTTGTCCTGCCGTGGGAATCAAATCCGCCGCCCCCGGGGTATGAGCCGACCTGCTCAACCACCACACGACAGAGGCTGTCAAATGCATACAATAATTATGAAAACAAACATCTCTAAACAACATTCTAGAATATAAATAAACAATTGAAATTTAAATTTGTAGGCAGGATCGGGTTGTGCGTAGGTTGCAACCAACTGCCGTGTCTGGAACAAGAATGATCCGTAGTACACCGAGTGCTCCCTTTTTATAGCCAGATGGTTGGGGGAGCAATGATAGTTGCCGATGTTGCCACTGTAATAAATTTAAATGCTACCATAGGGTAAATTACGGTACTGCCCGCTGCGCATAGAGTTTATAACTGGACGTAGCCGCCGTCAAATTGAAAATATTCTAAATTGAAATGGTTGACAAACACAACACAAGCACAAATGAGCCGTATCGTGAACTTCCAGTAAACTCACTACCAACCGCCGCCCGTGCCCGGAGGACTCCAGTGCCGATGTCGCGCTAGCTGAGCACTGCGGTCGCTACAGTGCTGCACTGTGCACTGTGTTTGCACGTGATTACCATAATTCGCGACAGTTATGAGTAAAACCACTCGCAGCTAACGAACCCATCAGCGTTGCCTAAAATATTCACTCGGAACTCGGCTTTAGCACAAGTTTTTAATGAAACGAATTTCAAAACTTTTACATTGCAAATATTTGTTTTTCGCTTTCATGTTAAATATATTTTATTTGACCATTGAAACTGAAGAGTAAATATCAGCAACACCGCTGGACATCTAGGACATCATTTAGCAACAAACAAATGAAATGTTTTAAGCGACCATCACATTTGCATTTTCATTGTGATGTCGTTCATTTGTTTTCGCGATAATAATCAAACCCTACATTACGCTCGAGCCCGCGGCGTGAGCCCACATTTGTCTCACATAATTTGGAAAAAGTTACACTTAAAAATTGTGCTTTAGACCACACGACTGAAGTAAAACCTCGTTAGTTTAGTTCCATCACTCGGCCGGAATAACTTTATTTTTGCTTTGTTTAATGTTAAATATCGCCATCTTGACAATAGTAAACTGTCATTTTACTGGACATACCAGCATATTAATTTAAAAAAAAACTTTGTTATGTTCACAATGAAGATCTGCCGTTGAATTTGGCGAGAAACCGAAAAAATATCACGTCACCGCATTGTATTATTTTCCAAAACTTGTGTTATTTTCAGTGTTAGTGCATAAATTTGGTGGCATTTTATTCGTTAAGTGCTGGATTACATGCATGAATGTGGGAAAGTGGTTATTAAACCACTAAAAGAAACGTTTCATCATCATTAGATGATGAAACGTTTCTTTTCGTGCTGTTTCCAAAACTCCAAAGAAGCTTCTGGTAAAGTTGTCACCACTTTACTAGGAGTATGACTTGACTAGACTAGACTATGACTTGACTTGATGACTTTGACTGTGACTTGACTTGACATATAATTAATTTATATATTAATAAATTTGAGAAATTATCAAATACTTGACACTGGCTAAATACACAAAAGTGTGGAGCCAAACAAAAACAAAAAAAAAGATCTACCGTTAACCAACAACTTTCAACGTCTGTTGTCTTTCGCCTCGTCACACATTCACCAGCTTACTCCCCAAGTCAAGCCTAAAGAAGTTTTAGCTTAAAAATCTAATCAAATGTTAAAAGAAAAATCTGTGTCATGCTAAAAGCATCAAATGTAAAGGATCCAGGAGGACTGCGGAGTGCCAAGTGGCGGGAGTGCGGAGGGTCCGCGGCGGCGGGTGCTCTGCGGAACTTCTTTGATTAAAACTTATGCAAATCGGAAGAGAAGTCAAGTGGCTTCGGCAACTTACCACGCGATAGTTCGGCCCACTGCTGGTGGTTCAAGTAGAAAGCGCACAGATAACGAACATCTTTATTTTATTAAAAGTACTAAAATGTTATTCCAAGTCGAGTTATTAGAATGACACCTATTTTTTAAATACGGATATTTATACGGATTTTCTATTCTATCTATTTAGTAAAACTGTAATTAGGCTAAATCTGGACACTGAATAATAGCAAAATAACTGCAGTTCACTCTTTTATCGATATAAAAATATGAACAATTTTTATAATATTTTTTCTCTGTCTGTTTGTCTCTTTGTACGTTTTTTCAACGTACACGTTGAAACTACTAGACGGATTTTGATGAAACTTACTTAACTTATACAATTTTTTTTAAAGTAATAACTGAAATATTTTTTTGTTATAAAATCGGCCAAGTGCAAGTTTTACGGAGCAATAAAGCAAGTAATTTTATGTGATAATTTTTATTTGCATATAATTTTTAAAAATCTTTTTCTCCCTCTTCCTTTTCCCTTTTACAGGGCTAATCCTGTAAACCCTAAGGTGTGCAATTAATAGCCCCGCACGGAGTTAGGGTGGGTCAGCTTGCTTTAAACAAAATGGTATTATTGTCTTTGTCAGAAACGGAGTTTTCAAAGGGGTTTTGGTTTTTTTTATTATTGACGAGGTCCAAGAAAGATTGTAAAATGTTCAATGCGTTAAATCTTTCAACTACTCAGGATTAAATTTCAGACCGCTACCGCTTATAACTTACAACCTTGCACACAAGCAGTGCTATTTGTGCGGATTTTAATTAAGTTTGCGGCGTTTGAGTGACACGCCCGCTCTCGCGGCTGCCCGTGAGCGCCCGCGCGCACTCGCGCCACACCCGAGGAACGCGTTTGACAGCCGCCGCTAAAATTGAGATTTTGTTTGTTCTTGTTATGAATTAACTTTTCAACTTCGGCACGTTGTTTGGAGAGGTTCAACGCAATTTGTCGGCGCTTTGTACATATTTCATTGACTGGGAACGTGCGCGCGGCGCTTGTTTACTTTAACAGCTCTGGAAGTGTTGGAGATGGGTCCTAAGTTTTGTTTACAATGATTTATACAATTGTTTAACACTTTTAATCGTTATGCTATGAAATATACTTTGAAGATAAATGTTTCAAAGGTGTTATTAGTAGGCTATATTAACTTTGTAAGCGTATCAGCAGCTCCATAACAACCATCTATAATCATCCCACACGTCCCGTGTCCCAGCTGTGGGACTGGTGAGACACGGGCATTCTCTCAAAAAAGAGAATGTAGATTTCCAGGCCAAGTGCCGGTTGGTGCTTGAATTTGCTGGCTACCTTACGATGCTTTCTTTCACCGTTGTATCAGCGGATGCTAAATCTGTACATAACTTATAAATAATTGATACGGGTGGTATTCAAACCGGCGTGCTTCAGTTGTAAAGTCATACAAGCTACCACTGAGCAAAACTCACGCAATTTTTACTGAGCGTCTCCGTTCCACTACAATACTCTTACACCACGACGTCGATAACAAAATAAAAAAGTGGAAGATAGATACAACTAACCATTAATCAATTAGGTCTCCATTAGGTATCCTGACCTAATTGGACCTAACTCGACGTATAGAACGGGCAACTAATCAGGCTAGCGTCTTGATTAAGTTAAAATGATACGGTTCTCGGTTTACTTATTTACTCAGTGAACTAAAACCTGAGCAGTTCCCTTTATAGCGCTAGACGTTTGTGATCTCTGGTATTATTGTTGTTGTACACTATTTGTTATTGTGTAGAAGGTGATTATGTATGCTGCACATGATTGTACCTGTCATGGATTACCTTAATGTGCCCAGACTAGTGGACTAGCTATACTTGTTGTGTGCCAGTTCTGGTGAAACATGCTCATCGTTATATATGTACCTGCCACCTACACGTATCACACGGTTCGTGAAAATATTAATTTCATTTTTTTCATTCATTCATACTTTGTAATTTATGGATTGGTTTGGAAAATTGATTTATTTTAAAGGAATTTCTTTTAGATAGAAATTACATCAAAATCATATCAGTGGTTTTTTTTTTTTATTTAAATAACTGGGAAATTTTGGACCAATTTATTCTCTTTATTTAAAGGATGAATTTGTTCGCTACATTTCTCCCTTGCGGTATACAGGATGTAATATGGTAGGTACCTATTAGGTAACTTTCCCATGTGCTCCTGGCGCTAGGTCTATCCCGTTTCGTCCCGTAGAAGTTGAAAGCTTCTAGATTATATCTTGCAAACTCTGTCAGAATGAGTATGTTTACTGTGGAGCGAATTAAATCAACATGACTTGTTAAGGTAGTAAAGTAAGCCAAACCGTCGACACCGACTGCCCGGACCGCCGCCGTCGGCTTCAACTGCCAAGTTGCACAACGGTCGCCGGTGGTGACGTCACGAGGAAGATTGATGTTGGTTTAGGACTTGTTCTGCCTGTTATCGTTATGCTGCCGATACTTCAGCTAGCCAGATGCCTAAAATCCGAAACGCATTTGCAACCAAAACTATACCTTATCTTCAACAGAATAATGTTCGATATGCTTTATGTAGATCTAAATCCACAAACTTCTAAGTCTTCAAGCAGCTGCTACGTGATAAATCATTTTATCTGAACTTGATAGAGCATAAAATTGAATGTGCGATAAGGCTAAAGGAGCAGCTTGCATGCCATTTGTCGTCCGCCACCGTGAACGCTTTGATTCATATCTTGAGTTATTGTTTTGTCGCTTATCAAGCCGTGTCTGCTGAATGCTTCGGTTTTAAATTGGCCAATATTAGTTCTCTGGAAGGTTCGATCGAATGTAGGGCTATATTGGAAAGACGATAAATTAACTGGTGGCTTCAGTTGAAGAATAATGTTATCATTTACTTCATATATTTTTTTTATTGTAGTCAAGCCACAGGCGTAAATTAAACTTATGTTATAGTCTAGTGAAAGTGTTGATCTTCACTAACCACAAATAGATATATTTAATTATGAGTGTGGCATCGAGCGTTAACATTTACGATCATGCGGCACCAGTGTAGTATGTGTGTAATTAAATAAATAAATAGATGAATATTTTTGGATATTTCACACAGCGCCATCTAGTCCCAAACTAAGCAAAGCTTGTACTATGGGAACCAGATAACTGATAGAATACTAAACTTAATAGATACTTTTTGTTGTTGTAAATACATATATAGAATAGAATACAACACTCAGACACAGAATTAAACATTGAACATTGAACACCTATGTTCATCACACAATTGTTTGTCCTGGGTGGGAATCGAATCCACAACCTACAGTTCAAAAGGCAGAGCAACTACCGACTGAGCTAGTCAACCAACCAAGTATTTTGTTTTATAGTGCTTGAGCCTCTCTGAATCTTTGACAGGTTTTATATGAGGCTATCTAATTTACATCATTTTGGTCTACATGAAAATACTTTTTAACGATAAAATGGTCACATAAGTAGCACTAAACATCAGAAACTAAGCTTGTAATATAAAAGGTAGTGCAATATCTGCTGTCAATGAATCTTATCTATGAACCAGTGTACGTACTGTGTACCCCCTCTCCCGCCCCCTCCCTCGCCCCCTCCCCCGCCCCCGCTTGACCTAATGACGCGGGAAAGTATTGCCTACTAATTTTGTATATTATCGCCTCCACTGGGAATTGGTCAGTTCTATTCATTTTAGAACTCAAATGTTGTATGTTTTTATTTTGTAAAGCCACTGAAAAAATGCCCTTTTTGAAAACCTGTGTTTTCAGTGGACTTCAAAAAAGAAGGAGGTTCTCCATTCGACTCTATTTTCTATGTTTCACATTTCGACTGGATGAATCGATTTTGATGATTCTTTTTTAATTTGTAAGCTGGTGCTTCCCGTATGGCACCACCGTGGTGGTGGGGGAATGGTTGACCAGTATCTTGTGTAGTGGTGGCGGATTGTTAACCGACCGGAGCGTATGAGAAAGGCCCTGAATTGTAAAATAAAGGATAAAAAAAAACAAATGTGAAAAATGTCGGAAGATCCGAGAAATTGTACTTCAAATCAGCATAATCATTAAATACAACCATAATATTTAAGTCATGCATATATACAATTTCTGAAAATGTGGTAAAATAAAAAAATTGTCTTTGATGAATACAACACAAACGGAACTAAAGTTTGGAACCAATTCCGAGTTTTGTCAGCTCTATTCAAAAAGTTTCCTCTGATTCATGTCGGTGGAAGCTCTTTTCTATTATTATTTTATATTCAAGGAACACGTTTGTGTTAGCGGTTGGGATGGAGTCATCTAGAACTAATTGCGTGGAGCCCGAGCCACCCACGTCAGCCCGGGACGGAAGGCTGCTGCGGACACGGATCCTAATTCAGCGTCTGATCAACCCTGTAATCGACATTAATATTTAGGTAGGTATTTAGTTTGCTATTAGTTATATACTCACTGACCCACCCCCACTTCACACGGGCTTATTAGTTTTAAACTCTAACTCTGTGGAAGGGAACACGGTAGGGAGAGGGGAATAGAATGAATGTATGGAACGTAATGATGTATGGGACGGATATGTAACGGGTTCATCTTCGTTGCCAGCAATGTTTTATCGTAATGTATGGCATCACGTAGAAAATGTTTCCGTGGTGATTAAATTAAAATAATTTCACCGTTTTTTCAAGATATTGAAATGAATGAGGAAAATGAGAGGGAAACAGTCCATCTTCTTTCCCTCTTTTTTAAATAGGGTTAGTGCGTAAATGTAATTAATCCACGGTAAGCCGCAGCGGATCAGCTAAATAAAAAAGACGCTACAAAGTTTAATCTACAGAATTGCGATACGTTCATTTATTATTTAAGTTAGTGTATAAATTTATTTTGAGCTTAATGTTAGGGTTGCAAAATAATTAAGGCATGAATAAGAAAGGGGATTTTGAAACTAATACAATTAATAAGCTCAAAATGATGTACCTGCCATTTTGCCTTACAGCCTACTCACTTACACCCTCTCACCAATAAACATTGTGTAGTGAGAGAAAACCTGTAAAGTTATTTCATTTCATCTTTATAGAGTTATAAATGGGGAAATATAAAACAAGAGAAAATACTGTGTGACTATTCCACTGTTATGCAAAGTTTATTAGTAAGGAGATACAGTATAAACTGTAAGTGAGTGTTGCCAACACTTGCTCTCAGCACAAAGGGCGACAAACAATGTCTAACTGGTATCTAACTTGGCGGCTAACTACCATCTCCGCGCAGATACCCCACAAGTCTATACTACACTACAGATACCGGGCTTTTGACAGGTGTCGCTATATGACACACGCACACAGACGAATGTAATGTACGAGGCTAGGCTGTGTTCGCTATGCGATGGTACGGATCGAGATTAGGTAACAAGCGAGGTGGTACCCTTAATACAAAATGCCAAAGTGTGTATTGCAGAACTACTTCAATAGTAAGACTAAAGAAAGACAGCCACTTCAAATTAACTATAATGTATGATTAAACAAACTTCTCAAGCGAAGATATATAAGTATTATGATTATATTGTAACACCTATGTATATGTGAAGAATGGAGCTATGAATATATAATAGCAAACATTTCAGTACTTTCTAACTAAGTAGGTATATTGTGGTGTGGTCCTACAGTACTGGGACACATTGCCCACATGCCCGCCGTTAGATTAGGAGGGAAGTTGTGCGAGTTTGGATGCTTCTCATACTTGACACAACTTTATGAATTCCACGTCTCACAAATGAAGTCTGTTACATACAGTAATTAATGTACAATATAGTCTTGTCTGCTGTAGTAACACTGTGCATATCTTGTTAGTTCGGATAATTAATACATAGTTAAGTGCATGCTTACTTAGTTCACACACACAGTACACTTTGTAGACTTCATTAATCTAAGTGATTTAAAACGTTTCGCTTGGTAGACTTGTTCAACTGGGTAATAACAGTTAACTAACCAGTAAAAAATTCAATTCCCAGGGCTAATATTATTTGTGACTACTACTACTAGAAGAACCAGATTGTTTGTGTCTGAATTATGTCCGCAGTAAGTGTAGACGTGGTATTATATATATTTTTTTTTACTTCAAACTTGTCTAGCATTTGACCACGCTCCCTGATGGGAAGTGACGATGCGATCGAAGGTGTAGCATGCTAGCCAAGTAAATACCTATTCACTCTTCTCTTGAACACGCCATATTTAGCCGGATACACAGACGCTGGCAGGGCATTCCATTCTTATCCGTTCTAATCAAGAATGTTGAGTCAAATCGCTTGTTATGAATGGGTGGTATTTCGACCACGAAAGGATGACGCTTGGCCGAGCGTCTAGTAGTCCAGTAGTGGACTGTAGTGTAATAATATTCCATATTAAGTTGATCCTATAAGTTTCAACTTCACTTATGTAAAACATAGTAGAAAAGAAAATAAGTCACTGTAAAGTTTAATTGAACATTCAGAACGTAGTTTTCTGTCCTGCTTGTGCCGGATTGCTTGTAGCAGTAGTGAGAAAGAGAACTTTTTATCAAACTCACATATTTATTGTACCTAATATGCTTGGTATATAATATTTGATAATGAGCACTTTGTCATTTTATATGCTTAGTACAATAACTTAATTTTAGATGCGTAACATAATTTCTGGTTTAAGAACTTTATTTCTCAAAAGAATACTATTCACTTGTATGGGAGATACAGGGTAGACTCAAACTAATTTCTATTTTATCATAACGGTGAATACTTAAAACTAATTGTACTTGACACTAAAAACAATAATAATGTACCTATAGTAGGTGGCATTGCATATGAGGACAGACCGTACCTATGAATTCTAACATTTTCAAAAATGACAAAATCGTATTTTGACTTGAAATAGTGCTAAAAATAGGCTATTTGCTGTAAGTCAATCCTTCTCCGCGTGTTAAACAAACTATTTACTTCGCCGTTACTTTATTTCATGGTTTTCTCAATACAGTTTAGTTCATTGTTTTGGTATAGGTAACATAATATTACAATGCATAGTCTAAAGAGCAGTCTTATTGCTAAGTTATACATGTGATATTTAAATACGTCAGACACGGTAGTGAAAGCTCTTCTCTAATGCTTTCAGACATGTAGCGCCATCTATTGCGTTGTTAGGCAAGCTGAAAGAGCTTTGGTTTGCTTACTGTAGCCAGATATTTGTATTTCAAAGAATGTACGCTATATATTCATTCTGTGGGCCACCCAAGTTGGTAAGTAGTACTGCCGCCACCCCAGAGATGGCGTTAGTTATCACGTTCAGCAAAAACTCGGTTGCAAAGTCTTGGATACCGATATAATACTTTTCTCTGTAACATAAAGTGATAAAGTACCTATAAAAAATGTCATCTCGCAGAAGTTTGTTAAAGATGCAAATTACTTTTATAATACCAGATGGGTAAATATTACTTTTTTTATATTCAGAATACCTTCTTTTTAAACGAGAGTTTGCAATTTATGAAACGTGTATGATATTTTATTTTTGTTATGTTTTGTTTCACCCACACAGTAGACAATAGTACCGATTTGCAACAAAATCCATGCGGTGCGGTTAATTTGCGATACGTTTGCGGTTGAGCTTTCCTTCCTATGTCTTCACCGCCGACAGCAAGACTTAACTACTTTGGCTGTGTTTAGCTAAAATCGTATTTTGAATTCAGGCGTATGGTTTAAAAAAATCTAAAACATAGTTTATAATTATTATTTTTACTTTTAACGCAACGTCACATAAATTTACTCTATTCAGATCAAGGAAGTTCTATAGTGATAGAGTATATTATAAGTAATGATAGTTCTTTGATTCATGATGCATAGATGTATGCATTTTTAATTTATGTCACACGATATTGCCATCATATGGGTAATATTATTTTATTTATAAAATATACTACAGATGGTCATACATATTTGGCAAAGTTCTAATGATGGAGTACGAAATAAAACCCGAAATTCCTCAATAGATCGAATGCATCGAAAATTGATTGTTATATAGAGAATCTCCAAGAAAGTGCTATTTAGAGACCAACCAGTGATTCATTAAAGTCAAAAATTATTCCTTGCAAATCAACACGTCGGTTTCTTTTTCGACTTAGTCTAGTGTTCGATTTCGCAACAGTGCCTACCTTAGTCAATCGATAGATCTCATTATTAATCATAGAGAGATAAATAATTCACAAAGAGAAATAATAATATGACATCATTATTGCATCACTAGCACAGACGTTGTTCTGACAATTTAATTAAACAGTCAGTCAGCGCAGTGCACTCGCGGCGCGCATCACCCGCCGCGGAGTTGCAGCTGACAGACGATGGGCTCGTGTTGTTGATAAACCTAACTTAAGAACCATCATATGTACCGTATTACTTAAATTTTATACACAATCACAGTCATATCGAGACGGCTCCATTAACGCACAGAGGCCTAACAGCTAAGAAATAAGATAGAATGTGACTTACCGAAGGAGCTAGTATGAAAAATTATGAGTCTCTCAATTTTCTTACGGTAATTAAAACTTTGTTTGTTTATTGTTTCGTCATTTTATAGTCTTAGCTGTCAGAATGGGTTTATTACACTGAGTCTACAGTTGACAGAATGTAATGACACGTGTTAATGTAAAACGTGTCAACGCACGTTGACACTTACTAAAAAATATTTTTTTTCAACATTTACATTTTTTAAAGTTAATAAAATTTAATTTCTATTCAATTAGTTACTGTATGAACTCGACAGTAGTAACTCGCTCGGCAGCGTGCGGTGGGAACACAATCGGCCGCTTCAATTAATAACAAATGCCACTCGGCGATTAGCCACCCGCCTCATTAGCTGCCGACTCACCTCTCAGGGGCGCGGAGTACATTAGGGTGAACTATTATATTTGGTTTCTACAAGTGGTACCAAAAGTGAATAGATTCATTTTATTTTACTGACTAAATTTAAAATCATGACAATTCATGTAATTATGTATAAATGCGTTTTATTGCCTGTGGAACTGACCATCACAAATAAAAACACGACCGTAGAGTAAGTTGCCTCACTCGGCCAGACTCCGTCTACTAACTTAAGATGTAAAGTAAGTATCGAATTTTAATTGAGCGAGTGAACGAAGTGAGCGAAAGCCTCTGCTTCAACCGCGAAATTTGCATTCATCTGTCCGGATGTACGATTTACACGTACAGGTCGCATTTTGCAACGAGTTTTGACGAAACTTGGTGTACAGAGTTCATGTAACTTTGGTCGTCAGTGTTTTTTGATTGGGCGTGTATTTCTTCCAAGACGAGGAAGTTTGCTGCAGCACCATTAATTAGTCAATATGTAATAAGTATTTTAAATATATGTATGTATTCCAATATCAGAACTTGTAGGGCTTATGTGAACACTATAGTTAGGGACGACTGGCAACCTCGCCAGTTGGTATGTGAACACTATAGTTAGGGACGACTGGCAACCTCGCCGGTTGGTACTTCACGATATAACATATTGGTGTGGCCATGTTGCCATGATGGTATGAAATAAGGGTCGATGGGAAACATGGCACTTGTTGCAAATGTGAGCAGTTTTATAGTTTCCATTTAATTAATAAAACTGGCCTAATATCTCAGTTGGTAGTAACCCTGCCTTCTGTGGGTTGTGGGTTCGATTCCCACCCAGGACAAACATTTGTGTGATGAACATATAAGTGTTTGTTTTGTGTCTGGGTGTTATATGGTATTATATGTATGTATTTACAAACAAAAAGTATTTAAGTATTGTATCAGTTATCTGGTTCCCATAATACAAGCTTTGCTTAATTTGAGGCTAGATGGCGTTGTGTGAGATGTCCACACATATTATTATTATTATTATTAATTTTTACTGACAGTTGTTTTTTTTTTATTGTTCTAACGCCTAAGTAAGAGTGTTGGTGTGAGCAGCTGGTACGTCAACTCTGTGGGACCTGAACCCCCGCACATGTACCCTCATTGTATACTGCCCAAAATTAAAATGACCCGTATTTCTATTTATATTGATGTATGTATTGTTACAATTGTTTCAGTACCTGGGCTCGTTCCCGGTGAGCGGCGGCGAGGTCGCCTCGCGCGCCGAGGTCTCATCACAACTGCAGCTAATGAAGGTAACCTCATCCAAAACATAAACAGTACAGTGTAAACACACAACAATAGCACTGTGTGAATTAGAATAAAAAAAAACGGTTTTACGCCTTTTTTTCGTACCAATGCAAACTGATATTTGAATTTTATCGCACATCATCTTGTTCTACATTTATTGTAATTTTTGAAACTTTCATTTCATTAAACAAATGGTCAATACTTTAAGTACAACATACCAACACTTTCTGCAAAAGTGTTTGTGTATGTTTTAAAGGGTTTTAAAGAGTCATATAAATAGACAAATCATTCCGTAGCGCCGACCTACGGAGGTTGTGCGGCGTGGACGGGTCCGCCGGTCTAACGTGGCTGGTTGCTGAATGAATGCGACGTCAGATCTAATCTAATTGCATTATTTGTAATTAATATTTTCATTGTAGAGGCAAATTTGTATGAGATCATTAAAAAAAAGAAACAATTAGCAAACTGAATACAAAAATGAAAACTTTACAAAAATAAATCAATTAATTAGGTTAAATATTCAAATGGTGGGTTTGATGAATGATTTTTTTTGATTTTGTTTGATGAAAATGAATTTTTAGTTGAAATTAAGTTTCAACTTTATTTTAATTTATCTGAGACTGCAAATATTATAATATCTTTCTTTCGCCCACTGAAGCTAGAAACTGTTATTTAAACATTTTTAACTTCACATTATACTAACACATATTACACCATTGATATTCTTGTTTAAACAGTGGCAATATTTGACAGACTACTAAAATATTACGAAATGCCATTGTTTCAACCCGAGCGAAATTTCTCAACGTTCGTTCTGGAACTAGGCTACGTTTCAGGGCGGTGGCCTACATTACGTCCCTCATTCATCAGCGAGGCTCACCCTTTGACCGCGGCTCCGCACGCGGGCCTTGGACTACCAATAAGGCCTAGAAATACCAAGACGCAAAAGGATATCATTATTTTTGCAGTTTTATATAATATTTTACGCTTAAATGCTAATAGCTTCTAACTTAATATGGCAGAGATTGGCGATATTATGTTCTTTTTCTAGTATTACACTTAAATCTCCCTACTAAAACTAACTACTACAATAATACTACGTAAGTACTATTATATATTCTGCGTTACTACTCAATGAACCTGCTAGAAGGTACTTAGTTTAAAGAACAAAGGAACTGATCCCAGCGTTAAAAAAACTTACGACATCCACTGCAGTACTAAAATCTCTTACCTCAACGCGTGTCAGGCAATTTAGTGCTTTTTGTAGTACACAGAGAACACATTTGTTTAATTCTCTATTTTATTTTTTACGGGACCTGTGGAATAAATGAAGCACTGCTACAATTATGGCAGACTACTCGGCCAACTCTACATAATTATAGCATCTACATTGGTTTAGTCTGAGGTGTAGAAGCCAGTAACTGTGTCCTCGGGCGGCCTCGGACTGATGTGCCCGGAGAGGCGGGGCCGGCGGTGTCAACTTACGGCTTTCACAACTTGGAATACGTCCGAGCGGAGTCGTTACACAGATGAGCTGAAAAGTTACAATCATAAGCGCGTCATTAAAAATATAATTGTTTGGTTCGGCTTTATTGTTATTTTTTCAAAGAATTAGAAGGTCTCGTTTAGTTGACGTTACCAGTTGCTGACCGACTACTAGATAACAGTAGTAAAGACCGGAGTTCTGCGCCAAAGTTTGACTCTCACTCTATATCAAAATCTAGTTTAATATCTCAGTGAAGGCTGAGTATAAGAATCTAGTGACTGTTGGAGTACAGAAATAGTATTGAAGGCTATAAAGACAAGAGCAGCTACGGCGTAGCTGTTTCGTAGCTAGTAGTGTAGCCGTCGCGAGGTAATGAAGACGACCCGCCACGACCCTAACAAGCTGACGTGCGACCTTGCTGCTGTTATGGTATTCTACAAATAGGGATGCTACGATGCTACGCCTGAATTGTGACAATAACGCCCGTACATTTGTATATCATTATGTCTCTACACGAAGCGTAATATTTAAATTTGTTTCATGCGCTGAAGAAACACCGGAACGTCTTAACTCAATATTTATAATATAGAAATTTAAATACTTTTGTTCCTAACAATTTTTTTAGTATAAACAATTAAAGCGACGAGCTTGCCATTCGCCTAATGTTGAGCGTCACGGTGCTCATAATTGTTGCAGTGTCACTAGGAATCCTAAGTAATAAAGTTTCATGTGATACTTCACCACGTCGTCGACGTCGTCGTTATTATAAATAATTATAATTTAAAATATTAATTTTATAGCTTATATATGAAATATATATATATATATATATATATATATATATATATATATATCTATATCCCTTGGTCATCGCACCACGTGTGAACGGATGGAACATTTTTGTTGTGTTTATTGTTGTCAAGAGAAGGTTCTTATGAAAGTAAAAGGTAAGAAAGTAGAGCGGATATGAAGAAGATATCCACCACATGGGTGAAACCGCGGGGCGCAGCTAGTACAGTATATTATCAAGTTTAGAATAACCAATAAATATAATACGTATTCATTACTCGCACACCGCACCATATACAGACTGTATTCACATTTTGTTGTACGTAAGTATATTGCAGTGAAAATTTATTCATTGACTCACGTATTCTCCCCCCCCCCACTACTCCATAGCACCTGTCTCACCCCCTCCGTGGCCATCAATATTGAGCTGAAGTTATCGACTGATACTAGCATCAGGAACAAACAGATAAGAAAGTCACCATCGTTGATTTCTCTGTTGTATTATTGTTCTGCTAACTTGTGACTTGGCAGAACATTATATTGTATTCTATGTATGTATTTACAAACAAAAAGTATGTAAGTATTGTATCAGTTATCTGGTTCCCATAGTACAAGCTTTGCTTAGTTTGGGGCTAGGTGGCGTTGTGTGAGATGTCCACATATATATATATTATATTATTAAAGTTTTCATCACGAAAATTTAAATTATGCCTAAATATGAAAACGAAAAGAAGAAAACTTTTACAGAATCATAATTTTCAAAACTTGAATCGCCCTCCCCCTGACCCTCCCAGGGTGCCTGCTAGTGCTTTGTAAGTTGATATAATACTAATACCCGCTCCAGACGGTTCGAACGCGCGTGAAATGACGTTCAGACAATGCTCAGGCCCCTTCGTTGATACCGCCGTGTACAGGTGCGCTTAGAACGGTTTCGATCCGATGTACACATTTATAAGCAGAGAAGTAGAAAATTCTAGTGCTAAATGTAGTCTCAGTATCGTAAATACAATTTCATATTATTGATATAATATATTTAAATTATATTTATCTGATATTTTTAAGTTAAATTTTTGACATTTTTTAAATGGTATATCTGGCAAATAGGCCACCCACTAGATAGTGAGTGGTCGCCGTCGCTTGTGGCATCGAGGGCATTGCCGGTGGGTTGGGTAAAAAGCATTATCGTACGGTCACTCAAAGTACGTGACACAACATTTTTCTGTAAAATACTTAAATGTTATATTTTTTGCGGGTGTCTGTACCACGGCCCTATTTGTGGTTTAGGTTTGGTTTGCACAGTCATCGGACCCCTCGTACGCATGCTTCCTAGTATTTGTGTTTGACTGAGCGCGGCGCGACCCGCCAGCCGGAGAACGGAACCCCTCGAGCTACGTCATGCATGGCTCATCAAAATCATGTCGACTGTGCTTATTGCTTCACTTTCAGAAACGAGAATCAAAACAAAGATGGGTTACAATTATTGCATCTTCGATTGAGAGACCTGATCAGTACTATGAAATTAGAAATACCGACGTAACTAATATCAAATCGTTTATTTGCTAAAATTCAAGTATAGTCAAGGTGTTAAAATAATTTATTGCCCATTATATTCAGTCCGTAAGCAACGGCGTGCAAATGTTATTCAATGACTAATTATTGCTATATTTTATAAATTAATATTACTTCAACATTTTGTATAATCCTTAATACCATAAAACACAAACATTGCTTAAATTTATTACCTTGGAATATCTCAATGTTATTTGGTAAATTGTTGTAAATGGGTATGCACATATTATATATTTCCTTTATAAGTTTCCCGTTTTCGAGCAGGAGACCGATGTAAAAGGTCAGTGACTTAGTCCTTAAAAACTGGGTGACTTTCGTGTTCGTTACTAACTTTAATACATACGACTACATGGTGAAGGAACACCGTTGAATTTTAAAAAGAGGTCTAGAGCTGTCTAAAAACCTTATTTGTTACCCTTATACATTTCTTTAGTATCTTAAACACTCTGGGCGTGTCAAGTGACCCCACATTATCAGGCCGTCACAAGCAAGAGACGCCACGTGGCCATGACATGCCAACAACGCAAACTTCATGTCCAATTTTTTAAATACAAATACAAAGCGTTTCAGATTCTTACATAATAAATCTAGGTGCATTTTCTGCACAGATTGTGAGAAAATGTAGGAATTCGTAAATATTTAGTAGCAAGCAATATGGAATCAAAATATACAACCGAAAATTATGAATCAAGTTGGTAAACTTTTTAAGTTAAGCCTAAGCTAACGATCCAAATAAAGTTTTACAAAAAACAAGGGAACCGTATAATCGTCTCCTTGATTACTGTAATCTTATCACGTTATCTGTAACCTTTTACTTTAATTTAGTTGCAAAAGATCCGTTTCATTACTGTTGTTAGAAACAGGATATCCGGCCGGGGTGGAGGCATTAGCGGGCGGGATGGATCTCACAAACGAACGAGATGCAAATGAGAGGAAAACAGCATCCACAAGAAGGGAACGTTTTGAGTACGCAACAATGTGGTTCGTGCTTCAATGGCTGGGATCTCTTTTATATTTCGTACTTTACTTGAATTTTGGTTAATGTATGATAGAATTAAACGGTTGGTACATTGACAGTTTTTATTTAGCTAACATTTTTATTTTATACTACTCATACAGCAACTAGGTACATCGCCGTATATTTATTTATTTATTTGAGTTCAAGTACTCACTGTGCTTACAGAACGATGCCAAATCGCACAGAAAGCTATTTATAAGTCTAAAATACATAAATATTCTTAGATACTAATTCAACTTAAAAATTTTAAACAAACATCCACAAACTTGTCGAGCTTTGTGTAAAATACATCTACCTCTGGATGCTGAGCAATCAGGTCGTTTATTAAACGAGCAGCCTGCGCTGTCGGGGCGTACTGCGCGGTGTGCGTGCGCGCCGCATATAGACTACTCGCCGCATATAGATATAGACTACTCGGAAAGAAAATCACATGATAAATATCCCGTTAATAAAGTACAAACGTGTTGAATCTTTGATTAGAAATTCCAAGATAATTGATTTGATTTGTTTGTGCATACGTACGTAGACACAAAAAGATCCCGCACCGAGCCTGAGACCACTATCAGTTCCCAACATCAACGAAAACTCGGCTCATCTCCATTATCGGCAAACTTGTCGCTCGGAAATTGTGTGAACTAATCAAGATCTGAAATGAGAAAAACTGGTCCACAGTGTTAAGGTTCAGCGCGGAGAATATACGGAACATTCAACGAAGTGGTTCAAACTTAAAACGTCACTTTTCTACTAACAAAAAATAAGCATTGCTATCAATGTCGCAGTGCTGCCACTGGTGGTTGGATCATTTGGACCATCTATAAGTAATCGAGGCTAGTATAGTCCAGTAGTTTTTTGCAGAAGGTAGTGTAGCTAGTAGCATCTGGTAGTAGTTGATATTTGTAGAAGTAGCATTTCAACTGGTAAAAGTGTAGTAAATAATAGTTTGCCCAAATTTCCCTAAATGCGCAAATTGACCCAAACATTCAATCTAAAAATATTAGCGGAAACTATATAGAAATATATATATTATGAGATATATATTATATATTATTCTCATATCATACAAATCAAACGTTTCTTACTGTCTCTATTGTAATGTCTATCATTGCTTTGAGAAGTATTGTATTTAGAAAATTAATATGCAACAGAAAAATTGTTTCATATCTAAAAAAAATTGGTTGAGTGGTTATCTTTTTATATTTCAGCTTTTTGCAGATGAGTATCTACTTCCAAAAATCAAACTTCAAACGTTCAAGAAACAACTCGCACTTGTTCGGCCTTGCGATGTCTAGAGTCGGGGTGAGTTGGGATAACTCGGAACGACTGGGGATTAGGTCTATCCAATCTAGGCAATCGGTCCCGCGGCGCTCGGCGGTCGTGTAACTGCGACTGGAAACACAGACGGCAGATATAAGAAATGGAACTTGTGTTCGATCGACGGGCTACCTATCGAGCATGGTATGCAGTCGATTAAAATGTACCTACCACGGAGTACAGTTGGTTAAAAATGGTCGTGCGAACAAAACTTACGCACAAAACTTACTTAATTTCAAAGATTTGTTTCACACATTTTAAAGTATTATTACACATTTTTTTACCGAATTTAAAACAGGTCTAATTAATTCATCGTATTTATGCAGGCTTACTACAAAGATTATGAAGCTTGGACCAATTAAAGGCCAAGCTACGAGCTGATTATTTATTTATTATGTACTTGACGTGGTTTCGTATTATTTTTATTCGTTTCAGGTGTTGGCATAAAAACAATATATTTAAAATAGCGTACCTACCTAATTTAGTATAGATATAAATCTAAGCCAAACGTTGGTGAAATAGGCTGCTTTAGACTCTTAGCATGATCTTTACAATGTATACTTGTTTACTTACAACCAAGAGTAAACTCATTTCATAATTAGTAAGGTCTGAAGTCAGAGTATAGAATAAATAATAAAACAAGGTCCGATGCAAAGTATCGGTGATGTGTCCCCTCCCCGCCGGCTCCGGCTGACTGCGGTACGTGAGCTGGAGCACTCAGTTTCACGGGTTACTTGTTACGCGATATTCCCGCGCCTTTCTCCCGAATTCATTTGATTGTCCTTTAAATTGGACATTTGCATACCAGACTTAAATACTGTTTAGATTGTATTTTTTTCAAATGCTATGTTCTATTTGTGTCATGGATATAAGATGGTTTTCTTTGTATATTTAGAATTTTAATCCACACGAGAAAAAAATTAGAGTAAAATTACAACATGGCTAATTTCTAGAAAGTGCGATGACTTTTGGTTTTCTGTAGAGTGTTTTGTTATCGCGCTACTTTTGACAGTTGGTCGGATTTCTAACGCGCAACTGTACCCATTCAGAATCGGTGCTAAAGCATCACTATCATGGGTGACATCAAGTACTTAAGAGAAGAGCGAGGACAATTTAAGGTAGAGATGATGTATCGCGACAGTTGCGATGTAGAACGGTGGTTACGTGGGCGAAGGAAAACGATCCTCGACAGCATCGCAACTGTATTGCGCTCCTTCTGCGACTACATCAGTAAAAAGCAGTAACATGACGGGCGACCTCCCTACAACACTAGCACTCCAACAGTAACATGACGGGCGACCTCCCTACAACACTAGCACTCCAACAGTAACATGACGGGCGACCTCCCTACAACACTAGCACTCCAACAGTAACATGACGGGCGACCTCCCTACAACACTAGCACTCCAACAGTAACATGACGGGCGACCTCCCTACAACACTAGCACTCCAACAGTAACATGACGGGCGACCTCCCTACAACACTAGCACTCCAACAGTAACATGACGGGCCACCTCCCTACAACACTAGCACTCCAACAGTAACATGACGGGCGTCCTCCCTACAACACTAGCACTCCAACAGTAACATGACGGGCGACCTCCCTACAACACTAGCACTCCAACAAGCGTAATGATTATACCATCTAAGGATTTCAAACTCCGTGTACATACAAACACTCGTTCCTGTTTGTTTAACGATCCCGCGAACATGTTATTGTCATCACGAGGACTTTGTTGATGTAACGAGTGTGTCGACGTAATAAAGATGATGTTACGAAAGCTGGATTAATGTTTATTTTAGCTAATGTTTATCCTTTTAAATTAATATATCCCCGACTGTTAATTTAAAATGAATCACACTCATGAGAATTTTAATACTAAAATAGCTAACCGTTACGGCACGGAATGGCTAAGCAAAGTAAAAGAGTTCACGCGATTAAGAAGTAAACGTAAAAGACTCGAGTGCGGCTTGGAATACGTAGTGCAGTGTCGTGATTGTGGTGTGATACCTAAATTCGCTCGTATTAAAGAAGTAAAGTGCATTCGGGGTTACGAGAACTTTTTTCGAATCGCGAACCTTAAGTTATTGCGTCAAGTGATTGCAGAATATCGCATAAGGATAATGGTTATCAACAAAACTTTGTTCGGGTTACATCTTCAGCTTGCGCAAGTATTGGAGTCGGATGTGTGGGAGGTACTTGATGCGATGTCCTATAGTAGAACGCATAAATTGGGGCTCAACACTAAAGCCAGGCATGATAATAAACTTAAAAATCTAAAACGGCAACAGAACAATTCCACGGTTGCGCGTTCCTACCCTCTTGATTGTGAAACTAGTGGGGTCGTTGTGCACTCGCCAAGTCGTCACGTTGTTAATTTGTCATCACACCAACTGAACGACGACGCCATTAGTGTTTTGGCTCGAGGGCTTAATTTTGCACCGGCGCCTAATAGAATACCCATGGAGAACATCATTACTGGTATCGAAGATATTATCGTGCGTAATAAGATCCCACATAATGACGCTGAGTGTATGAGACAAGATGTCTCGGTTTTACTGCGGAAGTCCAGACCTCCAAGAAGCAACTTAAGTCGGGGAGAGGTAGCAGCTGTACGCGACTTGCGGAATAACACGGATATCTTAGTGTTGCCAGCTGACAAAGGCAATGCCACCGTTGTTGTTGACACAGAAGCGTACGAGTACAAAATTACGCAGTTGGTTAGTGACGAGTCAAAATACAAAAAAGTGTCTTACAATCCTACCGCACGAGTAGCTACTAAAGTGACTAAGCTGTTGCGGGCCAGCAATAACGACGATCTCCTGGCACGTGTGCGTCCTCATAATCCCACACCACCCAAAATTTACGGCTTACCAAAGGTACATAAGCCAGATTGGCCTCTGCGCCCTATTGTTAGCCAAATCGATGCACCAACGTATAAGCTGTCGAAACACCTGGCTGGTGTCTTACAGCGATTCACTAATAGAACGGGGAGCTACGTGAAGGACTCTGGACATTTCATCCAGCTGTTGGAGGGCGTGAAAGTCCTACCCACTGAGATAATGGTGAGCTTTGATATCGCATCTTTGTTTACAAATGTGCCGGTAGATGACACTATTGACATCATCAGCGCTTTGATACAGAACTCAGATTTACCTACCGAGTACATTCATTGGACGGAGTTTTGCCTTAAAAGCGGATATTTCATGTGGCGGGGGGAGTATTTTCTGCAGGTGGATGGAGTGGCTATGGGATCGCCGATAGCTCCGGTGGTAGCTAACATTTTTATGGAGTGGTTCGAGGATGTGGCTCTGGGTACAGCGACCGTAAAACCACGGTACTGGTGGCGCTATGTGGATGACATTTTCGCTGTAATAACTAGAGATAAACTGACTCAGTTTACGGACATCTTGAACACGGTGCACCGCAATATCAGCTTCACCGTTGAGGAAGAATGTGATGGCATGTTGCCATTCTTGGATGTGCAGATTGTCCGTGAGTCGGATGGCAGTCTCTCGCACTCGATATATCGGAAGCCGACTCATACGGACCGTTACTTGCGAGCTGATTCGCATCATCATCCAGCGCAGTTAGCCTCGGTACCTAGGTCCTTGATCAACCGGGCCCTAAGATTGTGTGACCCTCAGTACATTGATGAGGAACTTGTACATTTGAGAAAGGTACTTGAGGACAATGGGTATTGTTGGAGGCAGTGTTCTCGATTGATGAACCCTAGTGAGAGGTTACGACCTCCTAGGGTGGAGCGTTCTCCAATATATTTGCCGTTCGTGAGAGGAGTGACGGATAAAATTGGTCACATCTTACGACGGAAGTATAGTATAAAAACCATCTTCCGGCCTCCGAGTCAATTGAGACAAATGCTGCGTTCTCCAAAAGATAAAGATCCCCTGAATGTGCCGGGTGTGTATAAAATCCCGTGCGACTGTGGAAAAAGTTATGTTGGTGAGACGCGACGGAATGTCAAAATCAGGTTGACCGAGCACATAAGAAGCATCAAGAACTTGGACACGGTGACTTCAGCTTTGAGCGAGCATGCTCATCTGTCAGGCACCAATCACTTCATCAGGTTCGACAAAGCCTCCGTATTATCGAGAGAGAAGTTTTTCGTGCCTAGGAAAATACGGGAGGCTATAGAGATCAGTCGGCATCCCAATTTTAACAGGGACAGTGGTTGGGTGCTACCATCTGCGTGGAAACCAATTATTATGTGCAGTACTCCAAAATATGTTGCAACGGTCAATCTGGAAAGTGATACGGTTAGTGTAGTGTGCGATGACACCTATGACGCACACGAAAATGGAAATGCAGAGCTGTCTTCACTGACGTCGGTGCAAGTCCGGCCCCCCCCTGTGACCCCTCAGCGCTCGCGCCGGGCCGAACGGGCGGCCGTCCGCAGTCACCGCCGCGATCTCGCTGCGTGAACTCACCTCCTGAGGAAGAGCATCGGATATGCTCGAAACCTGGTCGAGAAATCGACATATTATTCGTGAGTAACAGTCGGGGATATATTAATTTAAAATGAATCACACTCATGAGAATTTTAATACTAAAATGTTTATCCTATCTCTGCATTACTCCGTGGACCTTAAGTCTTTGGGATACGGATTAAGATCGCTGTGGTAGTCTGAAGTTAGGTGTGGGTTAGATGGGTGATTGCTTCCTTGACGTTAATGTGCTCGTTCCGGTGATTTAGGTTTGTGTGCACTCGGCTTATTAGCGGGACACATGCCTGTGCCTTAAACCTCGGTGCCTTGGTGCAGCCGCTTACAGCTGGCGACTTACGTAGGTATTTGGTTTGATAGTAGTAATAACAATTAATTTTATTATCCAAAAGACGTTTGAGAAAGCGCATTACCATAGAAAATGTTGACCTGGAAATGTCCAAAATAATTTAATTTAATTTTTTTAATCAAAATTAATAAAATTAAATATAATACATTTGATATCGTTTCGCTCAACGGCTTATACTATTTCGAGCGCAGACCGTAACTGCCAGCAAACATTTTTATATAATTTTACGGAAACCGTGTCTGTGACAGTATCAGTAGGAACTCAGACTAAAAAAATAACATAGATGCGTACCAAGAAAAGGAGCTACTTTAGGAATACCGAACAACGAACTTATGCACTTGTGCACAGAAACAAAAGCTAAAGTGTTCTCTTGTTCTGTATTTGAGTGTTGTAGTGTTTTAGTTCTCAAGTGAGATTTAGTCATCTTTAACTACAAATTATATATAAGATTTTTTTTTATAACATAGACAAACAAGCAAACGGCCCAAAGATGCCGTAACGTTTAGCTCTACGAGTAAACGTCCCGTCTATGTGATATTTTAGTTTAAAAGTCGAGATTGGTTCAGCCCCGCCGGGTGCAGGGGAGGGTGCATGCACCGAGCGAGGGATGTTACAGACTTGCCACGTGTGCGCTTTACTTGTAGATAATTTATTAATATCTAAAATATGACAATTTATAAACCAACTTTACAACATGATTAAGAACTTGGTGTGGTGTATACTTTTATAATGTAAATATCTATAGTTATTTCTGAGGTTGCTATCGATCTATAAAAATTGATATTATTGGATTAATAACTTCATTATCGGAATGGGATAAATAAAAAATATTATTGTTTGTCACCAAAGGTATTGTCTACACGAACTAACACATGATTCATAGAAAACTCGTAAAACTAATAAAGCCGGCGGCGCATATACCCCGTTTACAACTCTATGCGACGGCCTTAGAACTGTTTATGCAACTGTTTTAATCATTAAATCTCGCGGCCTTTATATAGTTCAGCGCCGGCGCCAATAACGTAACGACTGTTTTGCGAAATATGTTTTTAAAGTTAACTAATTTCCCTATTGTTTTACACTATATATACTACAAATATATAGGTCATAGGTCAACGTGCTCACCTTCCACTGCAGCGTCGTTTAACGTCAGTGGAATTGCGTCAAACCTTGGGCTATTCGTACCTACATAAAAACTATATACACTTGACTAAGACTTATTTACAGATTTTGTTAATAATTAACTTCTACCTAAACTTTTAGTTAGATGAATATTTATTTGACAAAATGAGTGCACGTACCGGAACAAGGTAGACTTGGGTTGTAATACCCAAGTATCACGATGTAATCTCGCACCCATCCAACTCTCCCTCGCACGCTCGCGTCCATAAACCGTGTGCTAATATAAAACGTGACGGATTACGGCCTACTACAATTAATTCGGCTGATTTAACCCCTCTACTTCCCCACTCTTGAGGGAACATTCAGAGAAGCATCGTAAAAACCTCATCTTTCGTGTGTCATATTTTTATTTGGCTACATGTTGTTGGATGAGGGATAGGTTGGCCAGATAGGGCAGTCATTTGATACAATACCGATTTATACATTTTTAGCTTCACGTGTTATATCACAGTAGAGCTACGAGTATGTCACGGTCTTGTCAGTTGGATTTACAAAACGATGAAAGATGAAGCGTTCAAAGTTTGCATCATCTTTTGACTAGTTGAATAATAAAATTTTGCATAATGAAACATATAACCTATTATTCTATGTAGGTAATTAATAATAGGATTGATATATTTGACATTCAGCACTTAGTAATTTTTAATGGTTAGAACAATAATTTATATTAAGTCTTTGGTTTTAATTTGTAAAAGTACTAAAATAATTATAAGATTAGCCTATTTAAAATACGTCTTTGTAAATTATTTAATTTTTTAAGTACGTAGTAATTATTGATTAATAATTTAAATAATTCTTGAAATATAAGATCTGCTGTAGTTATTAAGTTTGTAAAGTTAATATCTGACGAGAACTTTCCTATCGATTGTGAAAAATGAATCCAGCAAAACGGTTCGTAATAAATAAATACGCCTTACATTTTTCAAAAACATTTTACAAAAATAAACGAAAAAGCTAAAATAATCTCCTTTCATATTCTCGTCCTTGAAAATCAACGTTAACATAAACATTTGCTTCGTTCCCTAATAGTTATTCGATAATTAGTTCCTTACAGTACACTGTTGAGTACATTAAAATATTGAATAATGTATTTCAATATTTAATCAGTTGTCTTGACCTAACTAAAATATAAGGCTGACTAGTAAAATAAAGTATTAAAAAAATGGAGTATATTCATAACTTAGAAGCAATCTTTAAGCACACAACTGAAGATACAGTATTGTATGTAAAACGGTATGCAATACAGATATTGGGATGGGAGCCAATCTGTCTGAAAGGAGCTCCAATATCGCAGGCTCGACGGCGTTCAATGCAGCGATCGAAAGCTATTGGAGATTGGAACTCACAACCATTCAGCAGGATCTCGACCTATCGTGTACGTCTGTCTGTTTCAACTTATCTTGAACTGCTATAACTGGATTTTGATATAGTTTCGTCGATAGCTTTGTTAATGTTAATGATCTAGAAAGAAATGTATGAATACTGTATGTATTGGTCTAATAACCAATATAAACAATTTTCATAAAATTTAGCTTTGGTAATTCAAAGTTAAACGAATGTAAAAATGATAATAAATGCGTATGCGTATACTTATCACTGTAAAGTTTCTTGTAGCGTCTTCTTTACAGTTGTAATCCAAGCTTCGGATCGGAGTTTTCAGTTCTGCATTGTGCCGAATTGCTTGCACCAGGAAAGAGAACTATTTTTTTATACTCATATATTGTAATGAGCTTGCTATATATTATTTGACAATAAGCACTTTGTGATTTTATATGCTTAGTAAAATAACTTAATTTTAAGTACTCATGATAATTTTGACTTGTAAAAGTGCTAAAAATAGCCTATTTGCAATAAATCTTTTGACTTTGACTTTATGAAGCCAGAAGTCACCTAATAATTTTGAATAATAATATGCTATTCAAGATTTTAAGTTGTCATTTGTACTGACATTGAGATTACACATTCATTTTCAACGTAAAGGGAAAATATGATGATTGATGATGATTGATATAATGACGACTAGATTAAATGCTCCCTTAAAATTAAAAAAAAAATTGGTTGACGCTGAGGTGGTGATACTGCTGGAGACCGTGTGGTCTCCAGGTCTCAAGGGTTGTCCCTTTATTGAGCACAACCCTTAATCTAGATTGAATTTTTATTTCTATTATTTGATTTCCATTTTGAAGTGGGAACAGGCTGATTGTTCAAAAGGCCTATCATTTATCTAATACAAAAAGCATACCTATAAACATTCACAAGTAATATACAAATGTAAAGTCATAGTCTCTCGATTTCCAATATTTTGCAATTACGGTCCCATTTCAAAGGCCCCGTCGATGCCTGTTGGAAGCCTCCTCGAATATTGGAGTTCTTTATCGGACAGATTGGCGTCCCACTTCAACCGCTCGAGCTCGAGTCTACAGCCGAGTGCCGAGTGCAGGCTGCAGCCGTTACACTACTACTGAGGAATGTAGGTACAACGTAAACGGAAACTTATGCACAAATAGTCAGAGGAAGTACACTAAAGAAGAGCGCTTTAAATTATTCAATGCGAATGTGGACAGCCATCATCACCTTTAAAACATCAATAAATCATCACTGACGTGACGGGAATATAATGCATTAAGTGCATATATTAATTTAGTTTTATGTGCTATTAGTTTTATTCCAATTTTTTTACCGGTTGTCGAATAAACGTTTGTACATAATGAAGCTTTAAATCATCAACTTATTACATTCCCACTACCCCGACACAGGCCTTATCTTGTGAGAGGAACAGTGTGGGTAGTAAATTATCCACACTCTTCCTCTCAACCTCAAATCAGCTCAACTTTCAACTCAACCTCAAACCTGCATTTAGCAGGTCAGTTGATTCTTGGACATATTTGAGAAGCCTTATCGCGCTGCATCATAGAATCAGTCACACATATGTCAACCATCACATCATCATCATACAATCAGTCAAATCGCAGCGTGTGGAAGAGTGTAGTGGATCGATTAACCATGACTCCAAGAGATCGCGTGGCAGATCATATGACGGCTATCCTATGACAGCAGATTGGATGGTGTGGAGCCACTTACACAAGATAAAACTCCAAATTTTGCTACGAAAAAATTTGAAGTTATGAAAAAAAAGGCGCGTTACGAGAACAAAAAGGGCTAATTCCAAAGTAATAATAACAATTAGTGAAAAAACAATTAACAAAATGAGCGTCGCGACGTGTTTGTTTCGTACGTGACCCATTAGCGGACCGCTCGCCGCCGCTCTACGATGTCATCAAATATTTCTCAGCATGAAATGAAGGCTATTAAAGTTTGTTTAACCACTTTTTTAAAAGGATATTATATTGAACGAGCTTCTGCCCGCAGCTTCGCCCGCAGCGTGGCCTATGGGAAAATAATTGAACCACCCATTTCACCCTTTTAAGGGTGGAATTTCGAAAAATCCTTTCTTAGCGGATACCTACGTCATAACATCTAAATGCATTCCAAATTTCAGCCCGGTCCGTCCTGTGGTTTGGGCTGTGCGTTGATAGATCACTATATTAGTCAGTCAATCAGTCACCTTTGAGTTATATATATTTAGATTCATGTTGTATATCTATGCGCGTCGTCCGGCTCTGTTCGTTAGCTGCTACGAAAGAGAAGTGCGAAATAATGAGCACATTTCAATAATGAGAGAAACAATTAACGAACGGAGTCCGCGACTTGTTGGTCTGTACGTTGGCGTATATTCTACCGACAGACTAGAACGTTCATGAAGACAGTGTCCGAAATACTGGAAAGAATTAAAACAAAGTGCACTGCAGTGATTACACAGTAGTTTTTTCGACTACATTAATGAACAAATATGCAGTGCCAGAGCACATATAAAGCTTTTGCCCGCGGGGCCTGTAGGAAAATAATTGAATGACCTATTTCACCCTCTAAAGGATGAAATTTCGAAAACTCTTTCTTAATAGATATAACCTAAACTTTACAAAGAACACACCCTCCAAATTTCAAGTCTCTAGTACCAGTGGTTTAGGCTGTGCTTTGATATATAAGTCAGTCATTCAGTCAGCACTTTGAATTTTATATGTATAAATTATTTTCTAGAATTAGTGCGTTGTTATCGCCATGAATTTCAAGGCGTTTTAGGCTTTTCGTTCAACGCGTGCTCACTTACGTTGACGCGGTTCCACAGCTTTCGTTCATACAAAACTTCATTAGAATTTATTCATACTAGTGTTTCAAAATGTTTATACATTTTGAAACACTAGTATGAATATTTGTAACTTAATTAATTTGTAACTATTATTAGTTACATAAATAATGGCCAATTAGATAAGTATAATTGAGTAAATAAATTGTTAGGTGTCTATTTAAGATCAAACATAATAGCTTAAAATGTGCCGCTCCAAACGCGTCCACACTGCATGTAGGTCGAAGCCACATCTAAAGTTGGTGTACGGGTTACAGTCAGTTCAGTCGAACTTAGTGAGTGCTCGGATCGCCAAATCTAGTACGTAGTAGATATATATCCATGGTTCTGTACGCGACGCAACGCCGCGACTCTCCGCTAATGACTGTAATGCAACACTCAGACTTCACGTAATTACACTGTTTATTTAAGAACTCACCTGTCTAGTGTCTAGCCCCTCCCTCTCTGGGAATTTCAATTCTAAAATAATTATATAGCCCATCGTCAATCTTTTGTTATCTATAATGGTCAAGTGTGTATCTTTAAAGATATATAGTATTGTCTAAATAAACGTTGATAATAGTAAGTCATAAAGTCTATAAAAATTGTAAAGCACCTATTTGCCGCAGCTTCAGTACTTATATTCATTTTAAAAAAATGATAATTTGAATAAGTTCTTCGCGCCCGCTCTTGATGTACAGAGCGAACGTTAACTCACTTTTAAAGCAGATTCCTACTTTACCACCGTAAAAACTCTAAATTAAATAACTTGCTTGTCGGTCCATCGCATGGTATTACTTTAAGAGCTTAATGTAACAGTAATAAAGGTGAAATTACCACAAAAAGCACGATATACCAGCAGGGTAATATTTTGTAGCTTAATTTTGATGCGGCAAGTTGGAGAAGTTCCCGAGACATTCCGCTGACAGAGGGCGCTGGCGAAGTTCAGTAGTTCCGTCACGTTTAATGGAACAGTTTAGATAAGAGCTGGAATTACGAGAGAGACGTACTACTAGGTAGAACATGTTTTGTATTTTACTATGTAACAATAAAACTCACTCACCAGTTTCTCTAACCCAGGAGTTTACAAGACAAGCAATCGACCGCGTCGTCCATCGGGTGAGCAGTGGTCAAATGCAAACCTAACAAAGGTAAAAAAAACCTCATAATAAGGTACTTTCTTTTAAATAAAAATGTCACTGTCTGTAAATAAAAGCTAAAGCGGCACGCGACTGACTTCGGAAGATAGGAAATGACAAAAATAAGAGAAGAATGAAGAATGTAATGAATGAAGAATGTAAACAAAATTAAATGACAAAAAATGTTTTATCTATTTCAGAATAAGAAATAGGTTTACTTAGATTACAAAAGTAAATCGATACCAACAAGCGGTAAAATGTAGTATTCTACCATTTGTGCAAAATCACACTAATATTATAAATGCGAAAGTTTGTATGTTTGTATGTGTGTATGTTTGTTACTCCTTCACGCTCAAACGGCTGAATGGATTTGGATGAATTTCGGTACCAAGATAGCTTATACACTGGATTAACATATAGGTTACATTTTATCCCGGAAAAGTGAAATGTTCCCGAGGGATGAGCAGATATATAAATATATAAAAATACCCCCAGTGTTTTACAAAGGAAGTAGATCAGCCTCGACATTACGAGACAAGATTTAAACACAAACTCTCGGTACCAAATTCTAAGCTAAAAATACATAGTTCAGGTCCCAACTCAATGGCAGTAAAAATATATAATAAAATCCCGGAAACAATTCTCGCCTATCACTTCCCTCTTATGAAAAAGACTCTGTTTTTAATAAAGTTTCAAAAGATTTTTTTGATCAAGAAATGTTATTACGAGTTTATATATTATATATATAATATATATTTATATATTATACGAGTAATTTGACAGATTTTTTTAATGACAAAACTAAGCTACTTTACAATTAACTTTGCCCAATTGTATTGGTATATTGTTTATTTAATGGATCGTCCTGGTCTTCACCTCACCTGTTGCTACACCCTAATGGGGTCATATGTTTCGCAAACACATCGATAACACCTATTAAAAAAAAAAAAAAACTTATATCCGCGGTTGAAAACGCGGGGCGCAACTAGTAGAAACTAAAAATGACGAGTAAAAATCATGTTAATGTCCTTTATACCACTAAGTTTAGGAAAGTTTGATGAACATAAATAATAATAATAACGCCCAACGATCACAAACATACATCCTGGTCTAGATCCTGTCTAGGAACCCAGGAACCACGAGGACCATGGTCCCACAACACCAAGACTCAGAACTAGTATTTGCTCTTTTTTTTCTGTGCATAAATACTGGAACATCAATGAAAGGCCGAGGTTAGAGGCTGACTGGTTTATTAAAAATAAGCACCTACCCACATACATCGAAATATAAATAAATACGAAACCTGACAAATACTTGTCCTGCCACGGGAATTGAACCCGCCGCCTCTGGGTTCTAAGCCAATCTGCTCAACCACCACACCACAGAGGCCGTCAAGTGAAAGTGAAAGTGGCCGAAAGTGCCGTAAACCCTTTATTTAACATCGCGACTTTACCCCGCTTAACTTCACTTTAACCCTGTTCCCAATGATAAAGACCCATTTGAAAATAAAACTCCTCTTTGATTCTAACAAAGTTTTCTTGTAAAATTTTCCAAGTATTTGAGATGCTTGTCGGCGGAGGAAAACGTTTCTGCTCCAAAAGTCGCCACCATCGTACGAAGACCCTCGCCTCGTTTAACAGTCTTTGCTTGTGATTCAATGACTTTGTAACGTCGTAAAGAGCTGGAGGTCATACGAGGTTGGTTGCCAATTTTGGATGTGTTGTACAATTTAACGGCTATTGATGTTTATCGATTGATTATTTAACTTTGCTTTAAAAACTTTCTCTTACAAAACATTTTTTTTTTTCAAGCAGTACGTTATTTTACAAAACAAACTACAATAATTAGGGCACCTTATGACTTATATACGGTAGTGTTGTGGCACCTTCAGAATTGTTTAGAAAACGCTTTTGTTGTGACCGTCCTAAGATGAGATAAATGAAATCAAAGCAAGACAGTTTCAGCCGTAAAAGGTTTATTACTCATAGAGCCGTAGCTAGCGAACCCTCCGCCGGGTTTCGGCCATCTCCGATATCTGTGTGGGTCATTCGAGCCGCCCGCGCCGCCCCGGGCCCACGGAGGCACCTCGTTGTTATCTGTACTGGATTCCTATATTTTATCTCGGAGAATAGCTGAGGAACTCAAAGGGTTATTTTTATGGGAAACTGAAGTGAGGCCTTTGTGAAATATAAGTCAAGATAAGGTATTTTCTGCGTAGTTTCTTCTTTGTATAGATAGATTGATACGTAAATTGATAAACGTTCAGTAATTTTATGATAACCGTGGGGAGGGAGGCCTATGTCCAACAGTGGGCATCGTCAGGTTGATGACGATGAATTTCAATAATTTGAAATCCGTAATAAAACAAAGAACTCTAAAAATATATTCATGAGCCAAGCTTGCTTATAGATTTTTCAACGAGAATTCATTTATTGTTTTAATTTTATTTGCTAAAATATAACCTACAGTATGAATTGGGTGTAGGTGTAAGCCTGAGCCCGAACGGGATTTGAAACTGAGTGCATTCGTTGTAAGTTGCACGGACTACCACTGAGCCACACTTGCTTAAACCTCGTAGCATAGTACCTACTACTGACGTACCTACCTAATACGTTAGAGTTATCATGTTAACTCGTACAAAAAACGCCTATAATTTATTTTTATTTTTATTTTAGTGAATGATGTGACGAGCTAGTCGTTTGCACCACGGCTGCCCATAACAGAACAGTGTCACTGGGAACTCCAAAACAGCGTTTCGCGCGACACTGCACTGCGCACACCATCCTGAGACATCAGCACAGTCTGATAATAAGATTATCGATTGTGATATCAGATCATAAAGTCTCAATTGCCCAGTAATTTCACTAGCTACAGTGCCCTTCAAACCGGAACACAGTAGTGCTTGCACACTACTGCTTGGCGGCATAATAACTGGCAAAGCGGTGGTACCTACCTAGACGAACTTTGCAACAAAGTCCTACTCCTAGTAAAATATTATAATTCATAATTATCATATATTACGATTAAATCTAAATCTTTTCACATTTTGTGGCCTTTCGTAAACTATATATAACCTTTTGAAGTTGAACATCTATCCAGTGTACGTCGCTAATTCTGGCAAACACTCGCAGTCCTCCCAAATGATGTGTGCGGAGTGTTCAGCTGTGTACAGTTTGAGGAGTACCTCTCGCGTCAGGCTGCACTCGTGTATTTATGTTCTTGGAGTCAAGTTAAATAAAAAAAAATGTTTACATATATAAATCATTGCAACTTAAATAAAAGCTTTTGAATCATACCAATCGGTACAGATAGTAGATTTAACCAGATATATAACAGAGAAAGCTTCGGATTCCCTTCTTTTCAAAAGTTGATTGAAAAAGCTCAAACGCTTTGAGGTATTAATGTGTGTCTTACTGTTTTATAATACATAGCGGCAGATTTCTGGCATGTTCTTAATGGAACTATTCAATTAAGAACATGCCAGAAATCGGCCGCAAAATCAACACTCCTATCACAAAATCAAATAAAATGTTTAATGACTGTAGGAGGTGATAGAAGATCTTACTTGCATTTCTTGGTCTTGTCTGACTTATTTGGTCTGACACATCGTAGGTTATGTTCACTATAATATTTGGTCTGACACATCGTAGGTTATGTTCACTATAATATTTGGTCTGACACATCGTAGGTTATGTTCACTATAATATTTGGTCTGACACATCGTAGGTTATGTTCACTATAATATTTGGTCTGACACATCGTAGGTTATGTTCACTATAATATTTGGTCTGACACATCGTAGGTTATGTTCACTATAATATTTGGTCTGACACATCGTAGGTTATGTTCACTATAATATTTGGTCTGACACATCGTAGGTTATGTTCACTATAATATTTGGTCTGACACATCGTAGGTTATGTTCACTATAATATTTGGTCTGACACATCGTAGGTTATGTTCACTATAATATTTGGTCTGACACATCGTAGGTTATGTTCACTATAATATTTGGTCTGACACATCGTAGGTTATGTTCACTATAATATTTGGTCTGACACATCGTAGGTTATGTTCACTATAATATTTGGTCTGACACATCGTAGGTTATGTTCACTATAATATTTGGTCTGACACATCGTAGGTTATGTTCACTATAATATTTGGTCTGACACATCGTAGGTTATGTTCACTATAATATTTGGTCTGACACATCGTAGGTTATGTTCACTATAATATTTGGTCTGACACATCGTAGGTTATGTTCACTATAATATTTGGTCTGACACATCGTAGGTTATGTTCACTATAATATTTGGTCTGACACATCGTAGGTTATGTTCACTATAATATTTGGTCTGACACATCGTAGGTTATGTTCACTATAATATTTGGTCTGACACATCGTAGGTTATGTTCACTATAATATTTGGTCTGACACATCGTAGGTTATGTTCACTATAATATTTGGTCTGACACATCGTAGGTTATGTTCACTATAATATTTGGTCTGACACATCGTAGGTTATGTTCACTATAATATTTGGTCTGACACATCGTAGGTTATGTTCACTATAATATTTGGTCTGACACATCGTAGGTTATGTTCACTATAATATTTGGTCTGACACATCGTAGGTTATGTTCACTATAATATTTGGTCTGACACATCGTAGGTTATGTTCACTATAATATTTGGTCTGACACATCGTAGGTTATGTTCACTATAATATTTGGTCTGACACATCGTAGGTTATGTTCACTATAATATTTGGTCTGACACATCGTAGGTTATGTTCACTATAATATTTGGTCTGACACATCGTAGGTTATGTTCACTATAATATTTGGTCTGACACATCGTAGGTTATGTTCACTATAATATTTGGGCACTTATTACTATATCTACACGTGCCATATATTTAATTTAAACCCAAACATTTAAATTTTTTAAAGTGTAAAATATTTTAACGCGTCCATTCTGTTTTCAAGTTATTTACATTTTTTTCATTAGCTCAGGCATTTGCGTCCATGTTTCATTTGAACAGGGAGGCTTTAAATATTTACCCGGTCTGGTACATTACCCATTACCCCAGCCGTGGGGGAGGGGGGTGGGGGTGGGAGGCGGCTCTCTTGGTTATTATAGTTTGAAGGCCTCTAACTGCGTTGTTTGAGGGCTCAGGTGGCAGGAGACCAGAGACGTTCATCAAAGCATCATTGGGAAGACAGATTGAGGTAATGTTACCCAACATCTGACCGTAGCACGGTATTAAACACTCACCTGTCATCTCTTTACGCTTGTCTTAGTGCTGGTCTGTTCCTCTTGTCTCCATTGAGAGTGCGGTGGGACGAAAGTCTTTACTTCTGCCGTTGGCCCAAAAAAAAAGCAAGTACGAGCGGGATCATTGATGAGCTCAAAGGAGCCTGTCAATTATCCCGCTCGTATGAATAAAAGAGTAATAAGGGTATTTTAATTAAATTGTAAATTGTGCGTACACCCGGAGCACTCACGCTCACTAAAAAGCTTCTTCTTGCGGCGGCGTCGTGTGTCGGGTCGTCCTCTTCCCTCAAACATGGTCGAGGAGGGCGATGGCTGGAACATGCGTCAAGCTCGTGAACGGGTGCTGCTTGAGGAAGCTGTACTTATGTTTATGTATTGTCCTTCTTGCATTATGTATGTTATATATAATAGGCTTAATTCATAAATATAAAAGTAATTTAACAAAAAACATGGTCCCAGGTATCTGTGGAAATGCAGATTTTAAAAAATCTACCCTCACGCGACGAACCATAATACTTTCAAATTAATAATTTAGAACCTCATCTTACAAAACTGACAACGAAATTATTTACCGTTCTGAATTCAACTCTAACAAGTCGCCAATGGCTTTTACAGATGTTTAGAAAATGCTACGGCACTGCCATTCTCATCAACTTCACAGCAGCATCAGTTTACTATCAAATCTGTCAGATATCGGGCCGTCTAATGACGCGGCGGATGGCCCGCTCGTGAATAATGCACGAGAGAGAACCCTCGAACAGTACATAATGTTATTTATATGTAAACGAGGCGCCGCGGGACGACGCGGGCCGTGTGACCTCGGCAATGAGCCATACTAATTGTGTTACACATTTTTGCATGTTAGTTAATTTTATTTATTTTTAGGACAAACATGGTATAGTTTGTCCGCATTATCGTTCCTTCACGTGTTTGCAAGTACATAGTGAGTTTTTCTGTCAGAATTTTTGGGCTACACCCAAAGACTTTTGCTTTGACTCAAACCTCTCAGTCGTTAGTACTATTCCTTAAAACCCTTTCATATGAGATGAACGACTAGCTCGTCCAATCATTCATTTATATAAAACAAACTTTGCTGGGAATTAATAAACTATATTTTGCTTTTTATATTGTGTGTGGTATCCTACCGAGTGGTAGTCGTAGCAGGTAGTCGCCGTCGTTTATGGACACTGGCAACACCAGGAACACCTTTTTTGAAGGACCCCAATGATGGCACGTCAGATCATTTAATACCACTGGTAATTTCAACTGACTTCAAAAATACGAGGGTGTTCTCAATTCGGTTGTTCTCAAACCTCAGAACTCCATAATTTGTAAACTGATTCAAAAAAGTCTTATTCGCTTTTAGATTGGTTATCATTAAAACCAAATAACTGTATAAATATATGACTCAAAGGTGACTGATTGATTGACTGACTGACATAGTGATCTATCAACGCACAGCCCAAACCACTGGACAGATCGGGCTGAAATTTGGCATGCAGGTAGATGTTATAACGTAGGCATCCGCTAAGAAAGGATTATTCGAAATTCCACCCTTGTTCGGTATTGACACAATTATGGGTAGGTAATTCGATATGGACTGTATATATATGAGGTGCGTCAAGAGAGTTAGGTGAGGAACTGATATTATTCTATCCCTGCAAGCTTCGAGAAGGAATTAGAAGCACTCCACCAACCTTTTATCCACGCCCGCCTAGGGCAGCAGCATCGGTCGCAATCCAAGCACGGCCCGCACTGCGCAGTCGGTATCCCAGTACTCCAATTCTTCATGAACTTGCAGCACCCTTTGGTCTCGAGGAAAGGGAGGCTCCAGGCTTCTCGCGACAAAATAGCCAAGGAAACGGCAGGCAATTTGTGCAACGTGCACACGGCGCGATTCGCATCGACTCACTCAATTTTCCACCGCTCGACGGTAGTAGGTAAAAAATTGATGGAGTTTAAATTCGTAATACCCTCCATTAGCTTGCAAAGATCGAACAACCCTTAAGAGGGTAAAATAGGTGGTTGAATTATTTTTCCATAGGCCACACCGCGGGCGAAGCTGCGGGCAGAAGCTCGTAACTGTATAAAAGTATTATATTATGCGAGTACCTCCCAGAATTAAATTAATTACGATGATGATTGATGAAAATAATACGGGCCCTGAGCCCAGTAAGGGGACCCAGAATTTTCTAACCTAATGTAACGTTGCTACTTATATGCCTTTATACAAATAAATGTGTTTTTTCAGTTGACGATGGAAGTCCGTTTAAACCTTTTTAATAAAAGGTTATTATTATTCCCGACACTAACTCATTAGTTTCTATTAGTACAAAAATAATGAATGCCAAATAAAGCTCAGTTTACCGCCGCGACGATGTATGCCGCCGTTCATCTTATCTGTGCAACATGTCCCCGTTATGGCGCACCCTGGGGTGGACCTTCCTGATATTGACGGCCTATTGTTGCTATAATCTATTTTGTTAGATGCGCGATATATCCGTCAATAATATAAGAGATATAAACAGTTAATTTTCTTTTTTGTTTGCTGTTTATAAGAAACACGGTAGCATTTGAACACATTTTACTAGTTAAGCAATTATGTCTTATGATTGTAATGTAAACTTTAATGAATTTGACAGTTTCTATATACAAGGGAAATTAAAAATGAATGGGGAAATGAAATTTCGCTTGATTCGTTGTTATAAAGTAATGATTTGTTTTCAAAATGTTCGTGATCATCCCTCCTCCTGATGTTCGTTGACAACAGGCCTAAAGATGGGAGCCACGCTATAATGGAATTGGAAATCGAAAGCTGGCTCTCAAGTTCGACCGTCGAGCGCTTGGACTAGCATTCTATGCCCTACCACTACAGTTTTAACTCAATTTTTGTCTCACCAAAATCTCAAGCTAATTGCAGGATTTAAATGACTCTCGAATCACAAGTCGTCTAAACAAGTCAAACAAACAAGCTAAAACATTAACAGTTGAATTAGATACCTATCTGAAATAAATACGCGGTTTTCATAATTTGTTACATTTCCCCGCATTTAATAAACACCTTGTTTTATTAAAATTTGGTTTCTGTTTTGGTTTCTATTCCCCTGCTATCTTATTGTGACGACTTCCCGTCCTTAGTACGTCTTAGGATCAAGTGCTAGTGGTTTACTAACTTTATTTGTATGAATGGATGACGTGACGAGCTCTAATTGGTTTGTTAATTGAAGGGGTGAGAACAAAAAGGGTTTAACTGATTTTTTTCACATAATAACTTATGGGTATCGTGGGATTCAGCGTGAAATTATCTACAATAATACATTCTCAAAATATCGAAATGAGGCTTAAATTTCGAGATTTTGAGTCTAAAAACGGTTTATCTGACACAGGAATACAGTTCGCTTAGCATAAAAACATTATTATACTTATTTTATTATATTATATTTTTACAGTAATTGTATGAATTAGACTATATTTAGTATTTTAAATAAAATTAAAACATTTTCAAGAAACTGACACTTACATAAACCTTTTCTATTACCTTATAAGCACTCTACATTAAAATGACGCCGTTGAAGTTTAAAGTAAATTTTCTCGAAACTATCAATTTGACAGTTAAACCCTTTTTATTCTCAACCGTTCAATTGGCTTATAGTTGGTCGTTCGTCACGTCCGTCTGTAACAGTTGCAGTGCTACTTGGGACTCATACTACTTGACGGCAGCACAATTAGCACAGCGGTGGTACCTACACCGCCTACACCCAAGTAAACTGTTCCCTGAGAACATCCATTACACTACATCACAAAACAAACTGCGCACACCAAACAAATTACAGTGCACGTGTTATAACTAAACATTAAACAATGTTGCAGTTAAAAATGCAATTTCCTCTGCACCGACTGCTGTTGCTGGCATGATGTTAGCACTGTTTTTATTACTACCAACATGAAAACTCGCCAGTCGTGTCTGTTTCATGATGCAGTTGGTTGGTACCTCACAGATGAATTGAAAACGAATCGAAGAAACAGTTATAGATAATAGCTTATTTAAGGCTGTTGGTCTCTACCGAGCTTTACAGCATAACTGGGCGGGCATTAAGTTTCATACGGTGCAGAACTACAGATTACTAAATATCATGTTACTTTGTAGCAAGACTATATAACAGAATAATTTAAATCTAAGCTTGAATAACTTTTTACTCAACTTCCAAAAATGAGGAGGTACTATGTTCTACTGCATGTTTTTTTGTGTATGTTTATCTACATTTCCACCAATTAAAAAAAAATGCTATCAGATTTTGAGTGGCTTTGCAATTCATAGCTCGTGGCGTATTGTATTTATATGTAAGTTTATTTACGCATCCTAGTTCTTGACTACCATTCTACAAGGTACAGTCCTCAACCCTAATAATACGTTAGGCGGTAGACAGCCACCCCGGCCGCTACAGCCAGCCAGAGCCCCGAGCCAGGCCGCCAGAGCAGCCGTCGAGCCAGTCGTGTCCCGGAGGCCGGCCGAGGCGCGCGTGCCGCTGGCTCCAGATACCGCTCGTCTTTGAACTTCGTACGAACTTTCGATTGTTGAACTGAAAATTGTGATAACTTTTGAAACATTTGTATGTCTGGTCGCAGTTAGTGGTGAGTTGAGATTTTTAAGTTGTCAAAAGTTGAATGTGCCGTATTTTAACAATTACTTTACATTGAATCAATTTTTTACGTTGTAACCATAAACCACCATAAATGTTTATACAAGAATGACTAAAAATATGTATAAGTGTACAAATATTAAACACTAGCGCCCAAAGATATCTAACTTAATTGTTCTGCCTTGCTAAAGGTACCCGCGGATCCACATGTGAAGCTAAGCTGTGGATCCAAGTGGATGGAGAAAATTTAAGCCCAATCACTAACTAGATCTTATAGGAACAGCTGCTGAATAGTTTTCCTTTAAATAGGTTAAATTTTAAATTATACCACCGTTCTAACCAATATGTGGATCTCTCTAATTTATTGAGCTGTGCGTTCGTAGACACGATTCTATTGTGTTATGGTAAATATTGACCTTTTGCCACTTAAATGTTTGTATAATGTTTTTACCATTATCTACATGATTTTAGCCACATGACAGGACGGCTACTGGTATTTCAAGACCAAATAGGTAACAAGTAATAAGTAGGAAGTAACAATAGCGAATATTGGAAAGAATTCCCATTGTATCGGATAGTAATGGTTTTGTTCAGTCTCTCGTTCATTATAAACCATTGTAGATTTTTTGTTTTTTATTTGTATTGAGAATAAGGTTTATTTCTCAATACATACAATCAATACACAGTGGTACTAATAAATAAACAAAATATAACGAATACAAGTAAATCAAATGTTTACATAGGTACATTATAGCAAATATACATTTGACTAGCAAGAAATTTATATATTTATACTGGCAAGAAGTGTTAAATTAGTTTAAAATCGCACCATTAATTACTATTTTTGAAAGATTTTTTTTTATTTTTTTTAAATTTTAACGCATATTTTATATGGAACGGAAACTTGAGTCTAAGGACGTACCGACATAAGGATCATAATAGTGTCAGTAACACGCGCAACCCTGCCAGCTGTAACGGCTTGCAATGTAAACAGGTCAAATATAAACGAAACAAACCAACCGCCGGAACTAACAAAACAGATTACTTATATAACCCGAATAAATCCATATTTTTAGACACGTTGCCCATAACTTTCCTTACTTTACGATGTTCTTGGATTAACTGACGTTTACCACTACCATCAAACAATACCAAACTCGTGCTTTACTCACATAAATCGCGCTCCAATGACGTACCAAAAAGACATTCGCCTTACCAAGTTATCACGTTACTTACGACGACCCTGTAACTTGGACCCAAGGGCGAAATTTGACTGTCTCAAATGGTCTGATAGCGTTGCTGAGCTGAAAGTTAGTCTGTTATAACGTAACTTTTCCCATTGTGACGTGTCACCGTAACCTCATCCCTCGCCTCACCCCCCTCTGGTCTGCAACCTGCGCCTGTAGTAATTAGCCCCCGAAGGGTGAAGCAGAAGTCACTCTTTGTACTTTCCATTTTGGGTAATTTAAGAAAAATAACTTTTTGTCTCGAGGACGGCTTCTTTTAAAGTTTATTTTGTTTGTTTTACTTTTGTTGTGGTTTCATTTACGTACTTTTGGATAATGTAGCTCTCTTTGTGTTTTTTTATTCGTCTCACTCACATTCCTGAAAGTCATGAAAGACCTTGAGGCATTGAATATAGATCCTTAAGAACAAACTTAACTTATAAAAATAAAAACCAAATAACCATTAAGTCAATGAAGCGGTGAAGTATTTGAGTAAACAAAACGGTAAAAGGTAGCGGCCACACTAAAACGTACACGCAACATCAATGCGAATACCAAGTCACCGGGAAAACAATCGAGACAAAACAAAACGGGCGGCGAGCGCGCTTGAGCCGAGTGCACTCAAATATTTGCTCGCACTTACATTTTAAATAACACTCCAAGCCGATGGATCACTCGATCTACGTTCTCGATAGCGAGTAGACAAGTGGTAGAGCCGACTGCCCGGCGAGCTTGCACTGGAACACGCGCATTCGATAGTAATGTTAAATAGACAGCCGATACTGTGCGCAAATACTTATCGGAACTAATATTTGCGTACGATAGCGTTTATATATTTACGTATATACTTCAGTGAGCTTTGTTTTGCTGTTGAACCTGTTTATTATGCCGATTATACCTTAAATTGTCATAAGAAATAAATAAAACAACGTAAAAATACGCTATTCAAATTAGAACAATCTAGGAATATTAGCATATGTTATTATAATTAATGGACCATTTATAAACCAGTAGCAATACCTTAGTTCTCCGGGATACCCTCGCACCGTACGCCGCGCTGGCTGTAGTTTTGTATCACTGCACTCGTAAACCACATCGGAACTGGAAGCGGCTCCGGCGCGCTAATGGATCCAACCACCGGCCAAGCTTGAAGAGTACGGACACGACAGATTAAACATTAGCCACTCTATGCTACACTAAAAGAACCAGACACGTAAAGAAATAGTTACCCTCTAAACATCTCCAAGCAACAGTAATTATGTAACACTAGTTGCACCCCGCGGTTTCACCCGCGGATAAAAAGTATTTTAATTATTTTGTCATCCCACGCGAAAACTTCACTTTTCCGGGATAAAGTTTAGCCTATATGTTTATTTAGTGTGTAAACTATCTTAGTACCGAATTTCATCCAAATCCATTCAGCCGTTTGAGCGTGAAGAAGTAACAAACATACACACATACAAACTTTCGCCTTTATAATATTAGTGTGATGATTTCGAACTCTTCGTCATAGATCTAGTTTTGTTTGATATTTTTGAAAATAATTTGAGTCTAAGGTATCATCGGTCACATTTACTAACTCTAATAGATCCAATCTTAATCGTTTACATTTTCAATCATTGTCATCGATTCCTATAATAATATAATTAATTGTTTGTTTTGGATCATTTAGTAGTTATACAACACGCACTTTTTCTCTGCATTTTTCGGTGCTTTAATCTTTTGGCGATATATTATTAGAATTTTTAAATTCCGGTGCTAAGTAGCGGATTCACATATAAGGATTTTACATTTGGTCGCTTTTGATTAGAATGAAAGTAACAGCTATACTATGCGATCGTTTATCGCTTGCACCGCACAATATTTCCCATTTAGCGTGAGTTTTTCTGCTGCTCCGTTGAGTGAGTCTCGCTGTGAAGTGTCGCCGCTCGGATGTGCTATTATCGTTCACTACCGGAGCTGGGGGGAGAGAGGGGGGTACGATGTTGCAGATAAAAGATAGTCAATGATTCCCAGTTAAATATAACTATTAAATATATTTTTTTCATATTAAAGATCAATCATAATATACCTATTCCCTTTATAGTAAATTTTTTTGTACTCTTGTACCTTAAACAATGTTTTAATGCTTAGTACACATTAATAAGTGTCCTAAGCTAATGTTTAGGCACAATGGTGTTGATTCTGTGTCGCATGCTCTAAAGCTAAACGAAATTAACATATTTCCGTCTTTTTCATTTCCCCTTTATCAGAAGGGTACCGCCATACTTTAAGTTTACTTTAGTTTTAGAGAATGCGACACAGAATCGACACCATTATTCCTGTAAACATATTCATTTCCACTAAAATTCTAGCCTTATTTCGTAGGGAGACTGAAATATTTTTCATCATCTTTGTAAGATAGATATCAAATTCCGCACATAACTTGGAAAGTGCAGGATTCTAACGACGCGATGCTTTGGTAAGTCCAAGTTGAGTCACATTGCTCACATTTTCAGCCAATATTGGATCCACGCTCGATGTCGTTTCCTTTGTCTACATCTTTTATACCTTTTTACTGCGGTGTGACTCCCCTCCCCTTCCCTCCCTAAGCCCTCGTCCACAATAAGTCAGCAAGTTTGGCACTAAATCACGTGTTAGCAACCTTGGAACTTTGAACCGAACTCGCTGTCTCCTCGTGTTTCTGCCACAGAACAAAACGAAAATGCGGCTCCATTCGTGTCGCGTCGACTCAATAAAATGTTTAGTACAATGTCAAACTTTAAAGCCAAGCATTCATTAAAGGCCCTTAAATATGTAGGTAAAGTTTGAGGGAATTAAAATAAAGATTTTATAATAACAATACACTTCACTTTTCATAATATTTACCCATTTTCGTTAAAATATAATATAGCTTAGAATTTAATAAAAAAGCTTACAATGTAATGACGTAATAGGTACGTAAAAAATGTAATACTCGAATGAATTAAAATGTGATCTTCCACATTTTAATTCAACAAAAGAACTTACTTTTATTGCGACAAAAATACACAAAGAAATGTCTGCCATAAAACGTCTTGTGGTCTTGACTTTTGACCTCCAGTCACGAGGTGTTTGCGGATCTTTTCTTTTTTACGAATTTCGAAAATGGCTTTTTTATATAGGTAATACCTACACATAAATTACATATATATGTATCTGTGTTTATATTTACTCAGTGGGCGCCCTATTCCTAAAATTCTAAATTTAAAAAATTACAGAGCATAATTGACCGCCTAACGTGATAAATACTTGTAATGTACCTAAACATAATTATGTAACTAATATACAATAAGAATTCTTTCTGCGTTGGACATGCTATCCACGTGATAGTAAAAACTATCTTCAAGATGAAAACTATCCACTAGATGAAGTTTGTGGCTGAGAGCTCTTTATGTCAGTGTAACAAGATAAACGTCTAGCAAGATTACATGCGCAGTAACCAGTTCAGCCACGTGTTGCTGTTATCAATTTACTTTACTCTGAAATAGATAAGATAGCGGTAGCAACAACAGCACGTGCCTGCCTTCGCTCCACTGAACGCGGCGATAAAGCGACTGTGAAAAGGTTCCGCATTTGAACTTTCCCTCCTCCCATTGTGAGCTGTATTGTCGTCGGTACATCGCCCTTTAACCCTAGAATGCTCAACCTTCAGCGATCTCAGCCCGTCGCAGTCTTCACGGCGCACAAATACGCGCGCGTCAGTAGTAAACCTCCGCGCGCCAATAAATACCAAGGTACCAATACCAAGGTCGCAATATCGGCGCCGGCACGCCAAATAACTCACCATTTGCATGCAAACAGCCACCATCCTACCAATCTACCCTTACTACGCAACTTTTTCATCCGACGATAACCATCGCTGGCTCAAATTTAAACGTGATCACGTTTTGCCATAAAGAAGGAGCGATGTACGTTTGTACTTTTCGGGCGTTTCTGGAAAAAGAGTTGCGTGCATTATCCTCTGCTCAACAAAGTTGCGGTAAACTGTTATGATTTAGTAATTGGGAACAACTGAGCTCCCTGAAGTTCGCTAGTGGATTCTGATGTCTGGCCGTTAGCGGCTCCGGTGAGACTCATTAGTTGCCAGGTTCAAGTAGATTTCCCATAATAGTACTTAAGTTAGAGCTAGTTTGAGCTACAATAATAGAGCAGAATATAAGTCGGGGTTTCAATGATCTATCCAAATTGTGTCTAAATTTTCAAAAGTCTGACTGAAAATGACATCATTAGAAGCTAAAGATATACTATTCTAAACAATTTGAACAAAAAATTGAAATTGTAAATGAAAAAGAAAAAGGTATCACAGATAATAAAAAAGTATTTCCATTATGTGCGTATTCAAAACGTTTATTTTTTTTAGCAATAAAAGAAATATATTTTCGTGTTTCTTTTATAATTAAATAAATCTTTCTAATAAAAAACACATAAAAAATACTGACGTCGAACAAAAAATTGGCCTCGTGAATTTAATATATTAACGGAGCAACAATATTCAATGCAAATGTTAAAAGTGAATGCGAATAATCTGCAAATATTTTACACATCTTGCAAAAAATACATTCAAATGCTTGCTTTAGTGTCGCCCCTCAAGCTAATCATTTCCACTGAAGACTTCTTTTATTCCTAGCTTTATTCCGTTCACAAAGCATCTGCTCTCCATCCAGTGGGAGGCTGCGTTCATTATTGGCTCTCGGCTGCGTCTTAATTAAAATGCCTAATGAAAACACGAGGCAGGAGGCGCCCGGATACACGAGGTTTCAGTTTGTTCTAATAATGGATGACGAAAGTTTGAAACTGTGTAACGAGATAACAGTTTTTTAATTAATTTGATTATCTAAAACGAGTTGGCTCAGTGACGTACCATTGTAAAGGCTTATGTCCAGCAGTGGACTAATACAGGCCGATAATAATGGATTTTATTTACCGTTCTGTTTTTTTATGAATGATAAGTATATTTTTTGCCCCTTTGTGTCAGTTTAAAGATATATTTTATCACAGTAATCAGTATTTATAAAAGTCAAAGTCAAAGTCAATGGATTTGTTGCAAGTAGGCTATTTTTGGCACTTTACAAGTCAAAATTATATTAGATACTTAAAATTAAGTAATTGTGCTAATTATATAGAATTACAAAGTACTTATTGTCTAATATCACATAGCAAGCCCATTACAATGTATGAGTTTGAAGTTCTCTTTCACACTACTGATGCAAGCAATCCGGTACAATGCAGAATAGAAAACTCCGATCCGAAGCTTCGATTACATCTGTTAAGAAGAAGCTGCAAGAACAACAAGAGCAAGCTTTACAGTGATGTTTTTTGTTCTACTGTGTTTTACATACATACGTACCAATCTCTGTTTTATTACTCTTATAAATCATTCTCATCTCGGCGAGACATTTTCAATCAAACTCCTAGAAAGTGTATCAACTATAATACCTCCCGGGAGCACCGTCTATTGTTTATCGCCGATCGAGCGCGCTCGCTGCGCGGGCGGGAGGCACTCGGGGAACGTCCATCGAGGTTCTATCTCCGTCGTCAAAACTACTATTGAGAAGTTTCTTGATACGTCTTATTAAAAAAAAAGTTAGAAGAACAAGTTTTTAAGCTCTTTAATCCCTGTATATAGGGACTAAATGTAATTTGAATTTAGAATTTGGATATTGTTAGTACCTAAAAGTTTCAACTAACAAAGATATCATATACAATCTACTACATATATCGTAAATGATAATTCACGGATAATATTATATTACTTTATTGTTATAATAATCCGCGTGCGAAATAAAAAACTTTTCATTCTCTTTAGTCAAATTTTGGATATAAGTAAATTTTATGACATATGAACGAGTCTTCCTCTACTATAGCATAGCCCCATAGTTCTCGATCCCACGACGTATTATAGTGACATTACTGTCGTGTACACATTTCGGAGGCTCGAGTCGGCGGCGCTCGTCGGTGCACCAACACACTGTCCGCCGCCACAATGGAAATGATTAAACCGCGTCTGGAACTTTTTGCTTCCCGTTCACACAATGGCGGGAGTCTTATTAGACACGGAATCTATCCATGTTTACATGATTGTAATTTAATAAAATTTAAGAAAAGTATTTAATCCTAATCGACGTCATGAACAGTAGCAAGCGCTTATAACTATAATTTCTAAGTTCTTATACACTACTATCACACACACAACAGATTTTGGCGTAGATATACTTTTAGTATAAAAAAGGTCATGAACTTTGCTAAAGGGCAGTGGATTTAGTAAAATAAATAAATGAACAAAAAACAGAAGCATGCAAGATTTAACTCACAACCATACCGAGAATTATTCAGAAAACTATTCTATGCTAATGTTGATTTGGGTAGTGTAATCTATGATTAATACTATGTTTCCGTTCGTGAACAGGAGAACGGGCGCGCGGTGCCGGTGCTGGTGGTGATTGCGCTCTCGGGGGTCCAAGTATGCGACCCCGAGGATCAGGTGAGCTAGCTTTTTCATTTCTACTTATACTTATATTAAATAAAATTGACCGCGCATTTCCTGCCATACGTTTGCCTGTTTTTTTAAAGGACCTTTGGATACAAATGCTTAGACCTTAAATTATGGAACATGAATTTTTATGTGAATTACGCTTGCGGTCATTAAAGGCGTTTATCAACACGTTTCAGAATTAAACCTTATGATTGACCTATCGTACAAAATGTATATAGTCTTATCATTAGTGTATGCGCTGGGCGCCTACTGGTTGCAACAAATATTGTGATTATATTACTTTCTCGTCTAGCGTGATTTGTTTAGTGAATAGTTACGATTAATACTGAGGAATTAAGAATAAACTTTATGAGCTCTCGGAAGTTAGCGCGGATGGCTGCGCAGGACGCATATTATAGTTGCTGTATGGCCGCTTTTGCAATGCACTCAACAGCACCGTGCGCAGTTTGGTACTCGGGCCTAACTTCCGAGAGCTCAGAAAGTTTTGCGCGAGCCATATGAGTGTAACGTTTCCAGAGCGTGCGCATGAGCCACGCGCTGCGCCGCATCCTGTACGCGGCGTGTGAGCCGGCGCGCGCGCTGTTCGCGCTGGTGGCGCGCGAGCCGCGCCGCTCGCCCTCCTCCCCGCGCCGCCCGCCCTCCTGCCCGCCGCGCCCGCCCTCCCCGCCCTCGCCGCGCCGCCCGCCCGCCGCCGCCTGCCACGCGTTCGAGACCGACACGCCCGAGCAGGTAAGTGCACACTTCACCGGCCGCAACACGTCCACCACCGAACACAGCCTCCCCCATATAACGCTACTTTGGACGCTTATCGTGGCGGCTTGGTCATCGCACAAGATTTATATGTACCGAGAAAATGTAAAAAAAAAACAAAGGTTAGTAACCATCACATGAAATAAGTACAACCATCCAAAAAATAATATTTAACAAGCTGGTATTTAATTATGTGGGGAACGGTTCCCCGCCTAATAAAAGAAACCTTTAAAAGTATCGCATATACCATTCAGACGTGGTAATCATTGCATACTGCAAAGCCATGGCTCCCATAGTTCCCGGCACAGATCGCGCGCCAGCTGAACTAGTGTTTGGTTACCTTAATACTGTTTGGTTTCTTACGCATTTAGCTAACATTCAGTAAGTTTAATTTCTTGAACAAAATGCATCAATTTCCACGTTTTCTTTGATAAGTTAGGTAAAATACATCACCTTCATAGTCTTACGTAGTCTAGTTGATATTCATCAACAATCGATACAGCATCGTACTCAATAGCCATAACTGCCAGCTATTGGCAGATTACAACAAAAACATAGAACTAGTTTAACAAACCATAGAGTTTAAATCATAAAAGTATTCCTTATCACACTATACCGTCCAAATGCAACCCGGATCGTATCAGCAGAGCAAGCGGTCGGCGATCCATGGAACGTAGTGCCGCGGCACGCGACACTTCACTTACAGTAGCTTACCATCGGAGATGTATCTACACTTCTCTGAAAAAGTTGCACCTATCCCAATTAGCTTAGTCGATTTATCGCGGCCGTACAAACGAACAAGCGGTCCTTCTGTTCTACTATTTCATTCAAGACGGTGTACAGTTTTTGAAGTAAAACTTCTTTACTCGCGCTTGGCTTGAGTAAGCTTTTGAATTTGTAACGAGACGAACGGAAGTTGTAAGTTGTTGGTTCAAGTAGATTTCCATTGTCCACATAACAAAGTTAAAAATTACTTAAAATTTGTATTATCATGTTGGTATGTCCGGTAAAATGACAATTCACAATTATCAAGATGGCGACATTAACATTAAACAAAGCAAAAACAAAGTTATACCGGCCGATAGATGGAGCTAAACTAAAGAAGATTTACTTCATTCATATGGTCTAAACCACGCTCGTTTTTTTATTTGACTACACCATCGTCATTTTTGTCAAATTTAACATAGTTACCAAATCCGTTAAATAATGAACGTTTTCAAAGCGATGTACGACTAATTCGGATAATAAAATAAGAGGTTTGATAAAACGTGCTCCTTTTATAAATAAGTAAAGATACCAGCAGGCAGGCAAGGTCAATCCATGTCAACTGCAGTTTAAATTTGTTATACCGCAGCCACCACGTGACTACAACTCATCGTTTACTTTCATTAAATCAAAGATGGCAGTTATAACAACACGCTAGTCGAAACGTTACCACGCCATTACGGAACGTTTGAAATGATGAGAGTAGATGGCCGACATCAGCAATGCATGACGACGTAAAAGGTTACGACCCGGGGTTGATTACTCTATTATGTTTCGTTATACGAGGGAGTGCACCCGCGCCGCCATCATAAAACAGCTGATTGCATTCCACTAATAAACTCTAGCTTAATGTAATGACGGGGCAAGGATTCATGAAGGAGTTAGGATTCATAGCTTAACGGAAAATTTCATTATATGCACTATTATGTATTTTTATTATTATTGACAGCCTGTATGGCGTGGTGGTTAACCAGGTCGTCATGATCCGGAGGTGGCGGGTTGGATTCCCGCGGTAGCATAAGTATTTGTGCACAGAAAAAAATACTTGTTCTGAGTCTGGGAGTTGTGGGAGCATAGTCCTCGTAGCTCCTGGGTCCCCAGACAGAGAGAATCCTAGTGAGGGTCCAGGATCCAATGTATGTGGTCGTTGGGCGTTATTATTATTATTATATCTTCAAAAGAATAAGTGTAATCGTCTGCCATCGCGTGACGCGGTAATAATCCACGTGAACATTGAATATGACTCCTGCAGTCAAATAATTTATTGCACATCAATCATTTAAATGCACGCGTCATATTCAATATCAATATTCAATGTAAAATTTTATTTTAAAATGTAAGACGAGAACTAGTCTTGTACTACCTATTGCGGAGATCGTTGCGGGTTTGAATCCCACCGGCGTTACTGTTTCTCTCAAATTTATTGTGTATGCTTTTCAAATAAGTGATACTTTAAAGATATGAGGAGTAGTTAAACGTTTTTAAGTGTTAATATAATAATATCAAAAGATAGTACTATCCTTTAGAGTTATTATCAGCTGGGCGATCAAGTAACATGATTTCAACCGACAGAAACACATATTTGTATGGAATTGACAGTTTAAATACGCAGTTTCTGTACATAACTACTATGAAAATTTTCAAATTAGGAATGAAATTTCTCCCGTCAATCAGAGTTCTGTGATCACCCCCAGATCTTACTTTGATAATTTTCTCGATCTGTTCCAGCTCTGTAAGGTTTGAGAGCTTTGTCCGCCATTTGAGAGCGCACTCACAGATGCCACAACTGTCTTCACTTTATTTAAAGCCGCAACCCTCCCGCCGTCGATTCTCGGCGCGGTTGCGATTAAAGACGGCTCAACTCTACTTCAACTTTGCCTTAGCGCCGCCGCGTCTGGGCTTTTCACTCGAATCCTTGAAACCTTGTTTACTATACATAATGTAGTAACGTAAATCCAAACTCAATCTTCAATAAAGTTCATCATCGACACTACTGAATTTGAGTTGTACTTCCTTCCACGAGAAGTAATTGTACGTCACTCTTAGGAGTTTGATATCATCATCAACAGCCTGACGTCCATCTGCTGCACCTAGACCTGCTCCATAGAGTGCCACTTTGAGCGGCTGCTTATCTTTTTCATCCAAAGACTCCTTGCGGCTTTGACCAGATTATTGGTTGACCTAGTGATAGTCTTTTGGTTCTTGGTCGCCACTTGAAAATCTTGCTTCCCCGTCAATACTTGGCATATTTTTATAATATCTTGGCTTGGTATAACCTGACACAATATAATAAAAACTTCTTGAACAAATTGACGAAATAAATCCAATAGTCCGACAGTTTCATTAATGAAGCGTATTATCGGTGGTAATGAGCGCGGAAACGATGACTGGCAGAATGACCTTGTTCTGTGCGGCTCGTGGCGCCGCGGGATACTACTAGTGACATTTTGATGAAGGTTCAAGATCTAATCAATCGAGAATATTAGCTGCGGTGATATTATTATGATTTGAATGAATATTTGATTGGCTCTAATGATAGATGCCTCATTTTGAAGATTTCACTAATGAAAGATATGTTGGAATGAAGCATAAATGAACATTATGTAAATGGATTTTTCTGTTCAATTTGAGTTGAATTCTAGTTTGTGGCAACATTTCAATATTATTGATGAATTCGTGAATAGAATAATTTAAGTTTGCTATAATATTTTTAGACCGATAACACGTAAAATCTAGACTGAGTTATAGAATGAATTGGCCATATCGCTTTATTCAAAACCGCTTGCAATCAATGAAACGTTGGAGATCTAAAGCTGGCTTATATATTATCTAAGTAACAAGCACGTGTAAGTGTAACATAACGTGAGCAAACCAATCCGATTCCAGAGCGGGCAGACTTGTTCATAGTATTGGTTGTCGGGAAACATTTAGTTGTTGTACTCGCATTTGTTTTAGGAAATGAGTCATGTTTGGGGATCGTCCATAAATTACGTCACATGAATTTCATAATTTTTTGACCCCTCCCCCGTCCTTATCACAGCTGGTCACATTTGTGAGACCCCTCTACCTAGTGGGATGTCACATATTTGCATTTTACATTTGGAAATTTAGGAAATTAAAAATTTGGTGAGATATAAAATATTTTATTTCAAAAAATGTGATGTCACAAAATTTGAGACCCCCCCCCGCCCCTTACCCCCTCCTTGCTCTTTCACGTGTGACGTAACTTATGGATGGCCCATGGACCATATGTTACGGAGACCACGCTGATATTCAAAGTATGAAAGTTATCGTGATAACAGTTTTATAACATTTTACTTTTTCGTTGGTATTTCTAGTTATCCAAAGATAAAAGTCTACGTTAGTCTCTGCAATAATAATAAAAAATAATAACAACGCCCAACGATTACATACATAGATCCTGGACCATAATTAGAATTCCCTATGACGCTTGTGTGAATCTAGGGACCATTGTCCCACAACATCCAGACACAGAATAAGTATTTGCGCTATTTTTTCTACTGACACATATACAGACCTTTACATCGTCAGTGGACGGAATAAAGTTTCCAACACTAACCCTTTACAAAGCATACGTCAATGGCATCATAAAACTGATATTCTTTAACTCCAAGAGTAGCTGCTAGGGTTTGTTAATAGAATTAGTCGGTATATACGCAGGCGCGGTGACGGCGGCAGGAAATGAAGATGTTCCGGTGCCGGCTGTCGTGTACCCAACACCACACGTCTCACAAACAAACGTAGAGGGTACTCTAGGAGTTGTGTAGCCGGACCAGAACTGATAATTACTTAACTGGTTTTTTTATTACTCGAGTGTCTAGGTTTCTTGAGTTAGCAAAAATTGATTGTTGTTAATGTTCACATAGGTATTACACAACTATATACCCGTTGAGTTGAGAAAATTTATTCTACAAACAAGAGCCTAATTAGCGAATCAATGACGGAATAAAGACTAAATTAAACAGCTTATTCGAATATCTTTTGAATCTTCCAAATTTGAATACATAAAACATAATATCCTGCTGGCTAATGATACTTATTAGGTTTGTAGTGTTATCTGGTCTATCTTTTAAGCAGCAACGTTTTGACTTTGATTGGTTTTTTAGTAGGTATTATTAAATATTTTAAATCTTATAGGGTTGGGAATATTTAAAATTTTCAAAGACCATAAATTAGACCAAAGCATTTCAGCTACGATAATGTTGAACGTAAAGAGAACAAGTTCCAATCTTGACGTGAGCAGCTCAAGACAACAATTGGGATATAAACAAATCGACAACTCGCGCTTTGTTATTCATAACATAACCGGTTCAAAGTAAAATTTTCAAATCATGACCATAATCGTAAATTATAAGAACGATATCATAAAGTTTGTCATTCATAGTCGCGTTCGGTATACTTCCCGGTGTTTAGTGGCGTACTTTCAAATAACATAAAAGCTTTATTGCTCTCCAAATTGTATTTGGAGACCGAATTAAAAACCGATTACAATCTCACAAGTTGGAGCGCGCGCACATTGAAGCCGTTTCATTCAATCGGATAACGAGTAGTTTGCTATTCCACTAGACACTGTCATTGCCACTTCTTGTATTGCTTTAATTGTGCTGTTTTCGCCATAATCCACAACTCGCGTACTGTCACCGGTTTGCTCTTGTAAGCATTAACGTTAAACGGTCGCAAGCGGGCGCACGCCGCCGCGCGACCTTGCCGCGCCGAGGGGCGACCGGCCACATTCCACGCAGACGCTGCTGCCTCCACGATAGTAACCACGCTTCCCAGAACCGACACTATCACTTGCGGTCACGTGCTCATTACGTCTAGTCGCTCGTCTCTGTCTCGGCTGCCCATTCAGATGTCTTGCTAAATGCTTGATGAATTACCGACCATTATACGCCCACCGAGAACTTTAATCATTATAGTAGTCCGATGGGGATCATTGAATTGTCTGTCTTGACTACGCGATTAAATAATCATTGAATACTGATTCTCTAGGGTCATCAACCGGTCGGCGGGCATGCAGAAAAGTTCGTCGCCTTTTAAATTAAAAAGAACAGACCAATATACGCCACAGGTGCGCGGGCGCTCGCGTTCTCCATTGTGCCCGCGCCACTTACCGTGGAGGCTTCGGAGTCAGTCAAGTTCAGTCCCGGGAGAGCTTTCGCGGGGAGAAGTTGCGTCGTTCCGTGTTAAAGAAACATCGTAAGCACGCGTAGTTTTAGTGACGCCTTTGGTGTGATTGATTGTTTGATTACCGAAGTGTTGTCTGTGCAGTGAAGTGTGAGTGACCCGAGCTATTGTTCGCGCCTGATCGTGGGAGATTTCCTCTGGTATGCAACTTTTGTACGACGCGAGAGCTGCAGAGAGAAATTCTTTAATATTGTCCTGTTAATCAACCCTGATATTGCGAGTTACTTCGAGTTTGCGTTGTATTTATTCGCTCCTGTGTAAGTGGGCAACTGGGCACATTTACTCCATCTATCATTAGTAAGTAACAGAACAAAATGTTAGGTTGTGATTAGAGGTTTATGCATTTTCATCAAGCTTTTTGCGTTGATTATATAAAAAGTGCAACAATGGAAGGGTGGTCGCTCCCGCCGACACAACATTGACTACCTGATCTTTTAATTACAGCTCCCTTTGTATTTTTTCTGTCAGTGTTTTGTTTAACAGCCTTTGTTCCAGCCTCCATTGTACCCGGCGGTGTTCATGTTTCTGGCGGACAAATAATCATCCATACTTTACATTGTACAGAAACAAACAAATTTTACAAAGGGACTTGCATTTAAAAGGCAAGAGGAAATATTTCAATCACGGCGATACTCTTTACTAGATTTGTAGCGTTTTATGAAGTGATGTTAGATGTGTGGAACATATTGATCGGATTCACACAAATTCTTATACAATCTTGAATACACACGACTTTTTACCATTTGTTACTCGACCATCGTAAAAGCACGAAAACGGTAGCAAAGACATTTGATTAAGAATGCAACGAGAATACCAAATATCATTTAAATTTTTATGTTAAGAATATCGTATTACGTTTGTGCGGGTGGTATTAGTTTTACGACTGAGTGTACATCTATCGGACGAACTCTAACATCCGTCGTTAATTCTAAATTGTTACTTTACAGCATATTTGACTACATAATTATGCTCGGCACTGATCACTTCTATTGCTGTTTACGTTTTATGAGCTTTTATGTTCCTTTTGTCTTATTTTATCTGTGTTGGTATCAGCTTTAACTCATCATCATTTACCATAATGCAGATTACCTGTAATGTTGTGTATTGCTTATTATAATATCTACTAATAGATTGTACATTTTAATACCAGTAGAGTAATAAACTTTTTATGCACTCTAGAAGTTGAAAAAAAAGCTTCTTCTGCATTATTTATGGTACCATAAATGTTGAAACATAATTTAAAATATCATTGTGAAAATAGTACATTTAGCGTGTCGCTTGTATCTTGAATGTAGTGACTGAATTTGTAAGACTTGTTTGTGTGTGTGATTGTGTAATTGCTGTCTTTTTCTTCGAATTTGCGTTAATTTAAAACTTTGAGATGATATTGAATTAGTTTCTTTGTGTCTACATTTCAGTAATTTCAGTAATTTGAAACTCTTCGGTTACTTTCACTGGTAGTGCTTACCGGCGCTGGTAAACCTTCCAGTTAAACTTGTTCCATGCGCGCAGTTTCTACATAATGCATGATGCGTTTACTCAACTCCACGTTTACTTCCCGTAACAATCCGCTTTCCTGATTTGTGAACTCATTATCATAGTATTTTAAAGATTCTAAACAAAAATATTCGGGAGCTTTGTAAATTTTCTTAATAAAAATATGACGTAACCAATGTATTCTTAAAGGTTTTTATTTTTTATAATTAAGAGTGTATCAAAGAATCAAAAAGAAAAAGTCCTCCAGTTAAGTAAATACATAAAAAGATCTTGTTCTCATTATTTTCAGATGTTATTCCAATAAAGTGCAAATATTTAGTATATCGAGGAGCTCTACATCGCCGCTGGCACACGGCGCCGGCGCGCGGGTAACGTTATCTGGATACTCTGTGGCTTAATTAAGCGACAAATGTGTGGCGAAACGTGATAATGCCGAAAAATGAGCAGCCATTTCCGAGAATTGAGGTCTAGAGAAGAGAAAAAAATGTTTTTATGGCCTTTGATGTAAAAAAGCATTGTAAATAAATGATAAAGAAATTGGTTTGAGATGAAACTTGAACATTTAAAATAATCCGATAAGTCTTCATAAGAATCACCATTTAAATCGTTGAAGTAAACTCACTACATCGATCAATAGAGACAATAATCACACTATCACATCACATCACAATAATATTATAAAGGCGAAAGTTTGTATGTGTGTATGTTTGTTACTCCTTCACGCTCAAACGGCTAAATGGATTTGGTTGAAATTCGGTATCAAGACAGCTTATACACTGGATTAACATATAGGCTACATTTTACCCCGGAAAGGACCAAAGTTGGTCCTTGAAAAAAGAAGACGAGAATAAACTAGCCATTTGCCAACGAAAAATGGAAAGAAGCATGTTGGGGATTAAACAAAAAGAAAGAATAAAAAATGCAACAATCCGAAAAATAACCAGAATCACTGACGTCACTGAAATTACAAGATCCTTAAAATGGAAATGGGCTGGTCATGTTTGTAGAATGGAAAATAGTAGATGTGCAAAAAGAACTACAGAATGAATACCAAGAGACGAAATAAGAAGTAGAGGTAGACCGAAAAAAAGATGGAGTGACATTTTCTCGAAAAGGATAGGACCAGAGTGGATGACAAAAGTTAGAGATAGGAAATGGTGGAAAGAGATGGGGGAGGCGACTACTACTAATGAAAACGAGGATGAAGACTGAGATGACAAAGAATAATATATGAAGTTAATAATTTTTAATCAAATACACTTATAAAATAATAGATTCAACAACACTAAATTTTGCATGCGTAAAAATGTATATATGTTATTGTAAAGTAGTAGAAATAAAGGCTTTATTTATTTATTTATTTATTTATTTATTTACCCCGGAAAAGTGAAATTTTCCCGTGGGATGAGCAAATAATTAAAATACATTTTATCCGCGGGTGTAACCGCGGGGCGCAACTAGTAATAAATGTATTGTACTTAGTATACGTATTTCAAATCATATCTCCCAGAAAGTAGAACAAATTGAATAATGGCTCCATCAGGAGTCGAACCCAGACCGTTGCACTAATTGCTCCGAATGATGCATCGTATCCGATCTGTTTGATTATGCGCTGTTTACAGCAATTACGCTATCTCTCTCCTGCATCTTAAGTGTTTCTTGCAGTTATAATATCGTGGTTCATTTATGCTTTTAAATTTATCTTAGCAAGTAATTTTACTGAAGATCTTATCGCAGATAATTTTACAATAAAACCGTCGGCGAACTTATAAACTTGGCATATAATTAACGAGGTTTGATGTCGGGTATATCTTGTGAACTTTTTGGTATAGAAAATGTTCGCAATACTGACTGACACTTGTACTGCAATTGAACAAAAAATCTTTTTCATTACTCTTGTTCACATATAGGTAACCAAGGAATCGTTATTTATATATATGACTGGCCCGATAGCTCAGTTGGTAGTAACCCTACCTTCTGGACTGTGGGTTGTGGGTTCGATCCCCACCCTGGACAAACATTTGTGTGATGAACATAGGTGTTTGTTCTGTGTCTGGGTGTTATATTGTATTCTATGTATGTATTTACAAAACAAAAAGTATATTATGTATGGTATCAATTATCTAGTATCGGTAGTACAAGCTTTGCTTAGTTGGAACTAGGTGGCGCTGTGTGTAATGTCCAAAGATATTTATTATTATTATTTTATATATTGTAATGTAACCAAATGAGAACAATAGAATAAAATAAAAGAAACCAGAATAGTACTTACGTAATTAAAAGAAAAGACTTACATTAAAGTACATACATACTACAAATGAAAACATTAACAGCTTTATCATCATCAATAATTTATACTGAGAATGAGAATAGTGAGTGCGTGACTGACGTCAAAGTTGTGTGCGAAATTTTTGTGGTGTTGAGATGGTTAAATCGCACTTGTCTCATGTCGGAGAGCTCCGCTATTTGGTCGTCAATAAGATTTTTTTTTAATTTGAAAATTATTTAATTTGTGCTTGCGGTTTATTATAATATCCCCGATGTAATTAAGATTGTATTTCACTACAATTTGATGTATGAAGACGAAGAATTCAATTTTAACCGGATTATTCAGTTTATTAGGTATTTTACCAACAAAGAGTAGTATATAGTAGATAAGTTTTTATGCGGCTACAATTATAGTACACATCTCGAACAAATAAATTGAATATCCCTACTGCCAAGTCTAGTATTTTAATTACATCAAATTCATTTAAAAAAGTTGTGTTTTAAATACGAAATTATTAACCAGGTTGCATTCCGATTTCGCTTGCATCTCCAACTATTTTTCTGTGATTTGCGTCCTTGTATTGCGGGTAGGTACTTTTTGGTGTGTATCTAAGCGTGCGATAAAAAAAAACTAGTGTCGTTTCGCAAATATGACGAAAAACATCGTATGAAACGCGTGTGCATTGATAATCACACTGTCGGCTCCCTAATCCTAATACCGCATCGAGCGCCGTCATCAATTTAGCACACTTGTATCATAATGTACTATTGTATAATATTTGTTCGCAAGGTGGGTTATCCAGTAAATTAAAAATAAAACTCCAAGCGAAAATATGTCTTCTACATAAAATCCGCTGCTGAAGACAAATGCGTAAAGTTTATCCGCTATTAATATCCGGCGCGAGTCAGTAAGTATGTAATTAAGACAAACGGCTGTGGACCGACCCTCCCCCCTCCCCCCCCCGTCCTTCACCGCGGCCTCCTGGAACTTGTAAACGTGGAGATCACCCACCACCTGGAAGAATACTTTTCATTATTTCAAAGCACATATAATACATATTTCTGGTATAAATTATGTATCACGTTTTTTGAGTATGTTATTAATACAGTGATAGTGAGTCAAATAAGACGTTCCCATTGTTTACTTTCTGCATAACGTTTAAAACTCTGTAGCTTTCCTGACTGACCTAATGATTCACATTTTAATATTGAATAGAATAGAGAGATGACATAATATTTAATACAGAATCTGGTCAAGATACATTCTAACACGAGATACATTAAAGTTTAAAACGTCATTAAAACGTAACACATTTTCGAAGACTTAAATCATGGGGCTTAATTGCGGAAGCCAACAAACATTAAGAAACACGACAACATAGATGTCACTTTAGATGCAAAAGAAGTTTTCAAGAAACTACAACCCACTTCAAAGTGGAAAACAAAATTAAATAAAGCACCAAATTTGTCTTCGAAATGATAAACCGTCTCGTTTTTAAAAGAGTGGATTATAAAAGAGGAAGTTATCAATAAAGAGACGCCTCCCGCAGATCAAAGAATTTCCGTGAGTGGTAAAAATATTACAGTTTATTGCCGAGTAAATATCCGCTTCGCTCGATATAAACAAAGGGCGTGGGGCACAGACATCTGCGAGCTTTCTGAAAAAAGTCGTTTTGTTAATTATTTTTATGATGATTGTTTCAGTCGGTGTCGTTAAATGTTTCGTGAGTGACGTGTAATCATGCATATAAGTCATATAATTGCTTACTATAAACTTTTGTTGAATCTACGTTTACCACCTCGAGAGACCCAGTTTTACATTTACCTATTTAAGTTTTTCGTCCGGACTGATCTTGTCAGTCAGTGATTGTTTGGCATTAGTACACTACATCTAAATACACATTTTTTTTATAGTTTGATAGGCTCGCGTTTGACCACTATTGCACCTGATGGTAAGTGACGATACGGTATTACATATTACATTGTATTTAAGTATAAACACGTGAAAATGACATTAACTTGCAACATTTTTTGTACGTTTGCGTGCGTGTCAGAGAGCGTACTGTGCGATGCTACGCGTACGTCGAGGGCGATTGTGAGACATTTGTAAACGAGATTTAGTGGAAACTATCACTGGAAGCGTAATTCCTCTAAGTAAACATATACACGTTTCTCTAAATGGAACATAGATAACTTACAAAACTAAGAAATGAAATCAATTAATGATCGTCGTCCCTAACATTCTCATATACCGAGCTACCAGCAGTGATCACTATAATGGTTTAGTTAGTATAGTACAAAGGCACTATTGTGTAGTTTGCTGATGCAATATTTCAGTACACAACGCCTTGTACAGTTGCACAAATATACCGAAGCTCAAGCGTCGGTGACAACTACCACATGTCTAATGCCTGCCGAGCGAGGGCGAGGGCGAGGGCGAGGCAGGCAGGCAGGCAGGCAGGCAGGCAGGCAGGCAGGCAGGCAGGCAGGCAGGCAGGCAGGCAGGCAGGCAGGCAGGCAGGCACCGGGCGGCGGTCACGCGCGACAGAAGGCTCGGCTCGCCGGGAACATATCGCGTTATATGAAATAGCTAACTATTTCCTGGAACAATTGCTGACTTACATTCCTGTCTTGCTTGCTAATATTTCTAGTTATATTTTACATTGGAATATTAAGGTCCGTATTACAGAACGATGCTCAGTCATGGATCGGTGTTCAAGCAGATTTTTCATTCACTAATTATTGATCACTTTATTAATGAGATCTCTGCTTGAGCATCGATCGATGACTGAGCATCGTTCTGTAAAACAGACCTCAAACTATGAACATGTACATAATTAGCTTGCAAAAGTAAATCATCAAAATAAAATAAATTGTTATTAACGAACTTGCAAACTTTCTCCACCGAGTAAATATAAGCTCCGTGAACCGGCTCCGGACGCCGCGGCGTGACCAGTGTATGATAAATAAAATCACAGGTTTTAAAGTGAGTGTCAAGAATGTTATAGTGTCCTCATACAATAATTAGCTGCCTATGGCCACGTGCATAATTGGAGCACCTGTGTCATATAGTAAAAATTTGGTAATACAAGCTGATATATTATATTTACTCATTAAAAAAGAATGAATTATATTATTCAGTATTCAGATTTGCGATCAGATTTAAAAAAAAAACCTAATAAATAAAGAGTAAAATCCTTCTACCAAAAGTGTGGCCATCCGCGAACCCGTCCGCGTCTCCGAAACATATCACATTACTGAGAGCACGCTTCCTGGAACCAACCGACGCTGATTTACATTCGACGTGTACCGTTCGATACATTTCCGAACGGTAAGTGGCGCGCGATCGGACCTCAATAAGGTACTTACTGTGATTGTAACCTACGTAAATTATTAAAATTTAAACTGCTTCTTGTAATTTTCAACTGACTCCAAAAATTTTACGTCTATTCCCTTAGATTTCCGTCATTTGTGAAGCGACTTAGAAAAATACATATTTATTTGAAAGACACACAGAAAATTTTATGAAATTTGTGTCAGTAGTTTGGTTATTAAAATAAAAAACCGCAAAAAATATTAGTATTCATCCATTTATAAAAATGAAGCCGATTGAAATCGATGTTATTAGAATTATCTTATTAACAAAACAATATTGAAAAAGAAATCATGATTGTAATCGTTTGTTTTAAAGTTCTCTATTATCCAATGTCTGTGTTGAATACATTTTAAAAGCCTTCCTTATCATTTATTAATTTTCATCGTTGTACAACCAGGTGCTAAGACCCTTCTGGGCGAGTGCCAATTCCAAAGCTTTCTCATAATTTGGTCAATATTTTACGCAATACGTGACTGTATATACTGGTATGAAAGGTGCCAACGCAGTAGAAGCTCTCTTGTCTCACAAAGTTCACATCACAAAATCTTTTCATCCACTTTGTCAAGTTTATCCCGAACGCAATATTTCTAAATGATCCCCCAAAGCCGTATCATGTTACGCATAACACTGACCGTGTGACATGACGTGAAGATCTATCAACAAATCCTAGTCGCCCCGCGTCGGAACCATCCCAGCGTCGTGACGGAGCCGCCCCGGGATCGTGCCGGAATCATCCCGGCTTGCACTGTGCGAGCTGAATTGCACGCCAACGCCAAGTGATGAAAGTCACTGTTTATTTAAATGCGGAGTATGCGGTCTTTACACCAGTATCAGCCAAAAGACGTCTGCTGGCTGAGCATCATAGGCCTCCAAATAACACCACGTTGGACATACTTACCATGCTTATAAAGTTTACCGTAATCACCACGCTTCGCAAGCGTTTCAGTCATCGCAGAAGTTTCAAATGCCACCTATTCCCTGAAATGTTCACTAGCCGGCTTTTAAGGCTCCCACGGAAGAGATCGGGTGATACAATTTTCACACCGAGACCACAAGGCTCAAAATCGGCGGGTGAATGTCCTGTACATGTAATATTGAGTGTGCCCTGTGCCCGGCGTCGTTCCCGAGCCTCCCTCGGTCTCGTCATTGGTCTGATCGTAAATCTTGAATGCTGTTGCCGATACCGAGTGTCTGTGGCGGTGTGAGGAGTGAGGAGGCGTCTGGTTTGTAATTGAATTTAGTGTTTCATTAAAGATTCGGCATGCAGCCGGGTTACATCTATTATTATTTCGTGGTTAGTTTTTTTTTAAATTGAAATAGTAGGTATACTGTAGATATGATATTGCCTAGAGGAATTCAAAACTGATTTTTGTTTGAGTTTGACGGACTTGTGACCTTATATTGACTGATCACATTTTTAACAAAATCTGCAATAAATAGCTAATTACAGACAGTTTCTGTGGTGTGGTAGCTGAGCAGGTTAGCTCATAACCCGGAGGCGCCGGTTTCGATTGCCGCGGCAGGACAAGTATTAGTGCATAACGGAAATACTTGTTCTGAGTCTGGGTGTTGTGGAACCATAGTCCTCGTAGTTCCTGGATCCCTAGACAGGGAATCCTAGTTAGAGTCCAGGATCTATGTGTGTGATCTTTTTTTTTTTATATATTTTAGCACGTTATAATAGATAATATTTTTGATTCTATGGATGTTTCTTTTCACTTATATCAATTTCAATGTAAGACCGCGTCACAGCCCTTTTTTGTAGGGTTTCTATAGCGCTCTGTTCAAATTTGAAAATCACAGATCCTAATTTGATGCCAAACTGGGTCTGCGAATGAAATTTTGATAATTCTGCGGGTATTTTATGGATTACGTGAAATATGGATATATAGCATGTCACACCAGTGACGTCAAAAAAGTGCTTTTAATTGAATTTAAGCTTACACCGCGCCTTAATATATTTTGTTGTGTGTGTGTGTGATTAAAAAATGTAGTCAATACTTTTAAGTTCAGTAGTTTCCGTTGTGGTGCTTTGGCTCTACAATTTATATAATATAATAGGTCTTTACCTATGAAATTGCCGTAATGCAGTACAGACTTTTTCAAACAAAAAAAAATTTTGATTGGCTATGAATTCTAAATTCAAATTAATTTTGTTTTAAAAATATGACATTCTATTTACAATATAAGTCTTTTGTTTATTGATTACCGTTGTATTTTCATTACATTTCAACATTTTTCCTCATAATGGATACTTTGAAATTTCGTGTAATTATGGAATATGAGTTCCGTCGTGGCACCAACGCGGCACAAACGACACGTAACATCAACGACGTTTACGGAGAGAACTGTACAAACGAACGTACAACCCGTTATTGGTTTGCTCGGTTCCGTTCTGGGAATTTTGACTTGAAAAATGAACCTCGTGGTCGTCCGGAAAGTTTGGTCAACAATGATGAATTAAAGGCGATTGTGGAAGCTGATGAATCTCAATCTACAGCTGAGCTGGCAGCAGCTTTTGATGTTAGCATCAAAACAATATTGGTCCATTTGCGACAGATTGGCAAGATAAAAAAGCTTGATAGATGGGTGCCCCACGAACTTAACGATCGCCAGCGCAACGTGCGCGTCGAGACTTGCCTTGCGCTGCTTAACAGGCACAGAAATTAAGGAATTTTGAACCGAATTGTTACGTGCGACGAAAAATGGATTCTTTTTGACAATCGAAAGCGCTCAGCAAGTTGGTTAGATCCTGGTTCGGTACCAAAGCAATGTGCAAAACGAAAAATGACCCCTAGAAAGGTGATGGTCACAGTTTGGTGGTCTAGTGCTGGTGTGATTCATCATAGCTTTTTACAAAACGGCGAGAGCATTACTGCAGATGTGTACGTTGAAGAACTGACCACAATGATGGCGAAACTCGCACGTCTGCAACCAGCTTTGGTCAATCGGTCGTCTCCACTGCTACTTCACGACAACGCGCGACCCCATACTGCACAACAGACCGTCTCTAAGCTGCATGAGTTGGGTTTGGAAGCTCTCCCTCATCCGCCATACTCACCAGATCTTGCGCCTACCGACTATTACTTTTTCCAAAATTTGGACAACTTTTTAGCGGGAAAAAAATTCAATTCCCGAGAGGCAGTACAAAACGCCTTTGAAGAGTTTGTTGTCTCCCGTCCTGCTGATTTTTTCAAGAAGGGCATCCATAAACTGCCACAGCGTTGGCAAAGATGCATTGATTGCAGGGGTGATTACTTTGAATAAAAGAAATAAATATGTGGTAGACCTAATATGTGGTCTTTACCTATGAAATTGCCGTTTTGTTTGAAAAAAGTTAAAGTATTTTTTTTTCGAACTTATTTATTTCTTTTATTCAAAGTAATCACCCCTGCAATCAATGCATCTATGCCAACGCTGTGGCAGTTTATGTATGCCCTTCTTGAAAAAATCAGCAGGACGGGAGACAACAAACTCTTCAAAGGCGTTTTGTACTGCCTCTCGGGAATTGAATTTTTTTCCCGCTAAAAAGTTGTCCAAATTTTGGAAAAAGTAATAGTCGGTAGGCGCAAGATCTGGTGAGTATGGCGGATGAGGGAGAGCTTCCAAACCCAACTCATGCAGCTTAGAGACGGTCTGTTGTGCAGTATGGGGTCGCGCGTTGTCGTGAAGTAGCAGTGGAGACGACCGATTGACCAAAGCTGGTTGCAGACGTGCGAGTTTCGCCATCATTGTGGTCAGTTCTTCAATGTACACATCTGCAGTAATGCTCTCGCCGTTTTGTAAAAAGCTATGATGAATCACACCAGCACTAGACCACCAAACTGCGACCATCACCTTTCTAGGGGTCATTTTTCGTTTTGCACATTGCTTTGGTACCGATGTAGGATCTAACCAACTTGCTGAGCGCTTTCGATTGTCAAAAAGAATCCATTTTTCGTCGCACGTAACAATTCGGTTCAAAATTCCTTCATTTCTGTGCCTGTTAAGCAGCGCAAGGCAAGTCTCGACGCGTACGTTGCGCTGGCGATCGTTAAGTTCGTGGGGCACCCATCTATCAAGCTTTTTTATCTTGCCAATCTGTCGCAAATGGACCAATATTGTTTTGATGCTAACATCAAAAGCTGCTGCCAGCTCAGCTGTAGATTGAGATTCATCAGTCGCCACAACAATCGCCTTTAATTCATCATTGTTGACCAAAGTTTCCGGACGACCACGAGGTTCATTTTTCAAGTCAAAATTCCCAGAACGGAACCGAGCAAACCAATAACGGGTTGTACGTTCGTTTGTACAGTTCTCTCCGTAAACGTCGTTGATGTTACGTGTCGTTTGTGCCGCGTTGGTGCCACGACGGAACTCATATTCCATAATTACACGAAATTTCAAAGTATCCATTATGAGGAAAAATGTTGAAATGTAATGAAAATACAACGCTAATCAATAAACAAAAGACTTATATTGTAAATAGAATGTCATATTTTTAAAACAAGATTAATTTGAATTTAGAATTCATAGCCAATCAAAACTTTTTTTTGTTTGAAAAAGTCTGTACTGCAATACGGCAATTTCATAGGTAAAGACCTATTATTTTATTAAAAGAGGAGAATATCAAATATTTCTCTTACACTAATTGTAGACCTCTAGTAAGGTCCGTCGACGTTGCATGCCGACGGAAGCGCCGCGGGCGGCAGGCGGCGGCGCGGCGAGTGACGGCGCCCGTCTCGCTGGACATTACGCAAATAGCCGACCCTGCTTACACCTGTACCGGGCACACAGGCATTCCTAGAATGTTACTCTATAGGTGTAGGGAGAGGCGGCGCCGTCCGAAGTTACTTAGTGTTAGGATTCTATTCTAAAACATCGTTTATTAACGGGACATTTACTATGTTATTATATTTGATTACTTCGTTTTTAAATATGCTATTTAGAGTTTCACTAATTATATTGTATTTTGAAGCGTTGAGCCGTCTACTCATGATACTCAGGATTTAGGCACTAATCCATTACACAACATTCCACACATGAAAAAAAATCTTGAGACTTCAGAATGGTACTTTCTAGTGCTCGATTATTCACTGACATTATGAAATAAAAAAAATATTTATATCATTCCATGCACAAAAACTCAGAAAGTTTATTTCTAAGAAACACGTGAGAGGACGTAGTTTTATGACCCAATATTATTAGCTATAAAATACTTAGTTTGAAATTCTTTTTTTTTCAAGATAATGGTTCATGTTAGAATGTTCAGGCCGCCCAAGGATCCTTACTTTGCCTGTCTTACGACAACAGCTGGGACCGACGTGCTCTCCGAAGCAAAGTAGTACTCAGTTGAAAATTTTACTTTTTGTAGCGGTCACCCATCCAATCACCTAATGACTACAACGAACGTTGCTCAACTTTACCGATCGGCTAAGAATCGTTAGTCTAGCTTTGCTATGAGTGCTATATAGCCTTTGAAATACATCAAGCAGTATTACACTATAATTATTATAAATATAAATAAATATGTATGTGTGGTACATTTCGCACAGCGCCATCTAGCCCCAATCTAAGCAAAACTTGTACGATAGAAACCAGCTAACTGATACCATACTTAGATACATTTTGTTTGTGAATACATACATAGAATACAAAATAACACCAAGACACAGAACAAACATCGATGCTCATCACACAAATGCTTGTCGTGGAATCGAACCCACAACCTGCAGTGCAGAAGGCAGGGTTACCTACTACCAACTGAGCTATCGGGCTAGTCAAAAGTATTCAGTACTTGGAATTTCGAGGGCCCAGGAGTGGCGGGAGCGAGCAGCGGCCACTCCCACTGACGACGGCGTTCACCTGGACATAACCCGAATACGCGGCCGCTCGTACGGACGGCAAACAGGAGCATTCCACAAGGACAGGTTCATTGGGATGGAATTTCAGTTTGTCCGACATAAGGAAGACAGTTTTTGAGAGCACACAATAAATATTGTCGTACGCGTATCGTAACAAAAATACGCGTAGGTAAGCAAATGGAATATCAACATTGTCTATAGAAATACGGAACCAGATATTTAACACTCGTAGTGAAGGAAAACTTTTCATGAGCGCATCTAAATAATAGGGCGTAATGCTCAATTTATTCTATTTTCGAAACGAGCTTAAATATGAGATCACAGATTATTCTGAAGCTTCAAAGCGGCCATGCTTCGCTAGGGCCATATTATCTCCATACATCACGCCGTCTCGGCTATCTGCTATAAGCTGGTATGATTTTCTTATTAAAACAAATTCGCTTGGCGTTGTTTCGAGTAACGAGATTCCTCGCCGAGAGTAAACAAACACTCGCACGGATCCATCCCGCGTGCGGCGGTAATGGCGGTGGAATATTCTCGAACATTCTGGAGTTATCGTAAACACACTTGCATTTTGTTTTATGCTTTCATATTTTTGTACAAAGACTGAGACACGGCACCGTGGCACAGCGCTCGTTACAAATCATTACTCCAAACTATCTTCATGCTTTAATTCGATGAAAACAGGACCGAGATTTCTTACTTTCGCATGAGTGTTCTACGAATTTATTTCGTAGTGATGAATTATTATACTCTCAGATAGAAGCTTTAAATATAAGGTGTCATCATTCAGTCGTTTCTGATAAGTACTAATACGAGAGAGACCTGAAATCTTTTGTTCATTTGCAACCCTAGAAATGTGTAAACGTGTGGGTAATCTAAAAATTTTAGCCTCATCATAGCTTCCCCAAGTGCCCTAAAACTATAGAATTTACCATGATGTTTAGTACGTAAAAGTTTATCATTTATTTATATTGATAAAAACGACAAAGTTTTCAATTTCAATTACAATTACCACACAAAGTATTTCATATATTAAGAACAAACAAATCATCGTCATTGATCTTGGTTCACTATAACATCATCTTTATGATATCTCTTAAAAATGAATCTCTATTTCCCTTGATCATCGCAACACACGTGAATAGATGAAACATTTTCGCAAATTCTTTTTTGTTATGTTTATTATTGTCAGGAGTTCTGGTTCTTATGAAAGAAAAAAACCAATAAAGTTAGAACATTTTCGCCACGCTCGGCGCAGCTAGTAGTTTATAATTTAGGATACATCAATATGAAATGAAAGTGACTCCATTGAAGCTTTTATTCTGAATGATGACCACTTGAAGTTACACGAAAATGACAACATAAAACTGGTTACACCCAGAGAAGTTATACAAGAAATCAAAAGAAACATAAATCCCAAGAAATCTCCTGGATATGACTTAATACCAGGAGAACTACTCCATAATCTCCCGAAAAGGGCACTAGTCAAATTAACAACAATAATCAACGCTTCATTTAGGTTGAAATATATACCAGATCTCTGGAAAGTTGCTGAAGTCATAATGATAGCAAAATCAGGGAAACCGCTTCATGAAACAACATCATACAGGCCGATTTCCCTGCTCCCCATTATGTCAAAGCTAATGGAAAAGCTTTTGCTTAAAAGGTTGAAACCGGTCATCGATAAATTAAACCTGATACCAAATCAACAGTTTGGCTTTAGAGAAGGCCACTCGACTGTTGATCAGGTACACAGAATTACAAGTATCATAGAAAAAGCTCTTGAAGATAACAAAGTGTGCTCTACTGTATTTCTAGATGTAGCGCAAGCTTTTGATAAAGTTTGGCATGAAGGCCTTATATATAAGCTTAGAATGATGTTACCAAGACAGTTTGCTGACATCTTGGAATCATACATATCAAATAGAGTATTTAGAATAAGACAAGAGAATGCATTCTCCGATATTAAAGAAATAAAAGCTGGCGTACCACAAGGTAGTGTCTTAGGTCCGGTCCTGTACCTGCTATACACCTGTGATATTCCTGAATTAGAAAATGACACCATGGTAACCTTTGCTGATGATACTGCTATAATGGCCGTGGGAAATACTCATGAAGAAGCAACAGAAAAGGTGCAAGCAGCAGTCAATAAAATCCATAAATGGACCCTAAAATGAAGGATCAAACTTAATGAATCCAAATCAATTCATATAGATTTTAGTAACAAGCATCATCAGTATTTCCCGATTTTTATCAACAATCGCCAAATTCCATATGAAAGTACAGCAAAATATTTGGGTATGACTCTTGATGCAAAGCTTCGCTGGAAAGCCCACGCCAAGAAACAAAAAGAAGAACTAAGCAAACGCTTTAAAAGAATGTACTGGTTGCTTGGAAGATACTCCACCCTGTCAGTGCACAATAAACTATTGTTATATAAACAAGTCCTGATGCCAGTATGGACTTATGGAATACAGCTGTGGGGTTGTACCAAACAGAGTAATGTAGCCATAATTCAACGCTTTCAGAACAAGGTATTTTTCAATTTCAATTTTCAATTTTTATTTGCATTCCACAATGTTGTACAAGTGTAGGTAGTTTTTTTTAAATAACAGTTCATCGTGGACCCTGTCGGGCACGCAAAATTAGAAGAGAGGAAGACAAAATTAAATATTATTAGATTAGAAAGAGGTTACTTATTTTATACTAAAGTTAAATGAATTATTATTTTTACATAATATGCTTAAATTTTATCATTTAGATATTCATTTATAGTATAATAGCTTTTATTTATTAGAAAATGCTTTAATTGTTTTATAAAGATTACATTATTTGATTCCTTTTTCATTGCTTCTGGAAGCTTGTTATATATATTAATAGACATAACAAGTGTACCAGAAGCATGCAGCTTAAGCCGGGAAGAAGGTAGTACCAATCGGTTTCCGTACTCAACTGTACTCAATGTAGGTACTGAGGGAAATTGTAAATGCACCTTGGTACATACGAAATGATGACCTCCATCGGGACCTTAATATAGAGGTCGTCACCAAAGTCATCCAGAAGTACGCAGAAAGTCATCATCGCCGACTTCACCATCATGTGAATGTTGAAGCAATCCAGCTGCTCGATCACATTGATATAGTTAGAAGATTGAAAAGAACAAAACCATTCGAGTTAGTGTAGTGTGTATTTAGTGCTATAACGTAATGTAGTGCAGTGCAAGTAAGTGCTACCTACTTAAAAAGAACACAAGAACAATGTGTCTTCACCTTAATAGAGACAATAAGAAAAGTGTTATTGGACACATTCTTAGATAATTAAATGTTTCGGAGATTAGGTTAAATGTAAATTACATATTAGCCACATGGATGGCTAGATTGTAATATTATTAGAGTGCTCAAAAAAGGTATTCTAGAAAAAAAAAAAAAAAAAAAAAAAAAAAAAAGATATCGAAATACAAAACGGGAAAGCTTATGAGTAGGTTACAATGGGCTGCCTTATCGGTAAAAAGCGATCTCTTCCAAACATCTTTTAAATATATCTGGGCTAAATCAAGGTTGGTTATCGTAATAACTACAAATGCGGGAACAATGAACACTTTCCAAATACCAAACGCGAAAAGAACCATCATCCATATTTACTTCGCCATATTTAATTTATGTTCGAATCCTTTCGAAAGAAACCTGCAAACCGCGATCGCGCCGCCCGCCCCGGCCGCCCGGCCCACGCCCGGCCGGCCTCGCGGGCAGCCGGGCCGGGCGTGGGCCGGGAGACAGCGTGTTTTGGTACGACCGTGTTGTATATGCCGCTCCGAGCCGCTGCATTCATTAATATATGAACTTTATTATTATTTAAGCTCCTAATGGATGGCTAATTTTGTGACTGTTGTTCTAGATGTTTGTGACTTCAATCATTATTCTTAGAGATTTATAAACTTCAGTAATAGAAATAAATTCAAACACAAATCTTAGTAAATTAAACAGCTTAACGTTACTATACCCTATTTTTTTTGGAGTTGGACTTTCATTTTTGTTTAATATACATTTATTTTCTGTGTACCTTGAGTGTCACAGTTTTGTAGGCTTTCCAAATCCTTAGAATAATTGAAGGCATGAGATCAAAAAGGATTAACTAATTTTTTTCACAAAATGACTTATGGTTATCGTTGGATTCAGCGTGAAATTACCTACAATAAAATATCCTCAAAATACCGATATGGGACTTAAATCTCGAGATTTTCAGTCTATAAACGGTTTATCTGACACAGGAATACAGTCCGCTTAGCATAAAAACATTATTATATATAATATATTATATTATATTTTTACAGTAATTGTACAAATTTATACTATATTTTATATTTTAAAATAGAATTAAAACATTTTCAAGCAACTGAAACTTACATAAACCTTTTCTATTACTTAATAAGCACTCTACATTAAAATGAAGCCGTTGAAGTAATAAGTCAATTTTCTTGAAACTATCAATTTAATAACAGATAAACCCTATCAGCCTTATTAATAAACACGAACTAGCTTTAGACTAGTTACACCATCTTATGTCTCTTTCGATCCAGCTTAATATTCCAGTAGCAAAAAGAGGACAAAAGCTGAAGTAATTAGTCCGAAACGAATACCCGTTTATTAATAAGGCTGTATTTGTTCTCACCCCTTGAATTACAATATCATCAACCTTTTACCGTCCACTGCAGGACAGGGGGCGTGCCATAATCCCCGCGCTCGGCTGGTGTCGTGACCGCAATAGATTATAATGCAGAAAAAGGAGAATGCTTTCAAGACACCCACGGGAAGAGATGGGGTGGTATACTTACTTATTCTTATTGAAATGAATCACATCAGAGTAATTCTCGCTAGTGTCTTTATTTTAATTTTATTTTTTACTAGTTGGGGCCGGTAATAAAGTATTTTAATTATTTGCTCATCTCACGGGAAAATTTCACTTTTCCGAGCCTATATGTTAATCCAGTGTATAAGCTATCTTAGTACCGAATTTCATCTAAATCCATTCATGCTGTTTAAGCGTGAAGGAGTAACAAACATACACAATTACACACATACAATGTTTCGCCTTTATAATATTATAGTGTGATTTTATTTTCTTCGGAAAACTAACAGCTAAATACATAACAATATATATATATGCAATAAACTTATGGCTGATTAAAATTTTGTCATCAGTCCGGTTCCGAAGTATTTTAACGCACGTTTGTAGTTTATGTATTTCCCGGTAAGACCAGCGGAGTGCGTTCTACACAATGCGGTGTAAATATCGCCCGGAAACCAGGCGATATTACGGTGGTCTAACCGTTACGGGGTAACTCTTCGGTTATCTGTGCACCTGCGGAAACGTTTGTATCAATCAATAACATTATGTGAAGCTAATTAGTAAAGCAAGCAATTAACAATTAAATAATTACTTACATAAAAAAATATTTTTCTAGTAATTACAGAGTAGCAAAGTTTTGTGCGATTTACAGTATACTAACTACGACGTTGTCTGTGTCTTTACCCACCTGTCAACTGTCAAATAATCTGTGTCACTATCCATATCTAATTGCTCTAAATTAGCATACAGGGTGCGCATGTTAATGTCCTATCTCTTTGATCCCCGGATGGAGGCTTGTGCGTAACTTCGCGCAAATTGAGTTGGCGTTATCTGTGGATGGATATTACACAATATGAAATATATATAGGGACACCTTGTAATGGTATGATTACTGCTCTACGTCAGCGCTTGAGCATTTAATTATGATTAAAAATTAAAGCCTTTTATCTGTAAAAAAGTATGAAATACTAGCTGTACTGTATGCCGAAACATCCTTCACCAATAACACACTTCTAAAGTTGCTTTTGCAATGATATTTTTCGCCAATAGAAACAACTTTGAAATCATTCATTGTCGGTGTTTTATTAAGATAAAACACCGGTTGCGAAAGAACCCTTTAACAATGAAACAGTTTACTGAAAACATTCGAATTTAATGGTTTGTTAGATGAAACAACTCTTAAATTCTCCCGCGTACGAACTGCAGAGGATGTGGATTGAAAGGAAGTTTCATATTTTTAATATCACGTGTCCTTCCTCAGAGCTAAAGCTATAAGAAGCTTCATGATAATAGGTATGGATTTGAGTATACTTTAAACACTGATGAGATCTTACGTTCGTAAATTTTGCTTTAAGATCTTTCCTGTTCCACTTTGTATTATGTTTATGAACTTAATGAGTCCTATAGAAAAAAAAGATCCCACATCCCATAACCACATGTGATATATTAAATTTGGTCAGTACAGCCAGCGACAAAACTCCGAAACAAAACCAACAGCTAACATGAGCATAATACTCGGATATTTGATTAAACTACAAGTTTGCGAAAGGTTTAGTTTAGTAAGTTTTGTCACCGAATGTACGGTCTGGGACGCGGGCCGCACGCCTAATCAAGTAATTAAAATGAACCCCGCGCGGGTACACACGCTCTACAAAATTCATAGTGGATTTGGTTAAGCTTTTTTATAACTATTAGACATGTTTATTTTAACTAAACAAATTTACAAAATACTTCAAAAACTTCAACGTAACCTTTATGTTTGGTGTTTATTGCATCTACTGGAGGTACTCATATTTTATTTAATAACTATTAGAAAAAAAATATACTGTTATTATAGTACGCAAGAGATTTCAAGGAGTGGCTCAGTTATATAAATGATGATGATTTTGCTATAAATGCTGTATTACTTACTTTAATCTAATGTGGCAGCACATACATATAATCTGATAAAGTATAATTAAGAGGGACATTAGGAAGCTCCCCGCGCGCCTGCCAGGGTCTGGCTCGTGTCACCCCGACACCGTGTTTATAGCTGGAAAACTCTAAGATAAATGAAATACAGCTAATCTAGCTTTATACGAAAACAAACTTTACACTATGAGGTATGTTGCGTTCTGTAATGCTTATACTATTTTGCTTTTACTAATAAATAAGAGTTCAGTAGAGCCTTATAATCATACCGCGTAATATGATGAGCAAACTTCTAAATGTCATAAAGTGCTCAAATAAAAACAAAACGCATACTACGGTGCTTGACATACAAAGAAAATCAAGGCCATTGAAATAAAAAACAAGAACTAAATTACTGTCGGCTTGTGAAATCTGTAATTTATTTAAATTTAAATTACGTCGTTGTATATTTACGTCAGTTCTCGTCACAGACTCCTGCAATTTTGTGTCCGCCACATTCCGCCTCGACGAGCCTCGGCCGGCTCTCGTCCCCGGTAGCTATACCCTTCTGTTAAAGCAACCGAAGGAAACTCACCTCGTAATTGCCATTCTACTGTATTTAGCCCCCAGTAATACTCCAACTATCTGCAAGTTATATTGAGCTTTAGATATCTCTCTACAAAGCTTAAGCTCGTTTGAAGCTGCTCCAATGTTTCTTAGCAAAATTAATTCATTGATTTCCAATTTTATGTTACGCGTAGCAGAGTTTAATGTCCCCTGACGGCTCCTGTAAGAGGTATATTTATTGGTACCTATGTAATTAGGAAAATAAACTGTGTAAAATGAACCAGTTGTCGGTTCTACAATTCTCTGACGGAATAATTTTCTCGCAAACAGGAAATCGGAAATTAGAAATGACAATCTTGAATGTTGACCGATTTACGTGTTTAAACGAATGTGGCATGCTGCATAGAATTACAGTAAAATATTATTACCTTTCTGTTAAGACGTTAAATTAATTCTGAATATTATTTATGATACAATTTGTAAGATTATCGTGGTACTAAAATGCGGTGTTAACGTGAGAAGAGAACTGCTGACCCGTTTCTTTCGCCACGCTATTGAAAGTGTTAGATCTCGTGTCTTACGACATTAACAAATACATTTTACTCTCAGCAGCTGATTTTTTAAACGTAATAAAAAATCCAAGCCAAACCAAACCAAAAAAAGCTTAATCAATGCAAGCCGTAAGCTTCTAAGTTTTCAAATACTTATTTGTAATATCATTAATGATCCTACAACTTGCGGAATCAAATTAGGTTAATCTGAGCATGATAGCAGTTTGACTCGGAATGAACCTAAAGTGACACGTCCTCATCCTGTGTCTGTCTTGGGAGCTAAAGGCAAGCAAATACAACGCGTGTCATAAATACCTTAGAGTATCGTTTTATAGTAAAACTGTGTAAAGTCAAAGTCAAAAGATTTATTGCAAATAGGCTATTTTTAGCACTTTTACACGTCAAAATTATATTAGTTACTTAAAATTAAGTTATTTTACTAAGCATATAAAATATCATAGTACAGGATACTATCACTATGCTTTTATAAATAAAGTCCTACGGATTTCCTATATGTAGAAGCAGGAACATAGAAACTGCTAGGACTATGGTCCCATATTTTGAGTAATTTACTGATGTGGTAGCCTGCTTAGGACGCTAGGATAATATTTTGATATCTCAAATCAAGCCCAAAGTTTGAAGAACTGAGATGGTTCTTTTAAACGTCATTAAAAACTTTCATTTATTTTTATTTTGGATATCATAGTTTATTCAGTCCAAATAAATGAAAATTTGAGATAGATTAATAACTCTTTATCGTCTCACCAAAGAAATTAAAATGATGCAGGAATAAATCAATCTTACGTACTAGTGCAACAATGGGCGATCTTATCGCTAATAGCGATCTCTTCCAGACAACCTTTAGAGACCTCAACCTTTTTGAGATTGAGAAAGTGATAACTTAAATTTTGTACGTCTGAGTTTATTACTCTTAAAATAAAACAAAATTAGTGCGCTGAAAACTTGCATCCAACATTTTTAAAGAAACGAAAATACGCAACATGGACCTAAGTCATGTAGTCGCGCCGTAAGAAAGCTCACACTTTGATCAAAGAAACAAGGGCCTTAGTTATTACTCCTCGAGGTAGTAAGTTCTAGTAGTAATCGCTTCTAGGGAGTTTTATTTTGGTTTCTTGTTTATGGCCGGAGTAAACCGAAACATCTTCTTTTGGAAATCAACACGGGTATATTCTTGTAGTAATTTATGTAAGCTTATGTAGAAGGAAGCCTCTGGCTAGGAGAATAGGCAACGGCGCAATCTCAAAATTATAAATTAAAGTTTAAAACGGAAACTATTATATTTCATCCACTTTATTATGGAACTGCAGTCAAAAGTGACTTCAAATACACAGTTATGCCTATTTAGTATAATTATTAGATTTTTGTTTTTATTAGATTGCTTCAGAACAGATTAAATAATCTGTTCTGAAGTAAATACTACCGGTGGAAATAATTATGATTTTGTGAATCCATATTCTTTTTTAAGCTTCCATATTTCGTTCGTAGTGTACCGTCTAATAGCCTTTTTAGTCTAAGGTACCCAAACTGTACTTTCGTGAAACCAACAAAGTTTTATTCTTGTAGTAAGCTCAAGTGGGTGCCAACTAAATTGATGGCTGTAGGCTCCCTAATAAATGGTGGAAGCAAAGTGGATGAGCGTTATTTAATGATATGGTATTATGTTGTTCCGGACAAATATTTGTTTTAGCGTCAACAGTCATGGTTTGCTTCATACTTTGAATACCATTCACAAAAAAGATTTTAGAATGGCAATCAAATAATTTTGCTTGCGCATTGAGTTTGATTGAAGGTTGGTCTTTGTTAATCTTATTTACAGAATTTCGATTAAATTTTAATGAGCTACAGTAAACACACAAATTGACTGCCTAATTATAGTTTATTCCAAATAAAAAAACATTAATGCTTTAATGGTAGTAATACGTTTTATAAGCCTACACTAAGTGAATTGACTTATTGTGACTTTTGCCAAAGTGGCTGAAAGCAGGTCGATAAGCAGAGACCGTTGACACCACTGAGTTTTTAGTGGGGTCAGTGGTGCACCACGACCAGCATTAAACTAACAGAGGCTCGTGATGACGACAACTGTCTGTAATGCACTTTTCTTATAACATGGATGTACAAACAAGCCCACCAAGACTGTAGTATAGACCTATGACCATAGATACCTGCAACACCAGTGGCACTGCTGATATTGCCTATACTTTAGGTTGTAGCTAACACTAAATCAAAACTTTATAATAATATTACCTAATTAAATTAGCTTACGTCATCGGTAGTGCTCACCACAATAGTCGTGTGGAATGTGTCCCGTTAGGAACCCATAACAATAATAGTCGAATGTTCTCATATTGCTGACGCCGTGTCACTCAAGAAGCTTGCATTTAGCGTGCGGACGTGTTGCTAGGAGACAGCGATGAGCGTTAGTTTTCATCAAAGATGATCAAAGTGTACGACTCTCGTCAGAATAAAATTCCAGAGTTTTTATTTTGCTAAGTCCAAAAAATATCTCTTCATCAGCCAGAAGACGTCCACTGCCTCCCACAGAAAACTGTAAATGCTTATCACGAAGGGTTTGCAATGATCACAACGCTTGATTGGAGTCTTTGTGGTCGCAGTAGCTGTTATGCGGATATTTTCCAAATTAAACATCTTGCTTTTTGAATATATTCATGGCTGCAAAATATTTTGAGCACCTAATAAAAGGTTTCTTTTTCAGTTTGAGATTTGAAAGCCGTAGAGAGCTTTTATTACAGTTTGTTACTTTTTTTTAGAAAAAGTACAGGTTAATATTCTAAATGACTAAAATAAGAAAAAGTTAGAGGGTGAAAGTTTGTATGTGTGTATGTTTGTTACTCCTTCACGCTCAAACGGCTGAATGGATTTGGATGAAATTATACCGGTACCAAGATAGCTTATACACTGGATTAACATATAGGCTACATTTTATCCCGGAAAAGTGAAATTTTCCCGTGGGATGAGCAAATAACTAAAAATACTTTTTATCCGCGGGTGAAACCGCGGGACGCAACTAGTTATTCATAAAACCCTAAATGTCGTTACTTGTATTTTCTTTCGTTCTCTGTACAGGTAAAAGCTCAATAATCATGTTTTCAGTTGGCTTTGTAATTTAATTTAATTCGAAATATTAAATTAAAAGCTTTTTTATATAGTAGCTTTTTTCCTAATAATATTATATACCTAACGCAAATTTTATTGGAGTATAAAAGATGCTAAATAAGCAATAATAATTCAAAATCGCTCCCGCTCCGCTTATCACCTCCTACTCACCGCTTTGTCGTGGGCGATGGACGCCTGTCCAACACGCATATCACTCACACCCACTGAGTATTACCACCTTATTTTAACATTCACCAAAAAAATATACATCTTTATTTTTACAGTATTAAGGTTTATTATTGTTAAATTATAATGGAAGCTGTAATTTCATAATAGAAGAAATTTATAGGTAATTCTAATTTGACACTGGTTCACATTCCTTGTGTTTGTTCGGGTTTGTATGTTCATTCTAATTTAGGGTTTACATTCGAGTGTGACCTTATTTGGTTTAGCATTTTACCGTGACTGTGTGGTAAAGTGACATAGGTGTGTAGCCATTATTGTACATTTACCTAAAAGACAATATATACTTATATTTGAGTTACGATTATTTACACATCGTAAAACACCTACAGTACTTCGGATCCTTATCACTTCCGGACGACTCGCCTGAGAGTAGCGCTTTGCTCTACATTCTAGAATCCTGCAATGCGTAGAGCACATCCACAGAATAAATTGTACAATTGATGTCTCTTAAACTATACTTAGAACCTTTTTATATACTCTTTGATAAGTTCTATCTATGGCTTTTATATCAGCGCCGTGTCTGATTCTATCAATAATCATTGTTCTTTATTTTGTTTTGACTCCACGCTTTTGTGTATTTAGCCAGTGCCAAGTGATTGACAAGTTCTCAAGTTAATGATATTTCACGCAGATATGTGTCAAGTCACAGTACAAGTCATCAAGTCAAGTCATAGTGTAGTCATAAAACGCCACCAATTTTATTCCCTAACACTGAAAGTAACACTAGTTTTGGAAAATATTACAATAAGGTAACGTGATATTTTGTGTTTCTAAAAACTCCCCAAGAATTATTAGATTAGACCTTTGTCAAGCCCACACGGGACATTGCAATGAAAGAAGCATAAAATGACCAAAAACCTATCTAACAACAGTAGCTGACTTTTCAGCCATAAGAACAGTTGCTCTACGTACTCTACCAACCCTTAACACGGTGGTTTATGGACACTCGGTTTTACGACGTTTGCTGATGTGATTGCGGATGTAACGGAAAAGTCAGTGGCTGCGTGTACGATAGGGATTTTTCCGATAGAGGATATATCAAATTGGAACTTATAAAAAATAATTAAGTAATATATCAATTTAACACTACATATTTATTTTGTTATTAATCCATTGTCAAAAAACGACAGGTTTTGTAATTATTTCTGTCGTAGTCTGTCCTTGTTACTCCTTTATTCTCTTATAGGTATTCGACACGGATCTAGTTTTTGTTAGATTGTTGCATACAACGTTTGGAAAAAAAATTATAAATCCCGCTGAATTTTATAAGCCTTCAGCCATCTCGGCGACTAAGTTGTGCAACTAGGTGCAAAAGAGTAGTTTTTCATCTTTTTTGGCACTAGTTTTTTTTAATTATTTATTTCATTTTGGAAGACCAACAGCTGTTATAATTAAATAGACATACATTTACAAAAAAGAAAGCCAATTAAAGGTCCTCACGGATAGACAAAAAAAGAATACAATTTCAATGAAGTGAACATACACACTGCATGGAATTCCTTACTAAGTTATAAAATAGCTATGCACAATAATAAATTATAAGTAAATGAATAATTAAGGTAGCAGCTAGCCTAGTTACTAAGAATATTACGGTTAATTATTAGTAATTAGTCAAAAATCACTGCTCAAGCTGCTGGCCGACGCTACGCTTGTACAGAATAGGTCAAAGTTAAGACGCTTATCAAGTACATTAAACCCATTGCTGGCCCTTCATAAATACGAGTTTTGTCTATAGTTTGTGTTTACTACCGGTGCACTTAGAATTGAATTAAATCTCAATGATTTCGAGTGAGAGTGAGTAGTTGCAATAGAATAATGTTCTATTCAATTCCATTGAAATGATGACGTTCACTGTACCACATAGGCCTCTTCCATGGAAGCGCCACACATCACCATCATCAAGTCGAAAGACGTCCACTGCGGAACATAGTCCTCCCCCACAGAGCGCCACTCTGAGCGACCGCTTGCCTCCTGCATCTGTCGGGTCCCCGCAGTTTTGACCAGATCGTCAGTCCACTAATCTTATCTTAAATTAGTACCTACTTTATTAGAGTATGGTTATATTTGTTCGTGTGTGTGTGTTTGTGGAGAGTGTCACGACCTATATAAATAGATGTATTTTCTTTTTTCTCAGGCGGAGGAACTGAACAGGCTGCTGGGCGATGCTTTCCGAATGGCGTTCGCGTCGCAGCTGCAACCCTCCGCGCCGCTCTGGGTGAGTACACAACAGTGACATACGCACACACCCACACACACTCACACACACCCAGACACACACACACACACACACACACACCCAGACACTCACACACACACATACACACACACACACACACACACACACACACTAAATAAACCCATTTCACAATTTGAATTTAAAAAATACCCCTCATGAGATACTTATAATGTAGGAAGTAATAAAGCAGTTCATAATTTTTTCTACAATCTTTTTAAGTAACTATTTCTTGCCATTAAGAATTGAATATCCACAAACATCTATTATTAACTCTCCGGTATCAGTTTAAAAGCCATTTATTATCCGACCACCGCCACCGTTTAAACGTTTAGTAGAGTCGGCTCTACATTTTGGTAGAGTCTCGGTGGAGTGGATGGATGGATACATATTTTATTAACCACTCGTTTACACATTTATAACCGGTGTTTAAGGAGAGTTATTGATTTTAAAAGGTTTTGGATGATGGATGGAGAGAATTGACGATGGGATAATTTAAACTAAGGCTTTTTCTCTCTTTAAACCAAATTTTTGCCTAAAAGAGGAAAAAATTACTTAAACTAATTTGAACCTACTCTTGAAAAGTATAATATTTTATTCATAATTTTTTATTTACTTATTAGGTGACGAATAAAAACAAAACATATTAAAACTTACTGAACAGAGCAGAACAGAACAGTACAAAACTAGAGTTTTTATACAAGGTGGAATTTGATTCACTCTTTTCCTTAAATGTATGCACTCAGATCATGCTATAGATTATTCGTACAAGGTCCAATTTCAAAATAAAAGGTTTTGTTTTAGTATTTAGTGCCTCCTAAAATAACTACACGACAGCCGAAATGTCTATTTAACGGTACACACAGCGCGGGCACCAGCTGAGTGCTTTGTAAATGTTTCGTAAATGTTTCGTAGGCAATAAAACACCTTCTCTGTTCAATTTCGCAAGGCTTTTATTCAGAATTTTAATTTGAGTAATTTGATAATATCTAGATTTAAGTTTTATGTCATAAGTACTTTTTTTTTAGTTATAGGAGAGCGTTCTACGCATTTCTAGCATGGACTGAATTCATATATTAAAGGAAAAGAACGAATTAAATTCCGCTTTGTATCCACTTTCATATGAATCAAATTTATAGAAAAGTCCAATATATTGAAGATTGATGTGATACCAAGCACATATACCATACCAATAAACCACCAAGCGTAACACTAATATTCACACTTCCGTTCACATTCTACCGCTTTTTTTTTTTGTTTCATTTGAATTATATGTTGTTCTGTACCAACCTTTATAGCGTCACCAAGACGTACATTCTAACGCCGGCGCCGCGGGCGAGCTATAATATAAACCACTTAGTTCTTGCGTTTGATTTATATCCAGCGCGGATGCAACCAACGGCGGTCGAATGTGGGAGCTTGCAGCTTACCGTCTTGGATTCCACCTCGTTTTGATACTATTATATAACAACTGAATTTAAAAAAAAAGGAGTTTTTGCCAGCTTTTCTGCCGCCAAGCAGTAGTGCGCAAGTACAATTGTGTTTCGGTTTGAAAGGCATTGTAACTAGTGAAATTACTGAGCAATTGAGACTTTATGACCTGATCTCACAGTCGAGTAATCTTATTACCAGACTGTGCTGATGTCTCAGGATGATGTGCGCAGTGCAGTGTCACGCAAAATATCATAATATTTTGGAGTTCCGAGTGACACTGTTCTGTTAAGGGAGGCCGTGTCGCTTAAGATCAGGTGAACGACTAGCTCGTCACATCATTCACTAACATAAAAAAAGGTTCTCAATTCAGTATTTACTTTTTAATGTTTACGTCAGAACTTCATGAATTTTTTTTTTATTTGAATCGATTTACTTTCTCCGTAAAAATTTCATCAAAGTCTGTTCAGTAATTTGGTTCTTCAATCAAAATATGTAACTAGAAAAATATAAAGGATTAAGCGAAGTCGGTCTCACTAATCCCTAATGATTGCTATTTGTTCCACATTTAAGACTTCGAACATAACACTCATATAAAATTATACAACCCAGCTGGCAACCATTTGATTATGCACTCAAAGAAATGCTGGAGTGTTGAATTTTTTTTCAAAGAGTACTCGGTATGCAATCTTCCCTTACTTTAATTCACTACAATGATTCCAAAGTTAACTGATTCATTGTATAGACAGATCTAAATAATTTAACTCTACTTATTACTTTATAAGACTTAAAATTTAGAAAATAAAAAAAAATTTAAACGCTCTATTCGACATTCACACCATAAACGACAATCTTGATTAGATTTCTGGTTCATTATTAAAATTATTATACAAATAAATAGTACTGTAATCCTTAATATAAGCTGTAAAAAGTTTTAACTAAGTAATAAAAAAATAGTAAAAAATATTTTATTTTCTAAAATCACGAGCGGCTGGTACAAATTAGCACGATAAGCACCAAATAGCATTAAAATAAAAACTTTCTCCTCAGTACTCCTCATGTCACGGTCAAACTGCTTCTGTTATCTGAAATACCAACCATAATAAAAGTTTACAGCCCTTATTTTCGGGGTTCCACGGCCGGAAAAGTGAATTGAAGGCCCCATTACAGAAAAATGTGTGAGAACTGAAACCTAAACCTTAACAATGCTATTTGTTATTTTAAAATTTACTTCTCACTTAAAATGTTTGTTAGTGTTATATGAGACTTTGATTGATATTTCTCAAGAGCGCTGTTATTTTTTTTTGTTTCCTATCTAATTTATATACAGGCAGAGAAACGAATTAAAAAATGATGAATAAAGTTATGAATATCTGGTACTTTATATTTTTGCACATTTTGATACGACTTTTCAACAGAGAAAGAAAAAAATAAAGCAAATTTTTATTCACGGCAAAAAGTACGCATATGCTAAAAAATACACGTTAGAAATTAAAAACATCGCGATTGTCGGTTGCCACGAATTGGATCACGAATTCGTCTAAGTACCACAGCATAGTTAGTTATTTTGCCGCCAAGCAGTAGTGCTTGCGCACCCTGTTCCGGTTCCCTTCAAACCAGAACTAAGTCATAAAGTCTCATTTGTTCAGTAATTTTACAAAATTACTGGGCAAATGAGAGTTTATGATCTAATCTAATAGTCTAGTAATCTTATTACTTGACTGTGTTGATGTCTTAGGATGACGTGCGCAGTGCAGTGTCACGCCAAACTGTTATACTTCAGAGTTCCGAGTGACACTACAACTGAATGGGCAGCCGTGTCGCTTAACATCAGGCGAACGTCCAGCTCGTCATATCATTCCATTATAAATGAGAAGAAAGCTGAACATAGCATGGAAGATGTGAAATATGATCTGTATAAATAAGGGGAGTGAATTTTAAAATGATACCGAGGTCAGAGACTTCTCTAGAAGTCTACCAATATATGCAAACCATACTGGCTGGCTGGTTGGGCGGGATTCACATTCTTATAGTTTTAAATTTAGCAAAACTAATAAATAGTAAATATTAAGTATTAAACGTTTTATAAAATATTAAATTATACTAATAAATTTTAAATATTCAAAATATTGTCATAAATTTCTTGAGGTTTATAACCTTAAATGTTTCACCATTAGAATGTTTGTATTAGTTCAGCTACAAGTAAAGTATTATATACTATGCGTGGTTCAGCATTGTTCAAATGTATAGTGTACTAAACTTGGGTTCAAATATTTTGTATTAACATTGCTTCTTTTAAAACTGCCTTCATTGTTTTTAGTTTGGTAAAGTTGGGCAAATAGTTTGGCAGCTCGGAAAGTCATTATATTACTGTTTGGCAAATTCTTTATTCTTACGACATAGTAACCCAAAATGAATCGTAAAAATAATGAAGTCAGACTCTCTCAGATTCTCAATGACCCTAAAATGACTTGTAAAAATAATGAAGCAAATTGTTTAAAGAGGTATCGGCGGTAAAAATACTTATCAAGTTAAAGAGGGAGATAGTCGGCTTCGTCTCAGTCATTCAGAGAGAGATAATAATAATAATTTTAAATTAGCTTTACGTAAGTTTTTCTGTAAGATTTTATTTGAATTTATTCATCATTAATTCATTTGAAATAGTGCCTCAGGCTCCGACTGGCTGGTCCCCTTTGTCACACGGAGCTACCACGCTCTACCAAGTCGATACTAGCAGATTACTTCTCTCTTTAGTAGTTCATTAGAGTACATTGATACTAAAGAAAGAAAGAAAGAAAAACATTTATTCAACACTCACTTACAAAAATAAAATAAAATTTACAAGAACATACAAGAATATACATACAACAAGAGAATCCAATTAAATATAAACAGTACCTAGTTAGAAGTATTTAATAAGGGAAATAAAAAAGTAGATAATAGCACGGAAGCAGTGGTGTTGAAAAATACATACTAAAATAAATACTACTACCTGTACTAATCTTAACTAGAATAAACTACAACCAGCTCGCCGTGGTCCGCCGCCATGCAGCCGCTACACTCAGATTTTCCGACTCTTCATTGTCACTAAAACACTTTCTAAATTGTTCTTTTGTCCCGTTCTTATAATTAAATCCGTCCTACCTTCTCTGGGCTGCTACACTGCCGTCTCGCACGCCAATCCGTGACCTGACCTTCTGTCTCGCACTCCCTCATTAAACAACTATGTTTGCGTCCTTGTCCAAACAGAAGTGACTTTCAGATGGCATTCCCATTATTACGACTGCTGAAATTGTAATGGAACACGCTTGTTTTTGGATTGCTAAGGGAGTTTTTAGGCGCTGGGACTTAAGCCAGGCTTGAAACAAAAACAAAAACCGGGTAATTGGCTTGTGATGCTGGTTTGTTTTTACATACGCCCTAGCCTTGCTGTCTTAGTAGGTACCTACTGCATTTTGTTAATTTGTCAAAGTCATTTCTGAAAATGTATTTGCTTTTCTTACTCTTTGCCAACTCACTAAACTATGTTACTCGTACATAGGTAGACCTGTAATAAAGGAGCATTAAAGTTAACTATAACGCAAGCAAAGAAAAAAAATTAGAAGTCAGTGTATCGTAGTGCCTCCTATGTAGTACATTTGCCAACATGCAGCACCGAGCGCTGACCTAATTCTTTCATCATGCAAACTGCTTGGGAATGAAACTCACACACAAATATTATTAGGGTCTTTTTAAGACTAGAGTGAATAAGTTCCTTATGGGCCTTCCTTCGACTGCATCTCTTATCTCTCCTCTTAACATCAGGTGAGTGACTGCATTCAAACGATGGCCTGTTCGTATCTAAAAAGTGTCAGGTATACAATTTTCCATTTTTGAGCAAATCATGTTTCACATAATTATTTCAGCGTCCCTCACTATCTGGGGCGTGAAAACCGGACGTCTCTGGAGCCGCACTATTTTAGCGACAGCCGCCAGAGGGTCTCTCGACCTTATTTCTGACTGTTGACACGATCCCGTTCCAACGATGTGTCTTTTACCTTTTCCCCACATTTTATGATTATTTTCAAGTGCGCTTTTGACATGGATTTGGATAGTTCGGTGCTTGGGAAATGAGCTTGAAAATTTGGAGAGACTCTCGTCTTACATCATGGCCATCTTTATAACCAGGTCATATACGTTCCTACTTTTGAAACACGGACCTTTTTTCACAGGAAGTGATCATATGACGTAATCCACCTCGCTGGCAAAGCGCGGGTTGGTGGGCGACACATCTTGAATTCGTGACATCATAAATCGTTTTCCTTAATATGTTTACCGTCGCAAGAATGAGTGCAAATTCCGCACATGACTTGAAATATCATTGGTGTAGGGCCGAGCGGGATTCAAACCATTGCGCGTGGGATGCACGAGCTACCGCTATACCACAGTCGCTCTTGTGTTTTTACACCATTACATTAATCATGATTTCAATTAAATAGAAGCAATACTGACTGCAGCTTGGGTACCTGCACGGCGAACAAGGACCTAGTGGGTGATAGATCACACCTTGTGACGTGCAGCACTTATCGCTACGGTATTGATTCATTAACCACACAGTAGGATGTATATTACGTTTAAGTTTTTTAACCCAACACAAACTATAAAAAAATAAAACCTAATCTTATATTTCATCAGTTTAGGCAACGATACACCTTTGTATATAATATTTAGAAATGTCACAGAAATGATGTTGTTAACTGTTACAAAATGTTAGTAAGAAAACAGCAGAAAATAATAATGCAGCATATCCCACCTACCCAAAAGCTGTCCAAGGGTACGAGACTGACTCGAACATTGCGCATAAAGAGTAAGCCCACCTGATGGTATCTAAGTAAGTGCTACTCGTAAACACCTGCCGGCGGGACCCAAGATACTTTCCACATTTTATAAGAAAAATATCTTGGAATTACTTTAATGGAAACAGAAAAAAACACGAATCGCATTTTACCAATGGAGTATTTTCTCGAAAAGAAAACAGGAATCGTATTTCATTATTATTAGTATAGAGAAAGTTATATCCCATTGTTTCCAGATATTCAGAGTATTCTATATTTCTGCGGAACTGTAAGTAAAATATAAACTTACCGGGTGAAAGGAGTCGCGATGAATGGTCAACATTTCCGATAAGTTATTTTTCGAGCTCACGAGTTGAAATATTGAAGAAATGCAATTGGTTACTCTCTGTTCGTAACGACCGGCACGGTTGTCCTGTAGTCACCAGCACACCGATTGTTATTATAAAAGTGAAAGTTTGTGTCTCAGCTGGACGGGTTTCAATGAAATTTGGTGTGCAGATACTTTGAAATCATAAATTAGGATTGGAAAATTGTGCGGTTATTCTACATAGTAGACCGTGTTCCAAGGGGCGTTGCTAATTTTGAAATATTATGTTTTTAAAAAAAAAGTAGTTTCAAACCTCATGTAAGAGTCGATGGCTGACTTTGTAAAGCTTGAGCATGTTACGCCAGTTCTTTAAACTGATTAATTCACCCGACCTTAAAATTTTGGCAGCAGCCTTGAGCATTTGACCTGTGCAAAATTACATGATTAAGATTTTTATTTGAAACAGTTTCAGCTGTATTCTTCCTCAGCTAACTTCAGTCGTTATTATTTTGAAAACAGTAAAACTTGCATGTATTTCCAAACCAAAAAAAGGAAATACAAATAATCGAAAACCATCACCAGAATTACATGCCGATAGATTTGCGTAATGTAACTGTGCAGATTTTCTAGGTTTCCACTTACGTAACCGCAGCCGCGCCATCCTTCGATGTATTCCGACCGCTCGCACACATTTTCCAAATAGAATCTCAGTTCATTCGTTCGATGGGGAACGTGCCTGCGAGTGATTGTCGCTCGTTCCGGGCGGTCGGAGGCTGGAGGCTGGGCGGCGGCCCGATAGCCGACACTCGACCGGCTGTATGGAGCGGCTTCAATTATCCATTACTACCCTAGAATATTGTTTGCACACCGCATATGGGGTGACAGAAAAAAGAAATCATTCGTAACAGGATAAAATTATTCAGTGTATTATATAGGTATAGATGCAAATGTGTAAATAACCATAGTCTTACGTGGCGAAAGAAAGAAAGAAAACATTTAATCAACACTTACTTACAAAAATAAACATTACATGAATATAAATACAATTAAATATAAACGGTACCTAGTTAAGAATATATAATAAAATAAATAAATAAGGGAGAAATAGAAGATTTTAAACTTACATGGTCACTTACAATAATGCATAGTTTTTAATGTCCCTAACGTGGTAAATATCGCGTTAATAAATAATATTTTAGTAATATATTGATGGAGTCAATATGTGGAAGCTTTTTCTATAAAAATGCCCACCGATATTTCGTAGCATTAGTAATTCTAAAATGTCCGCCAGATTGTAGAGATATTTGAAATATCCTTCTAGACATATAGCATTACATTAGATAAGTAGAACTCTCTAATGTATGTTGATAAAGTCACTATACTAAATCAATTTTTAAGTTTGATTCCTAGAGTACTTGTGCGAAAGTAAAGCTCAAAGCTAAACGTTTTCAATTATTACCGGTCTATCATTCGGTGTTTAAAAATTGTGCTAGGCCAGAGCACAACCGTATCTATAACAACGTCATCGGTTACCAGCCAGAAGTGTCCCTTCTAACTGTATACATAATAATAATAATAATAACGCCCAACGATCAGATACATAGCTCCTGGACCACAACACCGAGACTTAGAGCAAGTATTTGCGCTTTTTTTCTGTGCACAAATACTTGTCCTGCCGCGGGAATCGAACTCGCCACCTCCGGGCTATGAGCCCGTATATAGTGTACATTGTGTTTCATATTCTGTGGTAGCCGACCAATTGAGCCCAAGAGAGCCGATAGGTGCCAACTGGCCGGGAGCCGCCGATAGCCGCGGGACCCGGAGGACCATTTCGAACGTGATAAGGGAAAATTCGATTCGCTCTATTAGGCATTACTGTTCCGGATGTAGGTTTTATGCTATGGGATAGTGTGTGCGACAGTTTTGACGTTATACGGAATAAATTGTGTTCATAGTGGGTCAAACTCAATGGTATGAAAAAATTGCTAGGTACATGGTAAGCAGTAAGAAGTAATTATTTATATTTTTGTAAATATTTTATAATTCTGAAATTTGAAAGTTATTGTTAATAGTTTCTATTTATCTGTATTTCTTTATACTTTAAATTGTTTTGCGCCGCCGTGTATTATTTTTATCTTTTAATATTTTCCATCCAAAGGTTGTCTGGAAGAGATCGCTATTAGCGATAAGACTGCGCATTGTTACACTAGTACGTAAGATTTATTCATTCCTGTATTATGTGTATTTCATTGGCGAGACAATAAAGAGTTATCTATCTGTCTATCTATATATTCTCTTACAGTTTGTTTTATTAATTTTATAAATTTTTTATGCGTAAATTGTAAATGTGGCAAGACAAATGTCATTTGACCACAGATCAAAAAATAATTGTTAAGTAGCAGTTGCTAATTAGACCGACTCTTTTCTACTGCCTGCAAACGTTAAATGTCAAAAACCATAGCGTTGAGTCAGTCACTCTCAAGCGTGATTCTAGATACAATGCCAACACAACACTTTAGCGACACAGAATAACAAGTCATTTATTTAGTTATCAATGAGAATATTTTACAAGCGTAGCCAGTAATGAAAAATTGAACCAATACAATTGCTGATTTGCTGCAAATTTTCTACGTACAAATTTGGCTGATAGCGCCGGCTACTAGAGGTAGAGCTCGTGAACACAGTGTGGAGCGCTCCTAGCAATGAACTGCTAAAATATTCACAAATAAATCTATCAAAAGGCCACTTAAAATAATCTCCGTAAGAACAGAGGCTATAAATCGGCGTGTAAATTCCATTCCAGTTTCAATTGCCCAAAAAGTCGGCATTGTGCGTGCTTCGCGCTAATTATTTTACAAAAACTTTAGGTTCAGTACAATAAGTTGTTTCATGGAGCCGTGGAAGTACACTCGCTATTGGTAGCCAACACGCGAAGGCATAAATTGAAACAATATCGGCCAATAGATCTATGTTTATAGTGTCTCGGCCAACCAAACCTGAAGGTGGAGAAGGGTGACCTTTCAGATAAAAATAATTGTTAAAATAAATAAAATATTTTACGACTAGCGACTAAGCATTCTAGTGTTTACTTTTGATACAAATAATATGGATAATATTTCTACAAATGAAAAAAAAAAAATCTTGGCGTTTCTTTGTACAACTAGGAAAGAGCTGATGATCATAGCTAAGAACGTTCTACTCGATCAAGTTACATTTCAAACAAATACTTAGTTTCACATCGAGGTCACAGACAAACATGTCAAACTATAATTATTACGTCGATACTTTGGTTCTCTGTTTGACAATATTCTGTGATAAATCGCACTTTCTCGTTCTAATGAAATACTCTCATATTCCGTACAAAGTTTTTATGACACAATAGTTTACGGTTCAACTTGAACCATTTGACCTGAAAGTTACTCGCGAAGCAGTAACCTGTGTCGTGTCGGTGGCTGAATATTTCATATTGTGCGCTTCGTGCAGTCTCATGTGGGAACGGTATACATAATAATATGTATATTATATGGGACAGCTGAGAGGCTGCGCTTGTTTGGGTTGGGACAATATTTTGGATACATTATACATATTGAAGATAATTTGCAGCTGTAGATTCTATAAGCACTGCACCGTGTCTAATATTTCCATCTCTGTACTCCCTCACTCTGAGCGAGCAAGTGAGGGTAGAGGCCTCACTTGCTCGCTCAGAGTAAAAAAAAACACCATACAATATTCTACTTGTAAAGCGTCTATCGAGTGTGTTCGCTTTTATTTATAAAAGCGATTAAAAAGGGCTGAGTACTCTGATCATCTTAGAATGAGTGTGTATAAAAGATTATAAATTTGGTTTTGGATTTATAATATTCGGTACTTCAACCGAATATTCTGCCGAATATCAAACATGAAAAAACTATGCCAAACACGCTGAATATGAATAATAGCCGAATATTTGGCGCATCTAATCTTCCCACAAGAGGACAAAACTGGTGATGAGAAAGGGAATAAGAGACCCAACACGGTCTGGCGCTGTTGATGAATTATTATAATATCAAATGTTCGGCCACTTATCAGGCAATAACACATTTGTATTGTTTCAAATAATAATTTTACCTTTTTATTGAAATGTTGTCCCACCCCTGTCTCCAAGTGATTGCCCCGGGACCTACAAGCCCCCGGGTATTCCCTCGCCAGCACGCCCCGATACACGCGTGAGCTGTAAAAACGCTGATGTCTCCGCGGAGGTAATTCTATTGTCGAGATCACATTTTGGGAAAATTCCTTCCTGAATACGTTTACCTTTATGTTGTAAAACAGAAACAAGCGTACCAAAAATGATGCGCAAATCTTTAGCCCTTTCGGGAACAGTGGCGGTTCTCTCTTTTGACTTCAATATCCTACCTATCTGATATGTAAGAAAGTTTTATCTATTTTGGTTAATAAATACCCAATACGTTACCGAAACCCAAACAACGCTGCGACCATTTCCGTTCGTCACAGTGTTTGTGGTCACGCAATATTTACTGACAGTTACCCGCTGACACCTTATGCCGTTGTGTTTAAGGTCGGATTTCTTCTTCTTGTTTGGAGGAGGTAATGTAGCATTTTGTCACAGGGCATTGATTTCCTATTATTGTTTAAGATAAACACCGCTTCGGCCCGCATTCCGGACGATGGAATGTGGGCTGATTTATGGAACAGTTGTGTTATGGAACGGAATCAGCCATAACGCTAATGGCGCTCCAAATTAGATACAATATAGAGAATAAGACTGGATAAATATATTTAAGCTTGACTTCTAGCAAACGACTTAAAATTAAATTTTCTGTGGAATCAGAAGCTGGGTTGAATAATGTCATGATTTGTACTACTGGTAGATTGTCCAAAAATAATTGCTACTAAAACGGTATAAAAAGTAGTAAAATTAAAAAAAAAATGTTTAAATCCAAACCTAAAACAACTCATGATCTGGTGTTATGCTATTTTACGTAGAAGTCCGTTAAAGACTTGACAACGGGACATAAGTATGGTGTTATGTATATCAGACAATAGTACAGTTATAAAGTTTCCATCCGTTCCAGAACAAGGAGCTGAGCGGGGCCGAGTGCGGCGCTGGGCCGAGGGCCCCCGCCTGCCTGCCCGGCCTGCCGCCCCCCGCCTGCCTGCCGCCCCCCACCTGCCTGCCGCCCCCCGCTTCCCTGCCCGGCCTGCCGCCCCGCTACACGCGCGCTGGGAACAGGTACTACTACTCTCGCTGGGTATATGGCGTCGGTGATGACAGCTCGGTCTACTTATGATACATGAGTCATGGAATTGAATCCTGCTATTGACCTTCAGTGAAGAAAAACATCGTAATGAAACGATAACATGATGGTAGGTCTGATTGTCTAATGATTCAGATCAGACCGATCTTAAGTTAAGAATCCATGTCGCCAAGCACTTAATAGTGCATTCCGCAGCCTCTCTTGAGTGCCAGTCAACTCAGGCATAGAGCGGCACCACTTTTGACCATATTGTCATTTAACATTCGGTGTTCAATATCGTGGTCAAACCTTGTATATGAAATAATGTATTATTAAACTTAGATACTACTTACTATCGTGATAGGTACATCATTGGGCATGCACATGTAAAGATACGTACAGTAAAAAACATCATCTATTGTTGATGTTGTGGCTTAAAATGCTTATCAGAATTCATAAGACCAATGCCGTAAAGGATACGGATTACAAACTGTCCCGGAGGTCCTTCCTAACCTTTTCCCAGCAGCTCTATAGGGAAGGACACTCACGGGAACGCGAAGTATCAGTGGGAAATGAACGAATAGATGAAATGAAAGTAAAGTCTTCGGGAGGCAGTATATCTGTATTAATCGGTAGTAATAAGTAAGGTAATAATAATAATAATTTAGATGTAGTTCAAATGTTAAAAGGCAAGAATAATATAAATTGGTTCGAACTTAAACTTTCACTTGTGTGAATCTAATTATTATTATAAATATTATTATTATTTTTAGTTTAAAAGTGAACTTTTACGGAAGCGTAAAAGATACTTTAGTGGAACCAAAAATGTATGGAAAATGAAAAATGCTACTAATATTTTAAACTGAATCTAAATTGAAATGAATTTGAATCTAAATTGAATTGAATTTGAATCTAAATTGTGATTGGCCAATGCTTGATGCGAAAACTACGAGAGCAGGTGGAAAGCCGGAATTATGATGAAGGGGGATGATATCGTTACAAAACCAATTAACCTGTATATTTACGATGATCATTGAATAATGTTGGGAGTATTTGATAGATATATTGGAATGCTTGTTTAATTATAGTTTCCCTCCGCTTCCAGGTCCCCCGCGCGATGCGACCGGACGGGCGCGTGGCGGCTGGTGGAGGCGGCGAGCGCGAGCAGCTCCGAGGAGTCGTCCCCGGAGGCGGCGTGCTACCGGCGGCTGGGCGCGGGCGGCGAGCGGCCGCCGCTCATGCGGCGCCTGGCGCGCGGGCTGGGCGGCGCGCTGCTGCAGCCTGACGACGACGACTCCACGCCGCTCGTCGCCGACACGCCCACCACGTCAGTTGGCCGTGATGCCGTTTACCAGTTACTGTACAATTCATTGCTATTTTGAAGTCAAACTTCTATACGCACGAGTAAGCTAATATAACACTACTATCTTTACCGCTCAATGGAGTATTAACCGTGGAGTACCTAAATGTTACTTCAAAAAATTAAGCATGCATGTAAACTGTAACTTCCAGGCCCACGAACATTCCCCTCTGCATGACCAGCGGGTACATCAACGAGGCCTCGGAGGCGGAGGCGCGCACGCGGGAGAGCAACCGGGAGGTCCCCGCGGTGCCCCCCGCGCCGCGCCGGAACGGGAACATCTGCGGGGCGGACGGCGACTTCAGGAGGTGCACCAACAGCCTCAAGAGCAGGTGGGTCATGTAAGTTTACAGTGTATCGCATATCTTTTTTATTCATTATTGCTTGGTTCCTTTAAGCTTTTACAATCATATTTACGTTCATACACAACTGTGCCTAAAATCTGGTTATACCTTTAAAAATATTTTTGAAAGATAGTTAAAAGAGACTTAGTTTCCGATCAAATGTAAAAAGTCTAATTTAGTTACCGATTCATAAAAATTCTACTAAATACAAAATAGAAAACTACCGTCCTATATCCGTCGTATCTTAAACACATAGTAAAGTCTTTGAAAAAATTGTTAATGACGGTTATACGGCGCAGTTGAGAATTGCATAAGTGAAACCCAGGATGAGTTTTGACGACGGCATTCTACTGTTTCTAATCTGAGTTTCTTCAATTTATCTTGAGTGGCATCGAGCGAGGGGGGCAGGTTGACGTGATCTACACTGATTTAGAAAAAGCCTTTGATCGTGTAGACCACGTCATCCTGCTGGCCAAAGTAGAAATTTTAGGTGTCCACGGAGATTTTGCTACGGCAGATAAAATCCTATCTGTCAAACAGATCACAAGCTGTTGTGGTCGGGGGTACAGGTCTGACTTCATCAGTATACCTTCAGGAATTCCGCAGGGCTCATATCTTGGTCCGCTTCTCTACAACGCTTATATTTACATACATATATACATACCTGTTTTGACTCTGTTATATATCTTTGATACGCTTACGATAAAAATATTATTTTTAAATAAATAATGTCCAAGACTGTACTTACCTTTGAAATACTCTGAGGTCCGTTTACAGAACGATGCTCAGTCATCGATCGGTGCTTAAGCAGAAATTTCATTCATAAAGTGGATTAGTGGAGCACCGATCGATAACTGAGCATCGTTTTGTAATACGGGCCTTAATAAGCGCTCTAATTATTACTCCTTCAACAACATAACTGTGAATGTCCAAAATGCCATTTTTAATAAAAATGTGGTTGAAAATATTTTTGTCAAGTTCTTCAATAGTGAATGTTTCTTACATGAACATCCAGCTCAAAATATTAATATTATTAATAAAACCAGGAGCTCCTCTTTATCTTTTGTCTATTCTTCATTTTAATACATACGTCGTATTTACTATAACAAACTAAAGACTATATATAGACAGAGAAATACTTTTCCTGCTCAACCGACTAATTCAAAGTAAGTGTTGCCACCCAAAGAAAAAAATCAATTCAACCAGCTTAATTTCGAAAACAGGAAAGAATCGACAAATTTACAACATCAGTGTGAATGATTAATTTGAACGTATCATCAATATCTTAATCCAGGACACCATCTCTTTCTCATTAAAACAACCCGTCGTTCCCGTTGAGTCGCCCACTAGTAGATCCCCCCCGCAGCCCGGCGGCAGCCTGCAGCCGCACGCCGTCGTCGTCCTCCGGCGCGTCCTCGTGCGGGGGCGGCGTGTCGGCCGGCTCCGGCTCCGGCTCCGGCTCCGGCTCCGGCTCCGGCGCCGGTTCCGGCTCCGGGAACAACAACGTGCCGCGCGCCGAGCCCGAGCTGCGCCAGGCGCCATGGTTCCAGCAGGGGATCCCTAGGGAGGTGCGCTGCTGCCTGCTCCTATATACCTTATCGATATACACAACACAACACAAATGTATAAATTCCCCTTTGTTAGATAACGTAATATTAAGTTCCTTTGTAAGCAGTATAAGTATTAACTAACATTTTACGTAAGAATAGGCACTTAAATAAGTAGGTACGTGCTTGTGTGCCATTATATTTTAGCTATCATGTATTATTGATTAAAATCTCCGATATGGATATTATTGTGCTGTATTGCTTTGCAACACAAGCAGTCATAGTTGTAAATCTGGATTAGAACGTTTTAATTCAACTAGGCCTTAGTCTATGCTGTCTTATATCAATTAAATTTCCATGTTAGTTTATATATGTCTTTATGACTATTTCATCTTCACCATCATCATCATCATCATCATTAGCCGGAAGTCGTCAACTGCTGAGGCCTCCCTCATATAGCGCCACTGTGACTTGCCTCTTACATCCAACGACTCTTCGCGGTCATTGTGACTGGGCCACGGTCCTATTTCATCTTACCGTCTAAGAAATAATTCGCTCATCTGTACTAAATTATGATAGATATGATATAAATATGATAGCTTCTAAGTTCACCCTTATTTTTCTTGCCTCTAGTTTCTGGTACGTTTGACAAATTCGTGTCAAATCAACACACCAAAAACTGTACGGTCTTTCGTTGAAAACAGTCGATAATCAACAGGCAATCAATGAGCATTCAGTATTTGGTATACCAAGCTAACACGAATATTAAAAAACGTAAGAGAACCCGGGGAATTATTTATTTTAATTGACTTTATTACATTGATATTGTACTTTATACCTCTGACAGACGTTATTTGACATGAATACAATAACCCGGCGCTGCGCGGCTCATGCGCATTTTTTTTATAGCACGCACAGACTAACGACCTGTCGTGCGCCTGATGGTAAGCAGCTACCTCTAGCAACACCAGGGGCGTTGCCGATTTGCTGCCGATTGCTTACATTTTAAGACTTATATGGCTCATACGGCTTACATACCTTACCCTTAATTTGAAGATCTGCTATCAAACGAAATGTTGCAGCAGAGTCAACTGAGAGCGTTTTTTTTATTCGCGTTTTCAAATGTTTATCAGAGCGCGTGGTCGATGCTACGCGTTACCAAAATGCTGGTACTTATTTGGCACAACGAATAAGCATTGCAATTCAACGGGCTAATGCTCCCAGCATGTTGGGTACGCTACCTACTGGTTGGAACATTTGGACTGTCTACAAGTCATCGCGGCAGATAAAGAGTCCAAATGTTTTTTTTTGTAGTAGTAGGTAGTGTTTAGTACTAGTTATTATATCATAGTAGTACTTAGCTTGAAAATAAAGGTTAAATACTGAAAGCCAGTTCTTAATCCAGGCGCAGCGTGACGCAAACAGTAACGTTTAGTCAGCTGCGTGCGTCGAACGTTCCAGATAGCGCTGGAGGTGCTGGGCGGGCAGGCCGTGGGCGCCTTCCTGGTGCGCGGCTCCACCACGCAGGCGGGGTGCTTCGCCCTCTCCGTGCGCGTGCCGAGGGACTTCCAGCCCGCCGGGATCGCGCACTACCTCATACTGCGGACCCCGAAGGGGTACAAGATTAAGGTCAGCTATTACTGGGATGATGTTCGCATATTGAACATTGAGTGACTCAGCGTTAGCAACTAAAGTAGCAATTGAGCTGGCTACGCTTTGGCGATGCCTCTCGTGTTGCTGATGTTCATATGCGAAGGTTATCACTCACCATCAGGAGGGACGTTTTTCACTCAAAATCAAATTAAAATGCGCCATGTCCATCTTATTCGGTCAATATGGAAGAAAAACATAATGAGAAAAGAAAATTTGTAATACATTTTTTTATTGGTTATTAACAAAGCCACTGCCACTGCTTCGTCTGATGTTAAGCCCAAGTTAGGCCAGCAAGTTGTGTTATGACCTGAATCCTTGTGAAAGAAAGCCGTTGTGCAATAATACAATAAGTTTTATTTGAATACTACCTTTTTTATTCATCACCACACCGTAACCGTAGAAAACATCACAATTAAATAGTACTCATTACTAGTCTATTGATAAGGTACAAATTCTATGGTTACAAATCTTCTTATAAGGAGACTGATCCATTTTGTAAGGTAAAGGTATAAGAGGAAACGCTTGTGGTAGTCCTTTTAATAATTTATAAATAACATAATATAAGTAATACCTAAAAAACAGTATTAGAACTAGTTACTTATTTAGTAAAGCACGATAAAACGTAACGCAAACGTAACCTCCTATACAATCAACATCGCTGACCGATCGATATAATGAAACGCCCCCCGGAACCTATCAACGCCACCGAGCGTCCGATCAGAGCGTGCCTTCCGACCGCAGGGCTTCACGAAGGAGTTCACGTCCCTGTCGGCGCTGGTGACGCACCACAGCGTGATGCCGGAGCTGCTGCCGGTGCCGCTGGCGCTGCCGCGGGGCGCGGGGGCGCCGGGGGCGGCGCGCGGGCGCCGCGAGCTGGCCGACATCGACGCCCTAGCGCCCCGCGCGCCCCGCGCGCCGCCCCGCGCCGGCTTCCTCGCGCCGCTCGACGTGTAGGGTGCGGAGGAGTGCCGCGCGCCCACTGCCCGCGGTCGGTGGTGGTGGGTGGACGCTTCGACTGTTGGGGACGCGAGACCGGAACGTTGGAGGGGCGGGCGTGGACGTAAATGTGGACGCTGAAATAGCGGCAGAGCTACCTTTTAAGACGGTGAAGAAAATATTAAACTGTAATTGTAAAGAAAGCGAATTGATTGGAAGGACGTTATTATAAGAAAGTCATGGGCAACTGAACGTTCAAAACGTGCTGTCTTTGAAGATACCTTGAAAATACTAGTGATGCTAAATCATACCTACTCGCAGTCCTTTAGAATTCTGAGAATATTGAATAACTTATTGTAAATCTATCACCTGTTCATCCATGTACGCCACTGTGCGCTGTTCCAGCTACTAGCGGTCACTCCGTGTATATTACCGTTCATACTTGGCTTACACTGACTAGAACTAGTTGCTAGTTCTAGTCAGTGTAAGCTAGGTACATCCTGTGAACATTGCGAAGAGACCGGTTTAGCACCTTGAATATTATCGCGTGAATGTTAAAAAACCGAAAGGTCATACAAAAACTAAAACATCGTGCGGATATTGATTATTATATATAACTGTCCAAAGCATTGGTTTCAAATATCATAAATAATATTAGTTAGTGGCGTTTTATTAATGTAGAAAAACAAACGTGATCGATGTTTTAGAGCAATGTCTAACATTTGTGCTTTCAAGCAATTTAATGTTGGTAGCACAATATTTTTTTACGAATCTAAGGTCCGTATTACAGAAAGAAGCTTATTCATCGATCGATGCTCAAGCAGAGATTTCATTCATAAAGTGATCAATTAATGAATGAAATCTCAACTTGAGCACCGATCGAAGACTGAGCATCGTCCTGTAATACGGACCTAAGAACGCTATTATCTAATATCACCAAAATTCTCGGGGTGAACGGTGAGGTTTTCTGTATCCGGATCTTAAACGAGGCGTTCAGTCGTTGGGTTAGTGCTCTCGAATTCTAGTCTTGAGTACTCATTCATGACTGAGTTCAATGTTTACTAAGTATTTAATTATTTTCTCCAGAATAATGCTTGTAAGACTATAAAACATCAATAAGATGAGATCCCACCTGATGGTTTTAAGGAAAATCATCTATAACTAAGCAGGTACTTACTAGTAAGAATAATAAAATATGAACAAAGCTTAGAGAAATATATTGAACATATATATTGGTCCCAGAAATCATTTTATCGGATGTTTATATAATTATAGATGTATTAAGTCATCAATATTGATAATGTATTAGGTCTTTACCTATGAAATTGCCGTTTTGTTTGAAAAAAGTTAAAGTATTTTTTTTTCGAACTTATTTATTTCTTTTATTCAAAGTAATCACCCCTGCAATCAATGCATCTTTGCCAACGCTGTGGCAGTTTATGGATGCCCTTATTGAAAAAATCAGCAGGACGGGAGACAACAAACTCTTCAAAGGCGTTTTGTACTGCCTCTCGGGAATTGAATTTTTTTCCCGCTAAAAAGTTGTCCAAATTTTGGAAAAGTAATAGTCGGTAGGCGCAAGATCTGGTGAGTATGGCGGATGAGGGAGAGCTTCCAAACCCAACTCATGCAGCTTAGAGACGGTCTGTTGTGCAGTATGGGGTCGCGCGTTGTCGTGAAGTAGCAGTGGAGACGACCGATTGACCAAAGCTGGTTGCAGACGTGCGAGTTTCGCCATCATTGTGGTCAGTTCTTCAATGTACACATCTGCAGTAATGCTCTCGCCGTTTTGTAAAAAGCTATGATGAATCACACCAGCACTAGACCACCAAACTGTGACCATCACCTTTCTAGGGGTCATTTTTCGTTTTGCACATTGCTTTGGTACCGAACCAGGATCTAACCAACTTGCTGAGCGCTTTCGATTGTCAAAAAGAATCCATTTTTCATCGCACGTAACAATTCGGTTCAAAATTCCTTCATTTCTGTGCCTGTTAAGCAGCGCAACACAATTCTCGACGCGTACGTTGCGCTGGCGATCGTTAAGTTCGTGGGGCACCCATCTATCAAGCTTTTTTATCTTGCCAATCTGTCGCAAATGGACCAATATTGTTTTGATGCTAACATCAAAAGCTGCTGCCAGCTCAGCTGTAGATTGAGATTCATCAGCTTCCACAATCGCCTTTAATTCATCATTGTTGACCAAAGTTTCCGGACGACCACGAGGTTCATTTTTCAAGTCAAAATTCCCAGAACGGAACCGAGCAAACCAATAACGGGTTGTACGTTCGTTTGTACAGTTCTCTCCGTAAACGTCGTTGATGTTACGTGTCGTTTGTGCCGCGTTGGTGCCACGACGGAACTCATATTCCAAAATTACACGAAATTTCAAAGTATTCATTATGAAGAAAAATGTTGAAATGTAATGAAAATACAACGCTAATCAATAAACAAAAGACTTATATTGTAAATAGAATGTCATATTTTTAAAACAAAATTAATTTGAATTTAGAATTCATAGCCAATCAAAACTTTTTTTTGTTTGAAAAAGTCTGTACTGCAAAACGGCAATTTCATAGGTAAAGACCTATTATAATCTTTGCATAATGCGTAGTACATGTAACTGTTTCTTACGAGCGCGTCACATGCTACAATATATAATGTGGAATAAAAGCTACTAAAATTATAATTAAATATTATTTATGTAAAATATATGTAGTAATTAAATGTCTAAAGATAACGAACAATCAGTAAAACTATATCAAAATTAGTCATTGTTAAGAAGTCATTAAATTATTTATCAAAATGTTGCTAGGATAGAATCACTTTTTACGATAATAATAAATGATAATGTGATAATATGTCTGTTTAGAATGTGTCTGGAAGTGTAAAGTATATATGTAAAAAGTACATATGTGTAATTTTATAGCTAAAGTTCTAAATTTCGTGTCATAAACAGTTTTTATAGGAAAGGAAATGGTGAGTAAGTGTTTTTATCTTTTAAACGAGTTTGGTTGTTTCTAGTCTACAAAATTGTTTTGACACATTATTGCTTGGTTGACATATCGCCATATATATAGTCAATAATCACATGCAAGAAATGTAATACATATAACTAAAAGAGTTATTTTTGTGTCCATAAATCATGCAGTTTGAAGATAGGAAACATTTAATAGAAGTAAATGCTATTACAGCCCCAATATAAAATATATTAATAGTTGTCATAATCAGACGCTAAAAGCTTTCCTTAATAGAAATCTTTGGTGGACACAAAAAATTTTGAAATAGTAAAATAAATGTGAGTATGAGTTAGTGGACAATGAATATTGTAAACAAGTTGCCTTTTAGCGAGTACATCGGCTTTGCATTCACGGTAGATGGACTTACTAACGATGACCGCTTCACTACTACAGTCCGTGCAGATGTACTGTAGTTTGTGGACGACATGTGCAGTAGTGCGCTGTGTGATTCACTGAAAGAGTTACTATATCTTTATGTATAAACATTATTATTAAGGAGTGTACGTAGCCCAGAAATATATGGAAATTCCATCACTTAAACACTCTTGTGACTTCACAGTATGTAGAAAAAAACGATAGTGCTTTAGACCACACAAATGACGTAAAACTTCTTTAGTTTAGCTCCACCTGTTGGCCGGTATAACTTTGTTTTTCTTTGTTTAATATTAATGTCACCAGCTTGAAAATTGTAAATTGTCATTTTATCGAACATACCAACCAACATAGTAAATATTAAGTCATTTTAAACTTTATTATGTCGACCATGGAGATCTACGTGAACCAACTTCAACTTCCGTTCGCCTCGCATTCACCAGTTTATTCCCCAAGTCAAGCGAGCGTAAAGATGTTTTACTTCAAAAATGTGGTACGCTTAGTTTCCATACTTAAGTTTGTAGTAACTTCATAGTGCAATTCAAATAAAGACTGTGTACACTGTAAATTGTATTTTGTACTTTATTTGGATCGTGCTAGGAAGTTATATTAGGGTCCAAGCCTTTAGTATAATAGTGTTATGACGGAACATCATTATTATTCCCAACTTGGGTTGTGCTGGCAATACATTCCAATTCTGTGGTCTCCTAGACGCAGGACCTACTTAAGTCTAATTTACTTAAAGTCGTCATCGTCAAAACATCAAAATGGTTCTGAAAGTTCCACGGTTCACTCCGGGTGGTCCATCTATCGCAATTTGAATGATAGTTAATTAATCACTGCCTTAGAACAACAAATTGTATTTATCGACGTTAAATTGTCAGTAGATTAGTTTGTTGGTGTTTAACTAAAATGTTTACTTGCATCTCGATAAGGATTGTAAAAATAAAGGTAAAGTTCATAAAACACAAACATTAAGTTTTCCTTTTTCTTCAGTTTTTTTATTTACTTGTAAAGTTGAGTCAAAGCAAATTAAGTTTGATAAAAAAAGAATAATCATTTTGCAATATACATACTATATATTAATTACAGCTGGTATAAATACATTTTGTCTAGGAATCCATATCAGTCATAAAAGTTATTTGACATTGTAATTTTTGTATCGACTGTAATTGTAATTTTACCACTTTTGACGTTTTGTTGTTTACGAACAATAAAAATATTAAACTATTTATAACGAAGAATAAAATTATTACAAAAATGACGTTGTTTTCTTTAATTAGCCTTATTATTACTATTAAGTAGAATTTTTTGTGTTATAGTCTTAAAGCAAGCTTTACATATCACAGTTTAGTGAAGTTGTGCTAGAATCACCCTTTGTTTACATTTACAACAGTAAATTCTATTGGAATTTAGATTTTAAGACATTACATAGTCACTGCATGAGTAGCCATCGAGTAGCGTCATCAAATCCTTTTGAAAATGACTTTTACGGCAGGCATGTATGTCAAGTATTCAACGAACTCAAACAAAAATAAAAACAAATTGAAATTTGGCCCAACTTTGATTAAAAGCTTAAGTTACTTTCAAGAGATAAAGTAAAATTACTTTCTAAAAATCAAACAACATTTGTGTTGTTAACTCTTAAATACGCACTAGAAAGATTCAAACTACGAAACATTTTGTAAGATTTCAAATGATTAAGCCACCTAGCGAAAATGTCACGAAACAGGTGCGGTGGGTTGTCCAGTTCAGGCGTGAAAGTTGTGCGTTGTTACTGTAACCTGTCGATATAGTTCCACAACCTTAACAAAGATGTCACTATTGTGTGTGTGTTGTGTTATGAAAGAGAGAGCTCGATGCCACCTATATTTAAGGGAAACAGCGCGCCATGCTCACCTGTCCTAGGAGAGAACGGGACAGCATAATCGCCGGGAGCAACGAACTGTGCGGTCGTCTCTACGTAACGTTATTGGTGTTCTGTACTGGTGCTGATTGAGCTGCGACGAGGCGCTGGTGATACGATTAATATTCGCTCTTTTCAGAGCGAAATATTCGCTCTGAAAAGAGCGAATATTTATCCCAATTGAAACCGCCCTTTTCAGGGCGACATCTTAGTTTCTCTGGCGATAGTCTTCATTGTTTCATGTGACGGATAAACAATCGGATTCAGGCTTCAATAAATGTTAAATTGAGTGTGTCTTGTTTCTTCTGGTTATCCTGGTAATCCTGGTAATGGTATTGAGGTAAATGTGGTTCTTTTGGTATCCTGGTAATCTGGTAATTGGTTTGAGGTATGGTATGTGCATAAGGTAAGTATTGGTAACTGTTGCGAGTTGCGACGCAGGCGCTACAGAATAAAAACACAAATTTTCAAGAACTAATAATTTTCCAAGGTTCCTTCCCCAACGTCTCTCGGGTCTAATAAAGTGTCCAAGATGAAGCATTCCCGAAATACTTCATGCAGCGCGCTGCACCGAGGCGGCACTCTGCAGTCTGCACACTTACGGCACAAAGCGGTGCACGCTCGCCGTAAATATTTTATTTGAAGGCCAAAACTGTAGTGTGGAGAAATGTGAGGACCATTTACTGCAGTCTTTACTCGTCAATTTTTCGTTACACAATTGTGTGTAACTAAAAATTGACGATGCGGAATTAGTGCTTATAATTATATTTATAATTTCAATAAATTGGTGTATCTATTACACTTATTCCGCATAATGGATTTTATTTGCATGTACATACATCGGCTCCGGCTGATTTGTGTACCTGCAACTCCGATGGATGGATGTCTCGGAAGACATCCGTCCGTCAATAAAACCTGTCGAAGTCACTTTGACTTCGAAACGAATCATACTCGTAATCAATTTCAAACTATTTTTTTTTGTATAGTAACATCAATAATAGGATATCTAAACACTGCAACTGTTATGAGAAGTCATGTCGCTTAACATCGGGCGAATGACTAACTCGTCACATCATTTATTAAAAACTAGAATGCATAGCGACTGTCGTGGGCAAAAAGATAAATGCACAACACACTCACCAACAGTTTAAAAAGCGTCTCAAGTAAAACGCTTTTGGCTTTATTGTGGAGTCCCACTGGTCCATTCACTTAACATTTTAGAACGCGAACAGGGTACATAGTGTTACTATATTTATAATCTTCACCCGGGAGTCGAGCTCCTTCAAGGCTTCAAAAGACGGTAGTCATACAGTGAGCAGACGGCACAAGAAAAAAAAGTATAATCTGTTAGTACTTTATGCTAGACTAGTGACCCGCCCCGGCTTTGCATGGGTTAGTTTGTTTAACGCCCTAAGCCTGTCCAAAGAAAGAAAGGAGAGAGAGAAAGATAGGGCCAATGGAGGCAGGTGCATTCACGGTTCCTGAATGGGTGGTTCTAGTCTCACACGCTGGGACCACGCGGCATGGTGTTATATTAATGGTACTTGGTATGTCATAAACTTATTATACCTTGCGGCTTTATATCTGGATAAACGCTAAACCAATTTTGCTCATATTTGAAACACTTATTAGAAATTGAATATCCAATGTTTCTCCAAATATTATCAAAATTGGGCGATAAATTAGACTTGGAGTGGATTTTTAATGACTTGACCCATTATTAATTTCTAGATAAAATTGTCAACCTTATTAAAACCTTTTAAGATAGTTTAAAAAATAATAATTTGTCACTTGTCAGTTATTTTTATTTATTTATTTATTGTTAAGAAGATTAACAGGTTATGCAATTGTTATTAACCCAGTTGAAATATACAAGAATAGGCCAATAAAAGTACTATTATACATGTTATAAGTTATATTAGTTTCTCTAGTGAACGAAAGTATGTGAAGTGTAGGACTACTAATATCCTTTACTAATATACTTGGCCTATGATGTCTGTGCAAACTGTGAGAACCGTCATAAATATAACTAAAAAATGATCAATGTAGAGTGCGCATCACTTGTTTTATTAGTAGAATAGTAGCGGACTGTATATCAAATATATCAAGGGCCCAGGAACTACGAGGACCATGGTCAAATAACACCCAGACACAGAACAAGTATTTGCGTTTTTTTTCTGTGCGAAAATACTGTCCCGGAAATTAAAGCCGCCACTTCCGGGTTATGAACCAATCAGTTCAACCACCACACCACAGTGGCTGTCTTAAATATATCTCACTAAGCAGATATCTGCTAGTTTGCTCTGTCTCTAAAAGAGTCGTTACTTTAATTGAGTCACCAACAAGAAGTTCAAACGAAAATTCACTAGGTGTAGGAATGGTTCATTCATGGGGAACTGTATACGTTTTTATAACAAGTTGCCTGACGGTATCGAACAATTGTCAATGCGTAAATTTAAATTATTTATAAAGTCAAACTTAATGAAAACAGCTTATTACACAATAAATGATTATGTGTCGGACAAAAAAGCTTGGCCTGAATATCCCTTGGTATGAAATCTTAGATACTTTGCCTACTGCCTGTTACTATCTATAATTTCAGTTTCTATTTGTAATGTTTATTAAGATAATCACGGTATTTTTCTTGCACCGGTGTGACGTGGTGGTTACTTTTGTAACATATTCATTATCTCAACTGTAATAAATTATATACATTGTAAAAGACAGTAGAAAGAAGAAAAAAAACACATAACTGTTAAGTTTCTTGTAGCTTCTTCTTTACAGTTGTAATCGAAGCTTCGGATCAGAGTTTTCTATTCTGCATTGTGCCGGATTTCTTGCACCAGTAGTGAGAAAGAGAACTGCTTTTTTTTCAAACTCATATATTGTAATGGGCTTGCTATATATTATTTGACAATAAGCACTGTAATTTTATATGCTTAGTGAAATAACTTAAGTACCTAATATAATTTTGACTTGTAAAAGTGCCAAAATTAGCTTATTTGCAATAAAATCTTTTGACTTTGAAAGCTTCAAATACATCGTATTATCCCACGATATTCCTTTCCGTTGAAACATCAATTAAACTTCACAATAAATAAAATCTGCGGTTCCCAAACAAAGGCAAAGGTAACAATATCGGCAGTAGCTGAAGGTAATGCGGAAGCGGGCGTCGTGGCTGGACGGAAGTGAGCAAAAAGAAAGATGTCTTTGAGTTCCGGTCCGCGCGGCGTGTCGTCAGGTTGGCGGCTTTTGTTTTGCTATCGCTCTCTCAGGAAAGGTAATTGATATTTTGTTTCAAGGGAAAATCGGCTTTGGTTGGACAATAACAGAATTTTACTTTAATAACTTTAATAAAGTATTATATACGCCTTTCACATGGATTCACAAATTTAGTACTATAATAATTGTTGCACACGAAATCAATATTATTATAGCATCTGAAGAGGAAAACACTCTCTCTTTAAATTTCTTTCCACCTTCGTCTTTTTCTTGTATCTTCCGTCACTCATTTTTGTTTAAGCGTCCGTTTTTTTCTCCTTCTCCAGTATTCACAACCGTAACCCCTTAAAAATAAAATAAAGAGTTTATCTATGTATATCTGTGTATACTTTTAATGATAATTACTTGCGAAAACTGTTAAGGTGTGTTTGATAACATATTTTGTGCCACGAGTCAATTTTTTGAGCGGTTTATTTTCTAAGAAATGAATAAATAAGTAGATAACTAAAATTACTCGTATATGTGAAGGTAGTCGACACAAGGTTTATTATCTAGAAAATTTTTAATCTAAGACGAACTACTCTTGCCTAATAAATACCTACTTAAAATTTATTTATGAACTAACTCGCAGAAAAAGTACAAGTTTTTGTACTTACTTGTTTTATTTTCTTATAATTAAGTATTTTTTAACCATCTTAATAATTTGTTCTTAATTTTTAAAACACCAAGCAGTTCATTTAAATTAAAATCTTTAACGTTCGTCTTTGCAAATTTAGTAAATTACCAACTACTATGTCTAAATAAAATAATTTTCGTAGAGTTAGTCCCAATCCAGCTGCACGTGAGATTCGCCTTTTGTCTCCACTCCTCATTAACATCAAAGCCGCTATCGGCGTGTGCAGGCGGCGCCGCAGTATGCACCGGGCTCGCGCAGCGCAGGTGGAGCTCTGAATAGATAACAACTTAGCCAAGTTTCGTTTGTCACGATTGGGATAGAGTCTAACCTCCTCACACATTTGCATAACAGTTTTGCAGCGAGGATTTACGCGACCGTTTTACGACTTTTTGTATAAATTGACGACAACAACGTGGCGCAAATGGCTGAACTGATTATGACCAAACTAACAGCTCGTAGTTAGCCGTGTCGTAGTTACAAACTAACAGGGTTCAACAGCTAAAGAGCCCAATAAAATGTATTGTAGGTGAAAGAAAACGTATAAACAGGTAAAACTGTGGTGTGTTTTCTATTATTCAAAGGAGAGTTACTTCACAGTGTGAGTAACTTAAAATTAAGTATATTAAATGTATCAGGATGGTGAATTAGTTTTTGGGTGTGAGTTAAACTTTTAGGGACTTTAATCGGAACCCGCTTTTTAAATGGAAAATATTGATGCGTCCATCAATCCTTTGTAATTGTACTTTTTTTCATTTTAACTTGATCTATCATCTATTCCCCACGCTTCCAATTGTCCTTGACCTTACTTCCCTCTAACGTTATTCCGTCACATTGATCGTTTTTAATAAAAAAAATTATGTGACATATGCTAACATTTGACCAGTGCCTGGTGTGGTCGTCGATGAGCATCCTTGCCTAGAAGATACCGGTTCACTATTACCTTAAAAACTTCCAGATTATATTTTTCAAAAAACAAGAGTCCTAGTAAGGTATTCTATTTTTTGTTATAATTAATTCAAAATGCAAAAGTAGAATTTTGAGCTTTCCGCCGCCATCACGACCGAATTTCACACCTAGTTGCGATGGAAGGGTTGCTACTTCTAATACGCTACTGGTTATAGTTAAAATTTTATAAAAAAATATCAAAATCCCTGAGTGTACATATTTATAGCTTGGAATATAATTACCATAAATATTACGACAGCATCGCCTAATTTTCAGTTTATTATCATAAATTAGGCATCAAATGGGGTAACGTGTCTTATTACCCGGTTTACGGCGGAACTCTCGGCGCGCGGCAGTAAAGTGGGAATTGCTCCGAGAAATTAAAATGTTTCATTGCAGAACCGCGCGGTTACGAGCGGCGCCGCATCATTTTCTATGTATTTTACGGTATTTTTCGTTTATCGTCTTAATTATGCAAAGTTCTCAAATGGTTTATTTGAGCTGGAAAGCTGCTTGTACAGCTACTTTTTGGAATACGTAATTTTATGCTGTTTATATAGTTTTGTTGAAGCCATCGTCTAGATATAGCTTAGAATTTATGATCTATCCCTGGAAATGCAAAACAGTAAAACTGCACTATTATTTTGGATTGTTTCTCCAACTTTTTGTGCATTTTGGGTGCATATACTAACGAATGAGAAATGTGCACGACGCGACGAGTGCAATAGTTACTTTTTTATACCTTGAAATAGTTTATATGTCGTACCTTTTTAATTAAAGTTTAAATGGATAGCAAGGAGGTACCTGTGCGAGAAATCTAATATAGTATCTCTATGGTATCGAAAAATCGCGGTTGCCATGGAGAGTTCTTTCTGTTATTTTTTCACACGTTACTTTATTTTTTATTGAGAATATGTTATTTTAATTAATCGTTTATGTATGTCTCGCGGCCACCATCCACGTTCCGCATTATGATAAAGTTTTTCTTTTTAATTAATAACCAGCAAGATCGATTCGTCACAAAAACTGATGTGAATTGGCCGTACAACTTGGACAAGATGCTTTTGTTGGTAAAAAAATACTACTATAGTTATTTACAAAAGCTTTTAATGTAATTGCTCAAACGCTTTTCCCAACAACACACTAACAATAATAGGGTTACTTAAACTAACTAGTAAACGCGTTGTACTTCCACTAAACATTAGTAAAGGTTTCTAAACGGGCGCTAAGTGTGGCATTACCGTAGTTTGGTGCAGGTACTGTGTGACGTCATTACCGCCGGAACTACATTTGCCGTGCCTTACATTTTGTAACAGAAATTACACTCCCCTACACTAGTCCACTACTCACCGTAGGACTGAGAAAGTATCTGAAACATTATAAAATGGATGAAGTGGAAAATTGCCTTGTATCATATCTTTTTGAACATAAACAGTTCACAGAATTGTGGCAAAAAAACTAGTGTTTACTTCATTCTTCTATATACATTGTAACATTAATTCATTGTAATTTCTTTTATGTGTGTACGAGTTTCTGCCCGCAGCTTTGCCCGCGGCGTGGCCTATGGGAAAATAATTCAACCACCCATTTCATCCTCTTAAGGATGGAATTTCGAAAAATCCTTTCTTAGCGGATGCCTACGTCATAACATCTAACTGATTGCCAAATTTCACTTCGATCCATTCAGTGGTTTGGGCTGTGCGTTGATAGATCACTATGTCAGTCAGTTTGTTGAGGCGGTCGGCTCATGACCAAGTGCAAAATCTATTAATATAATCATAATGTTTATTTCCTTTACTCATACAAACATACGTACAGTTTATGCTTGTATTTATCTTCAATGTTAGAGCTCGGTCTTGGAGCGAGAAATTGCACCCAAAACTTCATCTGTCTCAGCGGCTGTTGCAAATTGCCAGATCGAGTCTTAAGTACTTAGGAGTTGCAGTTCCATAACTTGTAGCAAACATGATCCTTGTCGTGCTTATTTGAAGTTAATGCAAGTTATGGCGAGCTGGTTGGATTCACTAACATACTGGTAGAGCACACCGCTGCGGTTCTGCTAAATTATTAGCAATCACGTTTGATTATACCTATGTTATGTTGACATAAACTCTGTGGTCTGGATGCAAATTTTAATCCGCTCCTGGTGATCTATTTTAGTTTGATAATCCAAAACGATCCAAATGAAATTCCCGCTTTATCCCTCAATAATAATAATAACGCCCAACGATCACATACATAGATCCTGGATCCTAACTAAGATTCCCAGTGTCTAGGAACCCAGGAACCACGAAGACCATGGTCCCACAACACCCAGACTCGGGTGACACAGAGTATTTGTGCTTTTTTTCTGTGCTGAAATACTTGTCCTGCTGCGGGAATCGAACCCGCCGTCTCTGAGCTATGATCCGACCTGCTGAACCACCACACCACAGTCTGTCAAATAATTTTGGTATATGAAATCAACAATTTTTGGGTATATCTACGTAATAAAACAAACACATTTTTAAGATTGAAAAAAATTCTTTTATTCTGTTTTTATAAACGTTTACTTTCAAATTTGATTTGACATTTGACTGAAGATGTAACCCCAAAACTCAGCGCAGACGATTAGTTTTTAACCTCTGACCCGTTTGTTTAAATGGGTTTAAAATTCAACATCTGTGTACCTGTGTGTGCTTGTGACACGTGACCTACGAATCGATTTAACTTATTTCTATGAAGTAACTTGATTAAGAGATTTCTTAACTAGGTTCAGCCGTTTATCATATTATATGTTATATTGTATTATTATGTTTATAGGTCGGATATTTTCTAGTTGATGAAGTGATAAAGAGAATTTATAAAATTTTGAACTAAATCACTAGTTTTATGGGTAAGTCCCAACGGATGCCACCAATACCGATCCCAGATAATAGTTTTTGTAAATGATAATACACAGCTTATGATTTTAATTAACAAGATATCATTTTGAATTCCCATCTGATCTTACATAAGATGATTGGACAAACATCTGCCTGTTGGTAAACATTTACCGTCTTCAGAAGTCAGCAGCACTCAAGGGTGCGTTTGAATACTTATTAAGGTCCAACTTATTTACTCAATTTTCCACAAAATGTATAACAATCACAAACTGTTAGAAAGTTATTGCTACACAGTTAAATCAAACTGCCCTAGTACTCCATCTCAAGCGCGAATGGTTTGCTTTAGTACTGTCAGCTACATTACGAGCAGCGGGTCGCGGCGGGGCTGGCACCGCGCCAGCGACAACTCTCTCAGGGATTCTTGAGTATTTATTGTTGCTGAGTGTACCGCGGTGACGATAACTTGTGCTGAGCTGGACTGTTTCGATTGTTTCGCCGGTATCGCGGATATGTATGGCCACTCGTGGACGGATACAAATTCAAGTTAGATAAGGCCGCGGTTTGACCCATTTACTATATTTTATTTTTATGTTAAACAACGAGTGATGTTAAGCAACACGGCTGCCCGTATCAGTTGCAGCGTCATTCGGAACCTCACACTATAGAGTTTCCTGTGACACTGCACTGCGCACGTCATCCTAAAACATCAGCACAGTTGTAATATAATTTTGATTAAGCTGCATTTCTCATTCATGATCGTTCATAAATTCATTTTTCAACCAACCTGTTTTTCTTATAATCCTGTATTTTTGTAAAAAAAAACCTTTGTAGTTTTGGCTAAATACAAGAACCTAACTGAATATGGAACTTAAAAATTATTGATGGAAAAACAAGATACGAAGACGGGAATTCATCATGGAGAAGGGGCTAAGAAAAAAACGGCGCGGGAGAGCAATAAAATACGATACGCTGGATATAAGGTAGATTACAAGAGTTATTTACACAGTCTACCGAAGAACAGCTGGACAAGCTGGTGCGACGAACAGCCGCAACTGATGGACAAGCTGGTGCGACGAGCAGCCACAATTTAACCTGGCCACGACAAGCTTGTGTGCCGACTAGCCGCAGTTTGGTTAAATAATTTCTTTTAAGCCCCAAACTCTTTATTTATTCTTTTATTTAACTCTTTATTTCATCCCCGAGCAAGCCGTTTTATTATTTTTATACAACAGAATATTATTTATGAAGTATTAAAGACTCATATTATATTATATTGTTTTGTTTTTCTGGTTAATTTGAAAATGGCGTAAATAAGAGAAAACACTGGGTAGCTATTACACTTGTTATGCAGTGTTTATTAGTAGGTAACATTATTATTACAACCACACTATATTATGTAATTATTACAGGAGATGCGCCTTCAATGACGTACTTTTTTACATAAACAATGGCCCATGTTGTTGAAAATATGAATAACAAAATAAAGCACTTCACAAAAATCAGTCAAATCTCATTAGCCTCATTCAGGTGAGATCCATTGTCCTAATCAGGGCTAATGACTCGGAAACCCATTACGAGGAACACCTTCACGGCTCCGGGTGGCAACCCTATTAATCAAGGACAGCAAGCCTAACGATTGATTCGTCGTACTGTAAGAAAGTGAGTGAAAAAATCTGTGCCATTCAGCGATCATTGGTCTTACGTGGTGGGTATTTAGACCTATAAGCCTTTGGCCTTTAGACCTGTGAAGTTACAGGCTTGTTTAGAAAGACTGAAATTAATGAATGAGGATTTCGTAATCATATTTTTTTCTTTACTTTTCAGTTCCAACTATAAGTCTTTATTGTAGTTTTTCTTTACTGTACTGTTTTACTGAGGCTTTAAATATGAAGCCTCATTACCTTGAATTAGGCAGATTTATATTGATCACTTTTTATAGACTTTGGTTTGACAAAGAGTTTGTAGTGGCCCTAAGTACAGTGATCGACTACTCTTCAATTAAGGCATACAAAAAGAGGTCTCGCCGCAAGTAATCAAAGAGCTGTTGTCAAGAGACGAAATTAATGATTGAACTATCAAAAAAGTACATCTCTTTGAACCTTCTATGAGTCACGGGCAATGGAAAAAGCTAGCGCAGCCGTGAACAATACGTTTATAACTTCTAAGGTAGTTGAGTGTTGAAAAGATTTTAGTGAAAGAGCACAATATTTTAGAAAATTTTAAAGCAATTCAGTACATTTTAAACTCAGACTAGACCGCAAATGGATTTATTGTTTGCTGATAAAAGTTACAGGTTAAGATTTTTGGAAAGTAAGAAATAAACTCGGCTTTTTAGCCAAATAAGTGTTCTTTTGCCAAAAACGAAAACTATTCATTTTGCATCAGTGAGAAAGAGAACTTCTTTTTTTCAAACTCATATATTGTAATGAGTTTGCTTTATAATATTTGACAATAAGCAGTTTGTAGTTTTATATGCTTAGTACAATAACAAAATTGTAGGTACCTAATATAATTTTGACTTGTAAAAGTTCTAAAAATAGCCTATTAATGTTATAATATATAATATTATTATAATATTAATAATAGCCTATTTGCAATAAAAATTTTTGACTTTGACTTTATAATTTGAAAGTTTCAGGGCATGACTTGTGTCTATCTACAGCAACCGCGAAGGTTGTGGTACACCAGGCAACGGGCCTCACTGGTGCGCTACACTCTTTACACATAAAATAACTACAACGTTGAAAGATTTTCAATTAAGTCACTTTAAAAATGTCTTATAACGAAATGAATATTGGGTCGTAACGTAAAGTGTAGATCCTTCCATTATTAACCAAGTTTTTAGTGCCGCACTCGCGGGCGACTTTGTTCCCGCCGATAAAAGATACAAAGTACATTGAGTAGTAAATCCACAGTTCGGCACAATGTTGTAACATTACAATATTCAAAGCATAGTGGAAAACAGTACGTGAGTTTCGATCGAGATCCCTACATTTTCAGCCCGTTTTTTTTGTTTCCCCGGTAAGGCCACAGAGTGGGGAATGAAACTAGAATATTCCTAAATGTTCAGCGCGCACAGTTTTTACTTTTATTTATTTGCACCTCCCTATAATGCTTCCGTCGTGAGGTCTGTTTTTTCGGCGGGCACCTACAAGTACCTAAGGAGATATGTTTTTCCGCAAAAGGTGGAAGTGTGCTACGGTGTCATTTACAGTTTGTATTTCTCAATCGATTTTTGTGTAATTTTGTGAGCAATCGAAATTTTTTGTTTGTTAATTCAGTTTTTTTTCTTAATGCCATAAGAATTGAAAACTCAAAAAATAGTTTCGTATTTTTAAGCTTTGCAAACGCAGACTCATGTTCTTTAGGTCACAGAGCCACTAATTATACAGATCAACTTAACGGCCAATTAAGTCGATTCAATACTACATACATCTAGATCATATAAGATTTCGCATAAATATCGCAAGAGATTACGCACCGCCTGTACACTACAGTGCCCGCCGTACACTCGCGGCAGCATTACAATATTCACGGTTTCAATACAACGCTCGCGAGCTAATCAAATATGTATGCGGCGCGATGCGATGTGAAACGATGCGATCAGGTGATAAACATCAACGGTATATGCAATAAAGTCAAGGTTCACGAATGGGCACACTGTTATTTTGTTTCGGGATCAAAAGTGCTTAATTAAATATTCATGTTATTATCTAGTATTTAGCCTTTTAGCGCCACTTCGAACGGTTGATGCTTGCCTCATGCGTCCATCAGCTTCTCACAGGTAGTGAGTCCACCTAGGGGGGCCCACGCTGCGTCCCCCGGCTCGTAGCTACCATCGGTGGTCGGGTCTGCGAGCACCTTAACTTGCTAATTCTAGGAGCTATAGTGATAAATTTAGTTCTTTCGTGTATATTTTTATGTCAAATCTTATCTAGCAGGGAAACCTGGAGTATAAAAAAAACTATGAATAGGATTGCGATTTTATTTATATATTTGCGTTTATCTCACTGTATTTAGAGTTGAGAATGTATAATATGTACCTTTCTAATCCTTATTAATTTACAGGTTTTTTTTGAACGGGCTAATGCTGTTGGTCTCTATCGACCTTTACAGCGTTACCGGTAGCCATACTACCTTTACTAGTATACAAAACTGTACAAAACTTATTATTTGTGACTTTTACTGACTACACTTACACTGAGAATACTTACTCCTTAAACCGAATAAATCAAGAGGCCGCAAGGAAACAAGAAACGTTTTGGTTAAATGCAGGATGCTTCTAGTCAATAAACACAAAACGTACCTTCTTTGTAGATTCACTTGAAACATGGACCTACGTATTCTCTGCGTTGTCTGTGCACGAGACCTGGCGAACTTAAGTTCTTATTTCTCTCAAAAGTACTTTACACGGACGAACTTCAACAATAGGAATTATTGAAACTCCAGTCCTGCACTGTAAATGTGGAACGACTATAAGTTGTCACCTTTTTCTTGTAACTGTCGTAAGTACTCTTCCACAAAAGCGTTGTTTTAAAGTGGTTTCGACAACAATCTCTGTTTCCTGAAATATATAATTCAGAAGTTCTCAAGGCACGAGTGCAACGAGTTTCAAGAGAAGTATGTTCGATCGTCGACCGCGGTGTCACTCCACACCATCCGGTGGGACAGTGGTAACGTAAACCAAATTGACAGACCCCAAAATGCATCTCCAGCTCCTCAAATTGAGTTATCCCCAGCACTCTGCCCATTACCTCGATCCCTGGCAAGTGGTCGTGTCATGCGCTACAGTTAGCGACGTCAAGTTGGATTGTGTCCGTCTAACTTAGATGACGCAAGCCGAGAGATCGTGCGGTCGATGTGGTCTTAGTGTGGGAGTTAGCGACTAAGTATACTGATTTTTTATATTCTTATTTAAAGAATAGCAAGAAGTGCTTCTCTAAAATTACAATCTAGCTTAAAATTTGAATTAAACTATGATTATCCAATGAATGGGCGACATTCGTCTATAAAAGACGGGAAACCTAATTGTCTATGTTCAGCAGTGGAAATTTTCAAGCTGAAGATATGTAGAGCTTAACTTAAACTGCGAAGCAAAGTTTCTCTTAACTATATATATATAAGAAAATCATATAGTTTCTTCGATAATATTGAAAACGAATTTTTGATAAAGACGTTTATGTAGTCAGTATTAAAATAACGTTGTGTATCTTTATAATTTATCGAAGTCGATAAACAGTATATAGGTTAGAAGTATTACCTATTGTGGATAAATTGAAATTAGAGAACTTATTTATATATATCTACTAAATAATTATATTGAAAATGTAATTGTGCATTTTTGATACCAGATATGAAATATAACTCTATCATAACCTTCCCCTAAAGCGTCGGTAGCGCAGCGTCAGAATTAAACTTGAAGCCGCGGTTTTCTCTCCTCCAGACATGACTCCATCGTTACACTGACAACTTTACCTTATCAAGAGTTAGACTGCTTTGCTGTAGAGTTACGTACGGAGCCTGTGGAATAGTAAACACAGAGTGTGTGTATTGTAACTCGCCCCCCCTGAGTACGTACTCTTCTCCAAGCCGATAATACGAGTTCCCCTTCATATGGCCAAATGATCGTCTAGGAACCCTCACATCGCCACCCGTATAACCAATAGTTCTTTTTAGAGGTACGTTAGAGTTTAATAGATCTTAATAAATTGTGATTTCTTTATTATTTCTTTATTATTTATTCGTTATCGCCTACTCATACATAGATACTTACCTTAATCTGGAATAAACATAATAATAAACAATTATACTACATAACTTAAGTATATACTGCATACACCATTCAAACCTCCTCTCTGTAATACACAGTTTTGTAATATACATTAATTCAAACTTGAAATTGTAGAATGTAAACTGCTGTTGTTCATGCTAGGGGTTAAATGATCAAAGATCAGAGTCATAGTTTTAAGGAGATTTAGAACACTAGTAAGACAGAATATTTATAAAGGTGGTTAAGGGGCCCCCCCCCCGAAGGGGAGGGAGGGACGCCCCCTCCATGTATAAAATACATGCCCGCGTCCGTCAAGTGCGATTCGTCCTTCATGCTTTATAACGCTCCACCCCATCAAAACCACCCCTAAAAATATATTTTTTCATTTTTTTTTATTTTTTTTTATAATCATATAATAAAGATCTAATCAAAGATCCAAATTAAATCAATATTAGTAAATAATACAATATCTACTTCTTGTAACGGAAATAGATACCTTATAATATCATTCATGTAAATAAGGTCTCACGACCTGGCTTATAGCACTCCATCAAGGAATAACTATTAGATAAATGTGGACATTGCTCGACCACATGATAGCAAACCCAGCACAAACATAAAATGATTGTCGGGTAATTGTCGGGAAGAAAGAATTGTAAGCAATATTGGTCGACCTCACTCCAAGTATATCCGATCCAGAGGCATGGCCCAAGGTTGATTAGATCAACAGCTAGGCTAGTTATAAACTCCGTTACCTCCCCCTGAGTACGTATACAGCAGGGATCCATAGCTCGGAGATGAATAACCAGACCTCCCTCTTTAGAGAAAACTCGGGATCAAGAGCCAGTTCCAAGTATTACAGACGATTCTAAATAATTGTTGGGTAATTGTCGGAGAAAAATGAAGAATTGTAAGCAATATTGGTCGACCTCACTCCAAGTATATCCGATCCAGAGGCATGGCCCAAGGTTGATTAGATCAACAGCTAGGCTAGTTATAAACTCCGTTACCTCCCCCTGAGTACGTATACAGCAGGGATCCATAGCTCGGAGATGAATAACCAGACCTCCCTCTTTAGAGACAACTCGGGATCAAGAGCCAGTTCCAAGTATTACAGACGATTCTAAATAATTGTTGGGTAATTGTCGGAGAAAAATGAAGAATTGTAAGCAATATTGGTCGACCTCACTCCAAGTATATCCGATCCAGAGGCATGGCCCAAGGTTGATTAGATCAACAGCTAGGCTAGTTATAAACTCCGTTACCTCCCCCTGAGTACGTATACAGCAGGGATCCATAGCTCGGAGATGAATAACCAGACCTCCCTCTTTAGAGACAACTCGGGATCAAGAGCCAGTTCCAAGTATTACAGACGATTCTCTGCACATGTGCAGTCGTAGATCGATATAGAGAATGCAGTAGATATGTTCATATGCATGAACTAAGTTTGCTACAACATGGTAGATTTGTTGTCAAAATTAAAAAATGCAAGGTATTGAAACACATAGATTTGTGCTAAAGCCAGGCATCATTAAATTTTCTCTTTTTTTTTTTTTAATAATCAATATGAATAATGAACAATGCCATTATGAATAAGTAAGTATAATATGGACTTAATTCGGATCCGATTAAGCCTAGAAAAACACATATATAGTTTTCAATCAAGATAAACAACAGGTTTACATCCGTCATTGATAGTTATTATCAATACGGGAATTGAACCCGTGACAACTCCATAGCGTCTTGAAAGGATCAAACATCCATTTCACAATATAGTCATAAATTTATGACAGGTAATATTAGCAATTACCGTAGCTGCCAATCTATAATTTATCTGAAGGAATCGAACCGTCAAACCACAGTATGCATAATCTATAATAGATAATCTGCAGGATTCGAACCCGCGACTACACTGATTAACAACACAACCACGGAAGATAGCTTCTCTATCTCCGAAAGTTGAGAAAACGTAATCTAGTGTCACGAGAGAGTCGAACTCCCAACTTCACAACATAAAATTTATGTTTGAAAAGAATTATCATAGATCATCAAGCATTAATGTAATTAAAGGAATCGAACCGTCAAACCACAGTATGCATAATCTATAATAGATAATCTGCAGGATTCGAACCCGCGACTACACTGATTAACAACACAACCACGGAAGATAGCTTCTCTATCTCCGAAAGTTGAGAAAACGTAATCTAGTGTCACGAGAGAGTCGAACTCCCAACTTCACAACATAAAATTTATGTTTGAAAAGAATTATCATAGATCATCAAGCATTAATGTAATTAAAGGAATCGAACCCTCATTTCATAATATCGAATACTGTTTATTAACTGTAGTAAATAAACAGCATTCCGTAATCCCGCTTGGGAGAACTGTCTGTCGTTTAACTTTTCACAGGATTCGAACCCGCAAACACCACTATGATTAACAACACAACCACGGAAGAAAGGTAGCCTTCTTTATTCCAAAAGTTGAGTAAAATAATAATCAAGTGTTGCGAGAGAATCGAACTCCCTATAAACAGTATAAACAACATAAAATTATATTTGGTAAAAGAATTGCCATACAATGCCAAGCAATTATTTATTTGAAGGAATTGAACCTTCATTCCACAGTATTCTTATCCTGTAATAGTCAAACGGAATTTAGTGATCTCACTCGAAGGTTGAGAGTCACACCCGTTATGTATACTTCTCACAGGACTCGAACCCGCGAGTTCCACTCGGTTCAACGACACAACCACAGATGATAGGTAACACAATTTCTGGTTTACCTATAAGCCACCCACTCCACTTCACTCATTTAATTAAACAACATTATATATGTATATACATATATCTACGACTTCTAAGACCTAGGTAAATAATAAAAGTGAAATTGTTACAACAGTTTATTTAAAAAATATCTCCGATTTTACTGGTTTTACCGAGACAACCTAATTCTAAGGTTTTGAATGATATTTATTTTAGACCATGCCAAAACACTAGAATCTTATATGAACCTTCTTACCTCCAAACGTACCTTTTTACACATAACCTCATTTCAGGATTTTTGAACAAGAAAGTAATCTATCTTTCAAGTCAACTGAAGTTACCACCGTGGATTATATGAGTATTAACACGTCTTGTACTACATAAAATAGCAATCGCACAGCATAAAAATTACGTACAAAATATAAAAGATCAAATATTAGTAAATACATATTGTAGTCTATAGTTACTTTATCCTTGTTTTATAGTTAGATTCCCTTGACGACCCTACAATAGCAACCGATCGGCCGCTATTTTGTATCATTATATTTAGCCGAGGATTTCAGTGTATGAAACAATTATTCCAATTTTACAACTACCTGATAGGTAGAGAGTATTTAGATAACATGAAATGTTTATGAAGATAATCTAAGATTTCTCTATATTATTGAATTTTATTACCATTTGAAATATTTCTATGAGAATTTTGATGTAACTTAGCTTTACCACGAACTCGCCTAAATGGTATTCGTTTATTCTTAATTAGAATTCTATCGACAACATCTTATAAAAATCCGCTCATTAATGATTTAATGAATTCATTCCATACACCTAGCAATCAACAGAACTCATACTCGATCTAGACTTTCAATCCTTCACACTCGTCCCTTAATCTAGTTCCTCCTGACACTTTTCATAATAGCAATTCAGCCGCCATTATACATGAGCATCTCACACAAGATTTTTAGAGTTGCCGTTTTCTTTTCTGATCCAAATATCTCAACACTTACCGAATAATTTCCAGACACATTTGTACACAATTTATCAGGAAGATCACCGTAATCTAGCAATGTAATCACAATTAGGAACCCTACCTAGGTATAATCTAAATCACGGGGAAAAACGCAAAATAAAATATTGTCTCACAGTTAGTAAGCCGTAAAACAAAAAACTGCTAGCACACTCAAAAGTAAAAGAATATCATTATACGTGTAATTCGCCTAAACCCTCATACATTTCGAAAAACAAGTAACGAATTAACCTCTAACTACTCACGTACCACCGCGCCGTGCTGATTTAAATTACACACAAGCACTCACTCTAAAAAAGCCCTCGGTTTTTCCTTTTTTTCCACGTATTTTCACGTTTCGTACCGTTCCCCGACTGACGCGCACCTCCTCCTTCACTTGTTTTTTTTTTTCTCTTTTTTTTTTTTCGTCAACATAAAACCTCCTTGATTATTCCCGCGCTTTAGCTTATTACGTAGTAGACTTTTGTTTTATTACAACGCCATGTATGTCTTACCTATCAAACTTTTTTAACCTTTACTCGATCTTACTGAATTTTACGGAATGATGCAAGTGCTGTTAGACACCCACGCTAGATGGCGTTAAACTGAAAACTAGTACGTAATCCAAAACTTATCTCAACGAGTGATTTAGTTACAATCGCCCCCTAAATTTTACGAGTTTACTAACGAGTTAAAATTTACTACTAAAATAATACCGCCAATATTTTTTTTTTTTATTTATTTAATTGACAGCATTTTTGATGTTTACGGGACTGGCCTCCCTTCTCCCCAACAATCACACTCATTTTTAAGCATATAGATAATATATGAATTTAGTTAAGTCAGTATAACTGACTGGCAAAATTAATATTTAGTATAATAATCAGTTGTCTCTACATATAATAAACGTTCTAGATAGAATATTGAATTATGTAACATTTATATTTCTACTTTAATAAATGTGATTGTGCCGTCCCCCTAACCCAACGTACAATAATTTTTTTTTACTTTTATTAAAGTAAGTTAACTAAAAATTATTTAAAATCTAGTTATTAATACATTTTTATTTAATACTAACTTTCAAATTTTATCAAATAATAGTTACAAAATCACCAAAAATTAGATATTTATTATTATCTCGTGGAGTGCCCATGTAATATTAGGATCTAAGTCTTATAGGCAGATAACAAACTTAAGGAGAAATTTATTTTCCTACTATGCTCTGAGTCTAAAGGTACTTAAAATTAGTTATCTTACATGGACTTCCTTTCTATACTTTGAGTATTAATAATGTTTTTAATGAACACAACCATACCACTCTCCTAATCCAACAGATATTTTTCATTACAAATTTTTTTTTACGTAAACCATCTTAATTTATATTGTTATTATTTTACTTTTTGCCAAAAATTACTTGTAATGTAAATTATATTAATATTAGTTATACATATTAACAATAATGAAATACAAATTAATCAATTACAATTTTTAGAGAATCGATAAAAAATTATTTGTAATACTTAGACAAATGGATAGTATTTAAATTTCCTCTTATCTCTTTTGTATCAGGGTTCATCAGAGTATATACATTTGGGAAAGGCACAGCAGCCACTACATATGGCCCTTCATACAATAACTCAAATTTCTTTGTCAACTTCTGTTTAGCATCAGACTTATTAAGCCTACGAATTTTGACAAAGTCTCCTATTTGGAATTGGATTAAACGATGAATTTTATTAAACATTGCCTGACGTTTACCACTAGCACGTATCAAGTTTTCTCTTGATTTTTCTCTTACCAATTGTACATCCTTATCATTATTAAAAAATGGCATACCAGTATCAATAGTTAACTTATTACCCTTGCCATATAAAATTTCATTAGGAGAAAACCCGGTACTATCATGATAAGTGTTGTTATACAATAACTCAATTTTAGGCAGCAAGGTGACCCAATTTTTATGATTTTGGTGACAATAAGTCCTGAACATTCGCCCCAACTCCTTATTTACCCTTTCAGTAGTATTTGGTCTAGGATTTCTAACAGTGGTGTAAATGGTTTTAATGCCTAAATCTCTTAAATTAGATTTCCAAACCTCACTATTAAATTGGCTACCATTATCTGTCATTACAACCTTGAGCGGAATGATTTTATTGTATAATTTTAGCTTTGATACTACTGCTCTAGAAGTTGCCCTTTTTAGTTCGTACAATTTGACAAATTTACTAAATGAATCCTGTATAACTAAAATATAAGTAGCTCCAAATCTTCCCTTTGGCAAGGGTCCATATAAATCTGCCATGACTAATTCCCCGACATTTTGTGAAAGTATCGATTTGCACTTGCCTACATATTTAACATTATCACCCTTAGCAACTTGACAAATATGGCATCGTTTAATTACAGCATTTAGTTGTTTAGCCATCCCAATCCAGTAAAACCTATCTTTGATATATTTTAATGTTTTATACGCCCCCTGATGCCCCATTTCACCATGAACCTGCACACATACTTCTTCGCGCATTTCTTGAGGTAGATACAAAACCGGTTTTCCACTAGGTAATGAATTGAAATAAAGTGCTCCCTGTATAAATTTACAGTAAGTAGCTATTCGCTTAAATTTGTTGGATGCCTCCTGATCATCCGTTTTGTTAATTACTTTGACAATTTTCTGGATTTCACTATCAGTTTCCTGATGTTTAATGATATTTTTTAGCTTACGTATCAAAACATTATTTTTCCCAGACTCTAAATAATAAATTTCAGGGCATAGCACTTTTTCTTCTTGTACAAATGATTGACCTGGCGGGAACCTAGACAGAACGTCAACTGCAATGTTATCCTTACCCTTGACATGCTGTACTGTATAATCAAATTGTTCCAGATACAATATCCACCGTATTATTCTACTGTTATACAGCTTCCAAGTTCTTACAAAGGTCAAGGCTTTATGATCTGTCCTTATGATTAATTTAGCGCCTCTAAGATAGGTTTCAAACTTTCTCAAACAATAAATAACCGCCCAAAATTCCTGTTCAGTAACTGTCCATTTTAACTCTGCCCCCTTAAGTGACCGACTACAGTACCCTAATATATTCATTTTCCCATTATCCTCATACTGGTACAGTACTCCAGCTAATCCGATACCAGAACTGTCTGTTTGTAAGTAGTACGGTTTTGTTATATCTGGATGATTTAACATAATCGTATTTAAAAAACTGTGTTTTAAATTTTCAAAAGCGCATTGTGCTTCAGACGTCCATACCCAGGGTCTATCCTTTCGAAGCAATCCACAGAGTGGTAAAATGATGTTACTATAATTAGGTATAAACCTTCTATAATAATTACACAACCCGAGAAAAGCCCGCAAATGCTTTATCTTTTTAGGTATCGGAAAATCCTGTATAGAAGTAATTTTTTCAGGATCTGTCTTAATACCAGCAGTGGTAATAATATGACCAAGCATTTTAACCTCTTTGCAAATAAATTGACATTTCTTTAGATTACATGTAAGGCCTGCTGCACTAAGTCTAGTTAAGATAACGTCGATGTGCTGCAAATGTTCTTCCAAGGTGCCAGTAGTCAAAATAGCTAAATCATCAAGATAATTTACGCAGAATTGTCTAACGTCTGACCCCAATATAAAATCCATAGCACGACTGAAACTACCGACGGAGGTTTTAAGCCCTTGAGGCAAAACGTTATAAATGTAAGATTTTCCATTAAATGTAAATCCAGTATATTTTTTGCTTTCCTCAGAAATCGGTATTTGAAAATACGCGTTATTCAGATCAATTATACTTATGTATCTTACACCATGAAAAGAATTTAATACATCCATTTGCATTGGTGGAGCCTCAGATTCTGCAATCATATGTTTGTTTATCTCTCTAGCATCTAATAAAACTCTTATAGAACCGTCTGATTTGAAAGTAAACGTCAATGGACTACAATAAGGAGTAGCTGCTCTTGATATTATCCCCATATCTACCATTTCTGTCAGTTTCTCCTCCATTTTCTGACGATGAGCGTAGGGAACAGGATACGACCTCTTAAGAATTGGGCAATGACTGTTCATTTTAATTTCATGTACGTAACAATTAGCACGTCCTATCTTATCAGTAAATACAGTGTCATGTTTGCATAACACTTGCTTCAACGCATCGTACTGCTCAGTAGCTAATGGTAAACCAATTTTTACTTCATCAGTAAATTTAACTGGACCAACACTTTCTAAGCCACAAACACTTTTAAAAGTTGTTTCATGAAATGGTATAATCAATTCTTTATAGCCATCAGCATTGCATGACATAGCAGGCTTAGTGCCTTGCATATTCAAAATAACCTTATTGGTTTTTAACCAATCAAAACCAAGGATAACAGGTCGTATTAAATTAGGTACAATCAAAAAACTAGTATCAACCACAAATTTATCTAGTTTTAGTGGCAATAACACCATTTGTTGAATCTTAATACTTCTTTGACCTACAGCACCTCGTACTTGCAATGGCTTAACCGGAAGTAAATCTACTTTTTCGCCTATTTTAGCAAATAAAATTTTCCAAAATGTCTCTGATATACAAGTTATATCGCTGCCAGTATCAATTAAACACAAAACCTCTTCCCCTAAAATGCTGCCACTTACCTCAGCTTTGGAAGCTTCTAACTTATCGTCGCTCAATTGATCTTCCTCGTCAAATATTGAAGCTATTAAATCGTTTTTTATATAGACTTGATTCAGCAGTCTCAACTCAGAATTATATTGTAATATCGTCACTAGTTCATTCAATTCAATTCTATCATTAATTACCCTGTAAAAGGAACCAACACCACATTTTCCAGTTTGACCATTCTGTTTAATTGGAGCACTTAAGCCTGTTCCTCGAATCCCTAACTTCTGCCTAGGTTCCCAACCCATTCCAAGCATCATTTTTAATGCAGGAGACACCCTACAATCCCTTACCATAGCTGATGATGTCGGGGCTACAACATCAGCGCCTATTAGTTTAAATTCTTATCAATATTATTTTCAGCATCTGTATTATTAATATTATTACTATCATTGATGACTGCTTCCACAACGTTGGTCTCCACTGCACCTCCCGGATATCGATTGTTCGCTGAATTCGAAGTCTTCCAATTTACGTTTCGGTAACTGTTTGGCTTCCAAACCCGTTTTCCATTTGTAGTGCCTGTAGCTGGTGTTGCCGATGTGCTTTGTTTGTTTACGTCGTCAAGTTTACGTAAAAACTCAGCAGCACCAAAGATTGACACTTGCGGATTTATGGACCATGCATATTGAACTTCTTTGGGAAAGTGACGCATTATATCATTGACTAAAAGCTTCTCCGGGATAGGATAAGAGAGCATCTTAGCTTGTCCCGTCAATGCTAGAAAATGTCCCAGCATAGTAGAATGTTTAGTAGTATCCCAGGTATTGCAAATGATATTCCTTCGTAGTAAATTTTGTTCAGCCTCTCCCCAATATGTATCTAAAAAGTCTTTCTTGAAATCTTCAAGTCCCGTCCATTTTTCTCTGTAGAGTCTTGCCCAGTTTCTTACTTCTCCTTCCAAACATTCAATTATTAGATCAACATCCTGCTCACTGTTGGGGATTTTCTTCATGTATGATGTTAAATCTTCAATAAATGATACTGCATGAATCTTGGATTTCCCCGGATATTTGGGTTTTTCACTAAGAAGGTTTTGTGTTCCGTAATAGGCTCGTCTTTCGTCCACAAAAGAAGGCAGCATGCATTGCGGTGTGGTCTGAACCTTAATTTCTGCTTCTAGTTTGCCAAGACGAACGTTTAAAATTCCAATTGTCCGACGTAATTGTTGATTCATTAATTTCACTGCTTCTAAAGTACTTTTACTTTTTACAACACTTCCTTCCCTGACAGATTTAGGTATAGATTTTTGTTTCGGCATCTTTGTTGTGTAGCTGTTTATGTTTACTTGAATTGTAGCCCCTGAAAATATTTTTTTTTATTGAATTCTATGGGAAAGTTATTTGTTATACTATTTTAATCATTCATTTATTTATTATAATTTTCTCTATAATATTCAATATTAATTAATTTAATACTTTATGTTGTATTATTTATTTCTTATTTATTACTTGTTACTTATTTATTGTTTGATCATAATTTATTGGCAATTTTTTTTTGTATGATTTGTTGTATATGAGCGATATATATAAATTTTTTTTTTTTTGATTATGATATTGAATAACAATTTATTAAGACAGCGTTATCACTCTCACGTTTGAAAACCTCCATCCATTACACGAACAACAAATTGTAGGCTAAAAAGCCTACATATTACAGAGCCGCAAAAATCCAGTTTATAATCCTGGTCACGGCACCAAATTGTAACTCGCCCCCCCTGAGTACGTACTCTTCTCCAACCCGATAATACGAGTTCCCCTTCATATGGCCAAATGATCGTCTAGGAACCCTCACATCGCCACCCGTATAACCAATAGTTCTTTTTAGAGGTACGTTAGAGTTTAATAGATCTTAATAAATTGTGATTTCTTTATTATTTCTTTATTATTTATTCGTTATCGCCTACTCATACATAGATACTTACCTTAATCTGGAATAAACATAATAATAAACAATTATACTACATAACTTAAGTATATACTGCATACACCATTCAAACCTCCTCTCTGTAATACACAGTTTTGTAATATACATTAATTCAAACTTGAAATTGTAGAATGTAAACTGCTGTTGTTCATGCTAGGGGTTAAATGATCAAAGATCAGAGTCATAGTTTTAAGGAGATTTAGAACACTAGTAAGACAGAATATTTATAAAGGTGGTTAAGGGGCCCCCCCCCCCGAAGGGGAGGGAGGGACGCCCCCTCCATGTATAAAATACATGCCCGCGTCCGTCAAGTGCGATTCGTCCTTCATGCTTTATAACGCTCCACCCCATCAAAACCACCCCTAAAAATATATTTTTTCATTTTTTTTTATTTTTTTTTATAATCATATAATAAAGATCTAATCAAAGATCCAAATTAAATCAATATTAGTAAATAATACAATATCTACTTCTTGTAACGGAAATAGATACCTTATAATATCATTCATGTAAATAAGGTCTCACGACCTGGCTTATAGCACTCCATCAAGGAATAACTATTAGATAAATGTGGACATTGCTCGACCACATGATAGCAAACCCAGCACAAACATAAAATGATTGTCGGGTAATTGTCGGGAAGAAAGAATTGTAAGCAATATTGGTCGACCTCACTCCAAGTATATCCGATCCAGAGGCATGGCCCAAGGTTGATTAGATCAACAGCTAGGCTAGTTATAAACTCCGTTACCTCCCCCTGAGTACGTATACAGCAGGGATCCATAGCTCGGAGATGAATAACCAGACCTCCCTCTTTAGAGAAAACTCGGGATCAAGAGCCAGTTCCAAGTATTACAGACGATTCTAAATAATTGTTGGGTAATTGTCGGAGAAAAATGAAGAATTGTAAGCAATATTGGTCGACCTCACTCCAAGTATATCCGATCCAGAGGCATGGCCCAAGGTTGATTAGATCAACAGCTAGGCTAGTTATAAACTCCGTTACCTCCCCCTGAGTACGTATACAGCAGGGATCCATAGCTCGGAGATGAATAACCAGACCTCCCTCTTTAGAGACAACTCGGGATCAAGAGCCAGTTCCAAGTATTACAGACGATTCTAAATAATTGTTGGGTAATTGTCGGAGAAAAATGAAGAATTGTAAGCAATATTGGTCGACCTCACTCCAAGTATATCCGATCCAGAGGCATGGCCCAAGGTTGATTAGATCAACAGCTAGGCTAGTTATAAACTCCGTTACCTCCCCCTGAGTACGTATACAGCAGGGATCCATAGCTCGGAGATGAATAACCAGACCTCCCTCTTTAGAGACAACTCGGGATCAAGAGCCAGTTCCAAGTATTACAGACGATTCTCTGCACATGTGCAGTCGTAGATCGATATAGAGAATGCAGTAGATATGTTCATATGCATGAACTAAGTTTGCTACAACATGGTAGATTTGTTGTCAAAATTAAAAAATGCAAGGTATTGAAACACATAGATTTGTGCTAAAGCCAGGCATCATTAAATTTTCTCTTTTTTTTTTTTTAATAATCAATATGAATAATGAACAATGCCATTATGAATAAGTAAGTATAATATGGACTTAATTCGGATCCGATTAAGCCTAGAAAAACACATATATAGTTTTCAATCAAGATAAACAACAGGTTTACATCCGTCATTGATAGTTATTATCAATACGGGAATTGAACCCGTGACAACTCCATAGCGTCTTGAAAGGATCAAACATCCATTTCACAATATAGTCATAAATTTATGACAGGTAATATTAGCAATTACCGTAGCTGCCAATCTATAATTTATCTGAAGGAATCGAACCGTCAAACCACAGTATGCATAATCTATAATAGATAATCTGCAGGATTCGAACCCGCGACTACACTGATTAACAACACAACCACGGAAGATAGCTTCTCTATCTCCGAAAGTTGAGAAAACGTAATCTAGTGTCACGAGAGAGTCGAACTCCCAACTTCACAACATAAAATTTATGTTTGAAAAGAATTATCATAGATCATCAAGCATTAATGTAATTAAAGGAATCGAACCCTCATTTCATAATATCGAATACTGTTTATTAACTGTAGTAAATAAACAGCATTCCGTAATCCCGCTTGGGAGAACTGTCTGTCGTTTAACTTTTCACAGGATTCGAACCCGCAAACACCACTATGATTAACAACACAACCACGGAAGAAAGGTAGCCTTCTTTATTCCAAAAGTTGAGTAAAATAATAATCAAGTGTTGCGAGAGAATCGAACTCCCTATAAACAGTATAAACAACATAAAATTATATTTGGTAAAAGAATTGCCATACAATGCCAAGCAATTATTTATTTGAAGGAATTGAACCTTCATTCCACAGTATTCTTATCCTGTAATAGTCAAACGGAATTTAGTGATCTCACTCGAAGGTTGAGAGTCACACCCGTTATGTATACTTCTCACAGGACTCGAACCCGCGAGTTCCACTCGGTTCAACGACACAACCACAGATGATAGGTAACACAATTTCTGGTTTACCTATAAGCCACCCACTCCACTTCACTCATTTAATTAAACAACATTATATATGTATATACATATATCTACGACTTCTAAGACCTAGGTAAATAATAAAAGTGAAATTGTTACAACAGTTTATTTAAAAAATATCTCCGATTTTACTGGTTTTACCGAGACAACCTAATTCTAAGGTTTTGAATGATATTTATTTTAGACCATGCCAAAACACTAGAATCTGGCCCAATAGCTCAGTTGGTAGTAGCCCTGCCTTCTGAACTGTGGGTTGTGGGTTCGATTCCCACTCAGGACAAACATTTGTGTGATGAACATAGGTGTTTGTTCTGTGTCTGGGTGTCATATTGTATTCTATGTATGTATTTACAAACAAAAAAGTATCTAAGTATTGTATCAGTTATCTGGTTCCCATAGCACAAGCTTTGCTTAGTTTGGGGCTAGATGGCGCTGTGTGAGATGTCCACACATATTATTATTATTATTATTATTATAATCTTATATGAACCTTCTTACCTCCAAACGTACCTTTTTACACATAACCTCATTTCAGGATTTTTGAACAAGAAAGTAATCTATCTTTCAAGTCAACTGAAGTTACCACCGTGGATTATATGAGTATTAACACGTCTTGTACTACATAAAATAGCAATCGCACAGCATAAAAATTACGTACAAAATATAAAAGAGCAAATATTAGTAAATACATATTGTAGTCTATAGTTACTTTATCCTTGTTTTATAGTTAGATTCCCTTGACGACCCTACAATAGCAACCGATCGGCCGCTATTTTGTATCATTATATTTAGCCGAGGATTTCAGTGTATGAAACAATTATTCCAATTTTACAACTACCTGATAGGTAGAGAGTATTTAGATAACATGAAATGTTTATGAAGATAATCTAAGATTTCTCTATATTATTGAATTTTATTACCATTTGAAATATTTCTATGAGAATTTTGATGTAACTTAGCTTTACCACGAACTCGCCTAAATGGTATTCGTTTATTCTTAATTAGAATTCTATCGACAACATCTTATAAAAATCCGCTCATTAATGATTTAATGAATTCATTCCATACACCTAGCAATCAACAGAACTCATACTCGATCTAGACTTTCAATCCTTCACACTCGTCCCTTAATCTAGTTCCTCCTGACACTTTTCATAATAGCAATTCAGCCGCCATTATACATGAGCATCTCACACAAGATTTTTAGAGTTGCCGTTTTCTTTTCTGATCCAAATATCTCAACACTTACCGAATAATTTCCAGACACATTTGTACACAATTTATCAGGAAGATCACCGTAATCTAGCAATGTAATCACAATTAGGAACCCTACCTAGGTATAATCTAAATCACGGGGAAAAACGCAAAATAAAATATTGTCTCACAGTTAGTAAGCCGTAAAACAAAAAACTGCTAGCACACTCAAAAGTAAAAGAATATCATTATACGTGTAATTCGCCTAAACCCTCATACATTTCGAAAAACAAGTAACGAATTAACCTCTAACTACTCACGTACCACCGCGCCGTGCTGATTTAAATTACACACAAGCACTCACTCTAAAAAAGCCCTCGGTTTTTCCTTTTTTTCCACGTATTTTCACGTTTCGTACCGTTCCCCGACTGACGCGCACCTCCTCCTTCACTTGTTTTTTTTTTTTTCTCTTTTTTTTTTTCGTCAACATAAAACCTCCTTGATTATTCCCGCGCTTTAGCTTATTACGTAGTAGACTTTTGTTTTATTACAACGCCATGTATGTCTTACCTATCAAACTTTTTTAACCTTTACTCGATCTTACTGAATTTTACGGAATGATGCAAGTGCTGTTAGACACCCACGCTAGATGGCGTTAAACTGAAAACTAGTACGTAATCCAAAACTTATCTCAACGAGTGATTTAGTTACAGTATGTATTGATAAACATCACAACTCAATGCTCAGAAAACTTGATTTAAATTGGCATAACATAATTTAGTTATTGGTTTAAAGGATAAAGTGATTTGTTGATTGATCGGCGCACTATACTGTGATTGGTCAACTTGACAGTAGCAAATTAATGTCATACTCATATCAGAGTTTATTGGCAGAAATATACTATGAAAATAGCGTGGTTATGGCGACATTGGGGATGCCGCGTCAGAAGTCTGGTGGGAAATTATCTCTGGTTCTACTTTGCCAATGAGATCACTGCAGAAGACAGTTACCACCAGTCCACAATTATATCAAGCTTAAATAATAAGCTTATAATAATAATAATAATAACGCAAACGATCACATACATAGATCCAGGACCCTAACTAGGATTCCCTGTGTCTAGCGACCCAGGAACTATGAGGACCATGGTCCCACAGCACCCAGACTCGGAACAAGTATTCACACTTTTATTTTTCTGTGCATAAATACTTGTCCTGTCGCGGGAATCGAACTTGCCGCCTCCGGGTTATGCTGACTTGCTCAACCACCACGCTGCAGAGGATATCAAAAATAATAAAGTGGTTCAACCTTGTAGAATGGAAATAAAACCACAAACTACAGTTCAGAAAGCGGGAATATTAACTGAGCTATAGAACCAGTCAATTTGTATTCACAAAACTTTACGATGTAGAATATTACATGAGGTTACTAAGAATCGACAAAACCTTCAAATTTTTAGTGGAAACTCATCAGTTTTTTTTACAATTTGTAAAACAACATAAAAACTTTCTTAAAATCTAAACTATTCCGAGATCTTTGTTAACTATATCCAAGCCTTAACTTATATAATTACTATAAAGCTTTCCCTCCACAAGTCAGAGTTGCCAAGAAAACAAACAAACTGTGGCTGCTTCTATTTCACACACCCGCTAGTTCCGCTGATTACACACAAACTTCCCGCGGTGCTAGGGTTGTATCCATTAACGTAGTACCGCCGCTTTTGGTTCGGTCATTTGTTGCAACAACCAATCCTCCCCGAGATATTATTAAGTATATAAGTTCTTTGTACGACGTACGCCTAATGTATTAAATGAAAATACGAATAGGTCTATGTTGTCCAAACGAAGCGGTGTGATTCTTTAAAATAATGTGTTTTGCGTCAGTAACCGACTCCCAAAAGAAATATATTGAATACTATGTCCAAAAATTGGTCGGAGTAATTCTTACTTTTTAGTTTCCGGGAAAAACAGACACCAGACGGTAAGGCGTGATGATATTATTAAAATACATACTTATCTATCAGGAAATAGAGTTATCTATCTATACTTAATTTAAAAAAATACTTACATACAAATTAGATTTTGTCAAAGCATTGATGAGAATTAAACCATAGAGACTTGATAACCCTATTCCTTAAAACGCACGGCGTGACGTCCGGAGCGCCGACTTGCGAACGAGTTGTAAATTTTCAATCTAACTTGAAGTTGTCCGGATCGAAGCTCGAGTGACTGTCGTATCGGGTATCGTGTAACGCGTGAAGAAACTTCTTCCGCGTAAACATGAGGGATAACCAAGTTTTAGTTGTAAGGTTTCACGAGACTTTTTAGTATTCAATGTTTATAAATTACACGATTCAAACTTTGTAAAGTTTTAAAATACCATTAGAATTTATTAATTATAACATAATAAATGTTATATTGTATTCTATGTATATATTTACGAGTTACGATCAAAAAGTATATTTTGAGTATTCTATCAGATCCCATAGTTTGGATGCTAGTAGCTATAGCGCTGTGTGAAATAACCAAAAAATATTTTTTTTATACTTTTACTAAAAAAAAAATCAATAACATGACACAAGAGAATATCTGGATGTTTTCATGTAGCATGGTCGGTAGGGTAGCTGGACAAAACTCCAAATATCCTAGGAATCAAGATTCGTGTTATAATTATTATGGCTCGCATGGCCAAATGGAAAACAAACAAAATAAAATTAAAAAACACTTATTTGACAATAATACTTTCAGCTCTAGAGACATTATCAAAAATCCTTTTCAGTTCCACACAATAATTGAATACCAACAACACTATCATCCATAATTAATCTCGCTCAAAAGTCAGCTCTTGTTAAAAACAAGAGCAGATGTATATACGCCTGAATATATTCACAAAGGGATTCGATAATTTAACATTGCGTGTTTCCATTCGGATTTCAGATAATGTATAATGGTCGCTATTTGACTAATGTTTCTGGCAACACCGATTGTGCAAACCGAATAAGCTATTTATAATAAATAATGTTTAGATAGTGCAATTTAAATAAACGTAGAGACCTTTATAGAGCAGTAAAAATTAATAATTATTTTTTAGTAGTTAATATTCATTATTTCATTTATTGATACTTTTGATAATAACAGAATAATTAACCCTTCTTACTTTACTGAATCTTACTACGTTACAGAATTTTTTCTGGTGTCAGAATTTTTAAACCACTTGAACGCTTCTGACTTGGTTGTCTAATGACAATACCGCTCTCGTTATAAAACCATTTTTATTAATGGTCTTCTATTCAAGCAAGTTTGGCTTTACTTAACATTACCGATCAGTTCGACTAAACGCGCCAATTTTTATATAAATAATTTTTTTGTAATAGTTTAGTATCAACTCTTTACTTGAATTGGCTGTATTTTAAGCATTGAGCTAATAATAAAAATGTTACTTTTGTAATGTTACAAAACACTTCAGTTAATACATATTTGGTAATGATGTTAACTCCATTTTGGGGCAAATACACTTTCAAACAAAAATCGCCAACTTGACATAAATTGTAAAACTTGTACACCAAGTTTCAAAATCCGATAAAAAATGAAAGTACTAATATCCGGACAGATGAAAGAAAATTTCGCGAGAAAAAGCAGATACTATTGCTCACTTCGTTAGTTTCATCAATAATAATAGTTACATTTTTAACTTTAATTCTTCCTACTAATTTTCAAATGCTGCAAATGTACCAAACTTGTATCCAATTTATTCTTTCACTGAGTAATCGATCACGAATAAAAGTTTAACAAAACTGACGGAAATAATAATATCAGAATGCGTACTGAAGAATAATTCCATTCCGCTCCGAAAAGTGCTCGGCGCGGGTCGCATGTGCGTTATTTATGAATTTCAGAACAAAACCGATAAAACTTTGTAACTCGCCCCCCCTGAGTAAAATACTCTTCTCCAAGCCGATAATACGAGTTCCCCTTCATATGGCCAAATGATCGTCTAGGAACCCTTACATTGCCATCCGTATAACCAATAGTTCTTTTTAGAGGTACGTTAGAGTTTAATAGATCTTAATAAATTGTGATTTCTTTATTATTTTTTTATTATTTATTCGTTATCGCCTACTCATACATAGATACTTACCTTAATCTGGAATAAACATAATAATAAACAATTATACTACATAACTAAGTATATGTTGCATACACCATTCAAACCTCCTCTCTGTAATACACAGTTTTGTAATATAAATTAATTCAAACTTGAAATTGTAGAATGTAAACTGCCCTGTTGTTCATGCTAGGGGTTAAATGATCGAAGATCAGAGTCATAATTTTAAGGACATTTAGGACACTAGTAAGACAGAATATTTATAAAGGTGGTTAAGGGGGCCCCCCCCAAAGGGGAGGGAGGGACGCCCCCTCCATGTATAAAATACATGCCCGCGTCCGTCAAGTGCGATTCGTCCTTCATGCTTTATAACGCTCCACCCCATCAAAACCACCCCTAAAAATATATTTTTTCATTTTTTTATATTTTTTTTATAATCATATAATAAAGATCTAATCAAAGATCCAAATTAAATCAATATTAGTAAATAATACAATATCTACTTCTTGTAACGGAAATTGATACCTTATAATATCATTCATGTAAATAAGGTCTCACGACCTGGCTTATAGCACTCCATCAAGGAATAACTATTAGATAAATGTGGACATTGCTCGACCACATGATAGCAAACCCAGCACAAACATAAAATGATTGTCGGGTAATTGTCGGAGAAGAAAGAATTGTAAGCAATATTGGTCGACCTCACTCCAAGTATATCCGATCCAGAGGCATGGCCCAAGGTTGATTAGATCAACAGCTAGGCTAGTGTATAAACTCCGTTACCTCCCCCTGAGTACGTATACAGCAGGGATCCATAGCTCGGAGATGAATAACTAGACCTCCCTCTTTAGAGACAACTCGGGATCAAGAGCCAGTTCCAAGTATTACAGACGATTCTAAAAGATTGTTGGGTAATTGTCGGAGAAAAATGAAGAATTGTAAGCAATATTGGTCGACCTCACTCCAAGTATATCCGATCCAGAGGCATGGCCCAAGGTTGATTAGATCAACAGCTAGGCTAGTTATAAACTCCGTTACCTCCCCCTGAGTACGTATACAACAGGGATCCATAGCTCGGAGATGAATAACCAGACCTCCCTCTTTAGAGACAACTCGGGATCAAGAGCCAGTTCCAAGTATTACAGACGATTCTCTGCACATGTGCAGTCGTAGATCGATATAGAGAATGCAGTAGATATGTTCATATGCATGAACTAAGTTTGCTACAACATGGTAGATTTGTTGTCAAAATTAAAAGATGCAAGGTATTGAAACACATAGATTTGTGCTAAAGCCAGGCATCATTAAATTTTCTCTTTTTTTTAATAATCAATATGAATAATGAACAATGCCATTATGAATAAGAAAGTATAATATGGACTTAATTCGGATCCGATTAAGCCTAGAAAAACACATATATAGTTTTCAATCAAGATAAACAACAGGTTTACATCCGTCATTGATAGTTATTATCAATACGGGAATTGAACCCGTGACAACTCCATAGCGTCTTGAAAGGATCAAACATCCATTTCACAATATAGTCATAAATTTATGACAGGTAATATTAGCAATTACCGTAGCTGCCAATCTATAATTTATCTGAAGGAATCGAACCGTCAAACCACAGTATGCATAATCTATAATAGATATTCTACAGGATTCGAACCCGTGACTACACTGATTAACAACACAACCACGGAAGATAGCTTCTCTATCTCCGAAAGTTGAGAAAACGTAATCTAGTGTCACGAGAGAGTCGAACTCCCAACTTCACAACATAAAATTTATGTTTGAAAAGAATTATCATAGATCATCAAGCATTAATGTAATTAAAGGAATCGAACCCTCATTTCATAATATCGAATACTGTTTATTAACTGTAGTAAATAAACAGCATTCCCTTGCTTGGGAGCTTGGGAGAACTGTCTGTAGTTTAACTTTTCACAGGATTCGAACCCGCAAACACCACTATGATTAACAACACAACCACGGAAGAAAGGTAGCCTTCTTTATTCCCGAAAATTGAGTAAAATAATAATCAAGTGTTGCGAGAGAATCGAACTCCCTATAAACAGTATAAACAACATAAAATTATATTTGGTAAAAGAATTGCCATACAATGTCAAGCAATTATTTATTTGAAGGAATTGAACCTTCATTCCACAGTATTCTTATCCTGTAATAGTCAAACGAAATTTAGTGATCTCACTCGAAGGTTGAGAGTCACACCCGTTATGTATACTTCTCACAGGACTCGAACCCGCGAGTTCCACTCGGTTCAACGACACAACCACAGATGATAGGTAACACAATTTCTGGTTAACCTATAAGCCACCAACTCCACTTCAATCATTTAATTAAGCAACATTATATATGTATATACATATATCTACGACTTCTAAGACCTAGGTAAATAATAAAAGTGAAATTGTTACAACAGTTTATTTAAAAAATATCTCTGATTTTACTGGTTTTACCGAGACAACCTAATTCTAAGGTTTTGAATGATATTTATTTTAGACCATGCCAAAACACTGGAATCTTATATGAACCTTCTTACCTCCAAACGTACCTTTTTACACATAACCTCACTTCAGGATTTTTGAACAAGAAAGTAATCTATCTTTCAAGTCAACTGAAGTTACCACCGTGGATTATATGAGTATTAACACGTCTTGTACTACATAAAATAGCAATCGCACAGCATAAAAATTACGTACAAAATATAAAAGAGCAAATATTAGTAAATACATATTGTAGCGTATAGTTACTTTATCCTTGTTTTATAGTTAGATTCCCTTGACGACCCTACAATAGCAACCGATCGGCCGCTATTTTGTATCATTATATTTAGCCGAGAATTTCAGTGTATGAAACAATTATTCCAATTTTACAACTACCTGATAGGTAGAGAGTATTTAGATAACATGAAATGTTTATGAAGATAATCTAAGATTTCCCTATATTATTGAATTTTATTACCATTTGAAATATTTCTATGAGAATTTTGATGTAACTTAGCTTTACCACGAACTCGCCTAAATGGTATTCGTTTATTCTTAATTAGAATTCTATCGACAACATCTTATAAAAATCCGCTCATTAATGATTTAATGAATTCATTCCATACACCTAGCAATCAACAGAACTCATACTTGATCTAGACTTTCAATCCTTCACACTCGTCCCTTAATCTAGTTCCTCCTGACACTTTTCATAATAGCAATTCAGCCGCCATTATACATGAGCATCTCACACAAGATTTTTAGAATTGCCGTTTTCTTTTCTGATCCAAATATCTCAACACTTACCGAATAATTTTCAGACACATTTGTACACAATTTATCAGGAAAATCACCGTAATCTAGCAATGTAATCACAATTAGGAACCCTACCTAGGTATAATCTAAATCACGGGGAAAAACGCAAAATAAAATATTGTCTCACAGTTAGTAAGCCGTAAAACAAAACACTGCTAGCACACTCAAAAGTAAAAGAATATCATTATACGTGTAATTCGCCTAAACCCTCATACATTTCGAATAACAAGTAACGAATTAACCTCTAACTACTCACGTACCGCCGCGCCGTGCTGATTTAAATTACACACAAGCACTCACTCTAAAAAAACCCTCGATTTTTCCTTTTTTCCACGTTTCGTACCGTTCCCCGCCTGACGCGCCCCTCTTCTCCTTTCACTTGTTTTTTTTCTCTCTTTTTTTTTTGTCAAAATAAAAACTCCTTGATTATTCCCGCGCTTAGCTTATTACGTAGTTGACTTTTGTTTTATTACAGCGCCATGTATGTCTTACCTATTAAACCTTTTTAACCTTTATTCGATCTTATTGAATTTTACGGAATGATGCAAGTGCTGTTAGACACCAACGCTAGATGGCGTTAAACTGAAAACTAGTACGTAATCCAAAACTCATCTCAACGAGTGATTTAGTTACAATCGCCCCCTAAATTTTACGAGTTTACTAACGAGTTAAAATTTACTACTAAAATAATACAGCCAATTTTTTTAAATTTAATTAACATCATTTTTGATGTTTACGGGTCTGGCCTTTCTTCTCCCCAACAATCACACTCATTTTAAAGCACATAGAAAATGAAATGGATTCAAGTCAGTAAAAAATATTTGTAAATTTAATATTTAGGATAATGTAATGATCAGTTGTATCTACTTATAATAAGCCTTCTAGATAGTGTATTGAAATATGTAAAATTTTATATTTATATTTTAATAAATGTGATTGCGCCGTAACCTAACCCAACATTTTTTTTTTAATTATATTTATTAATGGAAGCTAACTCTAACTATTTAAAATCTAATTAATCTAATACAAATATAAAATTACTCGAGTACAAATTTTACCAAATAATAATAATAATTATAAAATTACCAATCAGCTATTTATTGTCAAGTCTGGGGGTAGGTACTGAACGTGTATTAATATGGCCTAATTTTTTTTCAATGTGTAACAACTTAAGGGGTTTTTATGCATTACAACTTGCTTGATGTGCCTGTAATTAGTTATCTTACGGGGACCTTCCTTCAATACATTATCTTATATAGACCTTCTTTCAATACATTGAGTATTGATTGTTATAATGAACATAAACATGCTACTCACGTGACCCAACAGACATCTTTCATTCTTAATTTACAACCTTTTATTTTTATTTTAACCAAAAAATTGTGTTATTTGTAAAACTTAACAATAGTAAAATGCAAAATAATTAATTACAACTTCTAGAGACGATAATTCTATAAAATAACCAAGAGTACTTTTTCCAGTATGACCATGCATGAACTAACAAGCTTTACGAGTTAACGAGTCGAGTCTACAACTACATTAATTTCACTATTTCTATACTTTTACTCTTTATAACACTTCCTAGGTATAGATTTTGGTTTCGGCATCTTTGTTTAATTTAACTGTTTTTATTTACTTAAATTGTATCGCCTGAAAATATAAATGTTTATTTAAATACTATGTAAAAGTTATTTGTTATTATTTAAAGCTATTATGATATTGAATATCAATTTATTAAGACACAGCTTTGTTACTCTCACGTTTGAAGACCTCCATCCATTACACGAACAACAAATTGTAGGCTAAAAAGCCTACATATCACAGAGCCGCAAAAATCCAGTTTATAATCCTGGTCACGGCACCAAATTGTAACTCGCCCCCCCTGAGTAAAATACTCTTCTCCAAGCCGATAATACGAGTTCCCCTTCATATGGCCAAATGATCGTCTAGGAACCCTTACATTGCCATCCGTATAACCAATAGTTCTTTTTAGAGGTACGTTAGAGTTTAATAGATCTTAATAAATTGTGATTTCTTTATTATTTTTTTATTATTTATTCGTTATCGCCTACTCATACATAGATACTTACCTTAGACTGGAATAAACATAATAATAAACAATTATACTACATAACTAAGTATATGTTGCATACACCATTCAAACCTCCTCTCTGTAATACACAGTTTTGTAATATAAATTAATTCAAACTTGAAATTGTAGAATGTAAACTGCCCTGTTGTTCATGCTAGGGGTTAAATGATCGAAGATCAGAGTCATAATTTTAAGGACATTTAGGACACTAGTAAGACAGAATATTTATAAAGGTGGTTAAGGGGGCCCCCCCCGAAGGGGAGGGAGGGACGCCCCCTCCATGTATAAAATACATGCCCGCGTCCGTCAAGTGCGATTCGTCCTTCATGCTTTATAACGCTCCACCCCATCAAAACCACCCCTAAAAATATATTTTTTCATTTTTTTATATTTTTTTTATAATCATATAATAAAGATCTAATCAAAGATCCAAATTAAATCAATATTAGTAAATAATACAATATCTACTTCTTGTAACGGAAATTGATACCTTATAATATCATTCATGTAAATAAGGTCTCACGACCTGGCTTATAGCACTCCATCAAGGAATAACTATTAGATAAATGTGGACATTGCTCGACCACATGATAGCAAACCCAGCACAAACATAAAATGATTGTCGGGTAATTGTCGGAGAAGAAAGAATTGTAAGCAATATTGGTCGACCTCACTCCAAGTATATCCGATCCAGAGGCATGGCCCAAGGTTGATTAGATCAACAGCTAGGCTAGTGTATAAACTCCGTTACCTCCCCCTGAGTACGTATACAGCAGGGATCCATAGCTCGGAGATGAATAACTAGACCTCCCTCTTTAGAGACAACTCGGGATCAAGAGCCAGTTCCAAGTATTACAGACGATTCTAAAAGATTGTTGGGTAATTGTCGGAGAAAAATGAAGAATTGTAAGCAATATTGGTCGACCTCACTCCAAGTATATCCGATCCAGAGGCATGGCCCAAGGTTGATTAGATCAACAGCTAGGCTAGTTATAAACTCCGTTACCTCCCCCTGAGTACGTATACAACAGGGATCCATAGCTCGGAGATGAATAACCAGACCTCCCTCTTTAGAGACAACTCGGGATCAAGAGCCAGTTCCAAGTATTACAGACGATTCTCTGCACATGTGCAGTCGTAGATCGATATAGAGAATGCAGTAGATATGTTCATATGCATAAACTAAGTTTGCTACAACATGGTAGATTTGTTGTCAAAATTAAAAGATGCAAGGTATTGAAACACATAGATTTGTGCTAAAGCCAGGCATCATTAAATTTTCTCTTTTTTTTAATAATCAATATGAATAATGAACAATGCCATTATGAATAAGAAAGTATAATATGGACTTAATTCGGATCCGATTAAGCCTAGAAAAACACATATATAGTTTTCAATCAAGATAAACAACAGGTTTACATCCGTCATTGATAGTTATTATCAATACGGGAATTGAACCCGTGACAACTCCATAGCGTCTTGAAAGGATCAAACATCCATTTCACAATATAGTCATAAATTTATGACAGGTAATATTAGCAATTACCGTAGCTGCCAATCTATAATTTATCTGAAGGAATCGAACCGTCAAACCACAGTATGCATAATCTATAATAGATATTCTACAGGATTCGAACCCGTGACTACACTGATTAACAACACAACCACGGAAGATAGCTTCTCTATCTCCGAAAGTTGAGAAAACGTAATCTAGTGTCACGAGAGAGTCGAACTCCCAACTTCACAACATAAAATTTATGTTTGAAAAGAATTATCATAGATCATCAAGCATTAATGTAATTAAAGGAATCGAACCCTCATTTCATAATATCGAATACTGTTTATTAACTGTAGTAAATAAACAGCATTCCCTTGCTTGGGAGCTTGGGAGAACTGTCTGTAGTTTAACTTTTCACAGGATTCGAACCCGCAAACACCACTATGATTAACAACACAACCACGGAAGAAAGGTAGCCTTCTTTATTCCCGAAAATTGAGTAAAATAATAATCAAGTGTTGCGAGAGAATCGAACTCCCTATAAACAGTATAAACAACATAAAATTATATTTGGTAAAAGAATTGCCATACAATGTCAAGCAATTATTTATTTGAAGGAATTGAACCTTCATTCCACAGTATTCTTATCCTGTAATAGTCAAACGAAATTTAGTGATCTCACTCGAAGGTTGAGAGTCACACCCGTTATGTATACTTCTCACAGGACTCGAACCCGCGAGTTCCACTCGGTTCAACGACACAACCACAGATGATAGGTAACACAATTTCTGGTTAACCTATAAGCCACCAACTCCACTTCAATCATTTAATTAAGCAACATTATATATGTATATACATATATCTACGACTTCTAAGACCTAGGTAAATAATAAAAGTGAAATTGTTACAACAGTTTATTTAAAAAATATCTCTGATTTTACTGGTTTTACCGAGACAACCTAATTCTAAGGTTTTGAATGATATTTATTTTAGACCATGCCAAAACACTGGAATCTTATATGAACCTTCTTACCTCCAAACGTACCTTTTTACACATAACCTCACTTCAGGATTTTTGAACAAGAAAGTAATCTATCTTTCAAGTCAACTGAAGTTACCACCGTGGATTATATGAGTATTAACACGTCTTGTACTACATAAAATAGCAATCGCACAGCATTAAAATTACGTACAAAATATAAAAGAGCAAATATTAGTAAATACATATTGTAGCGTATAGTTACTTTATCCTTGTTTTATAGTTAGATTCCCTTGACGACCCTACAATAGCAACCGATCGGCCGCTATTTTGTATCATTATATTTAGCCGAGAATTTCAGTGTATGAAACAATTATTCCAATTTTACAACTACCTGATAGGTAGAGAGTATTTAGATAACATGAAATGTTTATGAAGATAATCTAAGATTTCCCTATATTATTGAATTTTATTACCATTTGAAATATTTCTATGAGAATTTTGATGTAACTTAGCTTTACCACGAACTCGCCTAAATGGTATTCGTTTATTCTTAATTAGAATTCTATCGACAACATCTTATAAAAATCCGCTCATTAATGATTTAATGAATTCATTCCATACACCTAGCAATCAACAGAACTCATACTTGATCTAGACTTTCAATCCTTCACACTCGTCCCTTAATCTAGTTCCTCCTGACACTTTTCATAATAGCAATTCAGCCGCCATTATACATGAGCATCTCACACAAGATTTTTAGAATTGCCGTTTTCTTTTCTGATCCAAATATCTCAACACTTACCGAATAATTTTCAGACACATTTGTACACAATTTATCAGGAAAATCACCGTAATCTAGCAATGTAATCACAATTAGGAACCCTACCTAGGTATAATCTAAATCACGGGGAAAAACGCAAAATAAAATATTGTCTCACAGTTAGTAAGCCGTAAAACAAAACACTGCTAGCACACTCAAAAGTAAAAGAATATCATTATACGTGTAATTCGCCTAAACCCTCATACATTTCGAATAACAAGTAACGAATTAACCTCTAACTACTCACGTACCGCCGCGCCGTGCTGATTTAAATTACACACAAGCACTCACTCTAAAAAAACCCTCGATTTTTCCTTTTTTCCACGTTTCGTACCGTTCCCCGCCTGACGCGCCCCTCTTCTCCTTTCACTTGTTTTTTTTCTCTCTTTTTTTTTTGTCAAAATAAAAACTCCTTGATTATTCCCGCGCTTAGCTTATTACGTAGTTGACTTTTGTTTTATTACAGCGCCATGTATGTCTTACCTATTAAACCTTTTTAACCTTTATTCGATCTTATTGAATTTTACGGAATGATGCAAGTGCTGTTAGACACCAACGCTAGATGGCGTTAAACTGAAAACTAGTACGTAATCCAAAACTCATCTCAACGAGTGATTTAGTTACAATTTGGAAAATATGAATTTGAGTCCGCTTTTTCCGTGTTAGCGTATCCTTTCCTTTGTTGCACGATTATTTGATTAGATTTATGGATTTGGCAATTATTATGAAAATTTGTTCTTTGCGGTTGTTTGTCTGGTGTGGCCATAATACTAATTGCGGTTAATGGCGGGAAAACGAAAAAGGTCGCGTCACAGAATTGTTTTATTTTCCAAAATTTGTGTTATTTTCAGAGTTAGTGCATAACGCATCCAGCACTTAACAGCGTTAAGTGCTGGATTACATGCATGACTGTGGGAAAGTGGTATAATGATGGTGAAACGTTTCTTTTCGTGTTGTTTCCAAAACTCTATAGAAGCTTCTGGTAAAATTGCCACCACTTTACTAGAAGTATGACTAGACTAGACTAGACTATGACTTGACTTGATGACTTCGACTGTGACTTGACTTGACTCACATATGAATGAATTATATGGTGAAATGCTAACTGTTTGTATCTTGGCGACCACGGCAATACAAAAGACTGATTAGGAAAATGGATTTGGCGGATTGGCATGGGGTCCAGGGAGACCCGGTGAAACGGCTGACCGCTGGCCGCCCGCGAGACAGTAGGGGACCCGAACCTAGGAATTGCTTTTAACCTCCGCCCTAGGAGGCTGTCCTGCCATCCGTGTATAATCCTGTGTAGTGGTTGTCGTGCCGGAGTAGGAGACCGGAGTGGATCCCGGCAGTCATTACCAGGGGGGACCGGGGGCCCTTCCGTGCCCCATGCCAGTCAACCATAGTTCCTATTTCTGCACTCAGGTCTATAATTGCCATTCTTGTTGCTTGGAGCAAATGGCCTAGTGTTTTGCCACTCCTCTATTTTACCCTCATGATGCCACACAAAAAAAAGAGAAAAATTTACTCAGCGGTTCAACAATCCACTTTTCACGTTGATCTCTGCAATATCCGGGGCCTGCACAGTAATTTAAATGCTGTCCATTATCATCTCGAGTCAGCAAAGCCAGCCTTGCTCTTTTTGACGGAGACGCAGATAACTAGCCCGAGCGATACATCTTACTTGCATTACCCAGGGTACAAACTTGAACCAGCCTTTGTACGTCGCGCTGGGGTATGCTTGTATGTTCGGGAGGATATTTGCTGTCGTCGTCTAAACGGTTTTGAAGTGAGAGACCTGTCAATTTTGTGGGTACGCGTAGACTTTGGAGGTAAAACTCGAATCTACGCGTGTCTGTACAGGTCTCACAGCGGTGATGTGGAGACCACCCGTCTTTTTGAGCACATTTCTGAAGTATCGGATAAAGTTCTTGAGCAGTATCCTTCCGCTGAGTTAGTAATCCTCGGTGATTTTAACGCTCACCACCAGGAATGGTTGGGGTCCCGAGTTACTGACCACGCGGGAGGTGCTGCTTTCGAACTTGCCTTGACTCATGGTCTCACTCAAGTTGTAACCAAACCCACTAGAGTTCCTGACATTGAGACCCATGCGCCCTCTTTATTGGACCTCGTGCTGACTACCCATCCTAACTCCTATCAGGTGTCTATTGAACCACCTTTAGGCTCTTCAGACCACTGTTTAGTGAGAACGGTTGTGCCAATGGAACGACCTGTCAGCTCAAATCCTACTGGGAAGCGTAGAGTTTGGCATTACCGGTCTGCGGATTGGGATGGTCTGCGCGAATTTTACTCGTCCTACCCCTGGAGGGAGCTATGCTTTTTTTCGAGTAATCCTTGCACTTGTGCTGACTCTGTAGCCGATGTTGTGCTGCAAGGCATGGAATGCTTTATTCCAAGCTCCGTAGTACATGTTGGTGGACGGAGTCAGCCGTGGTTGGTGAAGCGCTAAGGCCTTCATTTATTTTTCCAATTTAATAATAATATATTTTCTTTGATATTTTCTAATTATTAACATTTATTTCCAATATCAATTGACTTTCTTTGATGAACGAACTAAGGTTAATATTAGAATTTCGCGCCCATATCCGAAACCTTCGAGTTCTCAGAGGGTCGAGATAGATGGCGTTAGCAGTACTAATAATCTGCAATTAACACACCGCTGATTGGTCTAATTATGTACCCGAATGTCAATCTTGGTAATGGCGATCTTCTCGTTTCGATTCCCGTGAAAGTAATACGCTGTCCCAAGTGAAAAATAGTTTTGTGACCTAAAATTCAAACCTTTGTGCCTGAAAACTGGCTAGTTTTGTGTCATACCCAGCCATTTAGTGACTGCATACGTAGTCACTCCAGAAGTAACAGGATCTACACGATTTCTTCGGATTACCAAAACGCCGGCCGGCGGCCCAACAAACTCGGGCTTGAGGATCTGCTGGAAGTACCGGGAGACGGTGATCTGCTCTGATTCGCATCTGCGAGTACCTGGTGAGGTGCTGGATGGTTGAGGTACGTGGGCTGCTGCATTTTCTGGTGTTGATTTTAGTTGTTCATCATTCTTGTCACTTGTCGCGGTTTAGTGTTCGGCCATATTTAATTTGCATCATAGGCGCTTAACATCGGACACTGATATCGGAACCAGAGGCGATGTGGGCTATTTACAAGCCCCTTCATAATAAGTTGGTCCTTTCGAGTCACGGATCGTTCCAGTGATATTTTTATATTTTACGTAATTTTGGTAAAATTATTATATTTAACGCAAATAACTTTGGTCATAGATTTTACGTAAACTTTGGTAAAATTCTAATACCTACGCTAAATTAAGTCGCATTATTTGATATAGATTTACGTAATTAATTGGTAATATCTCGTTCAAATAAAGTTGTACATGAAACGCTTTAAGTTATAATTTTCACCGCTATTTTTATTCCGTAGCTGCGAACTTAGTTTCTTGCTGCTATTTGTGAATTTAACCTTGCAATATTAATTTTTATTTTTGTGTTCTGTAATACAGTTAGTCACTATGACTGAAACTCAACTAAGTGAAGAAAATTTATTGGCTCTTTTAGAACAAAAGAAAGAATTGCTTTTTAAACGAATTAACCGTGTTTATGATGCCGCTAAAACTATAACATCGTTTGAGTCAACTTCCAGATTTAATGAAAACTTCATGACTGATTCGGAAACGGTAGACGAATTACGTAATAAGTTTGAGGGAATTGTTGATCAAATAAATCAAAAAAAGTTGCAAATTAATCCCAAATCCCGCGTTGACTATGCTTGTTTAGATGCCTTTGATGATTTATACAACAAAGTCAAACGCGTTCGTAATAAAATAATTAATGCCGTTATTTTGCCATCACGGAGTGACATAGAACCGAAGGTCGTGAGTTCGCATATTAACTTACCTCCTATAAACTTAGTAAGTTTTGATGGTCGTTCAGAAAATTGGCCCGCTTTTTACGAATCATTTAAAGCTAATGTTCATAACAATGATCAGCTGTGTGACTCGCAGCGGGTGCAGTATTTAGTCGGTAAACTGACTCACAACGCATTGAAGGTGACCGCCGGAATAGTTCCGACGGGCGATACCTATAAAATAATCTGGAACAGTTTGGTTAAAAAATACCAAGATAAACGTGCTTTATGTACGCACTATTTGAGCAATATTCTAGATATTAAAGGATGTTCGCACAACGCTAATAGCTTAGATTCATTTATAGAAAAATATGCCGCTTCTATATCCGCTTTAAAACAATTATCTATACCGGATCTTACTGATTTTATTCTTTTGCACTGTGCATTGAGGAAGATAGATATGCTAACGGTTCAGAGTTTCGAGTTATCAGTCCGAGACGTCGAAATACCTACCACTAAACAGCTGATATCTTTTGTTCAGGATCAGGCTAAGATTTTAGAGCGTTCGAATCCGTCTTCGTCATACCTTAACCAGCGAAACGTAAACAACAAACCGCCGGCCGCTATTACGTCACGTGAAGCTCGCACGGGCACACATACCTACAAGGCTTTTGTCGCTAGCGACGGACCTGCACCTACCGCGGATGCCACGCGCTGTGCGTTTTGCTGATAACGGTCACGCTCAACTTTATAATTGCGCGCAGTTTAAGAGCTCCCGTGATGCTAAATCGCGATACGATTTTATTAAATCGAAGCGTGGATGTGTGAATTGTTTAAGTGTAATGCATAACTTAACGACTTGCAATTCATCGTCAGTGTGCGAATTATGTAAAAAACGGCACCATACCTTGTTGCACTTTGACAATAAAACTAATAGGAACACATCCCGTACACATGTCGCTTGCGTTGAGGGCGAAGTACCAATGTTGCCACCGTGCACGTCTCCTACTATGGGCTCGTCCCCTATAGTGCCCACATTCTCCGCTTCGCTCGTCCCCCATATGGTAGATGCGTCTTTAAATAAAAATTTGTCCCCTACAGTGCCCGCATTTATTGCATCGTGTGGCCCTCATGCTAGAGGTACGTCCCCTAGTAGAGGTTTGTCCCCTACAACGCCCGCGCTCTCCACTTCGCTTGTCCCTCACGTTAATGACGTGCCCCTCACTAGAGGTTCGACCCCTATAACGCCTACATTCTCCGCTACGCTTGCCCCTTCCAATACGCTATACCCCCCTACTATGGCTGGGTCCCCAATGCGCATATGTCGCCAAGGACACTGTTCCCTTCTTCTACGCTTATCCCCCATACCGTAGATGGATCTCCTCATATTAATAGATCCTCTATAACGCTCGCCCCTACTTCTACGGTGGTCCCCCCAATTTTGCATGGACCCCCCAATACGCTTATGACTTCTGATACTCCCGTAGTTACTGCTCCGCTAGTGGTCCCCACTATGTTCACGCCTTGCATTACTGTTGCACCCGCATCGCACAATCCTGCGGTTTTACTTTCGGCCGAAATAAAACCGAAGTCAACCGTCTTATTGTCAACAGCTCAAGTGTACGCGCGACCTAATGGCAGTACGGGGCTGAAATCTGTTGTTAGATGCCTTATTGATAATGGCTCTCAAAACAACCTTATTACCACAGATTGTTGTCGCACATTGAACTTACCTATAATACCCTTGAGTAACTCTTTTGTCAAGGGTGTTGGCTCAACTTCACGCCCAATCATTGGTTATGTTCATTTGGATATTGAATCCCGCGTATACCCTGACCAGAAATACAACATACACGCGCTAGTCGTGGAGTGTATCACTGATCAGTTACCGTCACAATTCATCGAGTGTAATATGAATATAGATTTTCATAATTTACCTCTCGCTGACTTGAACTGGAACATCCCCGGAGACATTGATGTTGTGTTAGGCGCTCAACTTTTCCCGTATATTTACCTGGGGAATAGAGTAGATCTGGGTGGCCATGCCCCACCTGCGCTCTTGACCACATTCGGATATGTTCTGATGGGTGATTTTCCGCGTAATGACGCATTAGTACCTACCGCATCTTTCACTGCTTTAGCTCTAAATGAACTAGTGCAAAAGTTCTGGGAACTTGAAGAAGTGCCTAAAGTGCGTTTACTTTCACCGGAAGAGACAGAATGCGAAAATATCTTCACGTCTTCTGTGACCCGCGACGATGAAGGCCGATATACTGTACCGTTGCCATTTAAAAAGGATCCATCGGAACTTGGTAATACACACGCTGTCGCTTACCGCTGTTTCATCGCGCTAGAAAGAAAATTTCGCCATTCACAAAGCTTAAGGGAGAATTACAATAAAGTTATTCAAGATTACATTGATAACGGTTACCTTAGCTTAGTTGATGTTCCCGAAACTTCAGGCGCTGGGTATTACATCCCGCACCACGCTGTTGTTCGAGCTGATAAACCAATGCCACGTATAGTTTTAGATGCGAACGCTCGGTCACATACTGGTCTCTCTTTGAATGACGTCATTCATATTGGTCCAAATTTACAAACCGATCTATTTCTATTGCTTTTGCAGTTTCGGTTATTTCCGGTAGCCATGAACGCCGATATAAAGCAAATGTACTTACGCATAGGTGTACCCGTTGACCAGCGAAAATACTTGCGTATATTGTTTCGATTCAACGAGAACGAACCAGTGCGCACATACGCTTTCAACCGCTTACCTTTCGGTCTTAAGTCGAGCCCCTATATAGCTATGCGCACTGTGCGCCAGCTGGCATCTGACATGAGTCCATATTTCCCTGACGCATCTAAGATAGCAGAGACTTGTCTATACATGGACGATCTAGTTTATTCTGCTCATAACGAAGACACCGCTATGCAGTTGGCACAAGATCTCATTAAGATGTTCCAATCAGGTGATTTTGAACTAGTAAAATGGTCTAGTAATTCTCCAGTGCTTCTAAATAGCCTGCCTAATTCGCACCGCAAATCCCTTGAATTCGACGCTGAGAATAACGTTTCAAAGGTTTTGGGTCTGTCATGGGACCCTACTGAAGATAATTTTTTCTTCACTTCCGCTCCAGTCCCAGACAAATGCACAAAACGAAACATATTGTCGGTCGTTGCTCGTCTGTTCGACGTTCTCGGCTTGGTTGCCCCCATTATTCTTTACGCCAAGCTGCTTATTAAAGAATTATGGTTAAGCAACTGTGGCTGGGATGATCCTGCTCCCGAGAACGTTGTGATTCGCTTCTCCGCTCTGGTGCAGGAATTTCCTCTGCTCAACAACGTGCGCATTCCACGTCATGTAGGCGTCTACATTGACTGTGTGCTGCATCTTGTCGCTTTTTGCGATGCTAGCATGAATGGGTATGGGTGTGTGGTCTATGCGCACTGTACTCACTCTTCTGGCATCAGCGTTCGCTTACTTTGCGCAAAATCAAAGGTGTCGCCGACCAAAGTCACCACTCTCGCCCGCCTTGAGTTATGCGCCGCCGTACTCATGGCCAAACTGGTCAAAACCGTTCACGATGCGTACGCTACTCGTGTTCCTATTGCAGGAATTTACGCCTTCTCAGATTCCACCATAGCCTTATCGTGGATACATTCTTCTCCGCATCGGTGGTCTGTTTTTGTCAGTAACCGCGTCGCTCAGTGTCAGGAGAATCTGGCCGCAAAACATTTCTACCACGTTGCCGGCGTAGAGAATCCTAGCGATTGCCTGTCCCGTGGTATGCTCCCTTCCCAACTAGTCTCGCACGACCTATGGTGGAACGGACCACCGTGGATGCACGGAGCTCCTAAGGATTGGCCTGTCAAGCCTTTCTCTCCAAGCAATTGTGGCGAACTACCTGAGCATAAGACAAACGCCATGACAATAACGTCTCAGTTAGAACCACCGCTCCTATGCGAGTTGACTTTACGCATTTCTTCCTGGGAAAAGTTACTTCGCATAATCTCATACATATTGAAATTCGCTTTACCGAAAAATAATATTGTACCGCGTTCTGTACAGGGATTGATAGCTGCGGAACGAGCTCTGGTTCGCACTATTCAGTCTGTTCATTTCGCTGAGGATATTAAATGCCTAAAATCTAATAAGCTCCCATCAAAAAAGCTGCTGAGTCTGAACGTTTTTCTAGATGAAGAAGGCATTTTACGGGTTGGCGGAAGGCTCTCTAAGTCGAATCTTCCATTTGATGCCAAATACCCCATGCTTCTCCCCAAACGCGATCATGTCGTTGATTTAATCATCCAACATTATCATGTGGTCAACTGTCATACTGGACCTGGACTCCTCATGTCCATTCTACGGCAGCGCTTCTGGATCCTAGATGCCAGAACGGTCATTAGATCCAAGTTGCGGAAATGCAACGTTTGCTTCAAGGTGAACCCGTCGCACCCGTCCCCAAAGATGGCAGATCTTCCCACATGCCGCGTGTCGGAAGCTAAGGCATTCGTTCACACGGGAGTTGATTATGCTGGCCCTATCCGCATAACGCTCACCCGACGCAGAGGTCAACACGCACAAAAGGCGTACATATGCCTGTTCGTGTGCCTCGTAACCAAGGCTGTTCATATCGAGCTCGTGTCCGATCTGACATCCGATTGTTTCCTGGCCGCGTTCAAGCGTTTCATCTCCCGACGTGGACCAGTTTCTTGTCTGTATTCGGACAACGCAACAAATTTTATTGGTGCCAAGGCCCAATTAGATCAGCTGTATAGCTTCTTGGTAAGCTCTAACTTCAATTCTTCACTCTCATATGAGTTAAGTACCCGTCGCATAGAGTGGAAAATGATTCCACCTAGAGCTCCCCATTTTGGAGGTATGTGGGAGAGTAACATTCGCAGCCTGAAAACGAACCTCTATCGTTCTATAGGCAGTCAGCTTTTGACATACGAAGAGTTACAGACTGTACTCGTTCAGATCGAGTGCATCTTGAACTCTCGCCCTTTGTGTGTAGTATCGTCCGATCCACACCCTGAAATTATTACTCCTGCTCATTTCTTGATGTCCAGTCCACTGCAATACTTACCTGCTACCGACTTGGCAAATCAACGCGTCAACTTAGTACAGCGCAAACAATTGCTGGACAGCATGGTCCAATCTTTTTGGAAGAAATGGCGGCTTGAGTACCTGCATACGCTGCAAGTCAGACAGAAGTGGACTACGCCTGACAGACATTGAAATCGGAACCGTCGTATTAGTAGGACAGGATGATTTAGCTCCTTTAGCCATCGAAAGCAAGGGGAAGGCTTTAGCTGTCAGCCTCGATCGCAAAGGCGTTCGACCGGGTTTGGCATAGGGCACTTCTTTCGAAGCTACCATCTTACGGGCTTCCCGAGGGGCTGTGCACATGGATTACCGATTTTTTGTCTGGTCGGAGCATCAAAGCCGTCGTTGACGGCTCTAGCTCCGAGACTATGACAATTAACGCTGGCGTACCACAAGGCTCTGTTCTATCGCCGACACTGTTCGTTCTGCATATCAATGATTTGTTGCTTGTCGACAATATTCATTGCTATGCTGATGACAGTACCGGTGATGCACAATACACAGGCCGCATAAATGCCCCTCATCACGAAGTAGAGGACAGCAGAAAAGGACTTGTGTCCATAATCGAGAGCTCCTTAGAGCAAGTCTCGGAGTGGGGTCGACTTAACCTAGTCGAGTTTAACCCTACAAAGACACAAGTCTGCGCATTTACTGCCAAAAATAAACCCTTTTCTGTAGCTCCGCAGTTCCAGGGCGTTCCTCTTACCACCTCGGTGAAACTCGGGATCTTAGGTGTCGACATTTCTAGCGAAGTCCAGTTTAGGAGTCACCTCGAAAGTAAAGCTGGTCTTGCTTCTAAGAAGCTGGGTGTACTCAACAGTGCCAAGCGGTACTTCACGCCGGGCCAACGGCTTCTGCTTTACAAAGCGCAAGTCAGGCCCTGTAGGGGTACAGAATGCTAACGCGACAGAAATTATTGCACGCGGCGACCGCGCCGCTCTGGCCTCCTCAGTCGTCTCTCCACCAGTACCGCGTCATGTTGTAGTGTAACCGATAATGTATATAAACTCGAAATATATATTTATTTATCCAGTGAGTCCTAGTTTTCCTTGGAGTCCCCCGCACCATAGATAAGAACACGCCTGACAATGGGAGACAGAAAGGACACGTCACCCCCACAGTGGTGACCTTGGACATTTATATGGTGTGGTTCGGATCTCAGGAATCTAGGCACGTGTCCAATGAACTTTGAACTCAGTACAGTGCAGCAAAAGTTCGCATGACGTGGCGAGAGGCGATTCCCCGTCGATGATTTGCGACCCTCGACGGGTACAGAAGATCTACCAGCGCAACTACAGTATGGTGTCCAGATTAAACTACAGATAATTTATGAAGATGAAGTCCACGTGCAAACAAGGAAGCAGCCAGGATCGACGTATTTAACCTTGGGCTATGTAGCTACCTGATGACGCGAATAGCCCACGGTAAGAATACGCTGAGACGTCGAGCTGACAGCATTCGCCAGCAGCCGATGTTTTATAGGGAACCAGATACATCTGAGGTGCCAGCGCTGTCGAGGTATCCAGGCTGGACCTGCAGGTACTTTCACCCGAGGTTGGTCTCACCGTCCGAGGAAGATACCGGAGGTGCATGCAGAGCGTAGACTTGGAGGGATCGCTCAGTCTCGCTTTACCATTGCCGGAGTGACTGGTTTCAACGGAATAGAAGCTGCACATCGAGGGAACATGTGAGCTTAGTCCAGGCTGATGCTGGGAATGTGAAGAAATTCCTGTTTTGTTTTGTGAAAAATGACATCCTCATGATCGTTTTCAGTGTATTAGTGGATTGGTTAATTACGCCTATTTTTGTTCAGTATGTTATTTTTGAAATTTTATCACGCTATATGAATAAGAATGGTAGATCGAATTATTTTTTGTGTTATTTACTGTTTTGCGATATCTTTTTGTAATGTTATTTTATATTTCTTTGTATTGTGTGTATTTTCCTTCTTTCACCTATAATATTATCATTTGTTTGTAATGTCTATATTCAATTATGACTACAACATTCACTATAAAATTAAAATGTATAAATTTGTAAGTAGGTCGATGAATGGTGTACGATATTGTAATGTGATGCCGAAGCATGTCGAACTTAGAACCTTGTTGTCATCATTTATCGTTCCTTGCATATGTTTTCTTTGTTGCAATGTATTTTTGTATTAGAAGAGATTATTTTTAAAGATTGAAATTTTATGAATAAAATTTTTTTGAAGAAGGGGATGACTGTAGGGGTACAGAATGCTAACGCGACAGAAATTATTGCACGCGGCGACCGCGCCGCTCTGGCCTCCTCAGTCGTCTCTCCACCAGTACCGCGTCATGTTGTAGTGTAACCGATAATGTATATAAACTCGAAATATATATTTATTTATCCAGTGAGTCCTAGTTTTCCTTGGAGTCCCCCGCACCATAGATAAGAACACGCCTGACAATGGGAGACAGAAAGGACACGTCTCCCCCACAGGCCCCATATGGAGTACTGCTCTCATCTCTGGAACGGTGTGCCAAAGTACCAGCTTCAGCCCCTTGACTCCTTACAGCGACGAGCCGTTAGACTCACCGACGATCCTGAGCTCACCAAAGATTTAGAACCACTGAGTTTACGCCGAGATATCGGCTCCCTCTGTGTGTTCTACAAAATCTTTAACGGGGAATGCTCTGAAGAACTGTTGAACTTAGTACCTGCGTCGCGGTTTTATAATCGCACAGCTCGTCACCGGGAGAAAGCTCGCACAGTCCGTTTTTCGAGATCGTTTCTGCCACACACCTGCAAGTTGTGGAATGAGCTACCATCTGAGGTATTCCCGCTGAGCTACAACATGGGGCACTTCAAACGTCGGGTTAATAGAGTCTTGAAAGGTAGGCAACGCACTGGCAGCGCCCCCGGTGTTGCAGGTGTCTATAGGCGACGGTAACTGCTTACCATCAGGCGGGCCATATGCTTGTTTGTCTGTCTATGTTATAAAAAAAAAAAAAAAAAAAATATTAACTTGAGAAATTATCAATTACTTGACACTGGCTAAATACACAAAAGTGTAGAGCCAAAACAAAAACAAACAAAAAAATACTAATTGCTAGTTAATCGTGCTGCATAGAGTTATACATTTCGATTTGAAAATGTAACTACGCTTAAAACAAAATCAGCACACAATCATGTTTCTCATCTATCTTCGCACCACACATGTCTACAAATATTTATCATAGCATTTATCAAATAAGTGCGCAAAAAAATTAGAGAGATATTTGGAAAGTCTGGTTGAGGCAGCACGTGACCAAAATGCTGGTTTCTATTTGGCCTAAAGACTAAGCATTGCTATTCAATAAGACAGTGCCGCTAGACGACTTCCGGCTATTGATGGAATATTAGTTAATATTATTTTGATAAATTAACACGAGCTTTTTCCATAACCTTAGTTTAATCAAGATCATACCAGTAACCCTACACTTGCACAGATGACTTAACAGTTTCAGCTGCACATAAAATCAACGCAAAAATCTGCTCACATATATAAAAGGTATTCAAACCATCGGCATTGTACTGCACTGTTGAAGTATTAAAACAAATCCAACGAAACACAAACATCACCTTACAATGTCGTATAGAAATAATAGCATAGCGTCCAATATACCAAGACCTGTTACAGTGAAACGGTTTACGTTGTATACCACCGTTTTGTTATAGAACAGAAAACGCGAAAGATCAAGTATTTCTGGTTAAGGTAGGTGCAACGTGAAAGGACCAGGACTTCAGGTTTACGAGCTTCCCAGATCTGGAATTTGTTTGAATTTCGTCGCCCAGAGAATAAAAGGATAAATTCTAACAATGTGGTGAACTACAAAACGCCTTTGTGGGATCGCAAGATATTAATGTACCTTTAGAACATGTACGTCAAGAAAATCAGAGCACTTACCCGAAGGTAAGAATGGCTGCGGATTTTGAAAGTACCTCTTGAATTTGACTTCTAAATGAAGAAGCATTGTCACGAGTGGTTTTATTGTTTGCGATATTTAATTTTAAATATACGAAATTCTCGTCCATACATTTTGTAGGTCTGTAGTAGGTAATTTGAAAGGTTTTAGTAGGTATTTGTTGGCAGTTTATCTATGACGGCTGCATTTAAACTAGGTGGTAGGACTTTTCTGCAAAGTTCGTCTAGGTAGGTACCACCGCTTTGCCAGTTATTCTGCCGCCAAGCAGTAGTGCCCAAGCACTACTGTGTTTGAAGGGCACTGTAGCTAGTGAAATTACTGGGCAAATGAGACTTTATGACCTGATCTCACAGTCTAGTAATCTTGTTACTAGATTGTGTTGATGTCTCAGCACGACGTGCGCAGTGCAGTGTCACGCGAAACTCTACTTTAGAGTTCTGAGTGACATTGCAACTGATATGGGCAGCCGTGTCGCTTAACATCAGGCAAACGGTTAGCTCGTCGCGTCATCCCTTAACATAAAAAAAAATAGAATTTAAACTTATAATGATTAGAATCTTATATCTAAGACAATTACGCCGGCCACACATATTAACCGCTACCAATATAGACCTTTTTGAGTAATCCTCTTACTCAGTACTAGTTGGAAATACCATTTATGTGACACAAGTGGTCCCCCGGAGGTTCACCGGTGTGTATCTCCATTCGGTCTGAAACACCAAACCAGATGACGTTAAAATTTAATTTCCTAAAATCTTTTCTTGGTGCATGCACCTGAGCTACGCCATAAAATGAAAACTCTCCAAATTCTAAATCAAAGAAAAGTTCAATTAGTTTATTTTTTATATCTGCCGCGTGGCTTATAATAGGTCTTTACCTATGAAATTGCCGTATTGTAGTACAGACTTTTTCAAACAAAAAAAAGTTTTGATTGGCTATGAATTCTAAATTCAAATTAATTTTGTTTTAAAAATATGACATTCTATTTACAATATAAGTCTTTTGTTTATTGATTAGCGTTGTATTTTCATTACATTTCAACATTTTTCCTCATAATGGATACTTTGAAATTTCGTGTAATTATGGAATATGAGTTCCGTCGTGGCACCAACGCGGCACAAACGACACGTAACATCAACGACGTTTACGGAGAGAACTGTACAAACGAACGTACAACCCGTTATTGGTTTGCTCGGTTCCGTTCTGGGAATTTTGACTTGAAAAATGAACCTCGTGGTCGTCCGGAAATTGGTCAACAATGATGAATTAAAGGCGATTGTGGAAGCTGATGAATCTCAATCTACAGCTGAGCTGGCAGCAGCTTTTGATGTTAGCATCAAAACAATATTGGTCCATTTGCGACAGATTGGCAAGATAAAAAAGCTTGATAGATGGGTGCCCCACGAACTTAACGATCGCCAGCGCAACGTACGCGTCGAGACTTGCCTTGCGCTGCTTAACAGGCACAGAAATGAAGGAATTTTGAACCGAATTGTTACGTGCGACAAAAAATTGATCCTTTTTGACAATCGAAAGCGCTCAGCAAGTTGGTTAGATCCTGGTTTGGTACCAAAGCAATGTGCAAAACGAAAAATGACCCCTAGAAAGGTGATGGTCACAGTTTGGTGGTCTAGTGCTGGTGTGATTCATCATAGCTTTTTACAAAACGGCGTTAGCATTACTGCAGATGTGTACATTGAAGAACTGACCACAATGATGGCGAAACTCGCACGTCTGCAACCAGCTTTGGTTAATCGGTCGTCTCCACTGCTACTTCACGACAACGCGCGACCCCATACTGCACAACAGACCGTCTCTAAGCTGCATGAGTTGGGTATAAAAGCTCTCCCTCATCCGCCATATTCACCAGACCTTGCGCCTACCGACTATTACTTTTCCAAAATTTGGACAACTTTTTAGCGGGAAAAAAATTCAATTCCCGAGAGGCAGTACAAAACGCCTTTGAAGATTTTGTTGTCTCCCGTCCTGCTGATTTTTTCAAGAAGGGCATCCATAAACTGCCACAGCGTTGGCAAAGATACATTGATTGCAGGGGTGATTACTTTGAATAAAAGAAATAAATAAGTTCGAAAAAAGAAATACTTTAACTTTTTTCAAACAAAACGGCAATTTCATAGGTAAAGACCATATAAATCGAAGAAGAAAATTTTCATAAATAATTCATCTACACATTTCACCGTCTTAGGGGTGGAATTTTGAAAAACCGTTTTTAATGGACATTTATACTTTACAGAGAATAGACTTTCCAACTTTCAAGTCTCTAGGACCAGTGGTTTAGGCTGTGCGTTGATATATAAATCAGTCAGGACTTTGAGTTTTATATGTATAGATTAGCATATTTGATTCAGAACTGAAGTGCTTAATGGAAATAAAATTGGAATACAAATACGCCTTCCATCAAAATGTTGATAGTGTTTGTATGTTTGTGTGTGTGTATATATGTGTGTATGTGATTAATTCAGTTTCATTCTCATTAATTTTATATAGCGTAGATACTAAAACTTACTTGTGTTGATCTTCTCCGTTAATTTAATTTTATCACCTGACTAGCTCAAGACTCCTAGAATTTAATATATTCAGTACCCTGTTATATTCCCACCCGCGCCGTCTCAATCTGATATGCAGATTCCTCGAACGAGTTCATTTCCTTTTTCGATATAAGTTGTACAATAACTGCAAGCTCTCTGCAGTTGAAACGAACTAACGATAAATTAGATTTAACAATAATAAAATATAAAAGAGGGAAATAACATAAGAGAACACAAATGAAGTCTATTCAAGTGAACGTTTTTGTATTGTGACTATTTCGTACAAATTTATAAAGGTAGAATCATATTATTTTTAAAGGAATGGTGTCGTACCATGTTTCTTCATTTATTTCTTCTATTTGTAGATCAAAAAAATGCGTTTCGTTGTCGTCGTCGTTAACACGTTTCATATTAGATTTTTAGGTAGTTTAGGTATTTGTAACCGACTCCACGCAGCGGGCGACACTACCGATGGGGTCTATGTTTCTCTATGAAATATCTTCAGGTGACGCGTCGCCAGCTGTTGAAGGTATTCCATTGAAATACATAGAAACTGGTTATCTGGAGTTAACTACGTAAATTGTACCTTAACAAAACCATTGGTTAAAATTAACTTATATTATAAACAGTTTTGGATTGGCAGTAAGCAAAATGAGTGTAAAAAAATCTTTCTTTTCTGTTTACTTTATAAACAATTCTAAAATCACATCATAACGTTCTATTTTGTTTAACAAAGCCCATGGTGTCAAAGCAGTCCTCGCGTTCACACCACGTGTCTACACACAGTAAGTGTCGGTAGTTATGCATGTATATTGTCACGACCTCTGCTTTACGACCAATTTCAATGAGTTATAACAGGAAGATACCACATGTTTTATTTTAAAAAGCGCCCGTTATGTTTTACCTAAATGATGTTGAAATATAGAGTGACGCGTAAAGGTGTGAATTTATGGGTTTGTAATAATAAAAAAATGTTGACAAATAGTATATTTAGATTTTTAATATTTATTTATATTTTCTCACTGGTGGGACAGGAGCTTTCAGCATCAGAATGTTTTTTATTATCTGCGTCACTGAAGTCGGTCGATCATGTTTTTCTACTCTTTCGCATAATAGGCATCAAAAAATGACACGGGATTACTTAGAAAGGTTTATAGTGTATATTTCTCAATATTGATGTAGTGAGAAACTATTTTTATGAATTTTGTACATTTTCAAGAATCATGTTTGGTCCGATTGAGCCATGCAGTTCCCAACCAGTTAAGTTTACCTTCAATTTTTTTATAATTTTTAGTCTCTATAGAATACTAATTTTCATTTTTTTTGATTCGTTGCTCTATTAGATGCAGGTAAGATGAGTAGATCGAAATTCACTTGGCCGTTTAACACAAGGCCGACAAAACAATTGACTATTCCATTACTGAGTGAACTAACGATTTCCTAAACCATTTATGTCGAAAATAAGTGTCTCTAAATTCAAATATGTACGGATATATTTGTACATTTGTTTTGATTGAGCTTCAAATGAGAATCCTTCCTATTTTTTTAAACATATTAAAGTTTTAACAAAGTCTAAATGTAAAATCTATTCTAATAAAATAGAATCCCCATTAATTTGTCAGCAACGATCAGCTACGTAATGAGAGAATTGATGGTCGCGTTAACGTCAGACTATATTAGATGATCAGACTAGAAAATAACGTAGATATAACGCTGGCTAGAAGATTGTTTGAATGTAATAAGCGTACATAATTGTAAAATGGTACAAGTCTATAGATCATTTTCTGGATAAGGGCAGCGGGCGCGGGCAAAATCCAAGAGAACGTACGTTTTCGTTAATTATGGGTAATGTGGTATGACTTGTGATCCAATTTCGTCTTCAGTTTCTCGTTTATAAGAGCCATCTATTATTATGTTATTCTTGTACTTTTTGATTAGACTGCATTGAGCTTACCTAGACTACCTAAGATTCTAGGCTACCTAAATAATTACATTAAGTCTAGACGCCTGTGATTATACTCCAGTTATCTTAGTTTGATGCTGTCGCTATGCTAATAAGGTCTGCAGTATTTTAAGCCAATAATGTGATCAGTCTGGAGCTTCAATATTTGATGACGTGTTGTCACAACAATGCTGACAGGTTTATTCCATTTTAATGCCATCAAAATAATGGAAGATTGAATATTACTTAAAATATACAGGTTTTGTAATTCTTATTGAAATTACGACTACGTTCAAAGGTTTTCATATAATTCAACCAAAAACTTTCATATTAATATCATAATCAATATGATTCTCAATCTTTAATCTTTAACTAAATTATTTAGTTTTCAATATTCCGTTTAGAATTTCTTTATTTTTTATTATTATTTAGATTTTATTTTAGGTTTTTATTAATACAAATTTTGAAGTGTTTTATTTTGACAATAGATATTTACGTGGCCTAACTTCAACTTCCTTTAAAGAAGTTTTACTTCAAAAGTTATTTCACTCATTCATAACAATGTCAAAATAGTCATTTTCAACATTGTACAAAAAAAAAATTACAATAATTATGTCTCTCACAAAATGGAATAGTTTACTATACAATTGTATAGTAAAGTATCCCACCGTATAAAGTTTATAAATAATCAGTTGCTAAAATTCCCAATAACCTCAAAACAACTAGTATATTCATTACATTACATTTTAAAACACGCATCATAAAAGAAAAACTTTTGCTTTTCGGAATTGGTTAAAGAGTCTAAAAATACCAGCTGAAACACGTATTTCCTTCTCGACAAGTGACGCGCATAAAGTATTCAAGGCAGTCGGTTCACGCCGACGCGAGTCAGTTTGACATTCCGTGAGGAGCCTCCTCTCCTGTCTAATAAAGCTATCGGAGCACCGTTACTGACGCAATAATGCGATGTGAGCCTATATCGCTACACAGAGTAAGTTCATGCAGTAGAATTGATTTGGATTCTGCTTGTGTGTTTAAAAAAACCAGTGTGCTTTAGACGACTTGACTAAAGTAAAATTGCTTTAGTTAGCTCCATTGGTTTAACGATCCCTATCGGCCGGTATAACTTTGTTTTTGTTTTGTTTAACGTTGATGTCGCCATCTTGACAATTGTAAACTGTCATTTTACCAACATAATCATACTAATTTTAAGTGATTTTGAACTTTGTTATGTTGACAATGGAGATCTACGTGAACCAATTTCAATTTCCCTTTGCCTTGCATTCACCTAAAGCAGCAGATAAAAAGCTCATCCACGTATACTATCCATCCATTTTTTTACCTTATTTTTTTTTACCTGATAGTAAGTGGCCACGCGGACGACGAAGGAATATGCTCGCCTAGAAGATACTGGTTCACTCGTGCCTTGAAATCTTGCAGTTCATATTTTTCATGAAATAAAGACGTTGGTAAGTTGTTGTTGCTTTGCCATCCGCGTAATAAATGCTGAAGCGAAAACGTTTTGTGCGGATTGGAAGTATGCCTACTGCATACGGATGTTACGGTTTAATCGTCGAATTCACATGGGACTTGATTTATGTTATTTTTCCCTTCAAAATATGGAATGAGCTTCCGCCAGCGGTCTTACTGCAGAGTACAACACAGAGCTAAAACTGTCCTACAAGGTAAGTGACGCGGCGCATGTGTGACTCCTCTAGTGTTCCTCTAGTGTTCTCTACAGATTTCCGCAGGCTACGGTGACCGCTTCCATCACGAGGGCCGTAAGTTTTCTTACAACTTTTATCCGTTTTTTTATGTTGCTACCAATACCACAGCTCATACGTCAAATTAAAACAACAACTCAAGTAACAGTAGTACACTTAAAAATAATTAAATATAATGTAGAAAATATACCTCTTTTCGGCATGGAATATTTTACTTGCATAATAAAGAACAAACCTAGGGATGGCACTCAAAGTCATGCACAGGAACAAAGAAAAGTGAATATTTAATAACGTAGCTACTGCTACGATTCGTAGCAAACTGACGTTGTAGCACGTAGCACCGTAGCTTGTTAGCTACGAAGACGTTACGTTCTTTTATTATTTCTAGTTTATAACAGTCTAGTTTTATTTCTGAATTACACATTTGTTGTATGTAGACGGCTTCTATATATAATAAAAATAAGTTTATCATATATAGAAGCCGTCTACATATAACATTCTTCTTTCAACTTCTATATATAATAAAATTATTTTTATTATATATAGAAGCCGTCGTCGTCGTAGTCGTATATTAGTTATTTTCGTAACTACTTGTTTTTATTTTTTAAAGATGAAGATTGTTGATCTTTGAAACTAAAAATTATAATACTGTAACGGAAAGCTGTACGTTTATGCAAAATTGATACAAATGCGATTAAAATGGGTAAATAGAACTAATTAAAAACCATTTTATACCAAATATTTATGACGATCAAGAAAATATTGATATTTACTGAATTATCTACTGGAAACGTAACAAATCACCGTTTCGTATTTAAAAAGTGCTTACATTGATGGAAAATCAAATAATTTTATGCAATAAAGCTATTTCTAGAACTGTTGAAATGTTACCGAAGCATTCGTTCCCAATGTGAGTGATCCATCTCGGTAACGTCTCCACTGCGCCGCGCGCCGGCCAGATCGGATCGGATCCCGTCGCATTCGAGTCACGATCTCGCGATATGCGATCACGTAGCATCGCCATCGCGACACTCACGCGATCGCGACCTTTATAATTGTTCACACGGTAGTCTTAATTAACTTTTTGTTTGTGGTCTTTCTTTGATGTAAGTTTGTAACAAAAGTTGCATTCATATTAATAGACCAGTGGTTTTTAACACATTGGCAACGGCTTTGGCAACGTTTACGGCATTACTTGACTTGATTTGAAGGGCGCGTTAGCGTATTTCAGTAGAAATATTATGTGTAATTTTATACAATTTAAAAGATTCAAGCCTCAGACTTAATTATTTGCGCCGGGAGGTTAAAAAACCACTCGCAGTATTTGAAAAAGATGGATTGATTGATTATGATTTTTATGTCGTGCAATTTAATTACATAAAAATATAACTGATAAATTAAATAGCAGTAAGTAAATTGTATACGGTACTGATATTAAATCAAAGTATTTGAAGTAAACTGAAAAATAAGTTTTATTATATTTACTTGACAGACTAGAGCCTACTACGTCATTACAAAATTTCAACAACATGATGCCTAGATAAGTTTTAACTTCAATAAAGTGACTTTATAATGTGCAGATAAATAATGTATTTTGCCTAATATCGCTATGCGTGTTCTTATAGGTGATGAGAGGAAAATGGTGACCATAAATAATATTAAATGTTTTAGCACATAGTCATTATATTACTGAATTTGCAAAGGTACATACAAGTTGATGAATTGAATGCAAGTTGATGACTGAGCCGTCTTCGTCGTAATATTATTGCAGTTGCAAACATGGAAAAGGAATTGGTAGGCTTAGTATCAGCCATATTAATTACAAAACTTTTTTATTAGCACTGTGAATATTTATATCAATCGGTCCAAAATCCTTGAGCTGCTCCATATGGAAGATATAAACTAAACACGATTAGCAATAACTTAGTAATGCAATAGGTAAACACACGGCGGAGGCAAGCACACAGCGTACGCAAGCCAGTAACTCAAGCCTAACGAACGAATTAACCAATCATCTCCGAAACTATATTATATTATTTACATAGCCTAGCACAAAACAATACAAATTATTTGACAATTAGAACATTCTCATTCATGTTGGTACATTACTATGGTAATAAACAAAACACGATCAGAGATACCTTAGTAATGTAATGAGCAAGCGTACTGTGTACTCTCACAGTGTACTGCAAACAGTAGCTCAAGTTTATTAGAAGCGGTTCCCGCGGGAAATCATACTACACGAGATTAATGATCTGTTGTTGCAGTTAATAATGCACGCTATACTTGTGTTATTTTGAATGTTGTGATGTATTCATTCGGTAATTTATCTTACATCGTTCGTGATGTGTTCAATACACAGAGAAATAAGTCTTAGCCTAGGCGTCTACTATGATTTTTGCCATTGAAAACTGTGGATACGTTGTAAAAACATATCATTATATGTCTTGTACCCACGTGATAGAGTTTACTTTGGAAAGACAATCGGCACATAAAAATACGTAACTTCCAAACTAGCGAAACAGATTAAAGCTTTGCAGCTTTAACGAGAACGAGCTTGTGCTAAAAACGAGTTAGCAAGATTTTAGTTTTTAAAGTCTGAGTAAATAATATTATTTGATTTCGCAAGGAGGATTATCCAGATAAAGGCATGCCAGTTAGACTAAAGCCACTGACATGTGCAACGAGCTGGTGTGCAAGTGTACCAGCTACTGTCATGTGCATCTCTCTGCTTTTAAGCGACAATAAGACACAGACAGCCTCTGTGGTGTGGTGGTTGAGCAGGTCAGCTCATAGCCCGCCACGGGTTTGATTCCCGTGGCAGGACAATTTGTGCACAGAAAAAAAAGACGCAAATACTTTTTCCGAGTCATGGTGTTGTGGGACCATGGTCCTCGTACTTCCTGGGTCCCTAGACACAGGGAATGCTAGTTAGAGCCCAGGATCTATGTATGTGATCGTTGGGCGTTATTATTATAATTATTATAATACCCAAAATGGTATTTTTTTTTAATATGGTCGAAGAAGTTTAGTATTACTAACAATGTACAACAACATTAAATACAACAATTTTACAATTGTACAATTAACATTAAATAATGTATCTCATTAACAGCCGCAAGTCGTCCACGGCTGCCCACAGGCCTCTCCCACACAACGCCACACGACGCTTATCACAGGGGTTTTGTTGACTGGTTATAAGCAAAGCCTTTGACCACTGCCTCGTCTGATGTTAGTCAATGACGTGGTCTAATATGGGGCATGTTTGCCTAGAAGATACTTGTTGGAGCTTTGGCGGGAAAACGAAAAACATCGCGTTGTGTTATTTTCCAAAACTTGTGTTATTTTCAGTGTTAGTGTATAAAATTGGTGGCATTTTATTCGTTAAGTACTGGATTATAGGCAGAGTGTGGGAAAGTGGTATAATAATGGTGAAACGTATATTTTCGTGTTGTTTTCAAAACGAAGTACATAGAAGCTTCTGGTAATGTTGCCACTTTACTAGGAGTATGACTACTTTACTAGACTATGACTTGACTTGATGACTTGGACTGTGACTTGACTTGACACATTCATATCTTATAATATTAATTAATTTGAGAAATTATCAATTACTTGACTTTGGCTAAATACAGAAAAGTGTGGAGCCAATACAAAAAAAAAACAGATTCCTGTGCACACTTCACTTGATAACTCTCAGGTTATAATCAACTGGAAACGATGGCGGCAAGCTGTTCCATTCATTAGCTGTACGCTGATGATGATGATGATGAGCAGGTGGCTTGGTAATCGCAGAACATTTTAATGTACCAATGAGAATGCTGATAATACTGCTCATTTGTGCACATCATCCTGAGACATCAGCACAGTCCGGTAATAAGATTACACGACTGTGAGATCTGATCATAAAGTCTCAATCGCCCAGTAATTTCACTAGCTACAATGCTCATTCCCTGGATATAGCTTTACCCGGTTTTGACGCGGGTAGAGATGGGGTATTCTCACAGTCCCGAACTCAGACCTCACAGCCATATTTCATCACTGGCTACTACCATCCAACTGTTATGTTTGTGCACTGTGTCAGTGTACACAGCATGAATGCCTCTCACGAGCGACGGTAAACGGTCACGTCTGAGCTCCGTGCGCCGACTGTCGCTCTAGCTCCCGTGTTCACTGCACGCCGCGGTAACGTACGTGTTTGCAACGAACAGGAAGCGAACATTCGTTCGTTGACAAACACTCGAGTATAATTGGTAAGGCTTGTTGAGTGAATTACTATAAAATTGCTGTTATGGTTTCTTATTAATTAACTTTTTTTAATTAATTTAATTTTCTTTTTCTGTTTTGGCTCCACACTTTTGTGTATTTAGCCAGTGTAATGCAATTGATAATTTCTCTAGTAATTTAATAATAGGTCTTTACCTATGAAATTGCCGTATTGAAGTACAGACTTTTTCAAACAAAAAAAAAGTTTTGATTGGCTATGAATTCTAAATTCAAATTAATTTTGTTTTAAAAATATGACATTCTATTTACAATATAAGTCTTTTGTTTATTGATTAGCGTTGTATTTTCATTACATTTGAACATTTTTCCTCATAATGGATACTTTGAAATTTCGTGTAATTATGGAATATGAGTTCCGTCGTGGCACCAACGCGGCACAAACGACACGTAACATCAACGACGTTTACGGAGAGAACTGTACAAACGAACGTACAACCCGTTATTGGTTTGCTCGGTTCCGTTCTGGGAATTTTGACTTGAAAAATGAACCTCGTGGTCGTCCGGAAACTGTGGTCTACAATGATGAATTAAAGGCGATTGTGGAAGCTGATGAATCTCAATCTACAGCTGAGCTGTAGATTGAGCTGATGGGTGCCCCACGAACTTAACGATCGCCAGCGCAACGTACGCGTCGAGACTTGCCTTGCGCTGCTTAACAGGTACAGAAATGAAGGAATTTTGAACCGAATTGTTACGTGCGACGAAAAATGGATTCTTTTTGACAATCGAAAGCGCTCAGCAAGTTGGTTAGATCCTGGTTCGGTACCAAAGCAATGTGCAAAACGAAAAATGACCCCTAGAAAGGTGATGGTCACAGTTTGGTGGTCTAGTGCTGGTGTGATTCATCATAGCTTTTCACAAAACGGCGAGAGCATTACTGCAGATGTGTACATTGAAGAACTGACCACAATGATGGCGAAACTCGCACGTCTGCAACCAGCTTCGGTCAATCGGTCGTCTCCACTGCTACTTCACGACAACGCGCGACCCCATACTGCACAACAGACGGTCTCTAAGCTGCATGAGTTGGGTTTGGAAGCTCTCCCTCATCCGCCATACACACCAGATCTTGCGCCTACCGACTATTACTTTTTCCAAAATTTGGACAACTTTTTAGCGGGAAAAAAATTCAATTCCCGAGAGGCAGTACAAAACGCCTTTGAAGAGTTTGTTGTCTCCCGTCCTGCTGATTTTTTCAAGAAGGGCATCCATAAACTGCCACAGCGTTGGCAAAGATGCATTGATTGCAGAGGTGATTACTTTGAATAAAAGAAATAAATAAGTTCGAAAAAAAAATACTTTAACTTTTTTCAAACAAAACGGCAATTTCATAGGTAAAGACCTAAATTATGTATATTTGTGTCAAGTCAAGTCACAGTCCAAGTTATCAGGTCAAGTAATAGTATAGTCTAGTCGAGTCATACTCCTAGTAAAGTGGGGACAACTTTACTAGAAGCTTCCATGGAGTTTTGGAAACAATACCAAAAGAAATGTTTCACCATCATTATACAACTTTCCCACACTTATGCCTGTAATCCAGCACTTAACAAATAAGATGCCGCCAATTTTATGCACTAGCACTGAAAATAACATAAATTTTAAAAATAATATAATGCGGTGACGTGATCTATTTCGTTTTCCCGCCAAAACTTTTTAATTATTTTAATTTTAATTTTAATTTTGTTAATTTACAATTGTCAAGATCCGGAGAAGAGGCCGATAGATGAAGCTAAATTGAAGAAGTTTTACTTCAGTCGTGAGATCTAAAACACAGTCGTTCTATTTTTTAAATAATTATCTGATATGAGTACACGTAATGCCATTCGGCTGTATATTTTTTTTTTCTAGACTAAAAGTAGCAAGCTTCTAATACTATTCAATTTTGAAATAGAAAAAATATAGTTTTTTTATTTTATTTGTATATATATAATGCACTCATTTATTTACATTTACTAAGCGCGGAATTTGTATTACATTTTTGTAGGAATATATTATAAAAATGCATTGAAAACTTATCTCCCACCGGCAGTGCGGTAAGCTCAAGCTACCTGTGGTGAGAGCTGCAGAGTGAAGAATCTTCTGGCTACACACCGTAGCAAGGAGTTATACTGCTTTCTGAGTCAGACTCTTCATTATTCTTTTTAACATAATGACGAATAATTAGAGAATAACGTATTATCAGGTGGTTTCTCACTCTGCAGCCTTAACCATCGGTAGCTTGGGATCTGCCCCGCCGCTGACTGTACTCTAGGTTTAAAATTTTAATTTTATCATCGTATTTTTTTATATTGTCCAAAACTCAGATTAAAAATTATAAAAAAAATATATAATTTTTAGTTTAAAAACTATCGTGATCGTATTTTGTAAGATAAATAACAGCTAAACCCATGTCAATTAAAAAGTCGAAATTACTCCGACCAGGTTTCGGACATATTCGATGTCCTTCTTCTAGGAGCCAGCTTCAGCACGTAACTGACGCTGCAACTGACCACAGCCTGCCCCGAGCGCTTCCGGTGAACTTCGTCCGGTTTCCGATGCCTCTCTATCGCTGCTTACTTCCTTTTGCAACGGAATATTTACAAAAAAATATTTTGAATAATTACAAAAAATACAGGCCGTTCAGTTTTATTTCCCAACGATTCACAGTCCTTCGAATGTCTGCATTTGGATTCGCTATCAAATCCTGTTGCTCTTCTAACGTCACAAGTTACACGCGTGCTAGAGTTGATGAAAACGTGCCTTTAGGCCATTATGCACAATGCTTACGCTACAATAATGCCGCACTTTCTCATTTTTGCGATATTTTTATTCTGTAATTTACATGCTGTGCATCGAATTGAAGATGAAGTGCTTAGTTGCTCAAAAAGAGAAATTGACTATACAAGGTGGAATTTAATTAATTCTTTTCCTTTAATGTATATATTCAGTCTATGTTATAAAATGCTCTCATATAACTAAATAAAAAAGTACTGAATAAATAAAAAAGTGTGAAATAAAACTTAAATTTAGGTATTATCAAATTTAACAAAGCAGGTGTTTTATTGCCTACGAAACATTTACAAAGCACTCAGCTGGTGCCCGCGCTGTGCGTACCGTTAAATAGATATTTTGGCGGTAATGCAGTTAATTTAGGAGGCACTAAATACTAAAAAAAAACTATTTTTTTTAAATTGGCCCTCGTACGAACGTCCTATGGTATGGTCTGAGTACATACATTTAAGGAAAAGAGTGAATTTAATTGCACCGTGTATAGAGTATAAATTAAAGTAAAATCCATAATAATAATATTAATAGTTACTCCCAACGATCACATACATAGATCCTGGACCCAGGAACTACGAAGATCATGGTCCCATAACACCAAGACACAGAACATGTGCTTTTTTTCTGAGCATAAATACTTATACTGCCGCGAGAATTGAACCCACGACCTGCTCAACTACCACACCACAAAGGCTGGAAACTGAGGTTGCCATAAAATAAAAGCAAAAATAAACGACTAGTGTAGTGCACGCTTGAATATCGATCTTAAAATTAAGTATCTATTGCTGCAGCCAGTATTGATCGATGTATGACCGCTGAAGTATTAAAAATGGTGCCTTTTGTAGTTGGCGGCAAGAGAAACCATTATTTACTGTCATTGGCTTATGACAGTTAAGCCAAAAAAATATTTTAAGGGGCCTTATATATTCCTCTACGCTCCAATACGAGAAATAAGTCCTAGCGCAAAGTTCTTGCATCAAAAACACGTTGATTCATACACAACTCTACACAAAACATTTTATTTATGCTAAAAACAACAAAAATATGACGAAACCAAATAAATTAAACTCGTATTAAGGAATAATTATGGCATATTTTTAAAGCCCTTAAAATTAGCATAAATACAAAGGAGTGCATTAATCGCGGTGCCCCGAGGGGTGTGACGCGTCCTCCTGGTGCACCCACTCGAGCCGGTACGATTAATAATACTTTCGATAACTTGCGGCTGCATGAGGATCCATATTGCTAGATCGTCTGATACCACTATGCCAGCAACATCAGCATTCTGCTTAGACTATTTTAACTGTTCAGTGATTTTATATGTCAAGATTCCTATTACAATTATTACAACAGCTTATTATTTCCAAGCTTTCTCATCCATTTTTTTTTCAGGGAACACCTATATTTATTATGGCTACCAAGTGATCTTGTTCAAGAGCCTTAGAAGATTTACTTAAAGTGGTAACACAATAAATACATCGGTTTCCTAAAACTATAAATTAGCAGTTTTCCCTGTGAACTGGTATCTTCTAAAACTATAAATTGGCAGTTTTCCCTGTGAACTGGTATCTTCTAAAACTATAAATTGGCAGGTTTCCCTGTGAACTGGTATCTTCTAAACAAGTATGTGCTTCATCGCTGACTGCGTTATTACTTCAGATGATACCGCGATCAAATGTGAGCCAATATCATAGATAAAAAAACACACTTAAGCAGAGTCGTCCACTTGCGTTCTATATAATAATAATAATAACGCCCAACGATCACATACATAGATCCTGGACCCTAACTAGGATTTCCTGTGTCTACGGACCCACAAAATACGAGGACCATGGTCCCACACCCAGACTCAGAACAAGTATTTGTCCTTTTTTTCCGTCCTGCCGCGGGAATCGAAGCTGCCACCTCCGGATTACCGCTCAACCACCACACCACAGAGGCCGTCAATGACTTTTATTCTTATATTTAATTTAGGTATCAGTTATTTGTGCGTAATTTTTTGCATCGCATCGCATTCAGTAATGTCCCCGAGTCACGGCAGGAAGCCGGGCCGAAACAAACACATTCGTTCCCCCCGGGCCGGCTCCGGACCGGACCCGGAACCACCACCGACATGTTTAAGCACCTATCTGTTACGCCACCAGCGTGTTTCTGAATGTTTTATTCAAACTTTGGAGTAAGTTGTTTGGATTTTAAATACCCATTGCCGGAGATGTATGGGATACATTTAAATGAGCAAAAATGTTAGCTTAATTATGGGCTATTTTTTTAAAATAAGCCTTAAAAAAAGATTTAAAAATTCGTGGCTTTAATAATTCTGATACTGGTAGTAGGTTCTATTCCTGCGATTAGTTTTATTTGGAATATAGAAAACATAATTATAAATAGCTAGGTAGGAATGGCCTAGTGCCACCTGGCTAGCTAAGCTACTAACGTTAAAAATTTAACAATGATCTATGTTCCAGTCCGCACAATACCTTATTTGTTTTATGTCATTATTTGACCAGTTCGTTCCCAGTTATTCTCAATAATGGTACGAAAAATGTAAGTGCGTTCCCTTTGATTCAATCCAGGCATATTACTTCAAACTTTATGAGATAACGTGAGATCAAACGCTATGAGTAGTGGTAGGCTGAGAGGTCAGGAGTCTCTACTCCTGCCTCTAAGTGAGCCCTTTAACTCTAAAAGGGCTCATTTCAATAGATGCCTCATATTAAAACAACGTAAGAAGAAGTTCTATAGTATACTGTAAAACACCCCGGAAGTATCTTGGTACAAACTCACAAAATAATAAAAATAAAATAGAAACACACTGCATCAAAAAGTCGTAAAGTAACGACCAGCAGCCACCTGAATCGCGGAGTTTAATTAAAAAACCTGGGGTCTGTGTTGAACCTGTTTCTGCAACTAATCCGAAAGTTCACTCAGAACCGAACTCGTCGGATGAAATTAAAAAGTTTCCTGTTGGTGCCCAAACTGTTTTGGAATCCTGATAACGTAAAAGGAAGCGTGAAAAAAAGTTTACTTTTCCTGCTTTTATTGTGCTTTTTTATTCAATATACGAGTACCAATTTAATTTAATTTTTTTACTACCTTTACTTGTCATCAAAATACATCTTGAACATTTCTAATGTACGCACATTCTAGAAACGAAAAACATCAAAAAAATATTAAGTATATATATGTATGTTTTGCAAGCTCCAGCGTTTATAAAAAACTAATAGCTGGTCACTAAACTCAATTTAATTAATTTGATATACTAGTTAAGAAAGCTTTAGTATAAGCATTACGTTTTCAGATTAAGAATAAATACAACTTTCAATCAAACGGTGATAGGTATAGATAAAAAAACGCAAACTATGCGAGGCGTACGATGACGAGAACTGCGAATTAAGCTTCAGTTCCATCCATTTTTGATCCAACACTGCGATTCAGGTACACAACTACACGACCGCGAACTTGAAAGCCAACTCGACCACAGTATCACGCAAATCTTCCCGACGATAAGTTAGGCGACTTGTCTATGAATTCAATTACTTAAAATAGTAAATCTAGAGCAACTTTGGCAAACAAAAGCACTGTATTAAGATAACTTGACATTACTGTTATTAATAGCCTGTCTACGGACTTTGCATCGTATAGTTTTAGTATAGCTTGTGACGCATAATTACGCACATAAAAACATAAGCGTAGTTTCAAGCCCGTATCAACTCTAGTATAGCTGTTAAATCTTACCGATGTGTGAGTGAGAACGTCTATGTGGGTGTTAATAATTCCCGAACCAATCCGGTCCAACGCTAGATTCAGAATTGGTTTTCAATAGTTGAACACTTTAATCCGATTATATCTGGAGTTTTTAGTTCAACGGAACAAATGGTTGGAATGGTTCGACAGATTTAACGGGTATTGATGAAAAGTTTGATAATGGCTTCGAATAACAATCTATTAATCGCTTTTTTTTTCAGTTAATGGCTTAATCTGTTATTTTATATTTATACACTTCGTCGACGTCGTAAATCTAATACGCTCTCACTGCTGGAAAACAGCCTTCCCTCATGTGGCTCTCCAAGGTGGATGGTTACGTTCTCGAATTTTGTAATTCATGAGTGTTGTAGGAGACGGTATTTGATAGAAAATGCTTAAAGCTTGAATCAAATGAGTCAACAGTTTTTTAAAGCTAAAATTCATCTTTTTGTTACCCTTTTTTATTAAAAGAATATTTTATATTAGTAAATTTTTTTTATCGTAAATTGAACATGCCTTTGACAACAACTCACCTGATGGTAAGTGACGAAGTTGTCTAAGGCACGGTTGCCCATAAGATGCCCATTCACTCTTGAATTAAATAACCCAGGTTTTACCCAGGAGATAACACTGCGGTTAGAAGAACTGTTTACTAGCCTGTGACTTATGGTGGGTTATAAAGAAATAAGAAATTTATTTTGATACATTTGCTCTATATATTCATTAAATACAGAAGATCCACTTTTCAGCCAGAGATAAAACAGATATATTACAAATTTACCTTAGTTGACTCGATAAATAATTGATTTTTTCAGTGTATTATTATCATGAAAACAATGATAGATGGAGTAAAATAATGTTTTAGCTCTTTTTTTTAAATCCGAACTTATCTAGCATTTGACCACACTCTCACCTGATGTAACGTGAAAGCATGATCGCGAAGTAATTACCTATTCACTCTTCATTCAAACACGCCTTATCTACTTCTTTAAAAATAAATATATTTCCAATTTCACACTACCTAATTTACACAAACATTCAATGCATTGCCAACGCCGTAATAGTAATTGCAATAGAAAGGCCAGGGGAACATCTGTTCGCCCAATAAAGAGCCAATTGGACAAGAAACGTGTGCTGTTTACGACGAGCTATAAAACTTGCGACCGACGGGGCCTTCTGTCCGAGCTATCCTTATGATATCAACGGATAAGGTTTACTGTTTGATCAGGCAGTAACAGGTCTGCGGATGCTGTTATTAATTTACTGTGTTAGTAAATGAAAATAATGACATTTGTCGTAAACATTAAAATTGTGTGCTTGTGTAGCGTAGCTGTTTATTCACATGAGATGGTTCCAAATACTGAATTATACAAGTCGTGGTTTTAAACAGGTTCAATTATTTTTCGTACGAGTACTGTATGTTTGAGGTTGGAAAAGTTCTTATTTATAATAAAATTAAGTCTATGACAAATAGCAACGGATATATTCAGTTTTGATTTTTCAATAGGGTATGTGGTAAAATAAATATAGGCTAATGCTTTGTAAGCTTCAAAGTAAACAAAATAATACCGCACCGGGGCGCGAGGGTTCGGGGGGGGGGGGGCATTACCTAAAATTGCATGAGCGTACGAGTGAGATAGCTGCGCATATGCCTGCGATGTTTATATGATTGATACTATCGATGATTGATACTAAAAATTCTGTTATGATATCTTGTTTTATTGAGTTCAGTATAAGCATACCTACCTCTATAAATATTGTCCCTGCTTAAAACCAGCGCTAGTATAACTGGAGGCTCGTATAACGAGGAGAACTAAAGAGTTTTCTATATCATTTCGAGAATCATTTTAAATTAATATTGTTCTGATTGTTACTCACGAATAGCGTCACTGCCGTAACCTCACTGTGTGAACTCACCTCTTGAGGAAAAGTATCGGATGTGCTCGAAACATGGTCGAGATATTGTGAGTAACAGTCGGGAATATATTATTTTAAAATGAATCACTCTTTTGGATAAATTAATGAGAATTTTAATACTAAAATTCCCAGAGTCATTTAATTCTTAGTTTTTTTCTCGTCATTGTAACATTCAAATGGGAATACATACAGTAGTATATACATACAGTAGTATGTACAAAATGCTCCAACATCATATTAAACCTTTACAGCCAAAAATCAAGCATAACATTAAAAACACGAAAATAAGGTCACAAGCACATTATGCCCAACGCAAAGAATAAAAATCTTCCATAAAACCCATTTTGTAAAAAATAATGGCTGATTTCAATCAGTGGACCCGCTGACCCTACAAAGGCCGGTCCTTCCACAATTTACCATAAATCATATTATATATTGACCGGCTTTTCCGGGTCGACAGAAACTAGACGTTTTCGCTTATTCCGCCATAAAAGACATTTATTCTCGTGTACAAAGTCGCAGGATGGTAAAAATATAGATTGTATGAGCTATGGAAACATTCTGACAGATGGTATAAAACTAAGCTGAGTAATATTGCGCGATAGGAAATGAATAAAAAAAAAAAAAAAAAAAAAAATTAGGCTTGATGATTGTTTTATATACCCAACATGACCCTTAGGGTTAATTTTGATAAAACCCTTTCTTAGTACTTATAGCCTTATATGCTTATATCATAATAAAGGTTTCTTGTAGTACTACAAAACCCTGAAAAGGTGACGAGGGCGATACGTTGTCTAATAGATATCGAAGTTTGGTCTGTGTCTGGGTGTTTATATTGTATTCTATGTATGTATTTACAAACAAACAAGTATAAAAGTATTTGGATTCTCATAGTACAAGCTTTCCTTAGTTTGGGGCTAGATGGCGTTGTGTGAAATGTCTAAAAAAATATTTATAGGCAATAATAAAAACTTTAACAACATCTAAGTTTACCTATAAATTAAAAAAAAAAGTTTGTAGTACCCATTCTTTTACCTAAACCGCCGTTAAGTAGCCGCGTCAGTCACAAGCCTGGACTACGTAAAAATTAATAAAAGTTGAGAATAGCACACACGTACGAGCCAAGTTGGAAAGGCTTAGAGAGCCAACAACTGGCGTCTTTACCCCACAGGCACAGGCTGGGGACATGCAGTAGGTCGTCACTGGATATGTAATGTTGATAAAATTAGTGCAAACAAGAATCCTGTGTCACGGTGATTAGTTCGTTATGATGTTACGTAATGATAAGACAAAGACGAACATAGTGGTACGTTTGACTATTCTAACGGTTATCTCTTTTCACAACGTTTGCTAAGAATTGGTCTAGCACTTTAGTGATTTGACCCCACTACTAGTGTTTACGTGTAAACGCAACATTATTATATAGTCTACGATTTGCGAGGTGACATCTCTCTCTTTCATCTCATGCGCGCCACGAACGGCTGTGATTTGTACACGTTAATTAATTATAAAGAAAATAAAGCCAATTTGCCTCCAATTTATATTGTTTTTTATGTTACTCGATAACAACTAGTGGCGGGCCCAAACACTGAAAATTTTTAGTTTCTTTTAGAAATTTGACCTTATTGTCAATGCACCCACTACTTACAGATGGCGAGACAAAACGCCATATCGTTTCTGTATTAGAACTTTGGTAAAATTACATAATTAATTCAGGCTTTTTTGCTGAATTTATCGTACATATATATAGCATTTATGCTACAGGCAGACTTTCTGCCGATTTGTTACACTGTGGACCGGCAGCGGGGGGATTTGCCGATAGATTTTAATTAATATATAGTTCCCGGGAGTTATTCGCCAAGTTTGGAACTAGATCGCGCCGCACGTAATTAGAATTAATGTTGCCACCGTGTGCCACCGCCTTTATGTGGCCAGGTGAGGATACGGGCTCGACTTGAGAGCTTGCTTGAGCTCGGGTTGATGACGTTATTGCAATTTTAGTTTTTTAGATTTTCTGCTTCTTTTCTGTAAGTTTGACGTCATAAATATTAAAGCAGATTTGATTAATTTGCTTAGTAAGGTTTTTTAAGTAAAACTTCTTTACGTACGCTTGACTTGGGGAGTAAGCTGGTAAATGCGAGGCGAACGGAAGTTGATTCACGTAGATCTCCATTGTCAACATAGTATAGTAAAAATTTGTAAATACATGCAATCTTTAAAATTAATTTATAATATTAGTATAAGTAACAGGGTAGGAACTAGCGTATTAATGAGATAGGATAGTAGGTACACTCAATAAGATTATGTCAGCCACCAAGCCGTTCAAAGTTTGTCCATGTCAAACATCTTGTTGCCAATATGCCAATGTTATAAAAATGACAACCTACACAAATCAAAAAGACGCTGCTGCGCATGTAAAATATCATTGTCAAATAAACAAATTATTGATATTTTTTGACAAAAATCAAACAACTTTGATCTGAGTGAATTTAAACTTTGTTATCTAACCATTTGACATAACTTTCTATGCATTATTTCCTATTATGTTCTGTGACATAACAAAGGTAACAAACATGTGCTCGCCACACGATGGATGAATTAATTTGAAAACTGTGCTGCTCGTTCCGGTACTGTACAGTTTGTAGGATTTATTTTGTTCAGCTTTTAGTCTGTCATGAAGTACAATTTTATTTTAGGAGGCTTCTTCCAACAGGGATCTCGAAACCATCTAAAGTCGAATCAATAATAAGCCAGTACTTGGATCTCACCCAATGCGCATTAAATTTTTAGGGTCGCTATTTGGAATATAAAATTTGCATGCGCTCTGACGCCGTATTATAAAGGATTGAAGGTGAATTTCGCGTAAGATATGTAGGACGCGTGAGCCTAGTTGCTTCTTTAGGTAGATTTCAATGATTGATTTCTAAAATATTAACGTTGTATAGTAAAAAATTAATAGCATTCTTCAAAGATATTCAATAAGGTTTAGGTTAGTTTAGGTTTCATAGTCTTCACCTATGATTTTTTATGATATAAGATACCGTAATTTTTATTCTACATTTTTTAAATCAAGATAATCACCCGTGCTATCGACGCACCCTTGCAAATGCAGTGGTAATTTATTGATGCCCTTCTTGAAGAAATCAGCTAGACGGGCGACAATACATTCACCACAGAGTGCAGTCGCAGCGGAGACGAGAGATTGCCCAAAGTTGGTTGGAGACGTGCGAGCTTCTCCATCATCGTGTTCAGTTCTTCACGAAACACATCTGCAGTAATACTCATCCGGTTTGGTAAAAAGCTGTGATGAAAAATAAATAAATTATAATTCTTCTAAACTAAACTCAACCAAATAATATTTTGATTTGAAACAGCAAGTACTGCAGAACCGTGATTTCTAAGGTAAAAACTGCCAATTAAGTTAAATACAGCAATTTTTAACCCAATTTACATCGACTCAAGATTAAAAAAAAACTTAAAATAAAATATTAATAACAAATAATTTGGTTCAAAGTCAGTCCCTTCATTAATTAGAAAAAAGCTTATAGCTATGAACACTTTCTTCAAATCACTTCACACACATTTTACCAAAGTGAAAAAAATCATAGACACATGGGCATACATATAAAAACGTATATGGAGATGTTTAGTCAGGGCTTAAAAATAGCTATAAAATCAGAATTTTATAAAGTCTACTAACCTCTGCCCGCGGATTCGCCCGCGTGGCCTATAGGAAACGAAGAAGATTTTTTATAGATAATTCAACTACTCATTTCACCCTCTTAGGGGTGGAATTTCGAAAAATCCTTTCTTAGTGGATACCTACAGTTAACAACGATAACATTCTCCAAATTTCAAGTCTCTAAAACCAGCCGTTTAGGCTGTGCGTTGATATATAAGTCAGTCAGTCGCTTGACTGACTGACTAGTCAGGACTTTGAATTTTATATGTAGATATTATATAGATAAGGGTACTCGTACTCGTATACTCTTTTATTTGAGACTTACCATATATAAAATATTGAAGACTAAAGTCTACCCTCCCGACAGGCGGGTCGTAGAAGTTTTTTCTTTGTTTTAAAATTCGTCGTAGTGGCTGCCAAATGTGGCGCGCGGGGAATGAGGTCGCTAGGCTCTGTTAACCTTTTTTCTTGCTGCTTTATACGGTTGCCTTGCATTTGACTACATCCATGGTTTTGATGTTATGCCAACGATAGCTGCTTTTAGGGGCGTTAATCTACTGGAGAGCTTCTTTAGCAATAGCGTGCTCCTTTATTATTAGTTTTTTTTTGTATTGTCAAACAACTTTAAAAAAAGGTTCACGGTTCTTAATTCGGTTGTATGTTTTTTTTTATCTCAAAACCCCGTCATTTATGAACCGATTTTGGTAAAACTGTTATTTATTTATTTGAATTAATTTTTCTTTCTGATTAGTCTAATAAAAATATATTAAAATCGATCCAATACTTAAGTGTGTATAATGTTATAATATCATACAAAAATCTTCCCTCTCAGTGTGAAGTTAGGGAGATTAAGTCTTTATTATAAATAATAATAATAATAACGCTCATAGATCACATACATAGATCCTAGACCATAACTAGGATTCCCTGTGTCCAGAAACTACGAGGACTGTGGTCCCACAACACCCAAACACAGAAGAAGTATTTGCGGTTTTTTTTGTGCACAAATTCTTGTCCTGCCGTGGAAATTGAACCTACCGCCTTCAGGTTATGAACCGTTCGTATTGCATGTAGAGATAACTAAAATTTGTTAGATTCAGAACAATTATTTTTTCTTTACATTTACATTACCCACATAAATTTACTTGTAGATACTTATGAAAACCCGAAAATAATTTTAAGCAGTAAATATTAAAATCACTATAACAAGCGTTGTTCCCAGCAATATTAATATCCATCACGAATTGGGCTCCTAACAAGACGGTCTGCAAGCCCTAGACCCCTACACCGACGAGACGGACAACTTAAACTCCATCATGCCTAACCTCAGCCCTTTTCCTACCAACTGGCAGGTCGAGACGGACCGAATCCCTCGAGACGGTTGTTTGTTTGATAAATCGTTGTACTACACACGTAATGCGAGTAGAAAAATCGCTGCGGTGGAAGTAGCTTAGCGCGGGGTCTATGCAAAAAATGAGACCTTTTTGTGATGGATTGAACTTTTACTTCGTATGACTAGCCTATTTCCAAGATCATTTTCACTGTTAGTTTTTTATAAATACGTCATAGTTTTATTATGGCTCTCTACATTATCGATTTGACTGGTTTTGAAGCTCAGTTGGCAGTAGCACTGCTTTCTGAGCTGTAAGTTAGTGGGTTCGATTCCTACCCAGTACAGATATTGGTGTGATGAACATCGATGTTTGTTCTGTGTGGGTGTTATTTTGTTTTCTCTGTATGTATTTACAGAAATTGTAAATTAACCAAAGAATAAAAGAAGATTTGTTACAAGTTTTTAAATAACAAATGTAATATATTTATTTATTTACAAACACACATACAAGATACATATATGATGACGAGCTTCTGCCCGCAGCTTCGCCCGCGGCATGACCTATGGGAAAATAATTCAACCACCCATTTCACCCTCTTAAGGATGGAATTTCAAAAAATCCTTTTTTAGCGGATGCCTACGTCATAACATCTACCTGCATGCCAAATTTCAGCCCGATCCGTACAGTGGTTTGGGCTGTGCGTTGATAGATCACTATATTAGTCAGTCAATTAGTCAGTCAATTAGTCAGTCAATTAGTCAGTCAATTAGTCAGTCACCTTTGAGTTATATATATTTAGATTTATTACATTGTACAACTTAAGCATAATATTACATTTTACGGAGCCCTAGACCCCACACTAGGTGTACCTGTGTCGCAGGATCTAGTTTCTTACGTTCCTTTCATCCAAATCCATGAAGAATTGATGCAAGCATCGTAATAGCGTGTGGTCACGGTGTGGCCACCCCATCCCTTCCCGCGGGGGCTCTAAGAGCAAGAAAGGGATATTGAATAGGCAGCAACATTCTCCTCGGTAAAGTCTTCCGTGATCATCAAGATGCCTGCCAAGTGGAAAACTAAAGCTCTTTGCAGGTTTCGAATCCTGGACCTGCAAGTCACAAGTCTTACTATTAACTAAGCCATCACCGCTTCATTACTTAAACACCAATTGTTTTGTAACAGTCAGTTAAAAAGAAAAAAATAGTTCAAGAGAATCCGTTATTATGGCGTTGACGAGACATGGTACTATATAATACACTACCTAGTCTGTGTTTCGAAGATTTTGAATGAATGAACTTTTTGGAATAAAGGTGAATAGTTAAAAAAAATCGTTTTCTTCAGTTCTGTCATCATTTTTGTGGTTATTTTTTGTCCAACAAAGTACTTGCCCGTGGTATGTATGTGGTATGTCCTATGTTTTTGTTCTTCCACAAATTGGTGAGTGCCCCTAGCCGTGTTAGAAAATGTCTCCGAAAAGAAAAAAGAACCATGCGACGTCAGCGCCATCTATCATTGTCAGCAGGACTACATCACTTTAGCTGTCAGAATACCTCCTTATACTTATATTTAAAAAGTAAGTTTTAAAATCGAGAGAATAAAAACTTTAGCTGTTAATTTTATCTTTACGATTTCCCTTTATTGTCTAACCAAAGTATTTAAACATTTATTGTGTTCGAAGAGATCACAAACTCTGAGTGCTTTTAAATTTAATAAAATGTTGAGGTGATGCCGATTTTTTTGGAAATTTCACATTTATTAAAATTTGCGCCAAATTGTAGAAAGTAACGAACACTTAATATTCAGTCTTTTAATGGGAGTCTCGATGACTAGACCTTTTTGTGATAGAAGTTTTCTTTGAAGAAATCAAAAGTTATTAACGACTGGCTCAGGAACCCGCCGACAGTCACGATTCCATTTTAAACTGGTAATTGAGGAACACTGCGAATGTCAGAATACTTTTAGTTTTATCTTAGAAAATTATTGTATTACATTTTGTTTCAATAAACTTACACCATAATAATGTATTATTTAAAGACACAAATTCCTCTTCGTAGTAAAAAAAAAACATGGGTAGTCTTAATTTTGAAGAACACTAGATTTTTTTATACTTGTTTATTACATTGATGAGACAATTCTCTATCACAGTTCTCTATCTACCTACCTTTTTTTCTATGAATTAATAAAAAGGCGGTGATGGAAAGTGGTAACTGTAGCTTATGGCCATCCGCAACATTAGGGGCGTTGTACATGTGTAGCCAGCTCAGTAAGGTTTGTTAAGTCTAATAAGTTTTATTGATATCGAGTTTTTCTGTACAATTAAAAAATTCATGCCCAACTAATATCCTTAAGAACTACGAGGACCATGATTCTACAAAACCTAGACTCATGAAAAGTATTAGCGCTTTTTTCTGGTGTGCAAACAGCTTCCAAATTATGAACCGATCTACTCAACCACTACACTGCTAGTAAAGCCTTTATTAACGTATTTAAATTAAAAATAATGTATGTTTGCTGTCCACTTTTGATACATGCCGATGTACGTCACTTGAATAAAAAACTTCGCAGTATATACCGAGGTTTTTTTTACTATTTATCTTTAATTCTCTACTCCAATATTCAGAGGTTATATATTGCCACCACTTCTACGCTCTGTTATGAGTGCTGTAACCCTAATACACACCACAGAGGCTGTCTGTTTTGAAAGAAAATAATTTATTTGCTTCGTTAAATTTTTGCATATTATTCTCAATTCAATATGCAACTCAGAAAATTTACCATCATGACATAAAAAATAAAACAAACATAACCATACAGTTAGCTATCAACCTTTTGTCAGTCCGCCACGGTCCCACCTACAGCCCACGAGACTCGTGCGAATTAAATCCGGGACCTCTCCGAGCGCTCATTAAAGTGCCCGAAACAAAGGAAAAACTGTCAACTTTCTCCAAGTTTAATTGCCTTAATAAATCTGGGGAGGGATTGGAGGCCACAGATATACCGGGAAATATGTAGAATCATACTTTAACCACTTCAGCTATGTTTTAAATAACCGCAAAGTTTGACCAAGCATTTTACTCACTGATGCTTCAAGGTATGTCTCTCTAACAAAATTGTTAGGTGGTATAATTTTACTTCAGAATATCCAACATGCTGCTAGAGATATGGCCAGGTGCATGCTGGATCTAAAACGATCGTTTAGAAAGATTTTAGTTAGTATCATCAATATAATTATGGAACGGCCTGAAATAATAATGTACACAGACAAAAAATATAGCATTTTTTAGCATAATTTTCTTCATTGCTTAAAAATCTCCAACAAAATCTTAACGAACTAAACTTTGACCGGATATCACTTAACTTTTACAGAAGTTGTGAAACCTCGGCATCTCAACTCAATTTCCCGTCTAGTTCCTGGCCCCAATCAAAGAGATCCCTCCGCCTCGAGATGCAAATGAAACTCTTTGTAACGAATCTTAAGGGATTTATTCGTAAAAAATTCGACCGGAACGGAGTGCGACAAAAGAAAATAAATTGGTACTCGACAAACTAACCGTTGATATATTGTTTAGTGTGGTGAAGGACTTGGAGGCTGGAGTTAGGAGTAACTTACTGTTTTATAAGATTGGAGGAGTCAAAACTGTACTTTGTTTTAATGTTATTAAAGTTTTATTTCCCAACGTTACTACTAAACTACATAAAACCTATGAAACAATATGATATTACGTTTAGCGCGTTAATTGTTTATCTTTTTATATTTCTTACTCTAAAACCTAGATGATGCTAATTAAATAAGTATGTGTTTATCGTTCTTACGTTTGCACGCGCTTGTTAAACTTACCTGAACAAAACGATGTTACACATATTGGAGGGAGAATGATTAGTGCCTTCCGCACTACTAAGGTTCTTAATAATAGGTCTTTACCTATGAAATTGCCGTTTTGCAGCACAGACTTTTTCAAACAAAAAAAAGTTTTGATTGGCTATGAATTCTAAATTCAAATTAATTTTGTTTTAAAAATATGACATTCTATTTACAATATAAGTCTTTTGTTTATTGATTAGCGTTGTATTTTCATTACATTTCAACATTTTTCCTCATAATGGATACTTTGAAATTTCGTGTAATTATGGAATATGAGTTCCGTCGTGGCACCAACGCGGCACAAACGACACGTAACATCAACGACGTTTACGGAGAGAACTGTACAAACGAACGTACAACCCGTTATTGGTTTGCTCGGTTCCGTTCTGGGAATTTTGACTTGAAAAATGAACCTCGTGGTCGTCCGGAAACTTTGGTCAACAATGATGAATTAAAGGCGATTGTGGAAGCTGATGAATCTCAATCTACAGCTGAGCTGGCAGCAGCTTTTGATGTTAGCATCAAAACAATATTGGTCCATTTGCGACAGATTGGCAAGATAAAAAAGCTTGATAGATGGGTGCCCCACGAACTTAACGATCGCCAGCGCAACGTACGCGTCGAGACTTGCCTTGCGCTGCTTAACAGGCACAGAAATGAAGGAATTTTGAACCGAATTGTTACGTGCGACGAAAAATGGATTCTTTTTGACAATCGAAAGCGCTCAGCAAGTTGGATAGATCCTGGTTCGGTACCAAAGCAATGTGCAAAACGAAAAATGACCCCTAGAAAGGTGATGGTCACAGTTTGGTGGTCTAGTGCTGGTGTGATTCATCATAGCTTTTTACAAAACGGCGAGAGCATTACTGCAGATGTGTACATTGAAGAACTGACCACTATGATGGCGAAACTCGCACGTCTGCAACCAGCTTTGGTCAATCGGTCGTCTCCACTGCTACTTCACGACAACGCGCGACCCCATACTGCACAACAGACCGTCTCTAAGCTGCATGAGTTGGGTTTGGAAGCTCTCCCTCATCCGCCATACTCACCAGATCTTGCGCCTACCGACTATTACTTTTTCCAAAATTTGGACAACTTTTTAGCGGGAAAAAAATTCAATTCCCGAGAGGCAGTACAAAACGCCTTTGAAGAGTTTGTTGTCTCCCGTCCTGCTGATTTTTTCAAGAAGGGCATCCATAAACTGCCACAGCGTTGGCAAAGATGCATTGATTGCAGGGGTGATTACTTTGAATAAAAGAAATAAATAAGTTCGAAAAAAAAATACTTTAACTTTTTTCAAACAAAACGGCAATTTCATAGGTAAAGACCTAATATTTATATGACTGATATAGTATCACCAGGTTAGAGTAATCAACAGACTACTTTTAATTTAAAGGAGACATTTGAATTACGAATGGGATTTGAACCCGCATCTATCTGTCTTTAAAGACGCTTTCCTTAGCTACCGTGACAAGTGATTTCATGTAATTTAACCTTCAAAGACCGCTTGTGATCCAAGTTATTATTAAACATTCAAAATTGATCTGTTGAACCAATTTGTTTTCATTTCAGGTATCTTTCAAATTCCAGTAAAGTTAACACAAGTGTAATCACTCATATAACTCAAAGCCCGAGCATTGTGAAAGAAATTAAAAAGTTAAAGAACCCAGACACCGGCCGCCTGAATGATAGATGGGGGAAGAAATTATTTATTTAGCGAGGAGGCCGGATTTGTCGCCTAATAGCAATAACATGATAGCAGGCGGGTAGCCGGGACAGGGTGGATTCAATCAGATTTGGGACATTTTGAGTAATGCGCTTTTAATTTTATATAATGACGAGATGCCTTATTTAGGCAATCAAATAAGTTACATGTCTATTGTAGTTGAGAGCTTCTGTAATGTGGTGGTTGAGCAGGTCGGCTTATAACCTGGATGCGGTGGGTTCAATTCCCGCAACCAGGACAAGTATTAATGCATAAAAAAAGCGCAAAACTTAAAGACTTGTTCTGAGTCTAGGTATTGAAGGACCATGATCCTCATTGCTCTTGGGTCCCTAGACACAGGGAATCCTAGTTAGGGTCCAGGACCTATGTAACTTATACATACACGTTTAGCGTTATTATTATTATTAATGGATAGATTTTAGCGATATTTTAATATATTCGTTTATTTTTTGTAAATATCTTTTGTCTTATTTTACGAAAAAAGAGGTCGTTAATCGACTTCATTCGTCTAATTTCATATTGAAATGTACTAAATTTCTTTAGTTATGTTGAATTAATAATTTAGGAGTTCCATTGTCTCTTAAGATATTCATCGGGCAAGGTTTTTCTACCAAACGAAAAAAGAAACACTTAAATCAGTCTAGAAATTTTCGTCATCAAAAATGTTTCCATAATAATATATTATTTACAAAGAACAAAAAAAAATTATACCCTAAAGAATATAGACTATTCATAATGATCTGGTCGACCAATCTTTACCTGTGAACTTTTTAGCTGTGTACGAACGTAGACATGAATATTCACCAATATAGTATATTTTATTTTGCTAATGAACTCATCCAAATTATTGTTTATTGGAATTTAATTAATTTAAGATCAATTAATCTTTGCCAATCACTAAACGTTTTAATTAAATTACTGATTGTGAAATAAGATTCACTGACCTTTATTTATTGATTTAACGCTGACAATTTTCAATTAGTTTTGCCTGAACTATGTTCAGTGAAAGATGCTTGAATTTAATTTGAAAATTTCACAGGCTTGAACGTTTTCAATTACTGTTTTACCACTTTAGAGATGTTTATCAAACTTCACGCACAAGAGTGTGGCTTACCTATAAATATTGCGTATTCAACGTAAGCTTGTAATAGGATCTAGTAAAGCAAATTTTCATAACTAAGCGTCCAATAAAGTGCTTTTTATTGTATTGTGTATTTGTTATTGTAACAAATATTATTATTTTGATTCAATGATATTTTACAACTAACATTTGCTGTCACCCAATTCAAAAACATACTTCATGCTAAATTAACTGCTTATTCAACAGAAAATCCAATATCCACCTCCAACACAGAACCATTATCAAAACAGAACCGCTTCCAATCCAATACATTCAAAACATCTATAATGCTTTACATCAATACAAAACGGCCAATATGAAAATTGAGTATGCATCGGGGCGCATCGGTCCGATAGAGTTGCTAGTTTAATATTCATCGCTCGCTATATACACAAGTCAATGAAACGTGTTTACGAGTGAGAGGCGATGTAAAGTTTGTGATGAATCAGTAACGCGCTATCTAGCTGCCTGTTACGGGAAGTTTATCGAGTGCGCGTGCACCCTGCACTTTGCGTATTGCTAGGCTTAAAATAACATTTAGACCGTAAGTGCATGTAGTAAAGTATTTATTCGCTTATACTTATAATAACTATTTTAAGTATTTTCTTTGTTTATTTTTTGTGGTGTAATTAGAAAACAAGTATATGGCTCCCGTGATGGGAAGAGGTATTTGTAGCCTATGGACATATGTAACTCTAGACGTGCCGCTAATGCTTTAGTTACCTTGGGATAATATTATTTTGATCCATCTTCCATTTAAATTGCTGATTCCACATCTTACAGATGTATGGTGGGTACGCAAAAACTAAGACGTATGTGTCTTTCACGACTCAATAAAGTATGGATGCGATAGTTTCTATAAAGTTCTATAAATTAATATACTTTGAGCCTTCACTACAAGAGCAAGTGAGTTTAAAGAGCATAAAAATGAGAGTAGAGATAGTAAAGTTTTGAGCTTGAAAATAATTAGAAAATAATAGATAGATGTACATTTATCAGAGCGATTTCTTGCTTTAACGTAAATTCATGAGACCTCTTCCTCTTGTCTTGAAGTTTTTACATGAAAAATTCAAAAGGTTTTTAGTGCATTTAAATCCTCCGACCACAAGTAGGTAAGCCCAGTGAAAAACAATATAAAACGTCTTAAACTTGTGCAGCGTCTCGCACCGAGTCAGCGCATCGCTCCATTACTCGCTGCACGGTGTCCATGCAGCTTTAGTATATTTTCAGGAATATAATAACTATAGAAAAATAACTGATCCGGCGAACACCGTTCCGCCTAACAGTCAATGAATACGCATGCTTAGGGTTTTAACCTTTATTTTTATTGATTGACATCAATTTATTTACTTGTTATCCTATTCCGAACGAAGATAAATCCAAATACATAAAAATCATGAAAATTGGTACAGCAGTTTTTGAGCTATAAGTGGTGTAAACAGCTCGACTTTGTTTAAATACACAGATTATGGCCTAACTAAAGACAATTATTACTAGACTGGACATTTTTATAGATTGTGATTAAATTCCCGGGCGGTACATGTTCCACGTGTCACTAATTATGTCAACTTGCACATCAGCGAAACGCTCATGCCTAACTGCACTTCAGTTTGACAGTTCCTACTTAAATGCATTTGGGTACGTGCTACAAAGATAACGTGTAAATTTAAGAGCTGTCAATCTTTCGTACAGACGGGAATTAGTATGATATACTTCTCTGTACATACATCTTTACGAAACGTGTACATTTTTGTATAATAGGAAATTCCAAGTTCGCCATTGAGATGGTGTCTCCAACCGCATGTGCCGCTCATCCTCGCTGGATGGCGGCAAATTGATGGAAGCGCTGCGTGCCGAGCGCTAGCTGCGGCGAGAGAACACTACTGAAATAATGTACATTTAGAACTATATACAAACACAAAAAGTATACAACTTGAGCTGAAGTTTTCAGCGAGAAAACGTGATTATTAAGAGTGTTGCGTGTGCGGGCGTTTGTGTGTGTGTGTGTGCGGGCGTTTGTGTGTGTGTGTATGTGTGTGTGTGTGTGTATGTATAGTGTTTTCCCCTCTTGACCCTGCTAAGTACTTCGTCAATATTTGCCATCAAGTAAAATGTGATCAAAAGCAAAACTAATAAAAATAAAACATGAAAAGGTCAGTCATTGCAAAATGTCAACCCTTCCGTGACGGTCCAAGCGTCTACCATAATCATTGATTAAGTTACCTTTACTGACACTTGATTTCCCACTAACTTTTTCACCAAGAAATTATTATTATTATTACTGAAATCACGAAATTAAACATTGAACATGCTTTCTTCTCTTTGAAATTAGTTTTAATAGTAAAATATCAGTATGTTATTTGCCACGCTTACTATTTCTACAGCAGGTCTGAACTCATAATATGAATGCTAGAGGATAATTTTCTATGAGTTGTACTTAGAGCTGATAGCACCGCTCGTTGATAGCTCTTGTTATTGTGGGATGCGTGAATTCGCTCAACGTCAAATGTGTTCCGGTTAATATGCAATTTAAATTCTGCATCACTGAATTCCGAATAGTGCCTATCACAATTCTAAACTCTACAATATTTTGTATACGACATAATTTGTTAAAAATTCCTATGTGTTAATCCATTGTATAAGTTATATTCTGAATTTCATCAAAATTGATTCAATAGTTACGGAGATCGATGATATCAAACATTCTTCGCATTTATAATCTTAGTAGGACTTAACAAAGGCTTTTAAACGCTTTTCTTAAATTAATAATACAATTGTTTTAGTACTGAAAAAATCAATGTACTTAGTCTAGTGTAGAAAATGTTCAGATTCATTCATCCGACGCTAACAAAAGTAATTTCGGAATACTCCGAAGCTCCGCGATTAGCGCGAGCTACAGACGATTATTAATACATTTCCATTCCCTTGCTCATTTAACAAGGGACCGCGTAATCCAAGACAACTCATCATCCAAATTGATTCGCTCTTCCCCCACTCTCGTCTAACCCCGTCCTTACTCATAAGAGTTTACTGTTCACACACCGCATGACACGATGCTGTAAATAACTTAAATAACGTACAACTTACACACAGTACTTCAACTTATCACTTAAAAAAACGAGTGTGCGAGACCACACGACTGAAGTAAAACTTGTTTAGTTTAGCTCCATCTATCGACCAGTATAGCTTTGTTTTTGCTTTGTTTAATGTTAATGTTGGCATCTTGACAATTGTAAATTGTCATTTTACCGGACATACCAACATAATAATACAACTGTGACCTTGTTATGTTGACAATGGAGATCTACGTGAACCAACTTCAACTTCCGTTCGCCTCGCCTTCACCAGCTTACTCCCCAAGTCAAATGTGCGTAAAAAGTTTTACTTCAATAACCCTAATAATAACCACAATACAAACTAAGCAAAGCTTACAGCACGATTACGAGACAATTTACAATTGTCAAGATGGCGCCATTAACATTAAATAAATCAAAAACAAAGTTTTACCGGCCGACAGATGGAGCTAAACTAAAAAAGTTTTGCTTCAATCGTGTGGTCTAAAGTACACTCGATTTTTATTTTAAATATTTTGTGTCATTAAAAAAAGTTTAACGAACTCATTTTCATGTTTTATGGATGCGTCAGTGTGTAAACAAATGACGACGCTTTTGACTCTCAGCTACTGTTTTCCACTTTAACTTATGAAGCTCATGCCTTTGCACAATGGGAAAGTATAGCTCGTAAGTCTGCGGATTAAGGTACACATTCAAGCGGATAAGTGGAACATATTGCAAGATGTTGGTAAAAGATTTCCGCAGCGCTTTTCATTAGTGTGGCATGCGAGGAAGTTACGGTCTGCTCAGTGGTCGTAAAGTAACGTACTGCTGTGAACGGTATAAATAAATAATTTAGATTCGGTCTCCTTAAAGGGCGTAAAGTGCCTCTTTTATGTTAAGCCTGGATTTACTGGAAGGTATCTGATTTTGTGGTTTTAGGTTTTAGATGAAAGCAGTAAAATTTTTTCACCAGGTATATCAAACAAAGAAATTTATATATCACATCCCCATTATAATACTTTATTTATCCTGAAACTATCCAAATTACGTGTCAAATAAATATATTTTAAGATTGCAGACTTTTAAGAATATATACTAAATAAAACTGGTTATTATAATAAAAAAAAAGATACGTCAATCTGTTCTTTGGCATTACGTTTTTGATTGTTTTTGATTTTTTGCTACGAAAACATCAAAATTTTTATAATTCTCAAAATAAAGTTTAAACATAATATTATCAGTTTTCGGAGGTTTGTATATATTTATGATCAGGTCAGTTTACTTCGAAGGTCATTCTCTCATTTCGTAGGCGTCATTATCTGATGATGAAAACTTATGACAACCGCGGCGTCTCTTGTGTGTTTAATTAATCATGGTCGCAGAAAAATTTATCACACCAATTCCAATATAACTTATTGTACATAAAAATCACCTATGTAAAAAGGTATAACAAAAAGGTAAAATCTCCTACAACCACCTTAATTTCATGTAGTACTTGAAGGCCTTTTTCCCAGTTATACGGATTTAATAATTGAGAAGTTTTTAGGAGTATCTTTATCCGACACCAAGTTTACACGGTATGTACCACCGCGCATCTGTGGATCAGATATCGGTGAACATGCATTAAAAATCTCACTCCTTTTTAGAAGTCGGGTAAAAATACATTTATTTATAAACCAAAGCCAAACCAAACGTTGATCTATGACTAAATATTTGTACAAAAATTACAATATGTTGAATAAACATTTGTATTGTCTTTAACAATTCATAACAAAACAATTTTGATATAACAGAATATTATCCATCACGGAACAATATCAAGCGTAACTTCGAAAGTTTAACGTAAGAATAACATACGCTGTGTTTTTGCAGACCTTATGAAATACGTCAAAAACATATTTGTTTTCGTTTATAGCAAAATAAAGAGGGAATCACGGTAATGTGCCACTGAACCAAACGGTGGGAACAATCCGTCATATTACGTTTTGTTTTTGTGAAACTATTTTAGAAAAAAAGGCGCTTTTTATTCTCTATCCACTTTTAGGGAATAAACAAAAAAATACCCTCTACTATCTACATCAGCTTAAATAGGCTTATCTCATCACACCACCTCATTCGTTCTGAATAAACAATTGTTTAAATTGTTTTTTTTTCCCATAAGACCCTTTTGTGATAGTTCCCAAGATATCAAGATATCACAGATATTTATCTATACAGATACTGCCATACGGCAGTAATGATAATAACATCCTTTTTAAGGGAGTTTAAACCGACTTCGAACACCGTAACTTCATACAGAGAAATTTGTAGATGATACTATCATCTATACATCTTCCCAATTATTTTAATTTAAAAAGTAAACAACTGCATCGAATTTGATCAAATTACCATTGGACTAATCTGAAAGTAGGTATTTTAAATTGTTTTATAAATGAGGTAAAAAACGTAAACCGTTTACCCGTAACGGTTAAAAACGTAAACTGAACCGAATGAGAAATCCTCTTTTTTAAAGTCAGTTGAAAACTACGCTCCCGTCCCTTGATATTTTGTCCCTTTTCTATGGTTGCTGTTATCGACAATACCTTGTTCATTTGATTAATGGTTTTGTGACAGCTAACAATATGGAAAAAAAAACCTTTGGTTTCAATAATTAACGTTTCTATAAAAAAATCAAATCAAATATATATATTTCATAAAACATATTACAATGAGAGAGTAGTACCATTACTATTTCAACACGCTCAGATGCACGATCTCTATACTACTAAAGTGATCGGTTGGCTTTTTGCCCACATAATAAAAATATTTTAATTTTATTTACAACACACGTTGTAAATAAAATTAAAATATTTTTTATTTAAATAATAAAATTCATGTTTGCCCGTAGCAAGCTGCCGCGAGCTGTAGATTCTCATTCCATGAGACTTTATATAGCTAACAGTACGCAACAGGGCTACTACCTCTCCTCTCGATGTAAGCCTACAAAAGCCGTTTAACGTCACCCACACAAAGTTTCAAGTAACGCACTAAGCTGTCTCTAAGTTTAAGCTTAACGAAAATACGTGTAGTTATCACTGAGTTTAATTAGTTTAATGATGCGTCTTTACAAATGGCTTAATTTGTGTTACAAGAGAGCTTGATGTTAGCCTTAAAAATATGATTTGTTACATAAGAACACATTAATTTTGCTTTTTTACTATTTCGAAAATTATCCAATGCAAGTTACTTTAAAATAAAACAGTTGTTAGTTCTGCGAGCAATATGGTCGCTGCGATTTCAACTGGTTCTCTTGCATATCTCCTAATTTCGGATAAAACATAATAAAAAAAAGAAATAAGAAAGAAAGAAAGAAAAAGACAGGAGGGTCAAGGCAAATAGGAAAATGCAACACAGACCGGTCCCCCACTAGGTGGACCGACCAGCTGGTCAGAACCACAGGTCAGCAAGTAAGAAGCAAGTAGCTGGTCAAAGTGGCGCTCTTTAGGGGAGATCTATTATTCCGCAGTAGACAGCAGACTTAAAAATGACTTTAAAAAATCAATAATATCTGGCACTACTTGAGTTGAACCATGAATGTATGACCAAGTATAATCAAAAATGAATATGGTTTTTTAACCTACTACACATTTGGTTTTATTTGATTTAACGAAATAAGCAGTTTACCTTCCTACTTATTTCATTCATTGAATCTACCTCAAAATAAAAAATAACCAACACCATAATACCTCTGTGGATTAGCTTTATTACCTCAATCCGACACCGAAATGAAACCAAAACAATAAGTATATCACCTTCTCTTTCTCGTACAATGGCATCAATCAACCTCACGCCGTTTACCCCAAACTTAAATAAAAACAAGTTACGACTTGATTAAGTGTTAAGCTGTCAGTTCAGGAAGTGGTTAGGGAAATGTGCGTGTTTCCCCAGTTTCCCGCACTTTGAGCAAAAGTGGGGGAAAGTGGGGAAAATGAGTTATAACGTTTCCGGGAACATAAAGATTAGCCAGTCGTGCTGCCAAATGTGGTACATTGTACTACGAGTAACTGAATTTGAAGGATTAATGTAGAGATAAGTGTATTAATGTCATAGTCAGAATTAGTGACGTTCGGGGACTTTGGGGCTTGGGAATTTGCCGAGATGAGACATTTTGAAAGTTACGAGTTATTCAAAGCCTTTTGAAATAGACACAATATTAGTTATTACTTCTAAATAATAAAACGTATGTATATATAAATAATAAACAAATTATTATTAAATAACATATTGTTAGATACCGAATGATATGTACAAGTAGACGACCAGTTACAGTGAAAATGTTCAGTGAATAAACTAATACATTTACATCACGCAAGGAACTGTTTAAATAAATTAAAGAATACCGTATGCATTGCTACCACGCAATACTACGTTTTAACCTATTCGCTTTGAGAAAAAAATTAACCAACACTTACCACAAGTTAAAATTACGAAATTGACAAGTAATTTCTCTGTACATCTGAACATCATAATCCAAAGCTTTCGATTCGCGACTTCCATTTCGCTGTGGCCGTGCAAGGTTCACTTTTATTTCTTCATCGACTTTTATTAGAAAAACGTGAGTTTTATTATTCTTCGCGTCATGAATAAATATGTTTTATGTTTGAAGTAAAACCGAAATTATTTGCGGGCCTATAAAATGTACTCGTAAGCTTTATTGTTTTGGAATATTGCAGCCATCAAACCGCGTAATATTATGATAATTGTATACAGAACTCAACGCTGCATATACAGTTAGCTCCACAATGAAAAGAGCATTTGATTTTCAGCTTGGCTAGCCCTTGATAGATCGTGATAAGCCACGTTTGATCCACGTGGTCAAAAGACTGCAAAATGGGATTCAAATGAAACATCACTACAGATAAAATAATGCTCCATACTTCGAAAATATAAAATAGAATACATAATACATACTAGCGTTGAGTTGTTCCTGCTTAGTATAACTAACTTAAATGGTCTCATAATGACCTTTTAAAATTTGTGAGACTATTAAAAAAGAAAATAAAACTTAATACTTAAGCATTTAAATTGAAATTTAAAAAAAAAGCTTCAAATATTAAGATCAGCTTGAACAGTGTCTCCAAAATGTAGTCTTCTCAGCCAAACCCATTGTTAAACCAAGCACATGGTATCTCCAAACAAAGGAAACCAAACAAAGCGTCATCAAAGACAGGTATCGCAATCATAATTGGGTTTACGGGCTAACATAATGCGCCAAATGGGCTCCAAACGAGGGCCCAATAAAAGATTATTTCTATTTAATTGTCGCACTAATAATAAACACCGTCATTAAGCCATGATGAAACTGTCTCGTGTACCGATAACTGAAACGTAATGAAATTTCACTAACGTTCCACTCTGCTCCAAACGACTGAGCGGAATTTATTGCCACGCAAATGAAACTCCAATTAGAACAATTTGAAGGTCTCCAATTGTTTGGGAGCGGATTTAATTAAAATATGATGTCTTGTGTACAAAGCGGAATTAGGACAGGCAACTAGATCATCTGTTTTTAATTACTTTAATTATTATTGGTGTATTTGGAGTTATGGACATTTTAGAAAAGGGTTTTGTTACATGTAACGAACGTGACCAATGTAATTATTACTATTATAATTCTGACATGAGGTCACTTGTCACGGTAGCTTAAGAAAAGCATGCCCCGACTTTAAAGATGGATGGATGCAAGTTTGGATCCTATGCGTAATTAAGATTTGCTTTAAATTAAGATCATAATCATCTCAAAATATTTGAACTAAGCAAGGAGAATGGCTAAGCAAGTGGTGTAGTCGCTGAAAGATAGCATTTAAACCTTATCAGTCTTATTACAAAACGTGGACTAAGTAGAGGTCTAAGCCTGGACCAACTAGTCCTAGTTTATTACGGTACTAAGTAGTTAGACCTTGACTTTATTACAAAACGGCGACTAATCGAAGATCAGCTGATACCAGAGATAGTCCATGGCTTAAATATTGACCATAGACTAAATACGAAAAAAGTTTGTTCTTTGGACCACATTTATTCACACGATCCTTTTTTCACGTTTCATATATTTAGATTTTTTGTTTTCGTCTATAATATACGTGCATTGGCCTTGGAAAGCTTATTGTTTGCATATTTTTTAAGGAATAAATAATCAGATTCATAAAAGTCAGCTTTGCTACAATGATTTTCAACTAATAAAACTGTTAAGTTTTAATCGTTACCAACGAGGCTTGCGAGAATCAGAACGTAAATATGGCATTGTTTAACGCGCGAAAATTGATATTCATGTTTTTTGTTGTTATAACTAACTCTAACTATAATAAATATCGTAAAAATGGAGCAACAAAATATATAAACTGAACCGAGTAGATATATTTTATCAAAGACCAAGACAACCTCAAAATCGTGTAACAAAGAAGGTTGATAATCCAACGCGCGTATAACTATAAGCCCAACCTGCACGACCCCAATATCGTGACCTCTGGCCACCTGTTGGTAGGATACATTAGCTTCACAGCCTCCGTGCGGCAATCTGTCCTATTATTAACAACATACAACCCTACAGTTATAAGTAATGTTATCATCTTTGCAATTTAAAGTAATATTTGTGATAAAATTACCCTTTTACATGCTACTTTACTGTTTTTCATCCTTCATAGCTACGTAGGTACCTATTTGTGTTTGTTGGGAGAGGCCGTACTTTTTTTGGCACATTAGTCGTATAAAAGTATGTCTCGAACCATAATAATGCGTGGTTATAAAAATAACTTTGTATAAACGTTTTGATTTGTCTTTACTAACTAAACGTAAACGTAAACGTAACTTAATAATTGTGAAGCTCTAACAAAACTAATCTCGGGGGCAGTGCCAGATTACGTAAGCGAGGAGCCCGTTGCAAATTCTTTCAAAGAGCCCTTGGTCTACCATGGGGTAGATCAATCATCTTTTTATACTTAAGGACCCATGTTCTTAAGTATAAAAAGGTAAAAAAAAATCAATACTCAATACGTTTATTTGCAATGTATAAGTTACAATTTTTCACGTTTTTGTGACATTCAAAGAGAGAGAGGGAGATAGAGAAAGAGAGAAAGAAAGAGAGAGGGAAAGAAAGAGAGCGAAAGAGAGAGAGATATATATATATAGAGAGAGAATAGACACAACGCTGGGCAATAAGGGCGGGCCGGTGGATGGCACATTCTCACATTTTGTGATTATTTCATAAACTGGTTTATGAGTGGGTGGGCGGGGTATGAGTGGGTTGGTAGGTTGGAAAGTCGCATGGGCTACAGCTGAGTTACACGTGCTCATCAGGCCAAGAATCATTAAATTTTGACGATAAAATTTTTGGCAAGTAACAACTTAGTGAAGGGTGTATAGAGCCAGGAACTCCCAATTCTAACAAGCTTCGGAACGTTCAGACATTTTATTGATAACGAGCTAATGTTGTTGGTCTCTACCGACCTTTACAGCATCTCCAGGTGGCGACGTTTATTTAATATTCACAACAGTAATGGTATAGGCGGCTTACTCGCCTAATGCCATCTAGTGTCAATCTATTTAACTACTTCAAATCATTTTTTACATTTTAGACACACATAACAATATTTGAATATTTAGAACTCTAGAAACTTCCATGAATCGACCGCTTCCTGCAATAGGTAATACTATGTAGGATATATATGAAAGTGTGCCTTATTTGCGTAAGAACAATGGTCCATATTCTACAGCCAACTTGAAACTAACTGCTTCAGTGAGCCGTATGTATAAACCGCTGAGTCCGCGGCCGCGCGCCGCCTGTCGCGGTGACGCTGTCGGAGCCACAGCGACACGAAGTTCGCGCGCACTCAGCACCTTCCTGACACCTTGTAACGTCTAACAGAACATGCGCCCGAACTTTAAAAGGCTGAGCTGGCTGTTTCAACCGCTATTATTTCTGGTGGTGCTTTTAGGAGGTCTTCTATAGATAGATAGACAGATATATAGAAAATGCTTTATTGCACAAACAACAAATGTATGTACATAGGCGACCTTAATGCTAAGGACCATCCATCTTCCAGTTAGCATGACGGTAATTTGAAAATTTTTGTGGGACTGTGTAACGCAGTTTCAATATTGATTGACTAAATAAACATATAATAACACTAACATAAATTTAACTTTCTTGTATCTTGTGTCTATTCACATACATATATAACTACTAATTACTACTGATTTTACACGTATAAACTAGGAGTTACATGTATGTATACAATACTATACATAATCTATAACATATATATGAATAATATTTTAATCAACAGACATCATCGAACATAATCTTCTATAGTTACCACGGAAGAGTAATTTTTTTATAATTCTGTAATGACTGTTAAGTATGTAAATCTCTATTGAATTTCCTAATGAAAGGAAATTTTACGATACTGTTTAACCTTAAGATTTATTTGAAAACAAAAGAAATACTAATAATAATAATAATAATATGTGTGGACATCTCACACAACGCCATCTAGCCCCAAACTAAGCAAAGCTTGTGCTATGGGAACCAGATAACTGATACAATACTTAAATACTTTTTTGTTTGTAAATACATACATAGAATACAATATAACACCCAGACACAGAACAAACACCTATGTTCATCACACAAATGTTTGTCCTGGGTGGGAATCGAACCCACAACCCACAGATCAGAAGGCAGGGCTACTACCAACTGAGCTATTGGGCCAGTCGAATGTTGTAACTAATGTTTTAATATTTAAGAGTTTGAATGTTGTTGGAAGAGTTTTTGCTATCATTGTTTTTCATTTTAGATAATAAACTCTGATGCCACCAACTGACCAGGTTAACTGCAAGATAATGCACTCCAGCATGTACTCCTATGCATCAATGTACGCCTTAATCTTTAAATTTGTATAATAAAGCATGTATATATATAAATAAATTAGCTAATTTTTTTGGGTCTCACGAATTACTATTTCTTATTTATCTGATGCTTGCACTCGCTTTGCTTTTAATAATCTTTCTACTTGAACTATGAATGAATGATTAAACTTTGGTGTCAACACGATGACAATACCAGTACCATAGAATAGATCATAGTACTAGTAGTTTAGTACTACGTGGCAATACTTTCGATTTCACTCAAAACTGAACAGCCAAACTTTAAGACTTGTTTGTAATAACGTGTCGGATGTTAAGATATTAATTTGTTTTTTCTAGCTGCCACAGACACAGACATCTGGGTCCTTGCTTTTTGTTGAATTATTTTAAATTTATTACTTTACTTCATTATTACTCATGCATCAATACAGGAGGGACAACACAATTTTTTAAACATAAGTACTTATTTTTAATTGTGCATACACAACGAGCAAACCAGCTTCCGATCTTAATGTTTGACCTAGTCATGAAATTTTACGCTTCGTTGAACTTTGGATCAAGTTGCTAGTTCAAGCAACGACGAGACAGAACTTCTGCCAGAATATTAATTCGTTTCATGAGGTTATATCTGCTGAATTATAAAACGGAATTAACTAGGTACTGACTGTCTTCTTGCAAATGTCAGGCACTTTAAAACGAGGGTGAAATGAGGATAACCTATCATACGAGCTTTAATGTGATGTAGACATCTATATTAACGGCAGTATCTACCATAATGCGAGACGTTATCTTGAAATGCGTGTCATTATCTACCGGTGATGGATAATACACCTAAATAACACACGATCACATATCATCACATAGATCCTGGACCTTAACTAGGATTTCCTGCATCTAAGGTGCCAAAAACTACGAGGACCATGGTCCCACAATACTTAAACATAGAATAAATAATTGCGCTTATTTTTTCTGGTCATAAATAAGTATCCTGTCGCGAGAAACGAATCCGCCGCCTTCGGGCCGTGGGGGGACCTACTCAACCACAGGACTACAGAGGCTGACAAACAATTACATGATTACGCCATTGTCCCATCACTTTCCATCGTTAAAAATAAACCGCTGTTGTGAACTGTTATCTTAATTATGAACAAAACCTCGGAATATCTCCAAAAGTAATACATAAAGAAGAAAATTAAAAGAATGTATGTTACGTCAATGTGATCGGTTCATTTTCTACATACATATTCAAATAACGTCAAAATCTATCAAAGTCCCATGAGGTTAAAAAAAAACAAATATAAATAAAACTAGAGCAGCTCACTTAAATAGTAAACACGAATCCGATGCCCCGGGTGGTGGCAATGTATCAGGACTCTCCATTTCGACATTTCAGAGTAATAATACTTCATCGAGCGAACAGAGCAGTTTACGCTATCGTCGCTGGCCGCCTTCCAGATATATTTATCTATATGACATTCTAAAACTTACCTAAGCGGCGCAGGTGACTGTAACACAGATGGAACATAGCATACACTGCACCCTTACCATGTAACCGTTCTGGAAATCGGCTTCGCCTGCCATCCTGCACGCGCCAAGCAACCACGAGTGCGAGCAAGAGAGAACATGATTACGATCTCCACCAGACTTACGCGGTAAGGCCCCTGGTCCGTTTTACCTGTAGACATATTACTCATCAATAATTACAATAATAACGCTCAACAATCACATTTACAGAGCATTACTAGGATTCTATCTATATTGTATCTAGGGACCCAGGAACTACGAGGACCATGATCCCACAACGCTCAAACACAGAACAAGTATTAGCGCTTTTTTTTTTCTGTGCACAAGTACTTGTCCTGCTACGGGAATCAAACTCGCCAGCTCCGGACTATGAGCCTACCTTTTTTTTTTGATGGAGGGAAATGCCCCGTGGCGGCAGGGGGTATGTGGGACAAAACCCCACCGTGATCCGACCGCCACCGGGATGGGGCGAAATGGGGACGCACTGCATTAACCATCTCGCCCCGGCGGTAGGCCCTTCCGGGCCTCTGCGCCAGTGTGTGGGTAACCTTTCACCTCAGTTGCCCATCAGACGTGTGGGGCCATGTAAGGTCGACCTGCTGACAACCACCAAACCATAAAGGCTATCAAAATCAGCAAAGGTATCGTTCACATCGTTGATTGTAAACGATAATTAGCCAGAAAAGCAATCAAGCTATACTGGTACAAAATGTTTTAACTAAATAATAGCCAAAAACCATCCATAAGATAAATAATATGAATTAGTCGAGCCCTTTAAAGTTTTGTCAAAAATTCACCCATTTATTTTTATTTGGGGAGGGGAAGAAAAGTTTTTGAGTAGTGACTGCGAACTAGAAGATGACGCATATTATGATGATGATGAATTTTAGTGACTCGTGTGAGAATATGAGTTACTCAAAAAGAAGTGAAAATTATGTTCCTCTTTTAATACATTACGCTTAGGTTTATCCTGAGTCCTATTTATTTTATAAGTGTTAAGATGGTTGTAAATTTTTATTTCTTCGACTGACAGTAAAATGTTCCTGCGAACATGTTCCTTCGGTTGGAAAACGGTAGAAAAGTTAAACTACATAAAACGAAAATATATAATTTTGAACAATACATTTGATAGATTCTGCATCATCATCAACAGCCTGATAATGTCCATTGCTGAACATATTCCTTCTCCATATCGGCGGCTTGCTTACGTTGCGGCTTCCAGTTCAGTCATCACTTTGTTCCCCGAATATTGTCGGTTCGGCGAGTGATGTGGCTAGCCAAGAATGATTTAAAATCTAATAATCGTGTATAATTCATTTACATATTGTAATTTCTAATTCTTTATAGATAACAAAACATCCAAGCTTTTACACCACCTATGTATATTTTTTAAATATAGCATAGACACTCTTTGAAATAAACCCATAAAATAATATAAAAATTTCTTTAATATTTTAAAAATAAAGTGGTGGGTTTAAGTTCAGTCGCAGTTTACATACCTCTCAACCGACTCAAGCGATAATGTATTGAAGCTGCCATTGTCTTTGGGTTTTGACCAAACTGAACGCTGTATGATAGAATAGTTCTGTAAAGAAAACCATTTAATAATGGTTTATTATCACGTAGTTATTATTTTATTCCAAAAAGATAGTAGCTATTATATTACAGTCTATTGAAACATATTGGAACGAGATGGCTCGCCGGCTGCTACAAGTAAAACCTCTTACACCCGCGTCTTTGCCGCCCAGTCTCGACAAACTACAGTAAAAGCATGTACCAGTGCTCTAACTTCAAAAAAATTACAATAAAGGTTGGCAGCTGCAATAGATGTTGTCCCGAGGAGGAATCTTAGTGGCTGTAACACAGGGCACTCCTAAATACGGTTGTCAAAATAATAAAATAAAGTAATAATAAGTATAATAAAGTATTTATTTCGTCTCAATTACACAGATGTTCGGTACATTATACATAGTATTTAATGTAGTTTTGATATATCTATACATCATAATTATTGCCGTACCCTTGGGAAGCTCTGCCACCCGCACTAGGTCTCTGATGAGCCTGTATAGCGGGCTGACAGTGAATCACCTCAGTCACGTCAAAGCTCACAAGTATAGCTATGTAGGTGTTACTTATTTAATTAGGAATAATAAACAAAGTTTACATTTGCAGCAAAAACTTATGAAATAACAATGTTTATATGAAAACAAAAGAAACAATAAAGATAATAAAATGTAACTTTTCTAGAAATAAACCTTTTTAACAGCTTCAACATCCTTGATAAAAGATTTTAATAATTTAACGATAACGTAAGTGTATTCTGATAGGTAGTTATGTGCTGTGAGGCTGTATTACTATTAAAAACTTATAAATAACATAGGTATTACAATATAGTGAAATACAATGTGGGTAGATGGAATGTATACTAGGGTGTGTGTCTGTTGTGAGTATGTTTTGTTTGTATTTTGGTATGTGCGTATGTGCTTGTATCATGAGTATGTCTTTGGTTCGTATTCTGATACGTGCGTGTGTGGGAGGGTGTGTTGCGTGTGTGGGTGTGTTCGTGTATGTGTGTGCGTGTGTGTGTGTGAAAGTGTGTGTGTGTGTGTGTGTTATTGTGTCCGCGTGCATGTGTATCTGCTTGTGCAGGTGTAAATGTGAAGTTTGATAAAATGTAAAAGCGCGCAATCTATCTTTAATACAATATTAACTAGATGCAATGGCAGTTAATCATCATTCAATCATCATTCAGTTATAGCCATCAATTTTTCGGTTTCGTTGTAGTCGAGTGTAATCAGGTAATCTTTTAAACTTTTAGCACAATTGTATCGGTTTTTTGTAGCAATTGTAATGAATCTACTTATTTGATTGTAAATTGTCGGCCCGATACACGCAAAAGTTTTAGTACCAAATTTAGTTCGTGCATTTGAGTTTTTAAATATAATGTCTTTCCTACGTTTCTTACTTCTTTCATTCATTCAAATGTATAATTATATGTATTTAATGTTATTTCACTAGTATTAATAGCTAACCAACTTTTTACTAGGTGGTAGGACTTTTCTGCAAAGTTCGTCTAGGTAGGTACCACCGCTTTGCCAGTTATTCTGCCGCCAAGCAGTAGTGTGCAAGCACTGCTGTGTTCCGGTTTGAAGGGCACTGTAGCTAGTGAAATTACTGGGCAAATGAGACTTTATGATCTGATCTCACAGTTTAGTAATCTTATTACTAGATTGTGCTGATGTCTCAGGATGACGTGCGCAGTGCAGTGTCACGCGAACCTCTATACTTTAGAGTTCCGAGTGACACTGCAGCTGGTATGGGCAGCCGTGTCGTTTAACATCAGGTGAACGGCTAGCTCGTCACGTCATTCCTTAACATAAAAAAAAATTAGGTTAAGAATGTTGTATGCTTATTTGGAAATCAAAATATATAGAAAAAATAATAATATATATATATGTGTACATATATATAGCGGCGGATTAGCCTGCTTTGTTCAATTTTAGCAACATAGATTGCTTACCTAGGTAGTTAAATTTGTCATTGACACACACTATAGCTTAGTCACTCTCTCATAGTTACATTGTGCTAATGCACTCCTTCGACCTCAGCTACATACATTTTCATTGATATCTTAGAGGGTTGCTTGGTTTTGAGATAAAATGCTTGTTTCGGCGTCTTCCCCAATGTTCCTTTTGTTCCATTTCTATACGTCGTGAACGTGGGTGTCATGTTCAGACAGTTTGCTATGAGTTTAGCAGTTTCGTTTCTGAAAGTTTTAGTACAATTTGGTAAATGATTTGAGGAAACATTTATGGTTGCTGTGTGTGAACTGAATATTCTTAATTGAATATTGTTTCTTCTTTTTCTTTAGGCATCTTTAGGTCCACTTCTAGACATAAACCTTTCGGTCTTCTACCATAACTTCTTCGTCTAGCTATGACCTGCGTATCTTATATGGTCTATCCATCATAATTTATTTGGTTCTATCTAATGCTTTGGATTCTATTGTAAGAAAGCCATGTCTCGTCTAGCTATTTTGACCCATTTCTGTTTTATGACCAGCTTGATGAGTCTAGTAACTGTCTTGTTGGTTTTTTGGTGAGTGAGCAAATGAACTTTGATACACAAAAATCTTCTAACAAACTATAAATTACTGAGCAAATGAGACCATAAAATATTAAACATTGCAAATGAAATAATAGCAAAACTTTAATTGATATTAAACCCAAATTCACTTTTTTTCTTTGAAACATAATACACAAAATCCTGATTTAAAAAAAATTGGGCATTGCAAGTTAAAGTGTCCGGATGCTAAAAAGGCCATCGGTCAATTAGTATACTTCCTATCCTCCTATAATAGATAAAAATCACGGTAAAAACGGTCAGATGAAAATATGTAAAGGATAAAGCATTATTTATTTTGCGTATCTGAAATAGAAAGTTGACGTGTTGGTTGTAACGAATATTGTCTTGTGTTCACAACCCATCGACAGTCTGACGTTATTACCAAAGTTACAAACCCAAGCCTACAAACTACACAAGTGTATTCAGTTAAGATATTACTTGGCTACACTGCGACAGACAAACAGCTATTTTGGTATACTTCCATAATTGTTTGTTGACAAACGGCAAACTAATCTACACATTCCTTTATTTATTTAGTAGCGTAATGATCATAGCGAAGCTTGACTAATCGTTTTTTATCAATCGATAAATTAACGTTTGCTGTTGTCACTACTTGGATGGGTGACCGCTACAATAAGTTGTATTTACGCTACCATATTTTGCTGTTGTCCCACGACAACCGTTAAGCTAAATAAGAAGCCTACAGGTGGCCAAAAAATTCTGACACCAGAGTACAGAATGAAATAATACCACGTAACGAGGGCTGATCACTTGCCTCCACTATAAGGAAGCAATCAGTTGCGTAAAAATGAGTAAATAAAGCTCTTAAGAATAAAAATACCAGCGCGATCGCATTTGGTGCATCATGGTGCATTGTAAAAGTGCTAAAATAGCCTATTTGCAATAAATCTTTTGACTTTTACTTTGACATTTCTTTGGCCGCTGCCCGCAGCCACGACAGACCACACGGCTTAACGAGAGTGTATATGAAGTGAGTTGGATGAAATATATCTTTCTTTTTCTTATATAACTTTGTTTTTTATTGTTTGATAGGCTTACGTTTGTCAGCGATAGCTGACAAACGTAAGCCACTCACTCAACTCACCATCAGGTGCGACAGCACCTGATGGTGAGTGATGATGTGGTCTAAAATGCAACACGCTTGCCTAGAAGATACTGTACTGTACTGTAGAAGATACGGTACTGTTCCCTCTCGATTTGAAGACGGTTGTAGTTTTTGGGAAATACGGGAGCCGATAATGCGTTCCACTCTTTGGCTGTTCACGTGATAAACGTAGAGCCAAATCACTTTGTTCGCATGTGGGTTCTTATAATCATGTAACGCTGGCATTTTTTCGTACATTTGGTTGTCCGATGGTGGAAAGATAATGGCGAATTCAGGTTATGCAACTCCAATGCGCACTCTCCAAAATGCACTTGATAGAAGACCGATAAACTGGCAAATTTGCGTCTATGGTCGAGGCTTTACAGTCGGGCCTCAAACAAGTTGCTACCTACAACAATCAATTGCTGTTTGTTATTATCGCCAAAACTTTGAAATAAATTTTAGTGGTTTGAATTATTATTTTAGTGTTGGTTCGCTCAAAAACAAGAAAACACAAGACCCTTATTTCATTTAAATGGTGTCGGTGCAGCATGTTTTTCTCTTCTACTAATTTCTGTCAGACGTCATCTCAATATTCACTCCCTCAGCACACATATCATTCTTCACACACTCCAATCATTCATTTTTCGGCATTCTTCTACTTCTACTTGCCATCAACATTCATATTCAAACTGTCTTGGTGACAAGAAGGGGAACTAAAGAGAGTGAGCAAATGAACTTTGAATTAGTTAGTTATAGTAATTACATAGTTATTTGTACTGTCTGTCTGTGTTATATGTGTATTTATATATGGAATCTACTTTAGTTGAGTTTACAAAAATCTTCTAACAAACTATAATTTACTGAGCGAATAAGACCATAAAAATGAAACATTGCAAATGAAAAAATGACAAACACTTTATTGATATTAAAATAATTCCGATATAAAAACAAAACTTACTTTTTACGTTAATGTTAGCGTCACATGGTGCAACCACAAGAAATCGCTTTTGAAAAGATTATTCAACGTGTTCCACAGTTGGTAAAAATTGTGTATAAATAGGCATGCTGGAGCATATTTACATAATTGTGGCGAGGGTGGGTGATACGGAGCGCGACTGGGCCCGGTTGGGACTAGGGATGGCCAAATCATTTTTCAACCCGGGATTTGGGGATTTGAGATTTTGATAACTTTAAAGTAGACAGTAACAAGACTAGATAACAATATATTGTGTTTTGGAATCGTTATTCAATTTAGTAATAATCCTACTTATAATTAGGTAGGATTATTATAATGCTTAGAGCCGAAGACCAGGCTCAGTGGCGTGCCTTGGGAGAGGCCTATGTCCAGCAGTGGACTAGTGTAGGCAGATGATGATGATTACAATGCCTATTACAATATTTGATAAATTTATTGTAATCTGAAAGAAGCTACAATAACTGCCCCCTAGTAAATGAATGATGAAGTCAGAAATATTTTATATTTGTAAATATTTTCCGTAAGTGTAAATGCACTTTTTTATCCGCATAAACCAATTTTGATAACATTTATGCCACGCCTCCGAAGTAACTTCGGAAAATTTGTTTTTCACTTCTTCTATACTCCTATTCTTGTGATGGACATCGTTGACCGCGTAACTGGTTCGTTATTATTTTAGTTTTTTTTAAACACAGAAATATTGGGCTCTTAAATTTTATTCCACTGGCAATCTAATTTACAAAAATAGTGCCTGCGTCATATAAGCTATCGGCCGAGTATTCTACCATAAAAGCACTAATAGTGGTCCCGGAATTTTGAACTAAGTCTCGGGAAAATCGAGAGTCTCGAGCTCTCCCAGCACTAGTCCGAGTCACGGCCGTCGTTCCCCGCAGCCGCGCGCGATCATCGCTGAATTATGTACTCAATTGGGGATTTACTGCAAAAAATGCGTTAATTTTTTGTGTGGGAAAAAGGTGCTTACCTTATGTAAAGCAGAGTCTATTGACGCACCGTAAGTGGTGGAAAAATCTCTGGAAAAAGCGGCTAGATAATATTTCTTGTTTTTGCGTGTATCTCGTTAGTTCAACAACTAGTTCTAAAAGCGCTTTGAGGCGAGGTCCATGTTTAGTTGAGGTTGTATTCAAAATACCAGCGAAAAACGAGTGTGTTTTAAGAACACTAGACTGAAGAAAATTTTCTTTACTTTGGCTCCATCTATCGGCCGGTATAACTTTGTTTTTGCTTTATTTAATGTTAATGTCGCCAATTGGCAATTGTTAATGGTCATTTTACCGGATATAGCAACATAATGATACAAGTACTACTTAACCCTGCCTTTTGAGCTATAAGTCATGGGTGTATACGATTCCCACCCAGGACAAACATTTTTGTATGTTCTATGTCGGGGTGTTACTCTATGTATGTATATACAAAAAAATATAATAAAAAATTATCATAACAATAATATGTGTGGACATCTCACACAACGCCATCTAGCCCCAAACATATATATAGTATATATCATATCTATATAGTATATGCCATATCTCAGTATGGTATTAGTTATCTCGTTCCCAAAGTATAAGCTTTGCTTAGTTTGAGGCTAGATGGCGCTGTGTCAAATGTCCACACTCACTCTAAAACACATTATCAGGAGTTTGTATGAATGTGTAATAGTATACATTGTGCCGGTACTCCTCCTCCAGTGGTGAGAGCTGCGGCGGCGGTGCATTAGGGCTCGCTCGCGCTGCGCTTGTATCAAATATCACGGCATACTGTAGTAAGTAAGGACTCGTTAACATAATATACATTCAATTCTTTTCAAGCCCTGCCTTATAAAAATTCCTAAGTGCTATTTTGGGAATTATTTTAATATACTATTGCAATTGGTTTTTTTTTGGTTTAAATTGAAATTACAACTATGGTTTTTAAGAGTAAATAAAAAAATCACACTCTTTAATATGAATCTTAATATCGTGGACCATACATAATGTTGACAGGGCTAGCCTGACCATCCTTCTATAGCAATATGAGACAACCGTTTAAAATATTTCGAAATGCCTGCGGAAATAGAACACACATCCACAACTTATCTGTTTTCCTGGGAGAAACCTTAATTTTCCGAGCTGAAAAAATCTATTTTGACCTCTGTAATATAAGCAATCCGTGTACAAGATCTCATACATTTTTGGGGTGGAAGTCAAAACAAACAAACAACAAATAGTCAATATCTCACATAATATTGGGGATAGGCATGTGTAGCGCCACCTTTCAAAATCAAAGTCAAAAGATTTATTGCAAATAGGCTAATTTTAGCACTTTTACAAATCAAAATTATATTAGGTACTTAATATTAAGTTATTTCACCAAGCATATAAAATTTCAAAGTGTTTATTGTCAAATGATATATAGCAAGCCCATTACAATATATGAGTTTGAAAAAAAAGCAGTTCTCTTTCTCACTACTGGACTCTATTATAATAATACTAAATTGCAATTTCACGTGACCACAATATTTAGTACCTCCGACATTACCTGCATCAGAACATTACCGCGAGCACATTAAACTGGTGGTTCTATTTTACAAACATATTGTTGCAACTGTAACATTAAAGTTGACAACTGTGACCGATATTAATTTACAGCAACTGTTATGTTATATTTGAGACATAAAAGCTCTTTACTTCTTAAAAAATAAGTGAAGCAAGAAATACACCATTCCTAGATGTTTCATTTAAACAAGATTATTTATTACGCGATAGCGCCTCTCATTGACGCTATTTTTGTATGACAGGTTTTATATCATTCGTCAGTTCACTACCACAAGTCCTCCTCAAACCATTTCACTGCATTCTAAACGTATATTTCGTACATTCGCGCTTTGTGCGTACATTTCGTCAAGGACCGGCCTACTTTGAAACGTTCTGGTTTTGTGTAGAAAAGAGAGAATATATTCTGCCACGGGGCTTAGATAACTAAATTTTTTTGTAAAATATGGAATGTACTGAATTTAAGCGACGTAAGTTAGATCTTGAAATACACAAACCATCTGGTATTATTATTATTCAGAAATATAAATACATAGGTATTAAAAAAAAAATGATTTGTGACTTCGACGGTACCACATTAAGGAATATTATTTACTAGATTGCGAGCTAAAACTTTTTAATGTATTATGATGATAATAAAATGAGAATGTCACGAATGCGAAATTGCCACTCTCTCGAATAATTAGATCAATCGAGCTGTTCAAAGCGATATAAAAGCTTAGACGTTTAAAAACCAAACACAGTAACAGTTTCAGTAATACACACCTAAAAATAATTGCGATCCGCTTTCAGGAGCAAAGAGAGCGGTTGCTACACTTATTTCGCTCAAAGCGCTGAGAGCAGTTAGAGCGAAATCCGGAGTTAAGCGTTATTATACGTTTTCTTATTTACAAACATTACGGCAGCGCGGAACACGTACAAAAAGGGATTGGGAAAAGAACGCATTGAGAGAGAAAATTGGACAGCGTTCGGAAATGTGCAGGTTCTTTTTCAAGCGATAAATACTCGCGAAAGTAACATTATATAGAAATTCGACGTATTTCAAAGCATGGTTATGAAAAAGTAACTCTGAAATAAACTCCGTTGTGAATGTTTTCCGATCTTGCTATATTTTTAACGTTTGCATAATTAAAGTTCAACGGATCCACGGAACGAACTATGCTAAAGACTCTAGACGTAATTTGTACGAGGATAAATACTAAAATTAAACATTAAAAAACACTTTTCCTACAAACTTAGAAAAGAAGAAAAGGACAACTGTTTTACTACCCGACTACGACAAAATGCAGACACAGGGCTATAATTTTTACAGAATATTATGGTAATATTGTTTCATTTCTCAAACCCTACGGCTGAAATTGTTCTTAGAAAGTAAAAAAATTATAACTAATCCTAAACAGATTAGATATATTAATTATGGAAGAAAAATTAGATACCAGCAAAATATATTATATTGTCAAATAGTTCAATAAATTAAGTTTGCTTTAACTGCTTATTTCGTTATTTTGTTGGATAAATTGATCAATTGCTTTTGGCCTCCAAACTACTACATTTTTCTTGCTACATAAAATGGACGAAGATAACAAAAAGGTTGCATCCGCACGTGACTTGGCGTGCAACACCGACACCCTCGGAAATAGAACAAACGGAGATAAGATAGTAAGCTAACTTACATGCAGTACAAATTGTAAAGACAGACTTGAAAAAACTGAATAAAGATTGCTAAATCGAATTATATCGAAATACAGTGTGAGACAGTGAGTACGCGTTTTTTGTTTTTATATTATTTTGCTTCTCTTTACTTATGTTTGGGACTCATATTGTAATAAAGATACAGGTCTATTCGCGCACAAATGCGCATAACATTAGTTCAAGTCGCAAAAGTTTATAAAGTGTTATGTTAGGAACTTTTATCCATTAGGGTATATCAGACACATCATAACCTAAATCCACTTTTAGTCACTGGCTGTTGCAGAGTGAATAGGTCAAACAAATTATCGAAATCTACGGACATTATAGATTTATATAAATTATAATAGATAATACTTAAAAGTCTATTGCTACTTATTTGGTTCTAAATGAAATGACGTAACAAAAACAACAACCGAACTCGCATTATGTATATCTGTCTATGTCTAATGTATGTTAAACTGTCTGCCAAACTCCTGCTTCTCTTGTAACAATGGCTTCTAACAACTTACTTAAAGTAGTTTTCAAATCGAGTTTTTATGACGCGCCAAAAAGTATAAAAAGAGGTTTTTCAAAAAGATAATGCTATCGTTGAAGTGTCTACTTCTTTTTCTCTGTTACTTTTGCGATGGGACAAGAGAAAAGAGGCAGCGGTAGTAGTTTAATAGAAGGAAATGCAATAAAAATCACAAATCAAGTGTTCTAGTAAAAACTTCAAAAGTGTTTGTAATAAAACCTAAAACGAGGGCTGAAAAAAATTATAAATTAGATCTATCAGTTTTTTTAATTGTTTGGAATATTACTATAACAGTAACCATACAGAAACATCGTTAATGTTGCCCACTGTTACACACTTTCTATGTCACATCACAAAAAGTAAATTTTCGTGACGTTCCCGTCACATAGGTTGAGTCGATATTAACAAGTTTCACAGTATTTTAATACCAATATCAACACAACAGAGTGTCAAATTAGAAATTATAAAGCATTTCGTGAGAAATTGAATAAAAAGCGTGCAGCTATAAAAAAAAAACGAGTGTGCTTTAGACCACATACGACTGAAATAAAACTTCTTTAGCTTCATCTCTCTACAGTAAAAACGAAACGTAACTGTTTCTTTATATCTTCACGTAGAGAGGAAGATATATATAGCTCTTATATTTCCCTCAAGTTCCGATCGCCTCACCAGCTTAGCCCCAAGTCAAGCGGGAGTAAAGAAGTTTTACTTGTAAAAGCTTATCAAACCGCGGCCGCTACTGTTTGCGCCCCAGCACCAATCACACGTCACCCGGTCTCGGATGATTAATGCTCGGTCCCTGACGTGAGTTATAGCCGCTGTGAACTTTGTTCGTTATTGCTCCATCGCCGCGCTGGCGATTCTCTTTCATTACCGACTTCACGGCAATTGGCCTACTTTGAGAAATCTACCTTTGATACTGTTACTTGCGTCTTGTTTTTGCTGCGATATTTAAAAGATATTTAAAAGAAGAGGTAGAAAAAGACCGAAGTCCTATTTTTGCTACAGTAGTTTTTGAAGTAACACTTCTTTACGCATGCTTGACTTGGGGAGTAAGCTAGTGAATGCGAGGCGTACGGAAGTTAAACGATTCACGTAGTCAAAGTCAAAGTCAAAGTCAAAAGATTTATTGCAAATAGGCTAATTTTAGCACTTTTACAAGTCAAAATTATACTAGGTACTTAAAATTAAGTTATTTCACTAAGCATATAAAATTACAAAGTGCTTATTGTCAAATAATATAGCAAGCCCATTACAATATATGAGTTTGAAAAAAAAGCAGTTCTCTTTCTCACTACTGGTGCAAGCAATCCGGCACAATGCAGAATTGAAAACTTTGATCCGAAGCTTCGATTACAACTGTAAAGAAGAAGCTACAAGAAACTTTACAGTGATGTATTTTTTTTTTGTCTTCTTTCTACTGTCTTTTACAATGTATATAATTCATTACAGTTGAGATAATGAATATGTTACAAAAATAACCACCACGTCACACCGGTGCAAGAAAAATACCGTGATTATCTTATTATAAACATTACAAATAGAAACTGAATTTATAGATAGGAATAGGCAATAGGCAAAGTACCTAAGCTTTCATACCGTTAAGCTTGGGATATTCAGGCCAAGCTTTTTTGTCCGACACATAATCATTTATTGTGTAATAGGCTTTTTTCATTAAGTTTGCCTTTATGAATAATTTAAATTTACGCATTGACAATTGTTCGATACCGTCGGGCAACTTGTTATAAAAGCGTATACAGTTTCCCATAAATGAACCATTAACTTTCTGCAGTCTGAATCTTGGAACTTTCAATTTATTTTTGTTCCTAGTATTAAAGTTATGAATGTCGCAATATCTGGGAAAAGAGCTAATGTTTTTGCGAGTGTACATCAAATTGTCGTAAATGTATTGACAAGCCACTGTAAGAATATTTATCTCCTTAAATCGTTCCCTGAGAGAGTCGCGGGATTTCATGTTATAAATGGAACGAATTGCTCTTTTCTGTAAGACAAAAATTGATTGTATGTCCGCGGCTTTACCCCACAGTAAGATGCCGTATGACATAATACTGTGGAAGTAACTAAAGTATACTAATCTTGCAGTGGCTTCATCAGTAAACTGTCTGATTTTACGCACAGCATATGCAGCAGAGCTCAATCTACCAGCAATGTTTGATATGTGAGGACCCCACTGTAATTTAGAGTCTATAGTTATGCCAAGGAACGTGACAGATTGTACCAAATCTAATGCCTCACCATTCAGTAATAAATTTGTAGGAGACCCCCTAACATTAGGTAACGAAAACTTAATACATTTAGTTTTCTTACTATTTAACAGTAGATTGTTTTTAGTAAACCAGACTTCCATTGCCAACATAAAAAAGTTAAAACTACTTAAAATTTGTAATATTTATTAGTATGTCCAGTAAAATGATAATTTACAATTGTCAAAGTGGTGACATTAACATTAAACAAAGCAAAAACAAAGTTGTACCGGCCGATAGTTTAGTTCAAACTTATAGCTTCAAAATACTTTTTTTCCGGCTCAAGTTTTTTCTTGTGCTTTCAAAAGTTACAAAAGTAGTTTTCGCATTACGTACTTTGCGTTATGATATAGTTTCGGGTAACACATCAAATGCTTGCCAAGTATTCATCAGATACAAAAGTTTGTCACTGAACAAAATTAAAGGATTCTATACACACCAACGTTTTGATACCACGATAATATTGAATATATTTAGATAAATAAATAACGGGCAACGCTTATATAAATAGACTAGAGAATCAAAATTTGTATTATTATGTTGATATATGCGGTAAAATGATAATTTACAGTTGTCAAGATGGCGACATTAATAATAATAATAATAATAATAACGCCCAACGATCACATACATAGATCCGGGACCCTAACTAGGATTCCCTGTGTCTAGGGACCCAGGAACTACGAGGACCATGGTCCCACAACACCCAGACTCAGGACAAGTATTTACGCTTTTTTTTCTGCACAAATACTTGTCCTGCCGTGGGAATCGAACCCACAGCCTCCGGGTTATGAGCCCACCAGCTCAACCACCACACGACGGAGGCTGTCAACTGCATTATATTAAGTGTACTACATTTATATCAAATTTCAAGGTCTACAGAAACCACCATATAGATTTTGATATCGCGTACAATTGACGATCTAACGAACTTAAGTGAAGTTTAATCAAATTTTTATGATCGGTTTCATTCGATGCAATTTAAAAGTATACGATACTGATACGTGGGAATGCGAATATACAATATACATATCATAAATGACGAGAATGAAACTATCAAATATAATATGAAACTACCGTATCAAAAGCAATAGTTTTGGTCAAATCTTTTTTTTTATCAGGAAAACTGTCTTAATATTCAAACTTATAATACTATCAATGACTACCAAATACTATCAATGACTACCAAATACTATCAATGACTACCAAATGCTACTAGCTACACTACCTACTACAAAACAAATAACAAACCAAACGTAAAGTGTAAAAACCGACTTTAGACTTATATGGTTTTCTCATGGATGCCTTTGTACTGACCAAATTAAAATGGAACCACGCGGGAAGCACCAGCTTTCAAATAAAAATAATCATTAAATCGACTAACCCACTCGAAAGTTCTGAAGTAACAAAAAATAAATATACAGCCGAATTGAAAATCTCCTTTTTTGAAGTCGGTTAAACACTTGGACTAGCTGCGTTAGTCTGTAGCGCTGCGATAGTCCAAATGCTCTTTAAATTGAATTGAGTTAGAAGTTTAACTTATTTACAGGAGGGATGGATTGACCGCGGATGGTATTTGATATTAATTTTATCTTAAAACCTTCACCTATTTGTAATAAAAAGAGCCTTAACGGACAGACAGACTGGTAAACAGAACACAAAGTGATCTATAAGGCTTCACCTTTTATAAATAGGTAAAAACTTTTAAAACCAACACAAAAGTGTACCAGAAAGCAAAAAATATAGTATAGAGATCTAGAGTATGAAGGTGCAATTTAAAGCAATTTAAGAGGAAAAGAAGCAAAAAATATTTAAAAGCGCTGAAGCGCTGGCTTGCTTTTCAACTAACTGTTTAATTTAAAAGCCAATTTTTCTTCTTTGTATTTACTTGGACGTTCAGCCCTCGATTGATAGAGAATCTTTTTGTTTATACGTCTACCAAATAATAATAATAATAATAGTGGACATTTCACACAGCGCCATCCAGCCCCAAACTAAGCATAGCTTGTACTATGGGAACTATACAATACTTAGATACTTTTTGTAAATACATACATAGAATACAATATAACACCCAGACACAGAACAAACACCTATGTTCATCACACAAATGTTTGTCGTGGGTGAGAATCGAACCCACAATTCAAAAGGCAGGGGTACTACCAACTGAGCTATCGGGCCAGTCAAGTCAAAAAGGCAAATCATAGTTTACTTTCGTACTACTTTAACAATGAGATGGTTGTTGAAAGTTAAACGTGGCATGTTCCTAAAATCTCTGAAAATTGATACTTGAAACTTATGTAAAGGATCAAACGGATGTTGAATTGCTTTAGGCTCCACTGGGAGCAGTAGTGGATGATAACGAACTCCCGGAGTGCTATTCGACCCACTGGTACGTTTATGCAGCGACTGATCAAGAGTTCTGACCGCCCTAGGCTAATTATGAGGACGCGCCCCCGCTAGGTGTATGTGTTACGGTCGGCCTAAAAAGTTGTCCTTTAATCTGCACGACATTCAACCTTAGGGCGGCAAACCGTTTTATAGCTGACCGTACATACAGGCAAAGCATTATACGATCAAAATTCAACACCACCGACCGAGTCGAGTGACAAGTCAGTGTGTTAAGCGCGCTTTTTTAAATTTTCTAATTTTATCGTTAAAATCAGGGAGTGCCAAGCTTTTTCAGTTCACAGCGCATTCGTTTTAGTATTTTGTCTCGGTCTAGTTGAAATATGTATGGTAGATGCAATAATGCTAGATTAATAGTGCATGCTAAAGACGATTTCAGCGCGCCCACTCGATCCTCGCGCCCTAGGCTACAGCCTAATTAGCCTAAGGGTTAATCAGGCCCTGCGTTTATGGATGCCGTGCCATTGGTGGATCCAGTGAGTAGATCGTGTAGATTGAGCGGTATTATATAAGTACGCAGTACGTAGCTCTAGGACTAGTGCGGCTCAGAGAGCAAGTTGACTAATTAAATTCTATTTAGGCCGTATCTAATGGTTTTACATAAGGCAAACACATTTTTATGTTCTACCTATTTGGTTAGGAAGAATTTAAATAGATTTTTAATAGGCTCTTTACATGTAGCGTCACGTCAAACAATGGATTTAATTGGTGCGCAAATAGCCCAATGCCTTTTTTAAAAGCTTTTAAAATAGCAACAAACATTGTTCAATTCAGAGAATATCTACAATTCTAACTCTACAATGTGCCGAAACTCCATTTTTGAACAGACTATAGGTAGGTAACAGTTTTAACTCCTTTGTAAGGTTTTACTTATTGGTTATTCGTTGAAGTAAATCGAATATAAATTGGAATGTATTTGATTATAGAAAACACGAAACATTTTGTTTTTCAAAATATACTTTATAAAATGTCTAGTTTGGAGTTTTGGCGGGAAAACGAAAAAGATGCGTCACCGCATTGTATTATTTTCCAAAACTAGGGTTGTTTTCTATGTTAGTGCATAAAATTGGTGAAATTTCATTCATTGAGTGCTGGATTACAGGCATGAGTTGGGAAAGTGGTATAATGATGGTGAAACGTTTCTTTTCGTGTTATTTCCAAAACTCCATAGAAGCTTCAAGTAAAGTTTCACCAATTTACTAGGAGTATGACTTGACTAGGCTAGACTATGACTTGACTTGATGACTTGGACTGTGACTTGACTTGACACATATATACATTAATCAACTTGAGAAATTATCCATTACTTGACACTGGCTAAATACACAAAGGTGAAAAGTGCCAAAACAAACAAATAAAAATGTCCAGTTAACAGACTAAAAGGAGGCTGTAAGGTATGTTAAAAAAAAAGTGAAAAATCTTTTAGTTATACCTAACCTACACGGTAAGCTGTAGTTAATCCTGTATATTATCTGTACCTGTCATATTATGAAGATGGACACAACAAAGGTATAATTTTCTTACAACTTTTCTTAAAATACGTCTTTCGCATGGCTCGAGTCCGCCACAATTTTCCCACTGACGGGTATTTTATTAAGAAAACCAAACTAAACAAGTTTCTTTATTCACTTAATTGTATTTACATAAAACTTTGTCCGTAATAAAAGTTCGCCTTTGTTCTTACTATACGTAAGGGAATTATAACTTGAAATTAATTTAAAAATGGTTTCTACGGTGGAACGTATTCCTAGGGATAAATGCTTCGTAGGAATCTGAAATGCTCAAACGGGAAATATTCGAGGTCACTTGTCTTTCACCAATATATATGTGGGAACGCTCGTTTGTAATATAAGAACTTTTAAAATTATTGAAAACACTTTGTTCGGGGCTACTTATTTTGAAAACGGCTTGGTCTTGGCCTATAGGAAACGAAGAAGAAATTTCTTCATATATAATTAAACCACCAATTTCACCCTCTTACGGACAGAATTTCAAAAATCCTTTTCTTAGTGAGTTCCTGCATTTTACAAAAAACCCAGCCTCCAAATTTCAAGTCTCTTAAAGCAGTGGTTTGGGTTGTGCGTTGATACATAAGTCAGTCAGTCAGGACTTGGAAATTTATGTGTATAGAAGATATACATATACACTCTCGGCTAGTGGTGCATTCTTATACTTTCCGTGAGAGAAGGCCCGTGTCCCAGCAGTGGGAACGTATTGAACTAATGACCAAAAATAAATATCTAATATCACAAATACATTAAACCTTCAGCGATCACCAAGCTGCCTAGAGTGGTGTTTATGGCAAAGCGTGGTGTTCACCAGTGGGCGTATTACGGCTCTTGATGTGATTACGTTCTCAGTATGGATCCAGTTTATAAATTTTTTTTATGTTAAGGAATGACGTGACGAGCTAGCCGTTCGCCTGATGTTAAATGACACGGCTGCCCATATCAGCTGCAGTGTTACTCGGAACTCTAAAGTATAGAGTTTCGCGTGACACTGCACTGCGCACGTCATCCTGAGACATCAGCACAATCTAGTAATAAGATTACTAAACTGTGAGATCAGATCATAAAGTCTCATTTGCCCAGTAATTTCACTAGCTACAGTGCCCTTCAAACCGGAACACAGCAGTGCATGCGCACTACTGCTTGGCAGCAGAATAACTGGCAAAGCGGTGGTACCTACCTAGACGAACTTTGCAGTAAAGTCCTACCACCTAGTAGCCGCATTTCCATATCTTCACCATTCTGGATACTAAAGTAAATCTCAGGCTACCCCACTTTGCTGCAACCACTAATGTAGGCGAGAACAGGTGCAATCCAGGCGAGGTCACAACCTGGATGACACAGCTGCGGTCGCCCGACCTAACGGGGACAAAGGTTAGGGGTACTGTGAAAGGTTATGACAGTAAAACTACTTACAGAAATAAGTATAAGTTCGGCAAATCTTCTGCTTATGGTAAGCTGATAGAATCAGATGACAGATGATGATGATGACTAGTGCTGCTTACATGTATATTGAAAGCGAGCTTCTGCCCGCAGCTTCGCCCGCGGCGTGGCCTGTGGGAAAATAATTCAACCACTCATTTCACCCTCTTAAGGGTGGAATTTCGAACAATACTTTCTTAGCGGATGTCTACGTTATATCATCTACCTGCATGCCAAATTGTAAATTTGTATTTGTATTAGTCAGTCACCTTTGAGTTATATATATTTAGAAGAAGAAGATTATACACATTTATAAAAATACTGACTATTGCTTAATTAAGGACATTATCCCGCGGCAGGATAATTTGTGCACAAAAAAAAGAGCTCAAATACTTTTCTGTCTGGTCGTTGTGGGACCATGGTCCTCGTAGTTCCTGGGTCAAAAAAACATGAATTTTAGAGATATCCTACACAGTAGTATCGATTCTGTGTCGCATTTTCTAAAACTAAAGTAAACTTAAAGTATGGCGGTACTCTTCCGATAAAGGGGAAATGAAAAAGACGGAAATATGTTAATTTCGTTTAGCTTAACAGCTTTATTAATAAACACGAACTAGCTTTAGACTAGTTACACCATCTTTTGTCTCTTTCGATCCAGCTAAATATTCCAGTAGCAAAAAAAGGACAAAAGCTGAAGTAACTAATCCGAGACTAATACCCGTTTATAAATAAGGCTGTATGAGTTTAAAGCAGTATTTAGGTTCAATCAGTATCTACTTTAATAAAATGCAATTATGTTTGCAAGTAGGCGCCGTTTCCCGGTAGCCCGTCGGTGCACGTCTCCAAGATATCTTTGCCGGGACGCTTCGCCGGAGTCTTGCACCAGATTATTGAACGCGGATACCGAGGTAAGAGCACAAGCGACTTAATTTAAGCTAACTTAATTTTAAAATGTTACTAAATCCGATACTACTCCTTGTTAGATTAGAATCCAACTTTTATGTTTATGTAGGTAAAGTTGATAATATTTTTAAGCGTTTTCCAGAAATAGAGTTGTTATTAAAGTAATACACAAAAGTAGGTATAAATCATTATTAGTATAATTTGGTGTTTTCCTCTTTCAAGCTATATACTTGCATCGTCATCAACCCAATATAATACGTTCCCAATTGTATTTGTAATGTTTGACCACTATATCACTTGATGGTAAGTGACGATGCGGTCTAGGCCCATACATAAGCCTCCTCTCATAGGTCATAATCCACAATGCTGGCCAAGTGCGGGAGGTAACTGATACATTTCATCGAAATTTTGGTGATTCTTGATAATTCCGGTTTCAAGACGATGTTCTTATTCACCGATATAAGAGCGAGTGCAAATTTCGCGCATAACTAGAAAAGTCGGGATTTGAACTAGGTTGCGTTTGTGAGTCGCATGGGCTACCCCTGAGCCACAATCGCTCGAGTATATTATTAAATAATGAAAATAGTATCACTGATTGATATTTTGACTGACCCGGTAGCTCAGTTGGTAGTAACCATGCCTTATGAATTGCAGGTTGTGGGTTCGATTACTACCCAGGACAAATATTTGTGTGATAAACATAGATGTTTGTTCTGAGTATGTATGTTATATTCTTGTTCTGAGTCTGGGTGTTAGGGAACCACAGCCCTCGTAGTTCCTGGGTCCCTACACACAGGGAATCCTAGTTAGCGTCCAGGATCTATGTATATGATCGTTATTATTATTATTATTTTATAATATTATATTATAAGTATGTATTTACAAATAAAAAGTATCTAAGTATCGTATCACTTATTTGGTTCCTGTATAAATACACACGTCCTCGTGAGGGTGAAGTCGTAGAACCGGGTAATGAAGCTCCGTTGCTACTAGAGCATTCTCGACTCAATTTGTTCAGGTTTAGTAAAAGGTACATACATATCCATGAGAACATCGCCACCGCGATTCAGAATCAATTAGCTCAAATGGTGGGCGCCATCTAGTTCCATATTAATAAACTAAGACAAACACAGACCAGAACCTGAACAATAATAATAGTTCCGATCCCCGACACATCGGCTCTGCCTACTAGTTATAAATAAAATACAAAGTTACTTCAACATACAGTTCCCATAGTACAAGCTGCGCTTAGTTTTGGCTAGATGGCGATATCAATGGAACTGTATTGTATTGTGAATTAGCTACAGCTACTTTTTTGTGTTTAATCTATGATGAGAGAAGCTAGTCATTCGCCTGATATCAAGAGTCACGGCTGCCCATAACGGTGCAACTGATCTCTTATGACTTAGAGCACAACACAGTAGAGTAGCAAAATCAATTAGGTGCTCCAAAAACAGGGCAGTACCGGCGCTCGCGCACTAGCTCGGGTGAAAGCAGCTATCCGGGTAAACCGATTACCAGGCTGTTTACCCGGTAATGGCATCCGCTCGGGCGGGCTTTGTCCACCCGGATATTGCTTGACCTTGTTGCGATGTTATGTTCTGCATAAGATGTAGATAGTGCGCGATCGGGGCGGAAATAGGCGGTGATCGTTTATTTGGAAGGTTTGGAATATATTTATTTCATGTGGCGAGGAAATTGGAACTAACTTTTGTTTATTTTATACGGGGATCTAAATATTTAAGGTCTTGTAAGAATTTCGAATGCTCCGCGGTTTAGTTCATATATCTTTGACGGTCTCTGTGTGGTGGTTGAGCAGGTTGGCGAACCCGGAGGCAGCCGGTTCGATTCCCGCGGCAGGACAAGTATATGTGTACAGAAAAAAAAGCGCAAATCCTTTTATGAGTCTAGGTGTTGTGGGACCAAGGTCCTTGTAGTTCCTGGATCCCTAGACACGGAATCCTAGTTAGGGTCCAGGATCTATGTATACGATAATTGAGCGTTATTTTTAATATTATTATTGTTAATAATTTTAATATATATATTAATTTTAATACAATAAATTTTACTAGGTGGTATGACTTTGTTGCAAAGTTCGTCTAGGTAGGTACCACCGCTTTGCCAGTTATACTGCCGCCAAGCAGTAGTGTGCAAGCACTACTGTGTTCTGGTTTGAAGGGCACTGTAGCTAGTGAAATTACTGGGCAATTGAGACTTTATGATCTGATCTCACAGTCGAGTAATCTTATTACCAGACTGTGCTGATGTCTCTGGATGATGTGCGCAGTGCAGTGTCGCTTGAAACTCTATGTTGGAACCCTAAGGTTCCGAGTGACACTGTTCTGTTATGGGAGGCCGTGGCGCTTAACATCAGGTAAACGACTAGCTCGTCACATCATTCAATAACATAAAAAAAATATCTCTTGAATATCCTATCCTATCCTTAAGCTGTGTCTTGAACTCTGAAAAGTACTAACTAAATAAAAACCACTTCAAATATTTGTTATTTATGGATGGATGATTCCACTGCTGGTCTCTCTTTTCTCTCAGACTATTGAATGTGACGACTATTGGTACGCTTATTTTAGCCATATCCAAAAACTCTTGATATCAATTAAATTTCAACGTCTAAAATTATAACATCAACAATTTTATCGTAACACCTCTCGCGTAGATTCACTTAGACTATGTGTTGCCGCATAATTTTTTCATGCAAATAACATTCGCTTTCGAAAAAACCCTAAAAATGAGCATCACAACATCCCCAGACAGCTCTTGAGTCCTACACCATTATTTCCACTATCATGCAGTACTTGCCAGTCACTGCTATATCAATCTACATAATACACTAACCCACTTCTTTATTTTCACAACCGTAAGGTTTTAAATCTAGTAACATGACGCATGCGTAATTTTGCTACGCACATATAAGATACCTCACAAAACATGCGTATAAGACGGCCTTATTTCAACGTGTCAAGGTTGAATTTTACTAGTTTTAGGTTCAGATAGTGTGGTAAACCATCGGGCATTATGCCAAGGCGTCAATAGAGCGGCGGCGCCTTCAGTTACCGGGTGTTTACATCGTGGTTACGGCCATTTTGCGGGCGATATTGTTAGCGGGACCCATCGGGAGCTAAATATGGGATATAGAGACCATTCTTGACCGGAACGTGAATGTTTCGGATAAACAGCCTAATGGATGTTGTGTCTATTTTATAGCGCTGGTTGTTGAAAAAGCTATTTAGAAACAGTGTCTCTTGATAGGTATTTATCAGAAGAAAGAAATCTCTTTACTTAAATTTTTTCTTGTGGTGTTTTTTTGTGATAAGATCCGAAATGAAAAGATCCACAGGAGAACTAAAGCCATCGATATAGCTCTTAGAATTAGCAAGTTGAAATGGCAATATCACTCACAGAGTTGAAAATCTAAGAGGAAGAAAGGTTCCATGAATCTGAAGGCACAGAGAAGGCCGGCCTCCTGCTACATGGACGGAATTATATCTACGTTTCCTCTGACATCCTGCCATTTGACTGGCCTGATAGCTCAGTAGGTAGTTTCTCTGCCTTCTGAGCTGTGGGTTGTAGGTTCGATTCTCACCAGGGGCAAACATTTGTGTGATGAACATAGGTATTTGATCTGTGTCTGAGTGTTATACTGTATGTATGTATGTATATAAATATATAGTATCAGAATCGTAGTATTGTATTAGTAATCTGGTACCCATAGTACACGCTTTGCTTAATTTGGGGCTAGATGGCGCTGTGTGAAATATGCAAAAGTATTTGTATTTGTTTATTTATGTTATTTATTATCTGTTTCTGTACAAACTCTCCCATTTCAAAGCTTTTAACGTTAAAATTAAACGAAAAATGTTTAATTTAAACGTTCTCATTCCATCATCCCTCAACTAAAGTACACATTAAATAAACTGATTGCAAAGTGAAACCAATCAACTGTCTGAAGCCATCAATAGAAACAATCAAAGCCACTTGTAGCCATCGACGTCAAATGATGGCAGACAATGTACAATGAAACTTAATACAGTGTATGATGGAATAATTACACTATAAGATTCAGATATATAATAACCCGAGGCATGCTCTCACAATCATCCCTGGCAAAAAAATTAACCTGCCTCGCAATGTATCTGTCGCTCGTTTGTGTACGCTATCTCCTTCTTATCTACAGCAATTTTTTTTTGCACTTTGTAAGCCGACTACTTTTGAGTACTCGTACTATTTTAAATTCCTTTATGGTTTACTTATAATTGATGCCTATTGAAAGCCATAGGTTGCTAGCAGCACCTTCTAGAACTTTGACAATATTCTCGCTTTGACCACCTAATGACGAGCCGCTTGTAGTCATGACTCGTATTCTGTTCTGCAAAGGTTAGTGATTCTGCAAGTTCATCATCATCATCACCATCAACTTACACTAGTTCACTACTGGAGATAAGCTTCTTCCAAGGCACACCACTGAGCCCGGTCTTCGGCTACCTTGCGTATGTCATCGCTGCTTCTTGCCGCAGGGCGTCCTACATTACGTCTGTTTATTCGCGGTCTCCACTTCAGAATACATACGTAGCTACTCCAACGGTTTTCGGTTCTTCGGCAGATATGCCTAACCCACTGCCACTTCAGTTTGCTAACTCGCTGAGTCATGTCGGTAATCTTAGTTCTCTGGTGAACGATTTCGTTTCGGATTCGATCCCGTAGAGGTGAAGCATAATTCCCTTCACAGCTCGCTGAGTGACATTGAATTTGTGGGCTAGTCCTAACGTGCGTGTCCGTGTTTCTGCTCTGCAAGTCATAACTGGTAGGGTGCTCTGGTTAAATATTTTCGTCTCGAGACATTACGATATGACTGATGAAAAGACAAGTTTCCCAAATGCTACCCAACCCAGCTGTATTCTTCTCCATTCTGCAAGTTACGCAATAATTATAATTAATAGTGAGTGTATATTTAATTTTTAAATTGTAAACTTGGATTACTTGTAAATTTAGTCATTAAATACTTAAATAAATGCTAATGAGAAACATAAATTCTGGTAGAAAATGCTTTAGCATTAAGTCCTACGTTTGTACTTTTTTTAGTGCAAAAAAGAATTATTATAATAATAATAATGAGAATTACTCGACATCGTCCAAGTAAACTATGCGAACGCAAGTCTATTGACATAAAATCGATGCTTGCAGCATCCTCCAGATGCAAATGTCAACGCCGACGAGCGAATGCGATCGGATCATGAGAGATGGAGGGAATGGCCGGGAAGACGGTTATTTTATAAACTGAGTGCTAGAAAGGATCGCAAACAAATGAGAATTCAATTTAACTGTAAATAAGTACGTAAAGTGAAATTTTTGGGTGTATTCCAAAAATATGGTTAGAAAATAGCATTAAAGTTCACTGTGTAAATATAACAGATTTTGTTTAAGTTTCGTAAATTTATTCTATCAATAATCACGTAGTACAGTAGTTATTATATAGGTATGTTTTGTTAACCATAACAATTTACATAAATTACTTACATTTGCAATTATTTAGATTTACCTCATTCTTAACAAGGCTTATAGTAGCTTATTGTTATTTCTGCGTTATTTCTATTTAATCACTACTACACTAACTTTATACCTGCTAGTAACGACACCAACTTTTCGACAGAAATATTGAACTTCTCTGTGCGTGTTTTAGGACGTACCTAGCTACAAAGTGCCTTCATAAAAATTAGGGTTGCTGTGAGCTCTAAAATCTTGTGGCTATCGCAGCCTCAAGGCACTAAAACCGTCGTATCGCTAATTATTCGAGGGTGGCGTGTAGGGTCACCCGCCCCATAAATTGTTCGTAGCTTATGTCGGCAATCTCATTCGACTTCCATTCCACCAGCGAGCTTAGTTTTACGGCGCGGTGGGAGGATCGTGCGGGCTTCTAGGGCTTAGATATTTGATAATCTTTGAAATGTTTGAATAAAGAATACTTTAGAGAAAAATTGGGACGTGAATATGAATGTATGAAATTTTTAGTACCTTGCTTATTGCCTATCGCTATATAATTTAAATTTACTATTTGTAATTTTAGTAAGATAACAGTGATTTTTTTAAATTCTGAATGTACATTAAGGAAAAAGAGAATTCCCATTTTGATTTGGTATATGTATGAGTGATGATGTCATAATAATTAGAATATCGAAAACCTCACTCACATTTCTGCTTCATAAACTGTGACATTATAATTATAACGTTGCGAGATTACCTTCGTTATTCCAAGTTGGATGATGGCGGCAGAATGATTCAATTATGCCGGAATTGCGAGCAATCGACAATTGCCTTAACGTGTTAATTACAGACGAGGTGTTGCGTTGCGACGTTCAGACCTGCGCGCACTTCTACACTTAAAGCGTCAATGACAAGCATTTCTGCAAAAAAGCCAACTGCCCAATAATGAATGATCATTAAATATTTTTTATGTGACGTAGTGTTTTATGTGATTTTTTATCCTCTGTACATGGTACACATAAATGAATGAAAAAAAGAACATGCTTCATCTTTAGATGCTTTCGAAGTAGCTTATTTGTCTGAGGACTTTCTGGGGCTTGACTTGTCCAAATTATTATTTGCCTGTGGTTTTTTCCTCACAAAGGCTAGAACAGACCACTCTACCAACTAGCACGGAAAAATCTTTTAGGAACGTGATCTAGCGTCACGGATCATGTTCGGCTTCTCGCAGTCTCTGTGTGGGAGTTAGGACTTTGGTTACAGGCCATACCGTCTTATTACACTTGTTATATTTTCGATCTGACTCCTTTTCGTTTAGCTATCAGCTTACGTTTGGGTGCTAGATGCTGTGTGGCCCATCGTTGCCAGTGCGGTACTGCAGTCGACAAGCTCGGTCATCACGGTCTCTCGTATTCGAAAATACTTGGTCGAATTTCGCGCCACGCCACACTTAAATACATCATTCACCGGGATTTTGCCACTGCCAATCTTGTAGCTATTCTCGAACCCATGCGCGACGATGGTAAAAGGACGGAATGTCTCTCATTTTGGATGATGGGGTGGCCTTTAATGTGTGACACTACTTGCGTCAACACTATGGCGCCACACGTCAGGGCTGGCGCCACGGTTTTCAGAAGAAAGTTTATCAGAGCGCCTGGTCAATGCAACGCGTGACCACTTATTTGGCTCAACGAATCAACTTTGCAATTCAACGGAGCATATTGAGCAGCTAGCATATTGAGTACGGCTGAGGGCTGGAGCAAGTTGACTGTCTATTGGTCATTGCGGCTAGTATATAGTCCAAATGTTTTATTTGCAGTAGGTAGTGTAAACTAGTAGGGCTTGATAGTAGTTTTTATATTATTTTAGTTGAAATAATATAGGTACTTTGCCCGTAAAAAGGTATCATTGTCATGATTATGTCAAATGTAACAACACATTTTCCCTGTTTAGATACAAGCGCTTGTATCTAAACGTCAATCCTGAGTATTGGTATGCAAGTGGTGGTAACATGAGTCACGGACTAAGGAAAAAAATATTAAATACAGTAACAGCTACAATAGATTGAACGTTTTATACAATTGACAAGCCTAAGTCAATAAATACCCGTTAATGAGGTAGGTCATTATCATCAACAGCCTGAAGACGTGCACTGCTGACCATAGGCAACAAATGATGATTAACAGTCTATGAAAAAATCAACTTGTTTGATATCTCCAATACGTGTGTTAACAATATAGGATTATATACACATTACACACATTAAATGTTGCTATAGTTAGTCAAGTTATTTATAATATTTATCGTCAAAAGTAGTATTGAATAGTGTAATTGACTTGTGGAAGGTTTGTTGACTTGCCACTAGGTGGCGTCGTTGTCGACTGTCATGGCCGAATCTTGTTCCGTCGCCTCTTTAAAAAGGGCAGAACGTTGTTCAGTGGAGTTCAGTTGGCCTTCGGCAGCGGAGTGAATAACACGAAACTATTGCCGATATACTGTGAAACAGGAAACATATCTGGAGGTTGTTTATTAATTGTGCAGCAAATGTCTATGAAGTTTAGTTCTAATACGTCAGAGTAGTCCTGTAGTACCAAACGGTAACAAGCTACATACAATAACCCTTTAATAACGATTCAAATGAGAAACCAAAGTAATAGTAAAAAGGAATTAAAATCCAATTACCTCCTTCCCCAAACTGGCACTTGGCTACTCTCCAAGGCACTTGAATCTTCACGAGATGCCGATACAGTATACACTACAGTGCAATATATAGTACAGTCTACAGTACATTATAGTACAGGCACCGTTCTGAATGTACAGTGGCAGGAAGTAAGCACACTTGACCTGTCTTCGAATTCGCATTTTATTTCACCATCCAAGAACTTCGCTTGAACTAAGTCTGTTCGAAGAATCAACATCAGATCTACGCTGAAAAATGTTAACACTACATGTAAACAGCCAATTAATAAGTTTTAGATAATTAAATTAATAAAAAACCATGAGAAGGCAATTTAATCTAAAGTAGTAACTTTGTTTTACCTGTTATAGAGTGATATTTGACCACCAAATCGCCAATTTTGTGTAATGACCATAACTAGTGCTTGATTATCCCAGAAAATTGTATCAATTAGGGTAAATCCAGTTGATTTAGTGATACCCTTATTTTCTAATAGTAAATAAATAAGAACAAACATTTAGCTAAATTTATTCCTGTCAGCAGGCGGAAATAAAATGCACAGCGCACGCCTAAGCGGAAACTTTTCAAGAAACTGTGCTGAAATTCTCTAATTAAAAATTATTGCAGGAAAGTCCTTTAGAGTTCTTAATGAAATTCAAGAATTTTGTGTTGTTGGGCCCACTAACTTTACTTAACATTTTAGAGAGGTTAAAGGAATTAGTTCTGTTGTGATGCGGTTGAAATCTAAAAATTCTTTAATAAAATGTAGGCAGATGTCGTCTGGGGCACGTAGATAACTGTAATTACATCTAAATATATGCAGCAGTTTCACCGCTGACTGGTAAATCATACACTCATTCATACATACATAAATATTCGCATTTATAATGTTAGTACAGTATGATAGAGGGATACAATTGTTATTAACATTTTTTTGTGTATGAAGTACCGTAAATAGTACTTCATTAAAACTAAAGACAAACCATGACTACGGCTAATAAGTAATTTAAATATGGCTTAAACTGCTAAAGTAATCAAGAATGTGTCCATTAACACTTTTTGAGTAACACTCACTACACTATGTATCAATATCCGTATCAATAAACTAACTCAAACGGTTTTATCCTTTTTAGTCTTCACGACTCATTAATTTACTAATTTAGAAGTTCTTAAAACATATTATAAAAATGCTTCTAAAAAAACCTAAAGTGCTACCAGCAGAGGGGGCAGGGCTCTAGCTATTGGCGGTTAGGGATGGTCAGGTCGCGAGGAACTCGTCATGCGGGATGATGATGTCAACCAGTGCCGGCGCGCGGCGGCAGGACGTTAGGGATGGTCAGGTCGCGAGGAACTCGTCATGCGGGATGATGATGTCAACCAGTGCCGGCGCGCGGCGGCAGGACGTTAGGGATGGTCAGGTCGCGAGGAACTCGTCATGCGGGATGATGATGTCAACCAGTGCCGGCGCGCGGCGGCAGGACGTTAGGGATGGTCAGGTCGCGAGGAACTCGTCATGCGGGATGATGATGTCAACCAGTGCCGGCGCGCGGCGGCAGGACGTTAGGGATGGTCAGGTCGCGAGGAACTCGTCATGCGGGATGATGATGTCAACCAGTGCCGGCGCGCGGCGGCAGGACGTTAGGGATGGTCAGGTCGCGAGGAACTCGTCATGCGGGATGATGATGTCAACCAGTGCCGGCGCGCGGCGGCAGGACGTTAGGGATGGTCAGGTCGCGAGGAACTCGTCATGCGGGATGATGATGTCAACCAGTGCCGGCGCGCGGCGGCAGGACGTTAGGGATGGTCAGGTCGCGAGGAACTCGTCATGCGGGATGATGATGTCAACCAGTGCCGGCGCGCGGCGGCAGGACGTTAGGGATGGTCAGGTCGCGAGGAACTCGTCATGCGGGATGATGATGTCAACCAGTGCCGGCGCGCGGCGGCAGGACGTTAGGGATGGTCAGGTCGCGAGGAACTCGTCATGCGGGATGATGATGTCAACCAGTGCCGGCGCGCGGCGGCAGGACGTTAGGGATGGTCAGGTCGCGAGGAACTCGTCATGCGGGATGATGATGTCAACCAGTGCCGGCGCGCGGCGGCAGGACGTTAGGGATGGTCAGGTCGCGAGGAACTCGTCATGCGGGATGATGATGTCAACCAGTGCCGGCGCGCGGCGGCAGGACGTTAGGGATGGTCAGGTCGCGAGGAACTCGTCATGCGGGATGATGATGTCAACCAGTGCCGGCGCGCGGCGGCAGGACGTTAGGGATGGTCAGGTCGCGAGGAACTCGTCATGCGGGATGATGATGTCAACTACTAGGTATTATTATCGACCTTTTTGATTCTAGTTTTCCTTCGACACGACAGGTCACGTAGGCAACAGTGTTATTGCTTGTGTGTAGTGTACCTGCTAATCCTGCAATATCCTATTCATTTATAGATGTGAATGTGTGTATGTCAATTTTTGTTACCATTTATTAAATTTGGAATGTATATAATTTTAGCTTTTGACATAACACGTAAGTTAATCAAATTTTCGAAAACCAAACCCTAAAGATTAACAGGGTGGTCAAGTTTGTATAGAATATTTTATTCCTTTGTTCGATTCACTCAAGACTCTGTATAAATGAACAAATCGGACACGTATTTTTATTTTTTTTCCAAATCTACCCGGAGGGGTTATGCAATAGGTAGTAAGGTTGTAAAGTTATTATTTACTTTTATTCCCTAGTTCGCTTCACTGGCACAACTGTCACAGCTTTTGTATGACTGTGTACCACAAAATAAATGATTTTTTTATTGATTTGATTTTTTAATTAAATTGTAAATTGTGCGTACACTTGGAGCACTCACGCTCACCAAAAAGCTTCTTCTTGCGGCGGCGTCGTGTGTCGGGGCGTCCTCTTCCCTCCAACATGGTCGAGGAGGGCGATGGCTGGAACATGCGTCAAGCTCGTGAACGGGTGCTGCTTGCGGAAGCACAATTAGAAATAAGTACTTATGTTTATGTTTATGTGTTATTGGCTGTATTGTCCTCCCTGTATTATATATATATGTTCATGTTAATAATAGACTTAATTAATAAATATAAAAAATAATCTAACAAAAAGCACGGACCCAGGTGTCTGTGGAAATGCAGTATAAAAAAAAATAAAAATAAATAAATGATTTGATTTGATTTGAACATGGTTAATAAATAAACCAAAAATATATAATGAAACATGTTTTCTTATGGGCAACTGATGTCACATATTCGCCAAGCCGCGAGACGCAGCTAGTATAATATTATTCAGTTATATATTGCAATAATGCACTAATATTTATCTGTCCAGTACTGGAACCAACATGGACCGAGTATGTCCGACGTCGAAGTGACATTTTTAGAAGACATTTTGTTGTTTGTTTCTCCACTCTTTGTCTCATCTTCCAAATACTGCTCTACGTCTTTGTACCGAGCAGCAGGAAGATGGAGCAGGAACTTCTGACGCTGCTGGCCGTATCGTCATCAACGTCGTGGTCACATCTGTAAGTATACAAATACCTTTCTTTAATGGTGATGGTGTGGTCCGACGGCGCGGCCACACGCGGGACGTTCGTGTTCATCGAACATTTGATCGATAAAGTTATTAATGCTGGTCTGCTCGCGGTGTGTGCGCAAATATGCAAATTGATATTCCCAATATATTTAGTGTCCATAAATTTAAGAAAATAGGAAAAAATAAGTTCCTTCTGTATATAATAAATAATAATAACACAATAACATAACTAACAATATGTGAGTAGTATTTTAAAAAAGAGCACGGACCCAGGAGTCTGTGGTAAAGCAGAATAAAAATAAAGAAAGTTATTAATGCATTCACGTTATCACCAAAATACAGTTTGATCAAAATGTCGGTGCCTATTTCGATTGTAGCATTTTTGTTTGGCCTCGTAATGACTCTGTCATGTTATTTTGACTATATTGGTATGATAAAACATGAAATTTGCTATTTATATACTTTAGTTTGTCTGGTTTACGCAACTCTCAAATTGATTGTACTCGCTGTGAATTTTATCCTGTTTTGTAAAATATTTGCGCTCGCTGTCGGTAAAATAGACAGACGGACAAGTGTATTAAAGACGGGTGTGTTATCGTTCATCCTTGTCAGTATATCAAGTGTGCAAAATTTGTAGAAATGTGTCTGAAACTGAATTATATATTCTATTTTAATTTACAATACTTTGCAAACGATATATTTTACACATTAGTGTTTTTTTTATTTATTCAATTTGTATCAGATCATAGCTATCACTGGTATATTTGTGATTTTAGTACAAAGCGCTTGTGACGAATCTTTGTTTAAGAAAATTTCTAAGAAGTTTATTAAAGAAACAATATGAGAATTCATATTGACAATAGGTACAAGAAAAAAATACCTTTTAAAGTTTTCTTTTAGACCTTTAATTTTAGAGGTTATTATTATATTATTTGTCAATACTTTTTTGTTAATACTACTTTGTCCGAATAAAGAATCTCGCAATTATAATATTAGTATCATAGGTTTATTCATTATGACATTTTTATCGTCATTTTCCTCAAAAACTGCACGCAGGCGTCGGTTAGTCAGTCGGTTCAGATATAATTTAATTATTGTAACTTATCGTTGTTAGGAAATAATATTACACGAAACCAGATGCCATTCATATTCAATACGTCACGTAAGTTTATTGGAATAAATAAACATTCTAATATGGGTAAACCACAAAATGCGCATTACTAATTGACATAATTGAATGTTTTTCTGTCACAACTCAAGCAGAAATAAATACTTACTGTGTAGGTGTGGCAGTATCCTCAAACGTTTAACGATTAATGTAGTTCATAACAATAAGTTATTAGTGTTTATTTATGTTTAGTGCTAGAACAAATATAGAACAGTATAGCTGTGCGTGCGTGTTTTATACCATTCGACCATGTCCGAGCAGGAAGTGAATTTTTTACCGCCCTCATCTTTTGAAATTATCTGCGAGTACTTATACCTGACCGGGATTGGTCTGTCTATACTTGGTCTAATCTTCCAAATATTGCTTTACGTTTTTGTACCGAGCAGCAGGCAGATGGACCAAAAACTTTTGACGCAGCTGAGCGTGTGAAGACTCATCAACGTTTCGGTCTATTATATAGATATTATAGAAATGGAATACCTTGTGGTGATGCTGATGGCGATGTCAGACTTCTCTGCTACATGCTGGATGTTTGTGTTCATCAAAAATTTGTACGATAAATTTATTTACGTGTTTCCCTTTACACGGAAATACAGTTTGATCAAAGTGTCAGTGAGCATTTGGATCGTAGCATTTTTCTATAGCCTCGTAGTGACTCTGTCATGTTATCTTGATGATACCGGAATAATAGAACTTAAAATGTTTGATTTATATACTTTAGTTGACATGATTTACTCAATACTAAAAAGTATTGTACTCGCTGTGAATCTTATCCGGTTTTGTAAAATATTTGCGCTCGCTGTCGGTAAAAATGACAGGCAAGCAAGTATATTAAAGACGTGTGTGGTGTCATTCATCCTTGTCAGTGTATCAAGTGTTCATGAAATTGTAGACATGTCTCTAACGCTCTATTATATATACTTTGATGTAAACAATATTACATACTACACATGGCTAATATTTGGTTTGATCAATTCGTGTGAGATCATAGCTATCACTGGTATATTCGTGATGTTAGTACAAAGCGCTTGTGAGGAATCACTTTTTAAATCAATTTCTAAGAAGTTTATTAAAGAAACAATATGAGTATTCCTACATAAGATATAGGGAAAAGTACCTTTATATACAGTTCGGTTATTCAAACTTCATAAATAAAGATTTTTATTATATTTTTTATATTTGCTTACAAATTAATTCAATATAATTTTGTAAAATATTTGGTTATAATTATATTTTGTTACATTACATTTTTAGAGAAGATTTTAAACGGATTATGAATTAATGTCATGAAAATTTAAGAAAGAGTTTAAGTAAAAAATTCTCATCTACACGCAGGGCATTTGAGTTAACTAAGTAGGTATTTAATTATCAATTGTATTTAAAGTAAATAACTAAAGTGCTGATGTGTGTATAATTATAATTAAAGCAATGTTTATACATTTTTGATTACCCTTGATCATTTTCTCTATTCTTTCTAAATAAGCAAATTTCCCAAGAGAACTAAAGTCGCCAACATAGACCTAATTAGCAAGCTAAAATGGATAGACAACAAAGGTATCTCGAGTGGCGACCACGAACCGGAAGACGCTGTGTAGGGCGGCCCCCACTCGGTGGACCGACGATCGGGTCAAAGCCGCGGGGAGCCCGTGGATGAAGGAGGCAGGCAGCCACTTGGTGCTCTGTGGGGAGGCCTATGTTCAGAAGTGGACGTCTTCAGGCTGTCGATGGTGATAAACATAAATATATTTAGCATTTCACTGGCCTGACAGCTCAGTTGGTGGCTCGTAACCCTGACTTCTGAGCTGTGGGTTGTGGGTTCGATTCCCACCCAGGACAAATATTTGTGCGATGAACATCGGTGTTTGTTCTGTGTCTGGGTGTTTATATTGTATTCTATGTATGTATTTACAAACAAAAAGTATCTAAGTATTGTATCAGTTATCTGGTGCCCATAATATAAGCAAAGCTTGGATTACATATTATTATTATTATTTAGTATATCTTTATTATAGCCCATTAATATAAACTAAACCATAAATAACCTACTAATCATGAAGCTCTAAGAAAATTCTCAAGAGAAGCCAAACCTTCGTCTTGCTTTGCAACTGAGCCAATGACAGTCCTGAACGTTCGTCGAACAATCTCGACACTCGCCAGTTTAGTAACTCGACCGGGAGTCGGAGGAACTTTTTAATAGTGTTGTGTCAAGATGTCGTCTCAGTTAATTACTCTCCTGGCCACATCACGCAACTTTAGACCTTAACGGCTGAATATAATACAAGTACTTATAACGCTTTAGTGCTAATTTGAACTGTGATGTTAATCAGCATTTAAATAATTGGCTATTAGTCTACGTAATTGTATAGGTTGACTAGTCGTTCTAGATTGGTGTATTATGTAGGCATAGTTAAGTAAAGTTCACGACTTTCAGTTTCTCGGATGGGTGACCTGGCATTTATTATTCTGATTAAGCTTATAAGTGCTATGGTGCTCCAGAGGTACGTTCAACTATCGGTCCAGGTTTGTGTCGTAAGCCAGCTGCCACTAAGTTTGTGGGTGGCTTAAAAATGTTATTGCAATACTCATTCATTGTGCCAAATATGTGGTCACGTGTCGCATCGATCAGGCGCTTTGATAAACTTCGTTAAACGCAGTGAGCTCCCAGTTCCCACGGCCGTTTCGGCTCAAATGGTGCAAAGGTGACCGCTTTCGAAAGTATATAATTCCACTGATTGGCATTTGACAATATATTACTTCCTACTTCCTTAATTCAACTATACAAAACAAAAATAGAAAGTCCGCTTGAAAAATATATTAAATCTAAATATCTTAATTCATTACGCACGGATTCACGCCCCCCCCCCCCCCCCCCCCCCTTCCGTCACAAAGGCTCCACCTGTTTGTATTCCACGTTATTCGACAAAACTCACGTCCTACCTTTGTTACTTCGACAAAAGGATCGCGAGCTTTCCAGTGTTTCTTAATAGGACGGGAGATAGTCGCGGAAATGTATTTAGTCGAGTGATAGACTGGAATTTGTTTGTTCCAATGAGAGGGCTTAAAAAATTGATCGCGTGTTCTGTGTCTGACCAGCGCCCCTGGCACGGCCTAGGGACATTTTTTTCCATATTTAACCTCTTCCACTTTTCCCTACTAGGTGAGGTACGCTGGTACACAATTGATAACTGGTTAGCAGACATCGATCCAGGGTAGTAACTATAAAGTTGATATGAGATTGATGATAGTAAACTCTTTATTTTTTTTTCTCTGTCTCTCTTCCCCTCCCCCGTCCTTACTCTGTCTCTCTCTCTTCATCTTCTTACGTCTGAATTTGCAGCTGCATAAGGAAACATAAGTAGAAGAGAAGACAGAAAGACAGACTGACAGAATATAAGGCTAAGGCCCGTATTACAGAACGCCAACCAAAATTTTCAAGCTCTGCCGAAGATCAATGGGATATTTTTATGCAGCTGTCTCCCGGTCTAACTGTACTGTCTCTAAATCAAATCATTATCTCGAGCTCGTTTAAAAAGGTCTCCAATTGAATTGTCTCGCAGACAATCGCAAAACTCTATTACTTACGATACTACAATAAAAACTGCGATAGTTTTCATTGTGCTTGGAATGCTATACAACAGCTTTTTTAGTTAAATTTGAGGACTACAAGAATAATGTAAATGGCGTGCAAAAACTATGAGGTGAAACCAAAACGTAGTGTAACCAATACCAGAAATGTAATAAAATAGCTAGGGAACGCTCGATTTATTCGTGAATTACCTGTTTTTCTGACGCAACTATCAATTTTCCAAAATAAAAGAGTCACCAAGTCAAAGTTATCCAAATGAGTCCAGAAGTATTGACGTGAATATTAGACAGAATACAAACGGATGAAGCTTAACTTTTATATACCTATGTGTGGCGATATGCCGTTGAAACTTTACAGTGAAAATAGGAGGTGAAACTGTACAGTAGAGTAGAGTAAATAATACATGGGAATCAGAAAACTAAATGTATCAAAGTTCGTCATGTGACGTAAACATATAAATCACAGTGCGTTAACGTTTTGTTTTAAAAACAATACTGCATTTTAATAAATGAAAGCTTGCGATAACATGCCGTTTGCTGTCGTGATACAATATGGTTTCCATTTCGCTGTAGCGTGTGGCTGTAGTATTGATAAAGTGATGTTTCTGATGTCTGCAATCACTGCCAGCTCGAGCTTTGTAACACTACGCCGGTGTGGTGCAAGGGACAAGCTTTAGTGATACCAAGAAAATCATGAATTATTCAGTACAAAACCGAGTTTCACTATAAATAATTTACAGTGAAATGAGATTTCTTCTTCTTAAACTATCGTTAAAGTTAAGTAAAATTCTCCGTGGTCAGTTTGATGGACTGCTAACTAATAGTAACATTCACAACTATGTTGAACTGAGCGCTGCGACGTTTTGGAGTGCACATCAACCCGTCTCGCATCGGCCCCAGTTGTCGTAAGACGACAGACGTTAAACCAACTTCAATAAGCGTGCAATAGTCTAACAATTTTTCAAAGAGCAAGTAAAAGAATTGTATTTGTCTGGGCAATAATATATTTCAATGTATTAATTACTGTTACTAAGTACCACGGATTTAGCATCGCTATTGCTGTGTAAATCTGTTGTCGTCATTATGTTACATATAGGTATAGGTTTAGGTATATTATGTATATATATATATATATATATATATATATATGTATTTGTTATATATATTTATTAGTACCTATATACTATTGTTGTGGTTTATGTAGGTATATTATTATGTGATAGAGGAATATGTATATGTATGTTTATTTATACCGGTGTGAACTTGGCAGCCAAAAGTTAGCAGCCAATAATCCGACCAAATTAAGACGGTCAATTTTTTAACTACTGAAATATTCATGTATTGATACTGAAACACCAAGATTTATGGGCAGGCTGTCACGCAAGCACTAATATGATGCCGGATTAGAAGTGATTTACCCCACGAGCGTCGTGGAGAATATCTTCCATAATATTTAGTAAAAACTTATTGAAACGCTTTTCACCCCAGATACACCTGTAATCCCCTGAAATTTGAAAATATTTTTATTGAATTGAAAAGCCTACAAAAGTACCTTTACTATGAGTATGGTGAAAACGTGGCTTTGAAACGATTTATGCATTCAAATAATCGATCAAACTATGAAAAATCAATTATATCCCGAAATTTTTGCTGTTGAAGATTTTCAGTGTGTGAAACGCTGAAGTTTTAGCATATAGTTACTGAAACATCTTGACCATTCTATAGGCTATAATACCAGTACTATGTTATGCCGGCTTCGAAAAGATTAAACCGGCGTCTTCCATAATATTTAGTAAAAACTTATTCAAACGCTTTTCGCCCAAGTACAACCTGTAATCCCCTGAAATTTGAAAATATTTTTATTGAATTGAAAAGCCTACAAAAGTACCTTTACTATGAGTATAGAGAAAAGGTGGCTTTGAAACGATTTATGCATTCAATAATCGATCAAACTATGAAAAATCACAAATAACCCGAATTTTTTTGGCTGCTGAAGATTTTCAGTGTGTGAAACGCTGAATTTGTGGCATATAACTACTGAAACATCTAGAACTATGTACAGACTATCATACCAGAACTATGTTATGCCGGCTTCGAAACGATTGAACCCACCAGCGTCTTCCATAATATTGAGAAACATTTTTTCAAACGCTTTTCGCCCAAGTACAACCTGTAATCCCCTGAAATTTGAAAACATTTTTTATGAATTGAAAAGCCTACAAATATATCTTTACTATGAGTATAGTGAAAAGGTGGCTTTCAAACGATTTATAAATTCAATAATCGATCAAACTATGAAAAATCACAAATAACCCAAATTTTTTTGGCTGCTGAACATTTTCAGTGTGTGAAACGCTGAATTTGTAGCATATAACTACTGAAACATCTGGCACTATGTACAGGCTATCATACCAGAACTATGTTATGCCGGCTTCGAAATGATTACACCCACCAGCGTCTTTCATAAAATCGAGAAACATATTTTTCAAACACTTTTCGCCCCAGTACAACCTGTAATCCCCTGAAATTTGAAAATATTTTTATTGAATTGAAAAGCCTACAAAAGTACTTTTACTATGAGTATAGTGAAAAGGTGGCTTTGAAACGATTTATGCATTCAATAATCGATCAAACTATGAAAAATCACAAATAACCCGAATTTTTTTGGCTGCTGAAGATTTTCAGTGTGTGAAACGCTGAATTTGTGGCATATAACTACTGAAACATCTAGAACTATGTACAGACTATCATACCAGAACTATGTTATGCCGGCTTCGAAACGATTGAACCCACCAGCGTCTTCCATAATATTGAGAAACATTTTTTCAAACGCTTTTCGCCCAAGTACAACCTGTAATCCCCTGAAATTTGAAAACATTTTTTATGAATTGAAAAGCCTACAAATATATCTTTACTATGAGTATAGTGAAAAGGTGGCTTTCAAACGATTTATAAATTCAATAATCGATCAAACTATGAAAAATCACAAATAACCCAAATTTTTTTGGCTGCTGAACATTTTCAGTGTGTGAAACGCTGAATTTGTAGCATATAACTACTGAAACATCTGGCACTATGTACAGGCTATCATACCAGAACTATGTTATGCCGGCTTCGAAATGATTACACCCACCAGCGTCTTTCATAAAATCGAGAAACATATTTTTCAAACACTTTTCGCCCCAGTACAACCTGTAATCCCCTGAAATTTGAAAATATTTTTATTGAATTGAAAAGCCTACAAAAGTACTTTTACTATGAGTATAGTGAAAAGGTGGCTTTGAAACGATTTATGCATTAAATAATCGATCAAACTATGAAAAATCACAAATAACCCGAATTTTTTTGGCTGCTGAAGATTTTCAGTGTGTGAAACGCTGAATTTGTAGCATATAACTACTGAAACATCTGGCACTATGTACAGGCTATCATACCAGAACTATGTTATGCCGGCTTCAAAACGATTACACCCACCAGCGTCTTTCATAAAATCGAGAAACATATTTTTCAAACGCTTTTCGCCCAAGTACAACCTGTAATCCCCTGAAATTTGAAAATATTTTTATTGAATTAAAAAGCATATAAAATTATCTTTACTATGAGTATAGTGAAAAGGTGGCTTTGAAACGATTTATGCATTCAATAATCGATCAAACTATGAAAATTCACAAATCACCTGAATTTTTTTGGCTGCTGAAGATTTTCAGTATGTGAAACGCTGAATTTGTAGCATATAACTACTGAAACATCTGGCACTATGTACAGGCTATCATACCAGAACTATGTTATGCCGGCTTCAAAACGATTACACCCACCAGCGTCTTTCATAAAATCGAGAAACATATTTTTCAAACACTTTTCGCCCCAGTACAACCTGTAATCGCCTGAAATTTGAAAATATTTTTATTGAATTAAAAAGCATATAAAATTATTTCTACTATGAGTATAGTGAAAAGGTGGCTTTAAAACGATTTATGCATTCAATAATCGATCAAACTATGAAAATTCACATATAACCCGAATTTTTTGGCTGCTGAAGATTTTCAGTGTGTGAAACGCTGAATTTGTAGCATATAACTACTGAAACATCTAGAAATATGTACAAGCTATCATACCAAAACTATGTTATGCCGGCTTCGAAACGATTGAACCCACCAGCGTCTTCCATAACATTGAGAAACATTTTTTCAAACGCTTTTCGCCCTAGTTCAACCTGTAATCCCCTGAAATTTGAAATATTTTTATTGAATTGAAAAGCCTACAAAAGTACCTTTAGTATGAGTATAGTGAAAAGGTGGCTTTGAAACGATTTATGCATTCAATAATTGATCAAACTGTACATAGTGCCAAGTAAGGTATCTTGTGGACCTGCTTATATAAGCTAGCGTACAATGGAATAACCTGGAGGATATTAGGACCGGTTTCGTGGTGTTCTAGCTTCTTACCAAGGATTACCCCAGAAGAGAAAAGAAAAACAAAACTAACCTTTCTTCAGGAAAAGCGTCATAGGATATCTGCAACTGCTCAGCTATGTGCCTTTTCCTGTTAATCGCATTTAGTATGTTGCCCAGCAGTGGGATTGACTTTAAGTACTTGATTCCATACTTGTCCAACGTTGAGTAAACATCCCGTAAGTAGAAGATAGCGGCAATAATAAGAGCGGACGCCCATATGAAGAATAACATTTTCTAATTTCATTAAATATTTTCAAATTTCAGGGGATTACAGGTTGTACTTGGGCGAAAAGCGTTTGAAAAAATGTTTCTCAATATTATGGATGACGCTGGTGGGTTCAATCGTTTCGAAGCCGGCATAACATAGTTCTGGTATGATAGCCTGTACATAGTTCTAGATGTTTCAGTAGTTATATGCTACAAATTCAGCGTTTCACACACTGAAAATCTTCAGCAGCCAAAAAAATTCGGGTTATTTGTGATTTTTCATAGTTTGATCGATTATTGAATGCATAAATCGTTTCAAAGCCACCTTTTCACTATACTCATAGTAAAGGTACTTTTGTAGGCTTTTCAATTCAATAAAAATGTTTTCAAATTTCAGGGGATTACAGGTTGTACTTGGGCGAAAAGCGTTTGAAAAAATGTTTCTCAATATTATGGAAGACGCTGGTGGGTTCAATCGTTTCGAAGCCGGCATAACATAGTTCTTGTATGATAGTCTGTACATAGTTCTAGATGTTTCAGTAGTTATATGCCACAAATTCAGCGTTTCACACACTGAAAATCTTCAGCAGCCAAAAAAATTCGGGTTATTTGTGATTTTTCATAGTTTGATCGATTATTGAATGCATAAATCGTTTCAAAGCCACCTTTTCACTATACTCATAGTAAAGGTACTTTTGTAGGCTTTTCAATTCAATAAAAATATTTTCAAATTTCAGGGGATTACAGGTTGTACTTGGGCGAAAAGCGTTTGAAAAAATGTTTCTCAATATTATGGAAGACGCTGGTGGGTTCAATCGTTTCGAAGCCGGCATAACATAGTTCTGGTATGATAGTCTGTACATAGTGCCAGATGTTTCAGTAGTTATATGCTACAAATTCAGCGTTTCACACACTGAAAATCTTCAGCAGCTAAAAAAATTCGAGTTATATGTGATTTTTCATAGTTTGATCGATTATTGAATGCATAAATCGTTTCAAAGCCACCTTTTCACTATACTCATAGTAAAGATAATTTTGTAGGCTTTTTAATTCAATAAAAATATTTTCAAATTTCAGGGGATTACAGGTTGTACTGGGGCGAAAAGTGTTTGATAAAAATGTTTCTCAATTTTATGGAAGACGCTGGTGGGTTCAATCGTTTCGAAGCCGGCATAACATAGTACTGGTATTATAGCCTATAGAATGGTCAAGATGTTTCAGTAACTATATGCTAAAACTTCAGCGTTTCACACACTGAAAATCTTCAACAGCCAAAAATTTCGGGATATTTTTGATTTTTATAGTTTGATCGATTATTGAATGCATAAATCGTTTCAAAGCCACGTTTTCACCATACTCATAGTAAAGGTACTTTTGTAGGCTTTTCAATTCAATTAAAATATTTTCAAATTTCAGGGGATTACAGGTGTATCTGGGGTGAAAAGCGTTTCAATAAGTTTTTACTAAATATTATGGAAGATATTCTCCACGACGCTCGTGGGGTAAATCACTTCTAATCCGGCATCATAATTAGTGCTTGCGTGACAGCCTGCACATAAATCTTGGTGTTCCAGTATGAATACATGAATATTTCAGTAGTTAAAAAATTGACCGTCTTAATTTGGTCGGATTATTGGCTGCTAACTTTTGGCTGCCAAGTTCACACCGGTTTTATTTATTATGTAGTTAATATTATATTATAGTAAATTATCTCATTAGTATGCTGTAGTTAAGTGCACCCCGTCTATACGACTTTGTAATAAATCCTCTCCGTCCAAAGGTTGCCTGGAAGAGATCGCTTTTAGCGATAAGGTCCCCCATTGTTCCCCACTACTTGTGTTTCATTGTATTATTTGATATTTTTGTTATTATGTGGTGTGTACAATAAAGAGTTTATCTATCTATATATCTATCAATTTATAATTATATATATGTTACTAATATGGTATATTTATACTAGTTAACCTGACCTTTTTGGGGGGCAAATGCTCATGCTCATTCGTTTTAGTCTTTTTCAAGAAGATGAGTACTTTTGACGCTTAGTTATATTTTTGACGTTTACTCAAATAGTAATTTTTGACAGAACACGAGTCACATGGTCATAATCATCATCAACCTTTGTTAGTTCATTGCTGGATATAAGCAGATGCTTGCCCGAGGCGTGATACTAAGGAATGACTTTAGGTAACGGATATTTAATATTTTTATTACTTTAATCTAAGCATAATACTATCTCGCATAAGTTTGTGTCATAAATACCTTTATTTACAGTCCTTCTGGAACACGAGCGGCACTTGTATTAAACTATTTAGTTCCGTTGCAATGCGAGCGCAGTAAGTGCCATTCCGCGCATCCGTGGACAAAGTTGTCGGTTTCTCATGATCTCGGGTCGGGTTGTTACTTACTGATAGTAACAAGTTTGGTAACTGGAGCACTGCGTCATGAACACTAGAGTCAAATATTGTGACAGATTATAAATAAATTTAATAAAGTAGATCTTTTCCACTGTATAATTTCAACTGCCTCTGTCGTGTAGTACCTAGTTGAGCAAGTCAGCTGATAACCTGGTGGCGGTGGGTACGATTAGAAGTATTTAAGCACAGAAGAAAAATCTGAAAATACTTGTTATGAATTCGAATGTTGTGAGACCATAGACCGCATTGTTTCTAGATCCCCAGGTAATACTTGTTAGCGCCCAGGATCTATGTATGTGATTTTTGGGCGTTATTGTCTTTCTCTCTTAAGATTCTCGGCTCTAGCCCGGATATTTGGGGGTGGCATCGGTGGGGGTGTAGCCAGAGGGTTAAGGGTCTCATTTAGTCCCTTGGAATCATGTTATGCCACCCTTGCGTTATTATTATTATTTACTTTAGTCACTATAGTAATTAGTTAATTAATATTTACATAATTAATACTAAGAACACCCAAATACAAACTAATCATTGATGTTCATGACACAAATGTTTGTTCTGGGTGGGAATCGAAACCGCCACCTCCAGGTTATGAGCCAACCTGCTCAATCGCTAAACCACAGAGGCTGTCGAAATGTCCCCATGAAGTCTAAACACAAATGCTATTACAACTATAAATGTTTTATGAACTGGTGCGACGTTAGGTGATAGCGAACATTTACAGCGCCATCTGTCGTAAGAATGCTACCTAAGAAAGACGTTCACCGCAAGTTTTGTTCTTAACCGACCACCATCCAAGCAACACCACTTTTGATGCTAATGCTGACGAAGAAGTATCAGATGGGTATATAATACTACGGGCTATTCCGTTCCGTATTCCGTATTGGGTGGCATGAGACCATGAGCCCTCGTAGTTCCTGGGTCCCTAAACACGGGGAATCCTAGTTAGGGTCCAGGATCTATGTATGTGATCGTTGGTCGTTATTATTATTATTATTATATGTAGAGACTATTATGAACTCGCACTAGCGTTAACATAACTAGTTCAAAGAGTTCGGCAAATAAAATATATGTTCCGAGTTTAAATAAATCAAATAAGATATATTTAACTTTGTGTCCAGTAGCCATTTAGGCCTCATTTCGTATCTTAAATGTCGTAACCAGATACTAAGAAGCGTACAATTAATTTCAAAGCTTTAGCAAAAACGGCCATTTTGTTGTACAAATTATGTACATAAATTACACATAATCGCGGCGGCAGCTGGAGGCCCGCGACACCACTTGTAATGTACAATTTGAAGGAGCCATTCCTTTCCTTTTTTGTGTGGAATTAAGAAAGTAAGTTGTGATTTCGGCGCAGCGCGAGCGCGTGGCAGGAGACGTACCTGCGTTCAAGGTTAACATTAGCTATTTTTTTGAGAATATAATATAAATGTTTATTAGGCTGTATGTAAAGTCTGCCTGAATATTGTTGGAAGTTGGAACATGATCTGTTACAATTGTAAATAGTTCAAATATATTTTAATAAATATCACATTAGCACACTAATATTATAAATGCGGAAAGTGTGTGTGTGTGTGTGTGTGTTTGTATATATGTGTGTGTGTGTGAAAGAGAGAGAGAGAAGCCTTCACGCCGCAAAAGTTGAACGGATTTCAATAAATGAGAATTGGTTCCGATGTGAATGATATTTTGTACACAGTCTACTTACACTACCGATATCTCAAAGGTAACTAGAATGGCGAAGATGTGGCTTCGCGTTAAAAACTAAACCTCCGTCCTGTTTGTGTTTCCAAATCGTTCAAAAATTATTTGAAGGAACTTTACGAAAAATAATGCTCTCTTTCTTTCGCTTGACTAATTATTTGAGTAGAACCGAATTCAAGCGGACCGCTTTCGAGCAGCTAATTATCCTCCCATTCTTAAACATTTGTTAATAAGATCATCATAAAACGATTTTTATCGCTCACATTGAATAATTTACATAGGGAAAATGGGTAAATTGTAATTATGGGTTTTATTACTCTAGTTATAAATATGGTAACATATAAATACGTGTCTTTTTTACAAAGCCCGGTACGTTGTTTGCCGAAGCCAGTTTGCAGCGAGCTTGCAGCGCGGATGCAAATCGAACCAATATTAAAACCGACAGTTTAATATAGCTCTTGAACAATACCGCAAGATAGTGCTAATATAAATGGCTACATCTCAACTGGGTATGATCTCAGCTCAGCACGGAATGTGAAATCCTGGTGGAACTGGATATTACTAACAAGTTTGTTGGTAGTTTGGTAGAAGGAAGAAATGTTTACGAGTGACGACCACAAACCGGCAGACAGCATAGCATGGTTTTTCCACAGGTGGGCCAACAGCTAGGCCGCAAGAAGCAGTGAAACGAGTCTGCCTTTAGGACCTATTCATAAAATGTACAGTAGTTATGTAGTATGTTACAGTAGGAGGAGCAGCCGTACGAAGTGGAGGCCTATGTTCAGCAGTGGATGTTTTTAGGCTTTTGATTATAAGCCGCAATTATCGTTTGATCACAGCACTCAGCCATAATCACTGAAATTATGAATTAAATTATTAATATCAAAATCATAACTTACGGTAGTTAGTAATTTTTCCTTTTTTTATTCACTTAGTTACGAAATGTAAGTTTTAGAAGACTGAGCGTTAACTGGTAGGTGCAGAAAAATTGAGTACGCATGTTATGTGTTTAGGTGCTGCTTGGCTGAGTTGTATTTTAATAGGCTTTAGTGCAGACATGCATAAAAACCTGTTCATTCACTTAAAAACCTCTTTACATTAAAAAATACCTCTCCCAGCAGTGGAAATTCGCAAAGCATAAGTAGCATAAGTAAATTACTACCATCCACCTCGATGCCATTCCGTGATAAACATCAATAAGGAAAAACACGAATATCCATTAAAAATCTGAACAGAGTCCGCAACTCACGATCTCAACAATTCCCTTTTTAATTTAGTTATTAACAGAATTTACAGCCGCCATTATCATGAATGCCCGCTGCTTGTTGCATGTACGTTGTAAATTGGAGTTCCGTAGGAAGGAACCTTAGACTAGTAAAACAATGAAGATGGTGCTTAATTTTTTTTATGTTGATGTATGACAGCTAGCCGTTTGTCTGATGCTAAGCGACACGGCTGCCTATATCAGTTGTTATCACTCGGAACTGTAAATTATAGTTTCGCGTAACACTGCACTGCAAATTTGTACATTAGTTAATTAACGTGTAACAAAAATTCATTCATTAATAACATAATGTGTGTGAATTTAGGTATAAATTATCTACCATTTCACAAATCTAACTTAATCGAAATCTGTCCTTTGTCTTTACAGTGTAATCCCCTATTTAGTATTTATGGAATGGTATGATAAATAGAATAAATAAATAAATAGGTTTTCTTTCTTTTTATTTCTAGAGTTCACTCACTGCTCCTGAACTATATAAATATTACGAGTAATAATTATTATTATTTTGCGACTTCATATTCATTTTAGGGCTTCAGTTTTTAGTTTTCAGGCTACCATCTATTTTGTTCTTCTGTTTAAGGATGAAACGTAATTTGAGTTACGCAACCCAATGTACAAGAAAGTGTTGTTTGTTTTATAAATAGCATTAAACTTTGTAATTATGTTACTTTAAAGTTGCGAAACCAAAAAAAAAAAAATTTATTATTATAACTTTAAACAGAGGTTTTACACTATAGGTACGTTAATTGTTGGGATAAAAATAAACACGTAGCTACATAGAGGATACTGATTAGCATTGTGAATAATTTACACAAATACGCATAATGCGTGAATACATTTGATTTAAAATTACATTGATTCGTGTAAAAAAGAATGTGTTATACATTCTGTATTGATTAATAAATTAATTTTACAGATCATTAATCTGAAAGTAATACAATACCAACAGCGTGTAATTTAATTGATTATTAATTACTTGGACTAAATTACTAGGATTATTAATTAGTTGATCTAATCAATATCCGAGGCGGATTTCATAAATATATTATAAGATTATATTGCACAAGTAGTGAGAAAGAGATTGTTTTTTTTCAAATGTCCTATTGTAATGGCCTTGCTATATAATATTTTAAAAGCACTTTGTAATTTTATATGCTTAGTAAAATAACTTAATTTTAAGTAACTTATATAATTTTGACTTGTAAAAGTGTTAAAAATAGCCTATTTGCAATAGATCTTTTGACTTTGAATTTATGCCGTATACTAGGATATTTCCAATACATCAAAATATTCATCACCATTGGTCTATATCATTTATTTATTTATTTATTGAACACCAGCATAATGTACACTATTATAATAATAAAAATAACATTACACTACATTAAGGCTAAGTGTCATTTACAATTATGGGTGAAGACTGCATGCAAGTAAATTAGCGAGTACTTAGAAATTAAAACAAATTTATGTATAGTAAAATAATTATACAGAATATTAAAAGAGTGATTTAAAAAAGATATAAATTTATTGAATTAAAATGTTTTAAAATTTAAATAAAACATTTTAAAAACAAAAACAATATAGATAAAATATATATTTAGAGAGCTTTGACAGTAGATTTAAACTTGCTTATGCTACCTTCAAACAAGTCTACTGCATTGTTTTTCGAGACTCGGTTGTACTCTTGATTTAACCTATTGATGGGCGGCATTGAACAATAGAACTGAATAGAAGAAAAACTAATAGAAAACGTTTCTGAATCGCAAGCTTATTTACAAGTAATATGTATCTTGACTGTCTGATTACGTAATAGCGATGATCTAACCGTTCTATTTTAGGCGTATTTCTAAATTATAACCGTTGCGTCGCTGTCAAGATAAAGAGGTTGAATATGTGTTTAATCGTCTTTGACACTTCACTGTTTGGTGCCGGTAGGTGTTTTACATGGCAGGCTTTTCTCAAAGAATGGATAAATTAAAATAAAACACAGTACTGGTCCTAGAAAATGTATCGTAGTGAGTGCTATTTGCAATCTTTTTTTGTTATTTATTTGAGTTTATTGTCATTTATTATCTCACTAATATGAAACCACCCAATTTGATGACGTGGTCGTAATGACAACCAGCAATATCAATGTTCCTGGGTCCTAAGACCAACCAAAAACAGAAAAAAACAAATTGAAACCAATTGTAACTCAATACATCACACTAATATTATAAAGGCGAAAGTTTGTATGTGTGTTTGTATGTATGTGTGTATATATGTTACTTCTTCACGCTCAAACGGCTGAATAAATTAGGATGATTCGGTGTCAAGATAGCTTATACACTAGATTAACATATAGGCTACATTTTATATCGGAAAAGTGAAATTTTCCCGTGGGATGAGTAAATAATTATAATACTTTTTATTCGCGGGTGAAACCGCGGGGCGCAACTATAAGTTGATAAATATGACAGTTTTATTACGTCGTTTGCATTAAATTTTAAATTAAGAACATATCTATTAACTATTGCATTGCTATTAAAGTTTTGATAATAACGAAGATGCGATCGCTCGTTACGCTTAAATCGACCTATTACAAGTTACTATGATGATTATCAATATTTTTATCATAAACATATATTTCTAATTCTATTTTTTTAGTCACTAGCGCTAAAAATAAGCTAAATAGTAATTACTGGATTAAATTGTAAAAATAAATAAAGTAATTTATGTATATGACAGGTGAATACGTACATCGTTCAGCAGAAAACATCGCCAAAATAATAGTTATGAAAAGTAGCTGCGAGATTCATTATTATAAAAACTTGTTGCTAAGTATGAAAAGATATATAATCTTAGCTAAAATACGCAAGCTTTCAAAATAAATTGAGCATAGTAAAATTAAAAATCAATTAATTAAAGACTAAAACACCACAGACAGAACCACGCGGTCACAGGTGCACCGCGGTCGTTAATCAGATGCGATTACGCTGCGGTCGAGTTAGTATCGTGCGATTAGTGGATGAGTGGATGTCATTCTCGAATTAGAGCATCATTGAGATAGTTTTCATTAAAGCGCTACTTACTAGTCAAATTCTAGTATAAATGTATGATTTTAGTATATTGCACAAAAAAAATGTTTCTAGTCCCTATGCTCATCTGCTAAAGTGACGCGTAAATTCAACCCACATTGTACCGCTAGGTTGATTGAATTCACGTGTCATAGATAAGTAATAATAATTTTATATTTGACTTCTGATTTTCAATTTTCTGTCACACGCATTGTAGACAATTGAAGGGGTGAGAACAAAAAGGGTTTAACCGATTTTTTTTACAAAATGACTTATGGGTATCCTTGGATTCAGCGTGAAATTACCTACAATAATACATTCTCAAAATACCGAAATAAGGCTTAAGTCTCGAGATTTTGAGTCTAAAAACGGTTTATCAGTCACAGAAATACAGTTCGCTTAGCATAAAAACATTATTATTTTATTTTAGTATATTATATTATTACAGTAATTGTATGAATTAGTACTATATTTAGTATTTTAAAATAGAATTAAAATATTTTCAAGCAACTGAAACTTACATAAACCTTTTCTATTACCTTATAAGCACTCTACATTAAAATGACGCCGCTGAAGTTTAAAGTCAATTTTCTCAAAACTATCAACTTGACAGTTAAACCCTTTTTATTCTCAACCCTTCAATTGTGCTTTTATGGACAAATTTAGGGGCAATAACCAGCACTAGCAGTATATTTCCAATATCCTAACTAATCCGCTTAACAATGTGGACTTTGTAAACTACTTCATCAAAAGAACATTTGCAAATCAGTCAGAGTATTACAAATACTTAACATAAATTAATGTTCAAAATTACTTAATGCTTTATATTAAAATATGACGAGTCTAAATTAGTTCAAAAATAAGCTCTCTTTCTTACTACTGGTGCAGGCAATCCAGAACAGCACGTCTTCTACAACACACCTGTGCATTTTTTTCTGCACTCACACATCTATTATTCAGTTACACACCCTTCCACACACACCCATACATCCATTATTCCACAGACTTGCGGCGAACCCGAGCCGGCGGTGAAATAGACGCGTACCTCCGTAATTGTCTGCATTTCACGTGAATTCTTCGAAAGATAACTACTACTGCAGTGCTGCCGTTTATTAAAAGTGTTAGAATTAAAGGGTTGGTCTTCTTTCAGTGTCTATAGACTTCTTAAAGAATAAAACAGTTGGCAATAAAAAAAAAAACTGAAAGCATAGTCTTTTGTACTTTTCTTATTAATTTTTTGTTCTGTTGCAAAATTATTTTTCTCTCTTTCTTTCTTTCTCAAATTCCACCTTTAGATGACTTAATCTAATAGCGGTATTGACTGACCCTATAGCTCAGTTGGTAGTAACTCTGCCTTCTGAACAGTGGCTTGTGGGTTCGATTCCCACCCAGGACAAACATTTGTGTGATGAACATAGGTGTTTGTTCTGTGTCTCGGTGTTATATTGTATTCTATGTATGTATTTACAGACAAAAAGCATCTAAGCATTGTATCAGTTATTTGGTTTTCCATAGTACAAGCTTTGCTTAGTTTGGGGCTAGATGCCGCTGTGTGAGATGTCCACACATATTATTATTATTATTGACAATTTACGTTCGTTTTGTTTACTTTATGTGATGTTGAAACGTTTTTTGTGACTGATAGGGCAGCGTTTTACAACATTTCACATAGCGATAAATAACAAGTGACATCTATGCTTGGATTATTTATTATCTTTGCGTTCCTAAAAGTGCGTGTTAATAAGGGCATAACGCATAAAGGTTTAAAACGGGTTTGCAAAAAAGGATTCCTTGTCTTTAACCGACTCTCAAAAAAGAGGAGGTACTATGTTCATTCTATGTTTTTTTTTTGTTGCTTATGTTATCAAAAGTTATCCGAAAATAATGTTTTAAGTAAGTAGGTATAAAGTTTGCGATATATCATATATTTATATATATAATCAGCCAATCGAGGTTATCATGGGAATTTAGGAACAAATTTCTAAAAATTCTCACCCTTTCTTCCACTGATGCTGCACATCATTTTTACAACCATTACCAAAATTAGGAATAACCTGTCGATTTAAGCATATGCATGCTAAAATATCTCATTAACAAGTTTTAGCACAACACTACATCCTCGGTATACCGGCACACCGCGGATACATACTTTGACCCACCGTGGAGTGGAATAATACGCGGTCGGAGGTTACGCGAGCAAACGCTTATGGCTCGTGGAATTCACGATTTCAACTCCCGACTTCCTACGTAGTTGTGTTTGGTACGTTGGCTACGGTGCTACGCTTCGCTACGAATTGCTACGGCGCTCGTTATTGCTACACGCATCTACGAGTTAAGATGTTATGACGTAGCAGCTACAGTATTTTATCTCTTTTAAAATCCATCACGTATATCTGTTTCATTGTTACACACATAAATAAATAAATGCAAAACTTAGAATACAAATAACAGGATACAATGTATGATGGAAATCTGTATTTTCCATTGAAAAATAGTTGCACATACGCACACGTAAATAGGAAGTAGTAACTCAAATCACCGACATAGCTCTCAAAGTAACCAGGTGAAATGGCAATGTGCAGGTATCACCATTCGTAGAAGCGATTTAGGGAAAAAAACGAGTGTGCTTTAGACCACACAACTGAAGTAAAAATTCTTTTGTTTAGCGCAATCTGTCGGCCGGTATAATTTTGTTTTTGCTTTGTTTAATGTTAATGTCGCCATCTTGACAATCTTAAATTGTCATTTTACTGCACATACCAACATAATGATAAAAAATTAACTTTGTTATGTTGATAATAGAGATCTACGTGAACCAACGTCAACTTTCATTCGCCTCGCATTCACCAGTTTACTTTTCAAGTCAAGCGTGCGTAGAGAAGTTTTATTTCAAAAAGTTTCTCGTAACGACCAAGAACCGGAAGATGTAATGTACCGGATTTGCCGTTGGATGTTAGAGGCAAGCAGCCACCAAAAGTGGCTCTCTATGGGGGAGGCCTCTTCAGCAGTGGATATCTTCAGGCTGATAACAAAGCATAAAGATACAAATACGCGCCCATTCGTATTAATACGGTCAATTTGAGTGATTCATTCAATTATGAAATTCCACTTTACGATTGGTCTCTATCAAAGCTATTGTTTCCGTGAATTCGTGTTATGACAATTAAGTTGAGTTCTCTGAATATGTAACAATATTTTCCATTCCATACACTGATAATCTTTCGTCGGACCCGTCACACAAAGCGGTCGCCTGCACTTGCTCCGTCAAAATAAACTGCGGTGAGTGGAACAAACTGACTTCCCTCTCATTCAATCATTGTTGGGATCCGCCTACAAATTAAGAACTGTGACTATCAAAGCGTGATGCATAGTGCGTAGCTGCAGCAGTGCATCCCGTTCACGCGCAAATATATGCCACGCCTATTGCTTATCGCATACTGCGTTCACAAACACAACCACAAAACGCATTAGTGCAAATAGGCCTAGACCCTTGCCGTATTTTTCGTTAAAAATTATGATCGGGAAAACAAACCGCACTCCTCCATCAAAATCAAATACTCCCACCCGCACCAATATGCCTGAAACCGAGAAATTAGTTTCAGCTGATGAAATTCAGGACTTAAAACAGGCACCAAGCCGCCCAGTAACCAGAAAACGAGGAGCTGCAATCGCAAATGAAGAAAAATGCGACTATATTACTTTCAAAGATGAAATGAGAAAGATGATGTCAGACATGGTTAAATCACAAAACGGACGATTGGAAATAGTGGAAAGCCACGTATCGGCCGTGGTGGCACAGATTGAGGCCCACATGAAGGAACTAAAGACTAACGTTGACCAGTCCACTAAAGATGTGGAAAAAAGCGTAAGTTTTATGACAGACAAATTGAAAAGTTTCGAGGAAAAGTACACTATTTTGAACTCTGAGCGTGATTCACTGGTAAAACAGGTCGAGATGTTTGATGAAAAACTAGAAAATATGGAGCGTTATTCCTTAAAAACTTCCATTGAAATAAGAAACCTACCCAAAAAGCCGAAAGAATCCAAAGAAAATATATTACAGACTTTCCAAACTCTGGCTAAGGTCTTGGACGTGCCCTACGAAAAAAACGAGATTAAAGATATGTATAGGCTGCCAGCCAAAAAAGACTCCACTACGTCTACTGTTGTAGTAGAATTCACAAATACGTGGTCAAAAAGAAATCTACTTACTGCCGTAAAAAAATTTAGAAAGTCTAGGTCTGACCAATTAAACTCTAAGAACCTAGGTTTTGATGGGTTAGCCTCGCCAGTCTATATTTCTGAAAGAATGACTGCAAGAACCAAAAGGCTACATTTTCTGGCTCGTGAGCTAGCAAGAACCGAAAACTATGCCCACTGCTGGGTAACAAATGGTAAAGTTTTTCTTCGAAAGCTGGACGGCACGCCATTCATAGCTGTGAGAAACGAAGACCATTTACACTCGCTCCGGACACAGAATAATATTGTATGACTATGTTACCTCTTTACAATGTTCTATAGTAATCTTCGTGTAGCCGTAGTATTTAATTTATTTTTCTTGTTTATTTATATACACTCACTACCAACACATCACACACATTTTTACACTAAAAACTATACAGTAAGCTATCATCAAGCATTGATAATGATAATTATATCTTTCCGTACGTCTGCACTGCATCTCGTAATGATCGGAACTGAGCCTATTGACAATATAAGTGACCATCATGTTTATTGCTCGATTCCTACAAACTGCACCCCATTGTTATGCGCCCTTGAACTTGAGATGCTCGACTTTTATGTCATAAATGCATATTTCCACAAAACAGCTGATAACATTCTTCTGAGTACTAGCGTATTATATAATTCTAAAGCTTATCTTGCATTGTTAATGAGTTGCTATAGGTTTGATTATGTGTTTCAAATAATTAAATTAATAGTTTCGAATAATCATGTAATAAATAGAAATCGTGTTTTCTGCTTAATAAAATCGAAGGTAAACCTTAATAAAATAATAATGAAACCTTTTGGTTGTTCAATTAATTATATTTTTTCTTTAATGCAACAAATGTTAAATAATGGATAACGTCTCAATTATTATGAATAATGTCGATAAAATATCACCGTCCAGCTCACAGTTGTGCTTTCCAGAAGAGTGTAGAACACTTATTAAGAACCCAACGAATAAACTTAAAATACTTACCCAGAATATAAGAAGCGCTTCATGTAATTTCACGGGTTTCCAAGTACTTTTGTCTAGGTTGGCGGTAAGCCCAGATATTATAGTCTTAACGGAATGTTGGCTTGCCTCAAACTCATGTATACCCCAAATAAGTGGCTATAACTCACACAATACTGCTATACTAAAAAACCAGAATGATGGTGTTATTGCCTATTGCAGGGTTGGCTTAAACTATGAATCATATGAACCTAACCTTCAGGACTGCTCCTGTCTTGTAATTAAATTAAATAACAGCATAATTTTGATTTCTATTTACCGCTCACCATCCTTTCAAAGCCTTAACGCGTTCTTAATGTCATTAGATAATTTATTATGCTCTTTTAAAAATTATAAAAACGTTATCTTGACTGGTGATTTAAACATAAACATACTATCTGATTTCCATGATAGCAATGCCTCCGAATACTTAAATATTTTGGCTGCACATGGTATTCTCCCAGCACATACTTTGCCTACAAGAGGTAAAAACTGCCTTGATCACTTCATGCTACGCTCCACCTATGATTGCCAAACATTCATTGTTCAAAATACTCTAACTGACCATGACACAATACTCTCAGTAATGGAAGTTAAAAATTCAAAACTTATGTACTCATTAAAATCAGTAACTAAAATAAACTACCAAGAAATTTCAAATACACTTAAAAATACAGATTTTTCACAATTATTCAGTTTTTCAAACTGCAATGCGGCCACTGAATATTTTATTAATATATTAACTACGGCAATTTTCAATAATTCGATTACATCAATGATGCCAAGAAGAATGGTTACAAGAAAGCCATGGATTACAATTGGTCTAGTAAGGTGCATGAAAAATAGGGACCGTATGCACTTGAGATTACGAGGTCAACCAAGTGACAAAACCCTTCAGGTAACTTATAAGCGCTACAGAAATTTTTGTAAATCATTACTTAAAAAAGCGAAATCAAAATATGATAAAGAGAGATTAGCTGAAGCGAGTAAGAGTAAAAATATTAAAAAAACGTGGAAAGTAATAAATGACATTACTAATTATAAAACTACTCCTGCGCTATCTCTAGACCTTTTGGCCATAGGCGAGTCGGCTGGTGAGGCGGTGAACTCGGTTAATTATTATTTCGCTAACGTAGGCAAAAACCTTGCTGAAAAAATCACTCCTGAGCCTGATGTCTCGAGCGGTTCGCAGGGTATAAGCCATGAGAAATCTATGGTTATGATGAGCACAGACGTTATGGAGATTACAGCACTAATAAGCACTCTAAAAGTAGACTGTTCTGTGGGATGGGATAATGTATCCTCCAACATACTAGTACAAAATAAATATTTGCTTGCGCCTATTTTGACTCATTTAATAAATCTTTGTTTACAAACTGGAACCTTCCCCGAGGTATTGAAGCGCGCTTTGATAATACCTATTCACAAGGGAGGTAACAAGAAACTGTTAGGAAATTATAGGCCTATCTCAATTCTCACATCCGTGTCAAAAGTCTTTGAAAAAGTCATTAACAACCGTCTGGTTAACTACTTAGAAATTAACAGCTTGCTTTCTCCCAATCAATATGGCTTTCGCAAAGGCAAATGTACTTCAAATGCTGTACTAAAATTGACTCAATTTGTAGTTGGTAGTCTGGACGTAAAAAAGAAAAGTTTAGCTGTTTTCTTGGATCTTGCAAAGGCTTTTGACACGGTGTCTATTCCATTGCTTCTGAATAAGCTGGAAAAGCTGGGAATCAGAGGTACACAACTTAAACTTTTTAATGATTATCTGCGTGGTAGAACGCAGAGTGTCAAAATAGGTGACACAGTTAGTGACCCTTTGCCTGTGATCTGCGGCGTCCCTCAAGGCTCAATACTCGGCCCAACTCTCTTTCTGATCTACATAAATGACCTCTGCAGCATGTCAATTGAAAATGGTTGTGTTATTACTTATGCTGATGACACAGCTGTTGTTCTTCAGGGAGATAGTTGGACAGAAGTATTTCAAACGGCTCAGAGAGTATTCGATAACATTTCTTCTTGGCTACGTAATAATATGCTAACCTTGAATGTACAAAAAACTAAATATATTACCTTCAGAATCAAAAATATTAATAACCTACAACCACTGGACTCCTTCACTCTGATTGGTCACAGAGCATCCTCTTGTCGGAATGCCATTACAGGTTCTTGCGATTGTGTAGCCATACAGAGAGTGGACTCCATTAAGTATCTTGGTGTCATTTTGGACAATAGGCTTACTTTTGTTGACCATATTCACCTAATTACGCAATGTGTCAGAAAACTAACAGCAGTATTTAAAACTATTAGAGATTGCGCTGACTCAGATATAATTAAAATGCTTTACTATTCTCTTTGTCAGTCTATACTTACATACTGTATCACGTCTTGGGGAGGTACAAATAAAACTTATCTCCTACCTCTTGAAAGAGCCCAAAGAGGTTTACTTAAATGCAGTACAAACCAACCATATCGATATCCAACAGTGGCTCTGTACAAAAAATGTAAGGTCCTTACGGTTAGACAATTATTCATCCAAAATTTATTACTCCATCAGCACTCTCTAACATATTTTAACCCTACAACAGTCAAACGTGTTTCCCATTATGTCTGTCTTGTGCCTAGAACAAACACAGAATTTGCTGGTAAGTTTCCCGACTTTCTGGGTCCTTTCATTTACAATAAAATAAATAAGATTTTAAAAATTTTCAACCTTACTTTATATCAGACTAAAAAGGTTCTCTTTGAAACACTATCCGAATTAAATTACGATGCTACGGAAAATTTACTATTATCAATTAAATAAAACGTTTACCACATACACCAACACACACCACATACACTAACATACACCACACACACCAACTCACACCACATACACCAATACACAAAAGATACACTAACACACACTCATACACCACATACACTAATGCAAACAACATAATTATACCAACACATACCATGTGCACTAGCACGCACCACACACACCAACATGCACAACATACACACTTAGTCTAGGTACCTATACGTGTTCATCAATATTTCACACCATCGTCTCACATCTCCACACTTACACTTAATTAGATTATATTTTTGCATGTGATGTTACACTTATCATATTTTATTCTAGTACTCTAATAGGCGTATAAAAACTGTATCTCCGACGAAAGAGTCCTGATTCCCACAGCACGGGTTTCGAGCCTAGTGTGGGAGCCAGGTGTTCTAATCTACACATTTTGTAATTTTGCCTTTTGTCAAATAAATGTTTTTTCATTTTCATTTTTCATTTTCATAATTCAGTGTGTTGAATGGAAAATAGATCGGTTTGCTTTTGATGGGTATCATTGTTTTTATTGGATCTTTTATATTTCAAAAGTATACAATATAAACAATATAAAGTATACAACGAACTCAATTGTCCATACAATAAATATTTGTATATATAAAAGAAAGTCGTTTAAGTTACACTATTAATAACTCAAGAACGGCTGAGCTGATTTCGCTGAAAATTGGTGCGGAAGTAGAGGAAGTAGGTTTTTTGGAATATGATAGCTTAATATAGTGGATTAACACATAGGCTACTCTTTATCCGCGGGTGAAACCACTCGGCGCAGCTAGATTATTATGAAAGTAGAAAGAGAGAAGATTTTTTATTAAACAAGCATGCTTCATCGTCGACCGCCTCATCGCTTACCATCAGGCGAGACCGTGGTCGAATGTTAGACTATCTATGATAAAAAGGAAAAGATAATTAGTTAGTATGATTGCATTAATTAGTTTAGAAATTATACACCTTTTCCTTCCACAAAAACATGGCAATTTATGGCATCATTAGTTTTTTATGGCCTATTTTTAGTATTTAATAGTTCAAAAATTGCTTTTCACGGATCTTACGGTACAGTAGAAACGGAAGTATGCATGGAGGTTCAAATCTCGCCAATAATTAAAAAATTTCATTTGAATTGAAAGGAAAAGAAAATAATAGCTTTGTTGAATGAAAACTGCGACCTAACTTTTTAAATATTACTATTATTTTAAATAAAGCTTGGCGTCCGTACATCACCTTAAAACAACAACAGTTCGCAATATCTTCGACTGACATCGCCCGGGCGCCTCGCAATATTAATTTATATAATTTTTTCATTGCCCTTTACTTTCCGCCTCTTCGTAACCGCACCTCATCGCATCATCTACAAGCTTGTTACATTACTACCTGGAATCTGTCAGCTGACATTATCAATAATTAAACTGTCATTTAACCTTTCAAAAAGCTCATTCCGTTTTAAACCGAAATAATATTTACCCACCGCGCAGTTTAACGGCTTACTTCCATGAAATTGCAGTACGGCTCCGCATGCAACGCAACTAATCTGGCGTTTGCGTAATTGCTGTCGGCTTAGTAATGGGGCTACTATTCTATATTCTACGTGCACCTATTCTATTAGGTAATGGGATGATTATGAATTGATGCATACTGCAGCTTACTTACTTTCTTCTTTAATGTTACTTTCGTCATTGTATTGAATCAGTGGCTGGTGGGGGAGAGGTGACCTGCTGGGCGATCACGTAACTCGAATGCAACTGACAAAATACCTAAATTTGTATGAACTTGCCAGTTTTAAGACACAGTGTACGTGCATAGTTTGTATTGAAATTTCTCCTGTTCCATTGCAATCAGTTTCGTGATCCTCCCCCTCCCCCCCAGGTCGTTGAATGTAAGACAAGCAACCGCTCAAAGTGGCGCTCCGTAGGGGACCGAGTAAATTATAGTAAAATCAAATAATTTATAATAAATAGCTTATTCAGCACTTTTATAAATCAAAATCAGAATACTTATGCCCGTCTGTACTAAAGTTAAGCAGCTCCTAAGTTCACACTTATTCCTCTGTGTCATAGCTAAATGCAGTGCAGTGGGTATCTCATAGAGGGACAAACACAGTGTCACAGTATACTTCATTTTAGCTATTATTCTAAGCATATATATTACGAAGAGCTTACTGTTAAAATAAGTTCATAAATCTCCATTGATGGAAATAAGGCAATTATTTTTCCACAAATCTCCACTCTAGGTATTTTATTCATACGAAAGCTGTACGCTTTTTATTGTTCACGAGCTTCTGCCCGCAGATTCACCCGCGGCGTGGCCTATGAGAAAATAATTCAACCACCCATTTCACCCTCTTAAGGGTGGAATTTCAAAAACTCCTTTCTTAGCGGATGCCTACGTCATAACATCTACCTGCATGCCAAATTTCAGCCCGATCAGTCCAGTGGTTTGGGCTGTGCGTTGATAGATTACTATGTCAGTCAGTCAGTCAGTCACCTTTGAGTTATATATATTTAGATATACAGCTATGCCATTTTTTTATTATTATATTTTTTTAACAGAAAATTGCCTTTATTTTTAGCTAAATATTACAATGATAAAAAAACTAATACTAAACACTACCTACTACCAAAAAAAACCTTGGACTATATACTGGCCACAATGACCTATAAAGAGTCCAAATGCTCCAGCCCACTACCAGTAGGTAAAAATAGAAAAAAAAATTGTTATGCCACTGACATACATTAAGCTAATGATGGAGATTTTGTGATGTTCATCAAAAACTGTCTATCAGGCGCAGTCTACAACCTTTTGACACAACATTGGTCGAATATGCCCGCATCGCACTGCACCGCACCGACCGCAACTAAATTCAATTATGAACTGGCGGTTCTTTGATAGCCGGCTTTTGTACGCTGACGTATAAACCAGCCGAGTGCACTTTAACAGGCTTCAAAATATTAGATTCATGTTTAGTCTATGTGCATTTTTAGTTTGGGAGCCACTAGTCCTTTTAGTTACTAGACCAATAAGATACTCCAATATCAGTATTTTCGTGATATTTCCAAAACTCTATTGAAGTAATCAGCAAAGTACCAAAGGTGCTTGACTATAGTGTGTATTTTTACCGTTACTTGACTAGATTTGGGCGTGTATTTGATGATTTTAAAAGTTTTGACATAAAAATATATAAAAAATACTTAAGACATGCTTAAAACGCTAATCAGAGGTATAATCATGATGAGAAAAAACATGGCGTAGAAGTAAGTTCTGACTCAGTATTGTACATTAGAAGAGGTTTATGTATAGCACTAAACTAACAGTAATAATCACATCACATCACACTAATCACACTAATATTATAAAGGCGAAAGTTTGTATGTGTGTTTTGTGTATGTTTGTTACTCCTTCACGCTCAAACGGCTGAATGGATTTGTATGAAATTCAGTACCAAGATAGCTTATACATTGGATTAAATTATAGGCTACGTTTTATCCCGGAAAAGTAATTGTTTTCCGTGGGATGAGCAAATAATTAAAATACTTTTTATCCGTGGGTGAAACCGCAGGGCGCAACTAGTAGTAAATAAATAAATAAATAACGCGCAACGATCACATTCATTGACCCACAACCCTAACTAGGATTCCCTATATCTAGCGACCCAAGAACTACGAGGACCATGGTCCCTCAAAACCCAGACATAGAATAGTATTTGTGCTTTTTTTCATGCACAAATAAAAGTTGGTCTTGTCAATGGAACCCGTAGCCTCGGGGTTATGAGCCGGCCTGCTCGACTACCAGACCAAAGAAGTTGTCTAATAATAATGATGATGATGATGATATAAGAAATCGTATCGCATCTTACGATGGCATTACAAATTAGAATTGTTATTCAATGAGGAAATACTGCCAGATTACATATTGTAATTTTTTTAACAAACCATTTACTATTTAAACAATCTCACATGTTTTTCAAGTAATTAAATCACCCAGCGTCTTTTCGTCTATGAACAAGGTAGAGTACATTTTTATGCAGTTATCTATAATATTATTGTTCATCCAACTCGCAGTACGAAGCTGTTCCAATTTTTCTCCATTTTTATACAGCCTTTATTTCAAAAGCTGTTCTGAATATCAAATGCTTTGAGGGGTTTCGGGGTATTTTTATAGTTTGTAAAAATCTTTATTTCAATATTTTTTGTCGAGAATAAAAGCTAGCGCACAGACTTGTTTTCTATTTGGATTGTATAACTTACCAATATAACACTTTTACAATCAGAAAAAAAAATATTACAAAGAATATTTTATCACTTCTGGTAGTTTTTCTGGTATTTTGGTAATAACAATAACAATAACAATAACTAATTTTAATATGTGTAATTGTGTGTCGACATGTCTATCTGTATGTCTCTTGTATCGGTCTGTGGCACTGTAACTCCAACCGATATTAGAGGCATGTTTTTTGTCTAAACTCTCAATCTATTTTTAAATCAAATCAACTAATTTTTTCTTTAAATTAGAAGGGTTCTTGATCAATGTTATTCTTAATTATTAAGTTTTTTTTCTGTTGCACGTTTTTGAAAATCAGAATAAACAAAATCGTTTAATGAGTACGAGTTTAAAATTGATTTTTGAGTATGGATGTACGTATGTTACTCTTTCACACAAAAACTACTGAATGGGTTTGGATGAAATTCGAAACACAGATTGTTCATAGCCTGGATGAACACATAGGATACTTTTTATCCGCTGATGAAACCGCAGGGCGCAACTAGTGTTTTATAAGAACAAGATATAAAAGTAAGTGCTATTATTGTGGTCAATCAGTTATTGACTCCACTCTTAAATAAATCTAAAGTGCCAGAAACTGTGAAACTATAATTTTCTATTTATACCTTTAAAATCTCATATACAGTACAGTACCTTTACCAGTACAGTATCTTTTATCTTGATTAGACCAAAAAGTTTCTATAAACGTAAAATTCGAACCATAAAATAGCAAAAATTTTTGAAACAGTCCGATGAATAGAAACTCTTTAATCAATTAATATTTACATAAAATAAACTACACTTACTTTAATTTACTTTCAGGGCAACATTTCCATATTTTGTTCTAATTCTAAAGACGTATTAGGCCACACTAAATTAGACTTAATTCCTCGTTCCGTAGCGAAATGCCGTCAATCCACTAAATTGATATAGGTAGTTATCTCGAGGGTGGGGTGGACGCGGGCGCGGTTACATTCCGTCCACGCGAACATCGCAACGTGCGGAGCGGAGCTAGTAGAGGGTGTGACTCGAGTGTGAGCGGCAAGCGATTTGTGATCACTGTCAATATAAATATGATATACGTATAAGTTATTAGACGTGGCAGATTAGACACGTTTACGCTTGTACCTTTCAAAATCATGGGAATAGGCTATTTAGCACATATACAAGTCAAAATCGGAATAATAAACATTATTTAAGTAAGAATCGATTGAAATGAGACATAATATGCTAAAGCATCACATGACATCATCAGTCCTTACGTCACCGCTGGGACGCGGACTTTCTCATAAATGAACTGCCATATGAAGCTCTTACATTGCATGATATAGATTGAATAATTTAACCATAGTCAAATCTTGAAAGGTGAATCATTAGTTGGCCTTCTATTTGTATAACTTAAACTATCGTGATTCTAATTTATATTCTCTATCGTATACACTATATAAAATAAAGTAATTATATCGTTGTATGCCTTTAAAGATACTCATAGTGCCTACAGATAATCGGGTTAGTGGTTGTATCTGTGGAGTTTGTTCCGCCAAATGTAAGGGAATATTTTTTAATTGTGACTGTGTCGTTCGATCTTAGTCTTAAGTTTCGAATTTATTGTGATATTTACGCAATGTACAGACGAAAGAAACGTAGTCTTATTGTTAGTTATGGAAAGTAATAGAATTAAAAAAGGCGAGTCTTCAATGGTTAGTGAACATGAATCTAGCAGATATTTCAAAAGTTTTCACTAAGAATTTCCACCATATCCTTACTCGGGTATTAAAAAGGTCGTGATGATGCCAATTTTTAAAATGAAAATCAAATATATCACACTAATTCATTATATTCTCAATAAGATCCAATTAATTTTAAAACTACAATCAAGATCATGGAAAAAGAACAAAAAGCTATTGCTTATGACTTGACCGCAGCGTTAATCAGAAGCGTACCGCTCTCCTGATTAATATCAGTCGCCGGAGCGCGCCGGGCCCGAGCCGGAGCCTATGTTTGGGAATTGCAATTGGTTAATGCCACGCCAATTGCGTTAAGCGATGCGCTTTCGTTGGGGAAATGATTTTAGCGAATTATGTGATATGCTAGTGGGGATTTTGTTAATTGTATTAGATGTTTGTAATGTTTGAATAAAAAAAGCGCAAATATTTGTTCTGAGTCTAGCTGTTGTGAAATAGAAAGTAGAAATAGAAAAACATTTATTCAATACTTGTCTAAAATTAAAATACAAAAACAGGTTAAATTTATACACATAATATGTACATAATGAATAGAAAAAAAAAAAAACAAGTATCGAATGGGCGTCGGCTCAGCATATTGCTGGTCATCAGAGACATCCAGCGCTGATTTTCAGCCTAGACCCAGAGGGGGTGGAACCAATGCACAAATTCGAAAAAGATATTTTTATTAATGTTTAAACAAAGGATAAACAAGAATACTTACACATAAAACTACATATTATACATATATACATATTCAATCATACACTAATACTACTACTACTACATAAAATATATATGATAATAAATATATTTAAATATAATACATAAAAAATGGAAAATCAGGAAAAAGAAATTAAATAAGGCATATAAAATTGGAATCAAGATACATTTATACCAGTATTGTGGGACCATGGTACTCGTAGTTCCCAGATCCCTAGATACGGTTAATCCTACTTAGGGTTCAGGATCTATGTATGTGATCGTCGGGCATTATTATTATTATTTATTGTAGATCTAGATGCACTGTTTATTACAAACCCAAAAAATTTATTTAGAAAAAATGACTCCAAATTATAAAACATCCATTAGATTTAGTTAAGGTATTAAGTTTTTTGATTGACACTAGTTTAAACCCTTACTCGCAAATAGTGCGAATAAATATTAAAACAGCTACACAAAATGTTCAATATTCGTGTTCCCTTTTGTAACTTCATCGTCTTATTTCATTCATACGTGAAATAGTTCGAATCTAAGCAGTATTTAGTACGTAACAAGTCAAATATTAATTACAAACTACACCTTTGAACGCGACGTCACTTCCAAAGTGTGGTCAAAAAAATTAATAATAACTACATTTAGGAATCGAAATTAAAATGGAATTTTGCTTCTATAGTTCATATTATCAACACTACATATACAAGAAATCAATAGCAAATGGTTCTCAAATACAAACTACCCAATGACTACAACAACATAGTAAGTGAAACGCTTGTACCCAAAATTATATTCCAATAAATTTAAAAATGGATAATGTAGGTACGAGAAACTATAATAGAGTATGCATAATATCGTGAGCTAGCACTGCATAGTAGGAATCAAAGAGACGACTCTACCGCCTCTCCCACGGCTACTCTACGTTATTTAGACAACGAGGATTGAATCACGTAGAGCAAACGTAAATTATGGCTTAAACATTATATGACACTTGTTTTTAAAGACAAGGTTACAATTTGAACTTTGGATTTACTTAAACAGTTTTTTTATTTGTTAAGAACGGATATTTTTAATAATAATGATATCTATTTAATGGCTTGAAAATTATGAAAATTACCTTTCACTAAAAATAATTGACTTTCATATCTATCAAAGCAGTCACTCAAATATTTTTATTGATAAAATTAAAAAACACAGTTATTGAATGAATAATAAAATAAGATTTGCCATTTTGTAAGATAAATAACGGCTTTCGCGCAGCCACCGCGGCTTGCGTTAGTAACTACCTCCCGGAAGAAGGACATCGAATATGTCCGAAACCTGGTCGGAGTAATTTCGACTTTTAATTGACGTGAGTTTTAGCCGTTATTTATCTTACAAAATGTGTCATACTCACGATAGTTTTCAAACTAAGATTTGCCGTAATCTTAAAAAAAGATTTATAAATCAATGCTAGTAAGATAACATCATAATAATCATATAATGGTAATTAATTTCTTTAAAACTATATACATGTCACATCCCCTATTTCTTAGATCTGTGACATGTCCAGTGCTCTTCACACGGGCCCCGCCGGGAATTGAACCAGCGACTACTAAATTAAATAACTCAAAACAACTCTTCGTTGCAAGCACTTAAATAATTCACTTTGTGGCTCTCTGCCGGGGAAATTTAACTTGTTTGCGGAAATTCGGAGTTCTGTCAGATTGTTGATATAATGGATGGCAGATGGACCGCACGTTCATGATGTATGTATGGAGTGTACCAACATGGAGGGATTTGTAAACAATGCGTTTTGTTTAACTTTATGATTCAATTTAAACCTGTAGGATAAAAAAAAACGAATGTGCTTTAGACCACACGACTGAAGTAAAACTTCTTTACTTTAGCTCCCTCTATCGGCCGGTATAACTTTGTTTTTGCTTTGTTTAATGTTAATGTTAATGGCTAAACGGATAATGATGAAATTTGAGGTGTACATACGTTATATCCTGAAATAAGATATAGTACACGTTTTATCATAGAAAATAGAAATAATAATAACGCCCAATGATCACGTACATAAATCCTGTACGCAAACTAGGATTCCCTGTGTCTAGGGATCCAGAAATTACGAGGAATATGCTCCCACAATACCCAGACTCAGAATAAGTATTTGCGCTTTTTTATCTGTGCACAAATACTTGGCTTGGCGCGGGAATTGAACCCACCGCCAAATGAAGAAAATGGTTCAGTTTTCCATAGTCTAAGCATGTAAACCGTGAGGCGTAGATAGTTTATCACAAAAATAGTTTGAATGAATGATTTAATGGTCAAAACGTAGTATAATACATTGATTTACTTATTTTTTAAATTAATATACTTGCTTTAGAGATGGTTTTTCAATGGCTGGATTACAGTAATCTGATAAATATGATTTACAAAGTAACTAACGAAAATATTTCTGTTTTAGGTTTAGAGTCAAAATATATGATCCAATTACTAATCAACATAAATCCGTCTCAATAATAATGCAGCTAACGCCATAAAACGCCTCAAGCACGAATAAAAATAATTACAGCTTTAAAGTACAAACTGAATTCGTGCTCTCAATTTAACGTTCTCATTAAACTAGCTACCACTAATTCTACATTAATTATTACCAACTCACTAATGTCAAACAAGGGTAGGCCTGTAAGATTGTACGGCGGAATATTAATGTAACCTTGAGACAGACTTGAGCGTGTTTTGTTTAATTTTCATTTGTTTAAACGATCAGCGATTGTTTTTTGCTTTCTTTAAGTAATAGCGTAATGCTATCGGTGGAGTTTTGGAGACAAAACGAAAAAGATCGCGTCACCGCATTGTATTATTTTCCCAAACTTGTGTTATTTTCAGTGTAAGTGTATAAAATTGGTGGCATTTTATTCGTAAAGTGCTGAATTACAGGCATGAGTGTGGGAAAGTGGTATAGTGATGGTGAAACGTTTCTTTTCGTGTTGTTTCCAAAACTAGACTTGACTAGACTAGACTATGACTTGACTTGTCTAGACTATACTACACTATGACTAGACTAGACTAGACTAGACTATGACTTAACTTGATAACTGAAAAAATGTAGCCTGTGTGTTAATCTAGTGTATAAGCAAGCTATCTTGGTGCCGAATTTCATCCAAATCTATTTGGCCATTTGAGCGTGAAAGAGTAACAATCATACACACATACAAACTTTCGCCTTTATAATATTAGTGTGATTTTAGACTTCTTCATGATTTATACTGAAGGACTGCACTCTTATTATCACATTCCTTACTATCTCTAAATCAGAAGCGTTTTTGAATTTCACTGCTTTAAAGTTACATTCTCGAGACTTCACAACAGCATGCCACACTTCTAATATGCGTACTCGATAGTACAAGCTTCACTGGTTTAATCTCGCTACTGATCCGATCGATGTCGGCATCGCGCCGGCACGGGGCGGGACCACTCACTACCACTAGTGTTTGAGTGCACCAACAGTATTATCTAATCTAAATTAATAATACAAAGAGAAAAGATTTTTGAAGTAAACGTTGGTTCACGTAGATTTCCATGTCAACAAAACAAAGTTGAAAATTTGTGTTATTATGTTGGTGTGTCCAGTAAAATGACAATTCACAATTGTCAAGATAGTGACATTAACATTGCAAAGTTATACTGGCCGACAGATGGAGCTAAATTAGTGTGGGAGCCAGGTGTTCCAATCTCCATCAGTATGTAATTTTGCCTTCTGTCAAATAACTTTTTTTTTCATTTTCATTCATTTTTCAATTAAAGAAGTTTTACTTCAGTCGTGTGGTCTAAAGCACACTAGTTTTTTTGCATTGAATTGGTTTTGAAACTAGTGGACTGATTTGAACAATTCTTTCACCATTAGAATTATCCTTGATGAATATAGGTGATAGAATGCATATATAACACCCGTGCAAAGACAGGACGGGCCGCTAGTTATCAATAAAACCGAAGGACCTTTTAAGCTACATCCTTCAAAACAATCAATATCATCGTAACCATTCTTTAGCAAACCCAAGACTAATTTCTCGTTGTTCCGTCTTAACCGTATAACTCACGCTCTTTTCTTTATGGTGAAATGGACATGCGTTTGACAACAACTCACCTGATGAAAGGTGATGATTGTGTAAGGTGGAGCACGTTTGCCCAACAAACCTCTCGACCAACCGCGTCTCAGTCAGTGCTGCTAACCAGAAAAAAACGAGTATGCTAAAGCATACTCGTTTTTTCAACCACACAACTGAAGTAAAACGTCTTTAGTTTAGCTCCATCTATCGGCCGGTATAACTTTGTTTTTACTTTTGTAAATTGTCATTTTAGCGGACATACCAAAACAATAATACAATTTTTTAACTTTGTTATGTTGACGAAGAAGACGGAGAAGTCGACGACGTGAACCAACTTCAACTTCCGTTCGCCTCGCATTCACCAGCTTACTCCCCAAGCCTTGCGTAAAGAAGTTTTTCTTCAAAAACCATTCAATAAACTTAATTTCGTAAAATGTAATAAATTATTAAATCCTAGACAATAGTACCATTGTGGTAGTAATTACATGTCTGCGATTTATTTGGGAGTCAGAACCTAAATTATTTGAAACTTTACGTAACTCTTACCTTACTTCTTAACTCAAAAGCAGCACTTGAGTGAAACAAACCACTTCACTTTGGCAACTTGTCTCCAATCCTTTTGAACAAGAATTTATTACGGTCACTGGTTTTATATTACAATTAATTAATATTAGTAATTAATAGACAAATTAAATTTTATCATCATGCAACTTTCGCTTTTAGTGTAGCACAGCAGTAGGCGTGCCACTTACAAACCAAAAACAAAGTGATATTAATATAAAATTCTAATATTGTACAATCCTGTAGTAGTTCCAGTTCTGGTACATTTCGTGATCGTGAGCAAGCATAAAACAGTTTTTCGTTTGGATTCAGTTTCGAAGACCAGAATCGCGTGGCGAGCCTCAAATTGGGCGCAGCATGCGCCACGTCATTAATTCTAGTCTACAGTTTGTTGAACTACAGTTTTGCGGGATTTGTTTCATTTGCTTTGATACACACATCCAAACGGATATTAAAAGTAAAATGTTAGATCGATTTGATTTTTTTTGTGTATTTTAAATGTGGAATATTGACATACTATACCAGTCGTTCTGTGAACCTCCCAAGCAAACTTATTTGTAAAACATCAATTGTTTTCCCGAAATTTAGAACTCATGACCTTATATAATTATCTTAACAACTACTTGACTGATTTTGCTTATTTTTAAAAGAATGGTATTTTGAATCTCACTGTGTGACACGACATTTAATTTCGACCAGTGGTAACGACCAATGGTAGACCATTTGGTTATTGTACATATGTATTGCGACAGCCTCTGTGGTGTGGTGGTTGAGCAGGTCGGCTCACAACCCGGAGGCGGCGGGTTTGATTCCAGCGACAAGACAATTATTAGTGTACAAAAAAAAGCGCAACTACTTGTTCTACATGTCTGGGCGTTGTGGGACCATGGTCCTCGTAATTTCTGGGTCCCTAGACAGGGAATCCTAGTTAGGGTGCAGGATCTCTGTATGTGATAGTTGGGCGTTATTATTATCATTATCGTTAGTTTTGTTGGTCCAATCTACTCCGTTATGCAAAAACATGAAATATAAAGTGTTTATTTAGATTGCACAATAACGCATACTTTTTTAATTTCCATCCACAAACATCCACGAGATACGAGTGCAATTACACTTCTCTTTTATTACTTCCGACCTACAGAACAAATGTTTAAATTCTATATTATTTTTTGGCAGTGCGTTTCGTATTGTAGGCGGCAAATTGTCGCTTATTGCCGCGTCGCGTCACATTTTTCAAAGCTGCTCCGTATAAAGTGGGCGATGTAAGTTGCTTTTTGAAAAGATAATAATAATAACGTTGGGAGCAGTTGGCAGGCGACGACAGCACGCTACTAGCGGCGTTTGTTTGATGTTGCGTCAAGTCATAAGCTTAGGCGTTTGGGTGTTGCGATTAATTACAAGGGTTACAGATCACATCGGTACATTTTATAATAATACCCGTCCAGACCCAAAAATAAATCATTATTATTTTCATACTATATATGTCTATTTTAAAAATTAATATTATTACCATTTTTTTTAGTAAAATCTGCCTTATTTAAAAGTTTTGTTTCATTAAGATTGAAAAGGTGGTTTAAAACCTTTCAATGAAATTTAAAGTACGATATAATTATTTCGTTTTTATATACAAGTTTATTCAAAGTATAAATATCTTATACACTATGGTAGCAATATTTTACATTACCAAAACAATATATCGGTTTTCTAACAAAAGCTGTTTGAGTTGCCCACGAATATTTATTTATCGATTAACTCTGTGAAATCAGGAAAGTTCATCTTTACACCAAAATAGAAAAACATATTATTGATAGACATATTGCTAAAATGACAAACAAAAATAAAATCTTATTTTCATTAAAAAAAAATTATATAGCCATAATGCCAGAAAAATATTTTATAAGTCTACTTTAAACCACCTCCTAACCGACCGCCAGAACAAGCGAGCACCTCATAAAATATTATAACATTCAAAAAAGCCGTCACACACTGCGAGATAATTGTTATGGGATATACGAAAAGTTTGCCCTCGATTTTTTGGACGAGATCAAAAAAACCGGGAACGAATATTTCGGGTAAAATGGGAACCCACCGGGACTATTGTTATAATGGTTATGCAGACCGGAACGATGATTGGGAGTGAAGTAGTTTGTTCTTTAAGACTGCTTTAGGTTTATAAAACCCACAGGACCACAAAATTACTAAATATTCTACTGGCGTTCGACTCTTATAGTTAAATTATTCCAATACATAATAACCGTTTCTACTCTACTTGTTTAGTCAAAAAATGCAAAGAAGCGGAAAGTGTTCGTCGGTGTTTCTAGAAATAATCAGTCCCGGATTAATAAAATCAGTTGTATGGGTATTTACTAGATAAGCGCGCTACACCTTCGACTACATCGTTACTTCCCTTTAGGGAAGAGAGATCACGGTCAAACGCTAGATTAATCATCAATTTAAAAAAAAATGAAGCTTAGAGTATTAATAATAATATTTATAAACGAGATACTTTTTAATTGGAACAAAGGTTTCGAGGGTTGTTTATAGTGAATATATTTCGTTTCTTAAACGTAAACATAACAATTTTTTTCTTTAAAATCTAAACGGATGCTTAACTTATCTGAATGAAAAATACCTTTACTTGACCTTCCTTATAAATAACAATTTTTCTATTAAACCATGTCTTTTAAAAAGCGTTAGCTGTGGCTTAGAAGTACTTAAACTTATATAAAATAAATAGAAACGAAAATGGGATTTTTTTCAAAGATGCTGAAACAATCATGATGATAGCCATAAAGTAAGTTCCATACAATATCACAGCTCAATGACAGGTCATATATTCAGGGCTCCTAATATATAGCCAGGCTATGAATCATGCTATGCTTACGTGGCATATGCTCCAAAGGTGGCGCCACCTTCAGGATTATTCAGAGCGCTTCGGTACTTTAAATTGATTTATGGAGAGATTGGAACGCGATGACGGCTCGAACGCCGTGAAAGGAAAACGGTGGTTTTATGAGCTGTGTTTCGCTTGTTAGGTTTTTCGAGAGTCGTATGTTTTCTTATACCCTTTTTACACACCTTTTAGCTTTATTTGCGGTTACATGATCCATTATTTATGTCCCCGAACGGCGGGTTGCTTTCAGAACTGAACTGGATAGATACTTATTATGCAGTTATGTCGATGAAGTCGGTATGAAAGTATTTTTGTATCGCGTTTATTTTTGAAGTGAGCATATAATATTAGGTAGATATAGTTGTAATAATAAAATGATGATAAATATTGAAATATTTTACATAAATAGTTAATTAGGTAAGTGTTGAAATTTTATGCACACATGCGTTGCTACACTTTACAAATTCGTTTTTATAATAATAATATCATACGTTCACAGGTTTGTTGTTGAGTTCATTAAGGTTCTTCTTCTTCATTGTTTAATGGCTTTCAATTTTTTTTTAACGAGAATTCTGCCAATGTCAATTAACTTCAACTTCAACTCTTTGTAAATGGCCTTTGTGGAGAGGAATGTCAATTAAAGAATCTTGTACCGTTATGTCAGGTCAAAGTCTTATTTTGTCAAAGTCAAAATGTCACAGTCAAATTATGGATATTTTACTGAAGGCTCTAGGAATCCTTGAAGAGAAAACGAAAATCCATGGTTTTAAAGCTTGGAACCATTTGCCAACACTCATGCACTTTCACGAACACTTAAAGGTTAATAATCCAACCTTATCACACATTAAAATTCAAAAATACACTGATTATGGGAAACATCACAAAATTCACAACGGCCATTTTCGAATTCTTTTTAATGACCTAAGGTTCTTCTTCTGACTATCATTCAATGGCTTTCAATCGCTTTTTAATAACACATATTCATATGCAACAATTCTCTCTTTAGAAACTGAAGTCTCTATCTAGGAAAGAATTGAGTTCCAGTATTAGACACGCATTTGTTAATAAATACCATTTTAAAAAAGAAGAAATTCCACGGAATAAAAAATAGAAAAATATACTTTTACCAAATTTGAACGTAAAACCTACTGATACATTTATTTGTAGGTCGACGGTGACTACGCCTGGTTTCGTTTTATACTCATCGGAAAAAATGTATGGTAAAAACACGTTTTTATATTTTTATTGGAAACGTTTTATATCGATAAAAAAAATATATATATTGTATGTAGCACTAGAGGCTAGCTAACGCTGTACAATGTTTCGGCAGTCCCACACTCACCGTCAGCAACGGATGACCAGAGCTGGCAAACACACTTATTCCCAATCCATTTGTTGCAATCCATTAAGGAGACTTCACTTTTTATCTTGTTTTTTATTGTTAGATCCTTTTAATTTATATGGGACCATATTGGGAAGTATATTCTACAGATAAAAAATAAAATCTCCGTCCAAAATTACACCAGGTTTTTACAGCCTCAAACCCAAGCAGATAACTGGCTCATTTTGTGGCCATCCCTTCTCTTCCCACCTCGAGTAGCCGTTAGAACCGACTAAGGGAATATCCAGGGAATGGGCAGCAGTACTTTGTCTACATAATAATCTGCTGCAATCATAAAGACGCCTGTCAAGCGTTGTGATTATGAGAGATTCCCCCTCTTATAGGGGAAGCCTGTTTTCAGGCACCAATGGCTGTTGATATTAAAAGTCTAAACAAGTTGCTATTAATCATTAGCTAATAAATATTCACCATTACTTTAACTGATTGAAACGACCGTAATCCATTTTCAATCACCCACCAAATATTGTTAATGACCTGTCCATAATGTATGCCCGCTGTGCCCGCAGACAAACGTCATTAAGAATTAGTGTAATTTGCATGTTACACGAATTGCATTTGAAGTATAAGTACATAATTAGTTCTATCAATAATGGTACGAATTATGGTAAATTTATTATGGATTTGAACGAAATGTTATTTTTAGCCTGCATATGTGTTTAAGCTGTTTGGTTCGTTTACATTACTAATTTTTATGACAAGCTATGAAAAAATATTTCTACACTAATACTTTAAAACGTATTATTTAATCTATGTGCATAACTGTGTTACATAACCAGCTGTAAACGGATGAAATGTTTTTGTTTTAGTAATCAAGAATGAAAACGGCGTTTTTTGAAATGGAGTGATACACAAACATTTCGAAATATCCATGTACTTACAAAAACCTAGTATAGTTATCATAACTAACATATGTCTAAACGTAATTTAAACTTACAGTGTTAAAGCACAAAAGTTAAAGTGATAATAATATAAAATTTCAGAATATTCATTGAATGGATAGGCAGTCCTAATGGCACAAACACGGGCTTATTTTCATTTAGTCCTATTTATCAATCTAATTACGACTAGTAATTTATTGAGGTTACGAAGCTCCAAATATCGTCTCATTTTTTGTTGTTATGGTAATGTAGATAAAAAAATATAATAAAAAAACATATACTAAAAATATAAAATACTAAAATACTTGAAATTTATCCAAATAAGGGAGGTTTAACTATAATTATAGAATTATAAATTCTGGTTGACTATATTCACAAGTAGAGTATAACCTTCAGAATATAATATTAAGAAATATTGTAATTGTCCACCAAAAGAATCATTACAGTTTAATTTATGAAATTTATCATTAATGAATGAAAAGGTAATCTTTTCGATTGTTTAAACAACAGCTAAATCTACTATTATCAAAAGATTAATTCGACAGTCAAATCTAAGTACTTTTACCCACTATTTGAATATAAACAATGGTAGATAAAGGGCGCTGTCTCCGCCGGCTATAATTAAGTGTTCCATTGCTTGATCAACAGGCGGTAATTCATTTTGGGGCCAGCTTTATTAACTACCAGTGATGTTGGTTAGCGTAACCAGAAAATTAGTGATAGATCCAGGCGTGTCCTCGCGGAAGTTTCAAATAAAAAATTATTCAAAACTCAGATGGCGTTAGGTAATTTTATCTTTGCTCAGACTAACCGATAACAGACCTGCTGTAAAAAATGATAAGGTTTTTTTGTCAAGATCGTATTATTTGGGTTAGTGAACAGTTGGTACTTGCCGGCTAATCCTGATTTGAAAATAGTAGACCACGGCGTGTTTTCTTATATCTACATCTAAAACTACAGGTCATTCGAAAAATATTTCAAATTCAACAATCATAAACAGCCTGAAGGTGCCCACTGCTGAAGATAGGCCTCAACTAATAATAACAAAATAATATGTCGCCAAGAATCTGCCAGTTTTGTAGTGAAAATTAACATTTGACGGGCCATAAGCGCTTAACCAGGGTCCATCGGTTGAGCCGGTAGAGCTCGCCCCGTCTAGATCTGAATAATTAATATGAAGAAATTGCGAGGTAAGGCACCACCAGTCGTGTTTTATTGGAGCTAGACGATTTACAAAACAAATAGCTTTCTGCGGCCCATTTAAGGTGGAAATTAAGGAATAATTTAAATACTCGCATACAAATCAAAAGTCAGCGGCGTTGTTTATATTCAAGAACAAGGTTATTCAATTGTTTTGTTTGTTTTTAGTAGTAGTTGAAGTAAAACTTTTTTACGTACGCTTGCCTTGGGGAGTAAACTGGTGAATGCGTGACGAAGCGAACGGAAGTCAAAAATTACTGGTTAACGTAGATCTCCATGGTCAGCATAGCAAAGTTTAAAAAATGTATTATTATATTGGTATGTCCGGTAAAATGCCAATTTATAATTGTCAAGATGGCGACATTAACATTAAGCAAAAACAAAATTATACCAGCCGATAGATGGAGCTAAAGAAGTTTCACGCTCTTTTTTATGTTTTACGTTTGACAGCTACAGTAAAATTGTAGCAATCTATGAGAAATAAATTCTTTAACCGTAAATTAAATTTTAATTTACTAAGAGTGTATCTAGTTAGATCTAGGTTGTCTACGAGTGGGACACACTGAGGTGATCGATAATCGGTATTTACCGCAGATATTCTATCACAATGTATTTTAGACGAAAGTAATTAAGCTAAGGAGGCATTTTGTTCGGCCTTGAATATAATTTGCTACTTAAACCTGGACGGGCTTCAGCCTTCACCATTTTCACTTAAATATCCTATTCACAACAATTTTCTTGTATTACTTACCAAACTCTGGCAATTACCGTAGAAAATAAAATAATGCCCTAAACAGCCCACTTACGCAACAAAGAAAATTGTAGTACCTACCAATATCGATTATGTAAGAGCCCAACAAACGGGATGTGGTACCTACGCAAAGTGCTCTCTATGTTCTGGATAATTTTGTATTCTATGTAATGTATAAACTAACTATACTAGATGTTGTTATAATCATAAAGGTTATGTTATTATTGTAGTGGTAAAGCGGCTTATTTATTTGATACTCAATAGACGTTTGGAACACACGGTGTTTGAATATTAAAGAGTATATTACACGGCTACATTATTTACTGGTTACAAAAAATAACATGCTTTAAGAAAAATGTTAAATGATATTATCATCTAAATATATACTTTTCCAGTCATTTTAATTTAGTCAATAATCTACTGAATTGATTTTGATGAAATTTGCGTGGGATTAATTTGGAAGTACCTCGAAAAGTATATCCTTTCAAATAAAAAGTGTATTTTATAAATCGGTTTATATGTGACAGAGACTAGAGTAACAATCATAAAAAGTACAACTTTAATTGAGACCCTTCTCCGTTTCGAAGTCGGTTGATAATTATTATCAATTAAATTCAAGAGCTTATTCACACTGAATGTTTTTAATACGGTCTGGTTTTTAATCTAGCTACTAGTTTGGAACCATTCACACACGTTATAGTTACGTTCACCTACGATATAGGGACGGCGGCATTTTTTATCACCCTGCTTACTTCAAATGTATTAATCTATATAAAAACAATATCATGATAAAAAGGCTAATGTAAAAAAAATAACGTTCAACGATCTTAGACCCTAACTAGGATTCTTTGTATCCATAGAGACCCCGACGAGGACAAAACCCAGGCACAAAACAAGACAGAGAATATATCACTCAGACACACAAATAAGTAGTTTGTGCTATTTTACGTGCTTAATATATAACACATTCATTAAATATTTGGTGCGTTTGTTATTTTATTAGTAATAAGTAAGCTCCAACAGCTCATTGCAGGATTCGAACAAATCACAAGTCACAAGTCAACATCACTAGGCCTGTTGCTACATCAAATCTAAAGATTTTTGCCTTTCGCATCTGTAAATTTCATGCCACATAAAATAAAACCAAATTACAATAACACTAGTCCGTGACATGGACTGTTTTGTTTGTTGATGGTATAATTTGTAGAGATTTAGGGCGTTCGCGGTCAGCAGTCATTTGTTTTAGAACGTTACCTGTTCTGTTTATCAGCTGTTAGGGATACTGTCACGCCACCGTTTATTTTACCACAGCTATTTTGTACCTGTTAAAATTATTGTAAAAACCTAAAATTAATATTTGTGGTATTAATGATAATAATAGTAATAATAACGATGACATACATAAATCCTGAACCCTAACTAGGATTCCCTGTGTCTAGGAACTCAGAAACTATGAGGACCATGGTCTCACAATACCCAGACTCAGAACACAGCTTGGTGGCAGAATAACTGGCAAAGCGGTAAACGGTAAAGGTGGCAAAGTTCGTCTAGGTAGGACCTAGACCTAGACGAACTTTGCAGAAAAGTCCTACCATCTAGTAAAGGTAAGTTATTGCTCAAATACCCGCCTAGTTCAACGAATAAAATCCGGTAACACTATCCTATTTCCTCATCGTAATCCAAATAACTTCATAACGCAAAAATAGTTGCCGTTCCGATTTCCTGAAATGATACATCACGAGTTAATTTCATGATCTCACAGAAATAGCCGACAATTTTTCCTTGCCCTTACGAGGGGTTGAGGGTAGAAGTTGCGTTAACTCTCCACGACTCAAGTAATCTCGCACAATGGGATTTAGACGAGGCCTTGGAGATACCTTCGGTGTGGCGCAACCGATGGAAGATAGGTGCTTGACCTTTAGAACATGTTATTGAAAGGTTTTTTTGTTTGATTTTGTTATGTCATAGAACTAACATAATAGTTGCTGCAAATGTCTGCTTGGCAGGTGGATTCAGATTTTCTTTTGTATCGCAGTAGTACAGTTCTGGCTCTAATCTGTATATTTCTTTAATGTGCAAAAGTTTGGTTTGTCCTGACCAGAAATATCTGGTCATAACATTACGTAACTATTGTTATGTTATAACACTTTTTAAACTTTCGCGACTTGAACTCATATTGTAAAGGTCACACTTTACACTAATATTATAAAGGCGAAAGTTTGCACGTGTGCATGAGTGTATGTGTGCATACACACATATGTTTGTTACACCTTCACGCTCAAACGGCTAAATGGATTTGGATAAAATTCAGTACCAAGATAGCTTATACACTGGATTAACATATAGGCTACATTTTATCCCCGAAAAGTGAAATGCTCCCGTAGGATGAGCAATTATAAAAAATACTTTTTATCCGCGGGTGAAACCGCGGGGCGCAACTAGTATTATATAAACAAATACTCATATTGTGAAAATTTACAAGACCAAATGCGGGTAGTTGGAGACGACGCCCGTGCTGCACGATGCTCATACTCGCTACTCCAGCCCCCACGTGGCCGCGGCCAATATAACTTGGTCGACACGTTGAGGTTAGTGAAAATAATGTTTTGATAATTTGTGTACGCGAATAGACCCGTTTTATCTTTACAATAATGATAAAGACATTTCCGTATTTTTAATGCTCGTAATGAACCTATATTAGCTATTCAATCGAAGCAACGTCAGTTGCTTCTGCTGCTTGGATGAGTGACCGCTCCAAAAAGTGTTATTAACAACTGAGTGCTACAGAGAGCACGCAAAACCGTCAGTCCTGGCTTTAGTCATAAAACAACGTTGTTAATCCAAATCAAAAGTTTTTGAGTGGCATACAAATTTTGAAACCAAGGCAGACCACTTGTCTGCACGAGATGGAAGGCAAGAAAGATATTGAAAACAAGATTTGAGTTACTTATAAAAGAATTTCACAGAATTAAAAAACATTCTTTAGTTTCCGATCCTGCAATTTATTACCCAAGGTCTTTTTTATTATTAATTTACTTGTTAAGATTTTGTTAATGATTGTTGAAGATCACGGGAAGCCGTTTCGAATCTTTAATAAACACTTTTTGTCCAGCTCTCAACATTATCTAACTACCGAAGTGTTTTTTGTATCAAATCAGCTTTATACTAAAACTGTTAAAGATGATACGTTTTCCGATTCTCTTTTGACTTAAGACCCATTATCATTACTTAACCATATCTATGGGATGCGAGGTATTTAAAGGATTATCAGTCCTTTCCCGAACAACCCTCAAAGTGTAGATGTAATCTTCCACTAAGTTTACTTAATCGATAACATTAGCAACTTTGTGTAAATCACTTCTTATCTTAAACCTATATCTAGTTAACTGATTCCTATTTTTAGCCCAAAATACCGCAGACCCTGAAATAAAAACGACTGCTTTAGACCACACGACTGAAGTAAAACTTCTTTAGCTCCATCTATCGGCCAGTATAAATTTATCTAATAGTAATGGTCACCATCTTGACAATTGTTAATTGATATTTTACCGGACATACCAACATAATAATACAACTTTTTACTCCGTTATGTTGACAATGGAGATCTACGTCAACCAACAACTTTTAACTTCCGTGCGTGTCGTCACGAATTCACCAGCTTACTCCTCAAGTCAAGCGCAAGTTTTACTTAAAAAAATATTTTCATCTGGCGTGGGTTGCCAGTGATGACTTATGGTATTGAGACGTGTTTTACTATTGGCCACATTAGTAAGCTCACAGCCGCGTAGTAAGTTATGGAGAGAGAGATGCTCGTGGTTTCCTTGCAAGATAGGATCCTAAATGAGGAGATCCGCAGGAGAATTTAAAATCACCAAATTATCGACTTGAAATAGCAATATACAGGCCACATCACTCGCAGAGCCAACAACTACTAATAGGAAAAAAACCTAAACTTGTATTCAGCATTGAACTTCTTAAGGCTAATGGTGATAAGACTGGGCCAATAGCTCAGTTGGTATTAACCCTGCCTTCTGAGCTGTACGTTGTGGGTTCGATTTCCATCCAGGACTAACGTTTTGTGTGATGAAAATCGATGTTAGTTGTGTCTGGGTGTCAGTTATCTGGTTCCCATAGTAAGCTTCACTAAGTCTGGAACTAGATGGCGCTGTATATACTGTAATATTTATTTATTTATAACGATGATTGACGCGACACCATTATAGATAACTTGATCATACGAAAACTACTGAAACACACATTCTTGTTAATTTACCATGAAATTAACGATCGCATTGCATGAACAACATCTTTAGGTACACAGGCGAACTTAATGCTATAGAGCATTACCTACCAGTTAATTTCGGTGATAAGCGAAAACTTTTATGTGGCTGTAAAACGGAATATGCATGGTTTATCCTTATAAAACATACGCCAACACCAAGATTTGGTTGCATCATGTTCTCCTTAACCAAAAAACCCAGCATTCTATTTCAGGAGCAGTGGATTGCAAAATAGCACCCTACCACCAACATCTGCTTAGAATTGCTTTTATTTTCAAAGTCTACAGTTTCCCGATAGAAAATCTCTTAAACCTACCTGTTAGGTTCAACCGTAGCCTTCGACCCCTAATTTCCCTAACACCAAAACAATTAATTAATAACGTTCCCAAACACTCCAAACGTATTTGGACGTTACACTACAGTTGGCGCGCTCCCAGAACGCGCTGCGAGGTAATCGCGAACGGCATTCGTACAAATTACTTGGCCACCGCGGTGGATACTAAATTGTGAACTTCACGGTACGTGTTTGATAATCTGTCAAATGTAAGTGAAATTTAATTAATAAATAAACAATAATTATCTGTGGACATTTCACACAGCGCCATCTAGTCCCAAACTAAGCAAAGCTTTTACTGTGGGAACCAGATAACTGATATAATACTTAAATACTTTTTGTTTGTTAGTACATACATAGAATACAATATAACACCCAGACACAGAACAAACATCGATGTTCATCACACAAATGTTTGTCCTGGGTGGGGATCCAACCCACAACCCACAGTCCAGAACGCAGGGCTACTACCAACTAAACTATCGGGCCAGTCAATTGGTTGTTAAACATTTATTGGCGTGATGTAAAACAATACAATATCTATACAATGTAATATTGCTGAGAGCTGTGTGGTTGGTATCGTAGCCTGTGGCGATCTATGACGTAACCGTCTGTCACCGCGTCTCCACGCGTCCCCACGCGTCCCCACGTGGTGGCAAACGGTGACTAACATAGTTCAGTCAATTTAAGTATGCTAAGAAATTTCATAGGTGAAACTATACAGGCTTGCCTTCAAAAATGTCATAATAAACATTCTCTTTGAACTTGGAAGTTTCACAAATTGCTTCTACTAGTTAAGCACGCAGACGTGGCTAACTAACTATGTGCTAATTTAACTAATTTCAGACTGCCGAAACTCAAGTTTTTAATAACGAACAAACAGAAACTGAACACGAAATTCTTTTCCAATAGCCGACGAATACGAATGCTGTAGAATCCAAAAACTGACAAATAGGACCAATGTGGTGGAAAACTTTTAATAACCCGCAGAATGAATATTGAAAGCCCCCAAACTGTATGAGAACTTTCATTTCACACATTGCAGTCCGCGCTAGTAGACTTTTCACCGAACACCCATGCACATGATTTTAGTTGTGATTAATATGAAAGCTCGCAGTTTTGTCTGTAGTTTTCGACAAAAGCTAAACGGACTTCGTGAAATGAATACAGATATTTGACTTAATTCGTTTCTACATCTTTTGTTGGTAAAATATGAAACTTTGTGAAATAGATTAACAAATTATTTTAAATAATTAGTGTTATCCGTGTTTATTGATTATAATTTGCATGCTGAAAGTCATTTTCATTTCATTACTCTGACTCTGTGTCCTACTGTCTGACTACTCTGACTGAAGATATCCCCAATGTCCTTAAGACGTTAGGCTCCTTATTACCTTTTTAGGCCTTAATCACATCTTTAATACCATTTTTATGCGGTGAATATTCTAGTTATTGCACGCTATTGTAAGGCATTAAAGATGTGTCTCAGCTTTGCTTACATTTGACAATGTGAGTGCGGCTCAGCAGTATATAACCGGTGCGACTTTTGAATCCAACACATCTTGGTTGTACTCTCTCTAACAAGAAACCAGCAAAGCGGAACGTATTGCGCTAATAATGTACGTACATTTGATAAGGAAAACTTGATAATTACATACATTGACTCGGTGAGTGGCTCCTTTCTGGAACTCCGTGGATTTCCGAAAGATCAATTATATTTTCAGGTGCGTGCGTGTCTACGACATTATATCCCATTTAATATTTACAAAATTTAACTTTTCTGTATTGCAGAACATAAAAAGGATGTAAAGATCCTAAGGTGTAGAAGGCATTTGTTCATACGGAGACCCACATCGGTGATAATAAATGTTTTATTTGTGTCAATAAACTATAAGTATTTTATGTCGAGATGAAACGTGATCGCTGAAAAACGTAGGTAATAAACTGAGGCCCAGATCCGATGCCAATTCTGTGAAAGTCTTTTATACTCTTTAGTATAATATTATAGTAACACAAAATATCAGCTTACATCATAAAATAATAAATATTTTTAATTGAAAGTATTAAACATTATATTAGGTCTTTACCTATGAAATTGCCGTTTTGTTTGAAAAAAGTTAAAGTATTTTTTTTTCGAACTTATTTATTTCTTTAATTCAAAGTAATCACCCCTGCAATCAATGCATCTTTGCCAACGCTGTGGCAGTTTATGGATGCCCTTCTTGAAAAAATCAGCAGGACGGGAGACAACAAACTCTTCAAAGGCGTTTTGTACTGCCTCTCGGGAATTGAATTTTTTTCCCGCTAAAAAGTTGTCCAAATTTTGGAAAAAGTAATAGTCGGTAGGCGCAAGATCTGGTGAGTATGGCGGATGGGGGAGAGCTTCCAAACCCAACTCATGCAGCTTAGAGACGGTCTGTTGTGCAGTATGGGGTCGCGCGTTGTCGTGAAGTAGCAGTGGAGACGACCGATTGACCAAAGCTGGTTGCAGACGTGCAAGTTTCGCCATCATTGTGGTCAGTTCTTCAATGTACACATCTGCAGTAATGCTCTCGCCGTTTTGTAAAAAGCTATGATGAATCACACCAGCACTAGACCACCAAACTGTGACCATCACCTTTCTAGGGGTCATTTTTCGTTTTGCACATTGCTTTGGTACCGAACCAAGATCTAACCAACTTGCTGAGCGCTTTCGATTGTCAAAAAGAATCCATTTTTCGTCGCACGTAACAATTCGGTTCAAAATTCCTTCATTTCTGTGCTTGTTAAGCAGCGCAAGGCAAATCTCGACGCGTACGTTGCGCTGGCGATCGTTAAGTTCGTGGGGCACCCATCTATCAAGCTTTTTTATCTTGCCAATCTGTCGCAAATGGACCAATATTGTTTTGATGCTAACATCAAAAGCTGCTGCCAGCTCAGCTGTAGATTGAGATTCATCAGCTTCCACAATCGCCTTTAATTCATCATTGTTGACCAAAGTTTCCGGACAACCACGAGGTTCATTTTTCAAGTCAAAATTCCCAGAACGGAACCGAGCAAACCAATAATGGGTTGTACGTTCGTTTGTACAGTTCTCTCCGTAAACGTCGTTGATGTTACGTGTCGTTTGTGCCGCGTTGGTGCCACGACGGAACTCATATTCCATAATTACACGAAATTTCAAAGTATCCATTATGAGGAAAAATGTTGAAATGTAATGAAAATACAACGCTAATCAATAAACAAAAGACTTATATTGTAAATAGAATGTCATATTTTTAAAACAAAATTAATCTGAATATGGAATTCATAGCCAATCAAAACGTTTTTTTGTTTGAAACAGTCTGTACTGCAATACGGCAATTTCATAGGTAAAGACCTATTATAAATGAAATTTAATCTAGAGTCTGGGTGTTGTGGGACTATGGTCCTCGTATTTCCTGGGTCCGTAGACAAAGGGAATCCTAGTTAGGGTCCAGGATCTATGTATGTGATCGTTGGACGTTATTATTATTATTTTCTGGAATAAGAAAGAGATAGTAATAGTAATACATGTCTAGCACGAAGTAAAAGACCACGGCCTAGGGCCTGATTTTCCCATTTTAATTACATCAATGGGCTAAAATAATTATTTTTGCAATCGATAAAGTACAATGGTAGGCGACCACATGTTGGCCTGAATCTTACCCTTCCTTTTAAAATTATATTAGAAGTTGAGCTCCCGGGCTTTTGTCTCGCAGGTTTATAATGAGTACTAGGCAAGGGTGAGAATGAGGTGTGTGAGATGTAGCGTTTTATAAATATCTAGAGTTAGTCGTTGTTTTCTAAAAATGGACTTAAATAAAAAAAAAATAACGCCCAACAATCATACACATAGATCCTGGAAGCTAACTTTTCTGTATCTAGTGACTCAGGAACTACGAGAACCATGGTCCCACAATACCCATGCTCAAAACAAATGATTGCAATTTTTATGCATAAATACTTATCCTGTTGCGGTAACCGAACCCACTACCTTCTGGCTATGAACCGACCTGCTCAACTACCAAACCACAGAAACTGTCATCATTTGAATATCATGAAAATATTGACTTATGAGAAAAACTTGGTCAATTCCTTTAATGTTTGATGTCTTAAGTGTCAGTTTTTCTGTTTATCTGTAAAAGTTAGACAGATTTTATAAAATACCTTGAAGAATCCTTTTTAAAACTCCTTTTTAAAACAAAGGCCCGTCTGCACTAAAGTATATTAATATACAACGTACCTAAGCATCACTTTCCCCTGAGTTCTACTATTTTTAAGTTTGCGTCAAATTGGCACACCAAATACTGAACGCTCATTGGTTGCGTGTTTACCATTGGCTGTCTTCAACTAAGCATTTCGTGTGACTCTTTGTAAACTTGACACGAATTTGAGAAACGTACGAGGAATCAGGAGCTAGAGAAGATAACTGTGGCATATTAGTTTTAAAAGAGATTCTTACTAAAATGCAGGAACATTTTGCAAGCAACTTTAATATAAATCCCGCTGCCGCTTATATAACACATGAGTAGCCTGTGGTTTATTGAGAGTACCCGGAGTAAGCGTACGAAGAGTTTTGTTTCTTGTTGGTAAAACGGCTCATGGTACTTACAGCCGTTTTTCAAAGGATTTTAATGTTCCACATTTTCCGTTTTATTGTTAGGCTTGCGCGTTTTTGAATGAAGTTTTAGATTTCAGAGAGTCTTTCATCTAGGTTTTTTGAGACTTGCTATAATTTATTTTGCCTTATTGTGTTTGTCTTATAAATTATTTATCACTAACAACTGTAATTGGTGATGATGGTGTTTTTGGTTCTGGTAGTACCACAGAATACGTAAAGTATACCTTGAAGGAATACTTAACTGCATATAAAAAGTAAAAAAGGCAGAATTATCAAGGAAAATAAAGAGACGTCAAATCAGACATAAAACTTTAAAACACTCCCGGCTGTCCCCTTGGAGAGTAAAAAAGATTTTGAGAAAATCATTATAGTTATAAGTAATAATCTAAGTTAAAAGTAATACATCTCATCATTTGACAGCCTCTGATGTAGTGCAGTGTGGTGGTCGAGCAGGTCGGCTCATCACTCGGAAGTGGCGAGTTCGATTCCCGCAGCAGGACAAGTGTTTGTGCACAGAAAAAAAGCGCAAACATTTGTTTCGAGTCTGGGTGTTGTGGGGCCATTGTTCACGAGGACGTGTGTAGGTATACACAATTACACACTGCGTAATTTTATAACTTCTCAATGTTTTATCTTTCTTTGCTTATTGTTAGAGAGAACAAAACATAAATAATTAATCATCCGCTAATAACGTTTAGCTATTCTTAACGCGCTCTCAAAATTTGTTGGTAGTCTAGCTACTGGATATTCACGCGGGAAATGCAAGTAAGCAAAATCTTTTTCTCTAAAATCCGTGAGTAAAGTAAAATCGATCCGTCACAGGTGGGGGCCATTCATCACCGCGCCGATGCGATTTGTTCCAAGATTGGACTGTACCTGGCTTACTCGAACTCCGCGATACTGCATTGAAGAAAAGCTCATAATTAGAATTTCTTTCGATACTACCGCATACATCTTAAACTAAACTTCTTAAAACTTTATGGAGATGTTTGTCTTTATCATTGATAGGTCTGGATTTAAACATTTAATGCTTCATTCATGATATATGACGACGCAGTCGATAATTTGATTTAACATTATTGCTTATCAGATGTCAGTTTACTCCTTATTTGTTTATTAATTAGGCGGTTAAAACACGGCACCGCACGCCGCCAAGGTTGGCGGAGACGGCTAAGCAGATTTTGTAGCGGTGCGCCGCGCGGTGAGGCGGTATACGTGCCTGTCCGCGCGGATGGATTTAACTTTTCGACATGAAATCCATTTTTTTTTCTTACTGTTGCGTGTCCTTCTGCCACAGTGCTCCGCGCGGTTACGCGGTACCCCGTGTGTCAAGCGCCGCCCCTCCACGCGGCCGTCCGCGGTCCGGGGCGGTGGCGGCGAGAGCGCCGCTCGAACGCGCGGTCAGGCGAGGTACGTGTGTAAGCATCAACGGATTACTAAGAGACCAGTGCAACGTGAAATCCACCTCACCGCCTGCCGCGGCGGTCCGTGGTGCCCTGTGAAAAGCACCTTATGCTTTTGTTTCATTGGTGGAATAATGAAGAGTTCTCTATCTATCTATCTATTACTCTCCCTTTACTTTTTTTTACTTTCTATGGGTTTACGTTTGACTACATCTCACCTTATGTTAAGTGATGATGAGGTCAAAGAGAGGGCATGCTTATCCAGGAATAACTTGTGTACTCTTGATTTGAAGACACTTAAGTTGTAGGTTGATGGTAATATCGACGAAGAGTGAGTTCCACTCCCACCAGTTTAAAAGAATTTGAACCTTCTATCCGTTCCGTACTTATTTGGTTCGTAAACCAAAGTTCATCAATCGTCAATCAACAACGGAGGCATAGAAACTCTCTATCCGATGTGTGGTCTTGTGGTAGAATGAATACGAAGGACTAAGGCCGTAAAGTTCCTAGACACATCACCAAAATGATTCTGTAGAATACAGACAGACATGCCACTTTACGTCTGTGTTCAAAGTTTTGCAGTTTTGCTTCTAGGGGCTTTTCTACAACGCCATATAATCGAGAAGCTATTAATTAAATTAAATTATTACTAATCAAAAGCCTCCAAATTGTTTAACTGTATGGGGAGACAACATATTTTCGTTATAGGGTGAAGATGTAACTTTGAACCTTAATTTTTAGTCAAATTTTTTTTTCTTTCTGACGTGGTAATTTTTAGTCAATTTTTTTATTATGATATAATAATTATTCTTTCTATAATCTTTTTTTTGTAGCTAATATCGACATTTCAAATAGAGATTTCTGTAAAAAACGCATGCGTGAAATTGTAAATTAAAACTAACAACTTTATCCAAAAAAAAGAAACAAAAGAAAACATATTCACAAACATAAATACAAAGATAGAGTAAACACAACCCTTCAGAGCAAATCGGACGTGTTTAGCAACAAATGAAGTAGATCAATAGTCATTTTATACCATTCTTTACCATTGCCTTTGTCTCTTTCGCACACAATACATTCCGTACACCTCATTTGGCGGTGTAATCGCCGAGAAAGCACGATATGAAACGATTATGTTACCGTACACACTACAACCACCCTGAAGACAGCCTAAAAAATCGAACACATAAAAGTTGGGAAAGAAACAGAACGTAACAATTTTCTACTGAACTTTTCTGCTCTGTGTAGTTTCTGCACTGCACAGTGGTTTAAGTACGAACTAGGTGGAACATGAGTGTTCATTTGGTTGCAGAAATTCCGGGTTTCAAGAAAATTGTGCATTAAATTTAAGTTCCATATGGCGCGGCGTTAACTTATAGATATTCTTTAGTCATAGCTTATAACGTAAGAGGTTTTTTATATATTAGAAGAGAGATTACTTTGAAAAATTACATCATCAATTTTGAGTTATTTCTGCTCCAACGTTTTGTAATAAATTGAAGTTTGGTTACTTTGATCGAGTTGGGCTTTAGGTTGTAGCTTTATTCGTGTTATTATTGTACTTTGATATATTTTTAGAGAATTCTGCCTAAAAGATAATAAATCTAAAACTGAATTTAAATTAATTTTTTTATCTGTATTAATAGTTGGTGTAGTTATTTGAAAGTGTGTAATAGTAGGTGTTTTTTGGTGTTAATTTTTTTTTGTTAATGACGCTAAGCAACTACGAATTAACTTCTTTACGCACGCTTGACTTGGAAAGTAAAGTGGTGAATGCGTAAGGAGGCGAACGGAAGTTGAAAGTTGTTGGTTTACGTAGATCTCTAATGACAACATAACAAATTGAACAATCACTTAACATTTGTTTTATTAAGTTGGTATATCCGGTATATGATGTATGATGATATGTATGACAATTTACAATTATCAAGATGGCGACATTAACAGTAAACAAAGCAAAAATAAAATGTTTACCGGCCGATAGATGGAGCTAAAGAAGTTTTTCTTTAGTTGTGTGGTCAAAGCACACTTAAAATAAAAACGTTATTTTAAATGCAACAAAGCTATGCGGCGTGATCTCTCATATCGAATATATATTTAATAAAACCATTGAAATCAATAATAAAATTAAAATACTACAAAGAGCCAACCGAAAAATAACCGTTACTCACAGAAATGCCAACATCTCAACATCAGAGTGCGATTCCCAAACTTTTTACAACCTCCATAAAACTGTATAGCATAACGATTTGACCCATTTAATCCATTACCCATAAGTTGGCACGCTCTCGCCGCGAGTATAAACATCAATGGGTGTAATAAATAAATTGTATTTACATTCGACGATGTCTTACTTGCTCTGGCACGCGGGGTTGTTACATTTGGGGGTGTGGGGGTTGCTTTAAGGGAAAAGGGACAGCGAGTTAGTAACTACTTATTATAAAAACATAAACAATTTTTTTTAAATAACAAAGCCCAACGATCACATACATAGATCCTGGATCTTAACTAGGATTCCCTGTGTCTAGGGACCCAGGAACTACGAGGACCATGATCCCACAACACCCTGACACAGAACAAGTATATTTGCGCTTTTTCTGTGCACCAACATCGCAAAACTATCGCAGAAATTGAACTCACCGCCTCCAGGTTATGAGCCGACCTCATCCACCACACCATAGAAGCTGTAATTTTTTTCTTTTTCTCTGAAAATCCAGTCTTTGTGGTCTTTAGTCAACTTGTCTTTTTCTGTCTCATATGTAAGATAAATAAGATTTCATCGTCATCGTCATCAATAACTGGTGGTTTATGCACCGCTGGACATAAGCCTCAGTTATGGGACGCCACTGTGCCCATTTTTTAATTCATTTCTTCCAAGTTCCAGCGTCAATTTAACTACCTAGCACAGTGTCTACTTTACTAAGTTATGATCATCTTTAAGGACACGTCTACCATATTACTGTTGTCAGTAGAGTAAGCAAAGCGTGATGATATTATAAAATACTTAACGCCAATATCTAACAATTTGTTTTTTTTTTTTAAATTACAGCTGCAATTGATAACTACAATACTTATAACAGATAAAAATTAATTAAATTTTTACCGCTACAATTACCAATTCAATTAAAAAATCTACCCAACCACTACACAAGAGTCCAAATGCCTAACATTATTATTTTTTAAATAGTAATTCAGCCTCGATGCAAATACCTACTAATAAAGGGTCAATAACTTGATAAAAAAATGAATATTTTAAACAATGAACAAGAAAGAATCGTGTTGTCATATGTACTCTTTATCGCTTTCACCCGTTACTTGTCACTTTTAGATACAATGCATGCTTACCACAGTCTCCAGTCTTTTTCTCATACGGCAACCCTGCCAAAAGTACGACAGTGGCATTTATTCGCAGTGTTGCCAGCTCCGAATATGTTCAATACCGCGGGCCGTTTTAACGCTAACAGAAACTTCGAGAGTTGTTTTAAAATTTTCCTTAATAATTTATTGTTGTGAAAATCGGTTACGGGGAAAATGGGATTAGGTAATTGGAAACGTGGTGAGTAAAGTTCTACGCTGTACGATAATAGAAAAATAATGAATTCCTAGTTTTTGTGATAATGTATTTTTTTACGTTAGTGTTTTAATTTCCTGTTTATAATTTCTACTGTGTAATATATATATATATATATATAATACTAAGTTCTGACTGAATGACTGACTTACATATCAACGCACAGCCTAAGCCGTTAGTCCTAGAGACTTGAAATTTGGGGAGTGTGTTCTTTGTAAAATTTGGGTATCCACTAATAAATCGTTTTTCAAATTCTCTCCCTCTGAGGGTAAAATGGATGGTTGAATTATTTTTCTATAGGCCACGCGGGCGAAACCGTGGGCAGAAACTAATCTTGTATAATACGATCCTTTACTAACATGCAACTTTTATTGCTCATTAATAATGAAGTTGCTTTAAGTGACAAAACATGAGCTAATACTCTACCAAAAAAAGATGGCATAAAAAAAGGTTTATATCAAGGCTGCCAGCGATGTTGTTGTACAAGACAATAGCCTAAGCACTGACTGGATATTGAACGTAGTTTATAACGATTTTACTTGTGTTTTCTTTAATATGGTGATTATCAACGTGACGGAATAAGTACTGCATGTTAAAGTTACAGACAAAAGTTCACTGCTGGAATAACAGGAAAATATTTTATCTATTTTAATAATTATGTTTAAGACCGCATACTTTAAAATTGTTATACTAAGTATGAAGGAGACTAAAGTTGACCGATAAGAAAGATTATCAGACCCTTAAATTAAATATTCAACAGCTTACAAAGACCAAAAACTCTAGAGGTCATTGTACTTAGCGCTTCCATCTTATTAAAACAGTTCGAAATCCTTTGTAAGCTATGCAGAATCAAAAATTAAGAGATGCTTTACCGTTTTGTACTAACTGCAGATTTTAAAAAAGGAACAAATGGCTTAAGCTTCTTGAAAGTGATCCGCTCAAATTTGGTTCCGTGCACTGAATGTTCCGTGTCAAAAAAGCGATGGCATAGCATGTCCTAAGACATCAATAGTAATGCTCGTCTGCATTTAAGTTTATCAGCTTAAGTTCGCACTTATGTCTTTAGGATGTTCCCAAATATATAGCAGTAGGTACGTCTTAGAACCTGTCAAGCTTTAGTGCAAACTTTTGTTAGTCGTCTAAGCGGTGTAAAGATGTAGCTCACAGTTTATGCCGTCTAAAACAAACAGAAAACATTTTACTTTAATGAACTCTGGAAAAATAATTTATTCCCATTACAATACCAAGTTTGATAACTGGTTTTCAAACAGGAAAAACATCTATTTTTAGATTACCGGGTTCGCAAAAATAACACTTCCAATGTCCTATCTTCTTATTTTACTCATCGAAGGTTCTAAGTTTTATTTCCAACAAAGAAACAAAAGTTCAAAGGTTACAACTGATTATGGAAATCTTATTAGTGCCCTCTGAGGGTGGAATTTAATAGGTCTTTACCTATGAAATTGCCGTATTGCAGTACAGACTTTTTCAAACAAAAAAAAGTTTTGATTGGCTATGAATTCTAAATTCAAATTAATTTTGTTTTAAAAATATGACATTCTATTTACAATATAAGTCTTTTGTTTATTGATTAGCGTTGTATTTTCATTACATTTCAACATTTTTTCTCATAATGGATACTTGGAAATTTCGTGTAATTATGGAATATGAGTTCCGTCGTGGCACCAACGCGGCACAAACGACACGTAACATCAACGACGTTTACGGAGAGAACTGTACAAACGAATGTACAACCCGTTATTGGTTTGCTCGGTTCCGTTCTGGGAATTTTGACTTGAAAAATGAACCTCGTGGTCGTCCGGAAACTTTGGTCAACAATGATGAATTAAAGGCGATTGTGGAAGCTGATGAATCTCAATCTACAGCTGAGCTGGCAGCAGCTTTTGATGTTAGCATCAAAACAATATTGGTCCATTTGCGACAGATTGGCAAGATAAAAAAGCTTGATAGATGGGTGCCCCACGAACTTAACGATCGCGTCGTACGACCAGCGCAACGTACGCGTCGAGACTTGCCTTGCGCTGCTTAACAGGCACAGAAATGAAGGAATTTTGAACCGAATTGTTACGTGCGACGAAAAATGGATTCTTTTTGACAATCGAAAGCGCTCAGCAAGTTGGTTAGATCCTGGTTCGGTACCAAAGCAATGTGCAAAACGAAAAATGACCCCTAGAAAGGTGATGGTCACAGTTTGGTGGTCTAGTGCTGGTGTGATTCATCATAGCTTTTTACAAAACGGCGAGAGCATTACTGCAGATGTGTACATTGAAGAACTGACCACAATGATGGCGAAACTCGCACGTCTGCAACCAGCTTTGGTCAATCGGTCGTCTCCACTGCTACTTCAAGCCAACGCGCGACCCCATACTGCACAACAGACCGTCTCTAAGCTGCATGAGTTGGGTTTGGAAGCTCTCCCTCATCCGCCATACTCACCAGATCTTGCGCCTACCGACTATTACTTTTTCCAAAATTTGGACAACTTTTTAGCGGGAAAAAAAGTCAATTCCCGAGAGGCAGTACAAAACGCCTTTGAAGAGTTTGTTGTCTCCCGTCCTGCTGATTTTTTCAAGAAAGGCATCCATAAACTGCCACAGCGTTGGCAAAGATGCATTGATTGCAGGGGTGATTACTTTGAATAAAAGAAATAAATAAGTTCGAAAAAAAAATACTTTAACTTTTTTCAAACAAAACGGCAATTTCATAGGTAAAGACCTAATATTTACAGGGACACAAACAAAGGCTTTCGATGATATTGTTTCCTTTGAAGAAGTAACATGGTTAGAAAACAGGGCACTACCTGATTATTACGTTTAATTGAATAAAATAGCACTTGTTTTATTACGATGTCGATATCACACAAATTACAATGACATGTGGCGACCTGTTTAGGTCGTTACATGTCGTTGCAATGTATCTACAGATATCTGCAACTCTACACGGATCACTATAATGTTGCTTACCCTATGCATTCTTATTATGTTACATCCAAGCGGTGGCGAGTTTTAATCCAGCAACAGGACAAGTTTTTGTGCACAGAAAAAATTAATAGCCCAAATATTGTTTTTGTGTCTAGGTGTTGTGGAACCATTATCCTCGTAGATCCTGGATTCCTAGACACAGGGAATCCTAGTATCTATGTATGTGATCGTTTCCGTTATTGTGTATTATTATTATCATCATTAGCATCGGATCAATCATACAATTTCTACAACCCTTCATAAAGTTCTAATAACTTCTCATTTCTGTTTCATTCACTACTAAAAAATATTTATTTTCTGTAATTTAAACATTAAATCCTTTATAACTGTTCAAATCCAACGAACACGTTTGTAGCGTCTCAAAAATTATAAAAACAAATGTTTGTAAACTGGCCTCCACAACACAGGGAATCTTAGGTCCGTATTACAGAACGATGCTCAGTCATCGATCGGTGCTCAAGCAGAGATTTCATTAATAGAGTGATCAATTAAGGAATAAAATCTCTGCTTGAGCACCAATCGATTATTGAGCATCGTTCTCTAATACAGACCTTAGTGTGGAGAATAATAATATCTACTGTTTCCTTAAATTATGACTTTGTTTTTGATCAATTCACATACCTACTTAAGTAAGGATGATATTGTTATCATTGCTATAGTTTGCTGAAATAAATCTTATACTTATTAATTATACGCATCCATTCAATTGACTTTTCATTTAATAAATGTTTAGTAAATTCATCTCTAAATAAGTACAGGCACTAAGTAGTAACCGCTTCATTCTTTTTCCTTTAATTACTTAAATATATAAGTCAAAAGTTTACTAATAAACTTAACTCACGTTGCTTCCATTCCAGTCATTTATATTACTAATAAAGAGAAACGTTTTACTTCAGGTTCTGCTCGCATAAAGAGCAGAGTTGTTTTAATTAAACGACAGTCTCTAGTGAATTAAATATTTAAAAAATATGCTAATTAAAGCAAGTAAACAGCTTTTTACCATTGAGTCGTAAAAAGTGGGAATTCTTAGCATGCAAAAGTTACCGGAGATAATATTTCATATATAATAATAAAAATATGTAGAACGTAAAATTACACGATATATGAAATGAAATATATTTATTCTAGATACACACAATGTAACACAATAATATAAATACAAATGAAAACTATACAATAAGAGAGAAGTACATAATTAAGTGTCACACTATGTGATGTCAGGAATAGGTTCCGGCTCAGCATACAACTGAGGTTGAAAATTACAACCTCAGTTACTGATTTTCAGCCGAAACCTTAATTCATGACATCACGGACGGATTTCATACAAACCAAAAATAAAACGAGTAAACGAGTACAGATGAAAAATGAAACTTGACTTGACTTGACTTCTTGGTTTTGGCCTCTGCGACTAACAGACGTCGCAATTTTGCCAGTGTCACGTACTATACTAGAATAACAAGTGATGGAGAATAATCTGTGTGTAAGTAGTAAGTATGGTATATAAATATGGGAAATCAAACTCCGGCCTAACAAAAAGAATAAAAATTAAACAACATGGCAGTTGAACAATGTGAAAATTCGAGGCGGCTGTCAACGTCAACATGACATAAAAGACGTCAAACGCGTGACACATTACTACAGCAAATATATTTATACATAAAACTAACATAAAATAATATACCACACAATGAAATACAATAAAATATGCACTATTAAAGTTTAGTAAAAAACTAGTGATAAATAGTTGTCGAGTGAAAAAGAATAGAAGTGAAACGTAGTGGTCTACCTACTTTCAAAATAGAAAAAGAAAATTAAGTACTCGACAAGTGTCGTAATCGAATAATGATATTCCTGCCTACACGGTTAACATACACAGTAGATAGGTGAGTAGTAGACAGACCTTTTACTGCAGCTTTTGTTCATTCATGAGATGCAGCCTCAAATGCTTCCTAAACATTTGCACTGTTTTCAGACATCGGGCAGGTGGAGGCAGATCATTCCAACATTTTGAGGCAGTAAATCTAAGATATCAGTATCGGTTCAATGTTCATATGCAATGCTTTGAATATTGTCTTAGATAAACATATAAAGTCATTTTCTTTAATTGTATTTTTTTTGTGTATTGACATAATAAAAAAATTACAAAAAAAAAACTACGAAAATGTAAGCCTTGAGTGCGCCAGCAACGAGTCAGGGCCTAAGCTATCGTCATTATTATTAATTCATATAAACATTGCCGACTGCTTTGCCAGTTATTCTGCCGCCTCTTTCATTACTGGGCAAATGAGACTTTATGATCTGATCCCACAGTCGAGTAATCTTATTACCAGACTGTGCTGATGTCTCAGGATGATGTGCGCAGTGCAGTGTCGCTCGAAATGTTGTGTTTCGGGGTTCCGAGCGACATGGGCAGTGTTATGGGCAGCCGAGGCGGTTAACATCAGGTGAACGATTAGCTCGTCACATCATTCACTAAAATTAAAAAAAAAACATGTGCCTGCCCAACCACCACACCTCTGTGGTGTGGTAGTTAGGCAGGTCGGCTCATAGTCCGGAAGCGGTTCGATTCCCGTCCAGGATCTATGTTAGATCGATAGGCGTAATTTATTTTATTTATTTATATAAGTTAAATGTTCATTTTTAGCTTAAAAATTACTAGTTTTTCTTATACCCATAAAAATAGTAAAAAAACCCATAAAAAACGTACTTCCTAACAACTTCAAGAGCTACTCCATTTATGGCAATCGGTCCCGGAACAACGTGCTCGTTGAACATGACCTTGGTTTTATCCAAGTTCATCCGTAGACCGATGCGTAAAGAAGAATCAGCTAGGCCGTTCAGCATTCGCTGTAGCTCCTCCAGCGATTCAGCCATTATGACGATGTCGTCTGCAAATCGCAAGTGAGAGATGTACTCGCCATTTATATTGATGCCACAACCCCTCCAGTCCAGCGTCTTAAACATATCCTCCAAAGCGTTTGTGAACAGTTTCGGGGATATAACATCCCCTTGTCGCACTCCGCGACGCAGTTGGATATGTTCAGATGCCTGGTTTTGTAACTGGACGGTCATTGTTGCGGCATCATACAAGCATCTCAGCACTTCGATGTATCGCCAATCAACCTGGCACCGCTGTAAGGAGTCCAGAACAGACCAGGTTTCGATAGAGTCAAAGGCTTTCTCATAGTCCACAAACGCTAAGCACAGGGGTCGATTGTACTCTTGGGTCTTCTGTACAATCTGCCGCACTGTGTGGATGTGGTCTATGGTACTATACCCGCTACGAAACCCGGCCTGTTCCGGAGGTTGAAACTCGTCAAGCCTTCGCGCTAGACGATTCGTGATGACTCTGGAGAACAGCTTGTAGACATGGCTCAGAAGCGATATGGGTCGGTAATTCTTCAATAGGGTTTTATCACCCTTTTTGAAAAATAAAACGACCACGCTTCTATTCCATGCCTTCGGAGTTCTCCCAGTAAAGAGGACAGAGTTAAAAAGCTCTTGCAGCTCACTTAGTACTGGAGCACCTCCAGCTTTTAAGAGCTCAGTCGTAACTCCGTCCTCACCTGAGGCTTTTCCATTTTTAAGCTGTTTAAGAGCCATCACGATCTCGTCCTGGCTGACTTCAGGCAGCTCTTCTGTGTAGTGACGTGTTAAAGTGGCTCTACAGTCCTCTGAATCGGAGTCAGGTCGAGAAGCATGTGATGCGTAGAGTTGGCTGTAAAAATCTTTAACTTCCGAAAGGATCTCCGGCTTTGAAGAGATGACTGTCCCCGTGGACGTAGTCAGCTTCGTCAGGTGGCTTCTTCCAAGTTGCTGGACGAACACTTTTGACCCCCGATTCTGCTCTATAGCTTTTTCAATTTCGAGCGTATTGTAAGATCTGAGGTCACGTCGTACCAGCTTTTTAATTGTCTTATTGAGTGTCCGCTGATGTTCTGACGAAGTAGACTCGGGGTTTATACGTCGTTCTTCTATAAGCTGCAGAGTATCTCTCAAAAGTTTAGACCTTTTGCCAGTACGCTGCTTTGCACAAAACTTCGCGCCTTCTTCCCTGAGGACATCCACCACTTGGTCGAGTTTCTGGTCTACGTCATCTGTGGTTTCCAAGGCAGCGAATCGATTTTCCAGTTTTAACTGGAATGTCTCAGACCCTACCACGGTTTGGGCCATGTTTGGTCGGAGCGTGGACTTCATTAAACGAGCTCGTTCCAGCTTGAAATCGATATTCAGAGTGCCTCGTACAAGTCTGTGATCACTCCCGGTGTTGAACCTAGTGATCACTGAGACATCTCTGAATATATGCCGTTTGTCCGCTATAATGAAGTCGATCTCATTTTTCGTTATGCCATCGGGGCTCTGCCACGTCCACTTCCTTTGAGGCTGTTTCCTGTAGAAGGAGTTCATCAAAAAGAGTCCCTCCTTCCCTAGGAAGTTGACAAGCATTTGGCCCCTTTGGTTTCTACTGCCAAAACCGTGAGGTCCTATTGTCGATTCGCTGCAAGTCTGTACTTCCACTTTAGCGTTGAAGTCTCCCATGACAACGTTGAAGTGAGCCTTAGAGGTATTATGTAAGGCTTTGGATATGTCTTCATACATACCTTCTACCTCATCGTCCAAATGTGTCGAAGTCGGTGCGTAGACCTGGATAACCTTGAGGTTGTACCTCTTGGTTAACTTTATAATGAGGTACGCGACCCTTGTCGACACACTAGAGACTTCAACAACGTTGTCACTGAGAGCTTTATGAACCAGAAACCCGACGCCACCCTGGGATAGCTGGTCTCCTTCTCGGAAATACATAAGATGGCCCGATCCAAGAGTTATGGTGTCCTCCCCCTCTCTTCGGACCTCACATAACCCCAGAATGTGCCATCTTATGTTATTCAGCTCTTCCTCTAGCTGCACAAGATGTTCGTCAAGTCGAAGCGTGCGTCCATTGTACGTTGCCAAGGTCAGTTGGGTTTGGCGGCCTACCGTAGCCCGGGGATTCTTAGCACCCCCTGCCCTGCCGTTACCATAATCGCCGCCTTGGTCAGGAATAGCAGGGCGGCCGGGAACTAGGGGCCGTGGTATTTGCGTACTTATCATAGGGAGGATTTGCCCATAATCGCCACGCTGGGCATGCGGGTTGGCGATCGCAGAGCGCAACTTTTTGTACCGGAGACGCTGCTGCCCGTCACCGGCCAGTTGTATTTTATTGGTTACGCCTATCTGGAGATGGTTATCCCGCCATCTGTCGGTTGACGGGTGTAAGATTTTTATCGTCATTTTACCTTAGTCGCCTTTTACGACACCTCGGTAAGAAAGAGGTAGGGACTATTCTATTCTGCCGGTCACCTCACGGCGAACCTAGGGCAGACGCTCCAACTAGGTAAAAACAATTTCGAGAGTGAAGCCAAAAGAAGGATACAGCTGGGCTGGGCAGCATTTGGGAAGCTTCGTCGAGTCTTCTCATCGCCCATACCGCAGAGTCTTAAGACGAAAGTCTTCAACCAGTGCGTCCTACCAGTCATGACCTACGGAGCCGAAACGTGGACACTCACGGTAGGACTAGTCCATCAATTCAAGGTCGCTCAGCGAGCTATGGAAAGAGCTATGTTAAGGGTATCTCTGCGGGATCGAATCCGAAACGAAGTCATTCGCCAGAGAACTAAAGTTACCGACATAGCTCAGCGAATTAGCAAGCTGAAGTGGCAATGGGCTGGTCATATCTGCCGAAGAACCGATAACCGTTGGGGTCGACGTGTTCTGGAGTGGAGACCGCGAATCGGTAGACGTAGTGTAGGACGACCTGTGGCAAGGTGGAGCGATGACATACGCAAGGTAGCTGGCAGTACCTGGAAAAATAGAGCCGAAGACCGGGCTCAGTGGCGTGCCTTGGGAGAGGCTTATGTCCAGCAGTGGACTAATGTAAGCTGATGATGATAAAAATAGTAGTTTGTTTACATAGGACTAAATAATGCTAAATGCATGCATTTTTATTTGCCTCAACGTTTTTACTAAAATAAATATACTAATATAAATATATGAATACTAAACCTATACAATGAAAAGGAACTAGTTGCGCCCCGCGGATAAAAGGTATTTTAGCTATTTGCTCATCCCAAGGGAAAAAAATTATTTTTTCGGGATAAAATGTAGCTTATGTGTTAATTCAGTTTATAAGCTATCATGGTACCGAATTTCATCCAAATCCATTCAGCCGTTTGAGCGTGAAGTGGTAACAAACATACACACGGTCACACATACACACTTACAAACTTTCACTTATATAATATTAGTGTGATAGTGTGATTACCTTACCTACTATACTAAATATATTTTACTCTAACACTCATCTCGTTTTATAAGACAAAAGTCGTACAATTCTGACGTCACTCCAGCCTTAATTAATTGTTAATTGCTTAGTTTCTTTTCTGCTTACGAACGCCGCTTTTACAAGGACTTCGGGAAATTAACTCTTTTCCTTTTAGGAAAGGGAAGCTTAATGTCAGAAGCAACTAATGGATGGGAATCGTGGAATAAAATGATAAAAATGTTATTATTTGTTAGTAAATTATTATGGTATAACGCGACGAATTAGAAAAAAGGAAGTACGTTTATCACACTAATACTATAAAGGCAAAATTTTGTATGTTTGTTTGTGTGTATGTTTGTCACTCCTTCACGCTCAAACGGCTGAATGGATTTAGATGAAATTCGGTACCAAGATAGCGTATACACTGGATTAACATATAGGCTACATTTTATCCCGAAAAAGTGAAAGCTTCCCGTGGGATGTGCAAATAATTTAATATTTTTTATCCGCGGGTGAAACCGCGGGGCGCAACTAGTATGACATATAATGTATCACATAATATATCAGCAATCGGAAAACGTATATTGCTGGCCATAGGGCTCCCAAATCAGCCCCCCTCCCTAATAGGGGAGGCCTATGATTAGCAGTGGACGTTTTTCGACTCATGGTGTGTCATAACCACGACGCATGGCAAGCGTTTTAATGATCCCAGTAAATTATAATTCAAACCGAGAAGAATACTGATACACATTCCCTGGATATTCCTTTTAATGATTCTAACAGCGCCCACGGGAATAACGCCTCTAATTTTTAATTTTCTCTAATTTTTTTCCCGTCTTTACTTATCCTACCCTATTTTATTAGTTTTCTAAATGCGAAAGCTTCTTAGAAGGAAAGAAAGAAACACTTTATTTGCAAGAACTGTACAAAACATTACATAATTACACTTAAAGAACAAAACATAACCTAGTGTAATTTAAAACTTGCTTATAACTATAACCTATTCCTTGGTGTGTGCGAACATCGTTGCTGTGTACAGTGCTGCACAAAACGGTCTGGGCTCAGCATGTGCCGTGGACGAGTCCAGGGCGGTGATTTTCACGCCTAAATATTTAATAGAATCTAATAAAATTTTGTGTGTAGATACTGCGTACGCACGCATTAGTGTGCGTGGGCCGGTTGGCACACACGCACACTACTAAGCCAATGGTCGCTCGTTCCCGCCATTCGGTCGCTGCGACTCCCGCGCACAACACGTGCATAACATCTATACATATAAAATTCAAAGTCCTGATTGACTGACTGACTGACTGACTTACTTACTTATATATCAACACACGGCCTACACCGCTGGTCCTGGAGACTATGAGAAATTTGAAGGGTGTACGTAAGGTGTAGGTATCCATTAAAAAAGGGGTTTCGAAATTCCAACCCTAAGAGGGTGAAACGGGTGGTTGAGCTAAAAATTCGTCTTCGTTTCCTATAGGCCACGCGGGCGAAACCGCGAGCAGAAGCTAGTATTTAATAAGAAGAACGTCATACATTCTTTATAAAGTAATTAAAAGATAATATCATACTCGCTTGCTTTTACACAACTCCCTATTCCTGGCTGAATCCTCTCGAGATACTCTAGAGTAGTCTATATGGTACTTTTTACAGCAGAAAATTGACTGGAGATGGATTGAGAGATAGTGTAAGTATTGTCCACGTGGATATAGCCAATCTGCCTAAAGTACTGTGTACAGCAAAAATCACATAAAGACGCCCAATGCTGAACATAAGTCTCCTCCATAAAACGCCACTTTGGACGCTTATCATAGAGGAGGATTTACATAATCACCACGCGGGCAGGTGGCGCTGTTGTTGCAGAAGGTTTTAATGTACTGAGGAGAATACTGTTACCCATTGTCTTGACATCCCCTAAGCCAGCTCCTATGGCACCCACGGGGAAAAGATGGGGTAGCGCTATTATCACAGTGCCAGGACAAATACAGCTGAGCTAAGCAACACAACAAACATAACTTATGATTATTACCAAAATATGTGATTTATTAATCTTACCGCAATATAAAGCGGATGCATTTTAAGCGTGTATAGACAACACGGTTCCCAATCAAAACGTTTTACGCTATCAAAGCGATACGCAAAGTGATTCGTTTGATGCAACTGATCGGTATTGGAAACTAAGCTATCCGAATTGTTATACTAATTGCTTATAAATCGATTTGCAATTTCTCTATGTTTTATTTTTTAATTTGATTAACACAAAACATGTGTTGCTCAGTGATAGAAGATGATGACTTCCAAGCTAACGTTTGGTTTGAATCCAGTTCGTATCAACTGAAGGACAATATTGTAAGAAAATCATCATTTTCAAGAATCACACAGTTGTATTTTGAACAAATTTCTTTGTTATAATTGTTCATTATCAGAAATATTTATGAGAAAAGTATTGCAATTGTCTTTATTTAATAATATCCATATTTCAAAATGAAATTGAGTTTTTAAATAGTGAAACATAAATGAAGCATACGAAATGAACAAATATAAAACCAACAACTGTATCAATACAACTTTAAATCGAACGCAGACTATTTGTTAAGCCAAGTGCACACAGTGTGAAACGTCGATTAAAATTTCTTTATTCAATGTTAGGCTCGGATTCAATAAATAAAGTGAATTTGAAGCGATTTATTGTCTATTATGTTTTAAGGTTCCATCGTGACTGATGGATTTTTAAGGTTTTAAATATTATATTACTATTCTTAATGTTAATGGCTGTTTTAATCGAGTTTGACTAATTTATATTACCGATTCAAATAATATTGTTGATGAGGGTATCTACTGCCAGCATGTTGGGTGCGCTACTTACTCGTAGTGGGCTGGAGCTTTTGGACTGTCTATAGGTCACCGCGGCCAGTAAATAGTCCAAATGTTTTTTTGTAGTAGAAGTAGGTAGTTTTTAGTATTAGTTATTGAATCATTGTAGTATTTAGAAAATAAAGGCGATTTCTTAAGCTCCATCTATAGGCCGATATCACTTTATTTTTGCTTTATTTAATGTTAATGTCGCCATCATAACAATTAAAGAGTTGAGAATAAAAAGGGTTTAACTGTCAAATTGACATCGTCATTTTAAGCGTCATTTCAATGTAGAGTGCTTATAAGGTGATAGAAAAGGTTTATCTAGGTTTCAGTTGCTTGAAAGTATTTTAATTCTATTTTAAAATACTAAATATAGTACTAATTCATACAATTACTGTAAAAATATAATGTAATAAAATAAATATAATAATGTTTTATGCTAAGATAACTGTGTTCTTGTGACAGATAAACCGTTTTTAGACTCGAAATCTCGAGATTTAAGCTTCATTTCGGTATGTTGAGAATGTATTATTGTAGATAATTTCACGCTGAATCCAAAGATACCCATAAGTCAATTTGTGACAAAAATCAATTAAACCATTTCTGTTCTCACCCCTTCAATTGTGAATTGTCATTTTACCGGACATACCAACATAATAATCTAAATTATAAGTAATTTTTAACTTTGCTATGTACACAATCAGGGATATTTACCTGAACCAGTACAACTCGCTTCTCTGTCTTGCCTCTACGGTAATATACGCTAACATAATTCTCTCTTTACATCTTCAGTAGCTTATATCTCCTTCTCAACTTCCGTTCGCCTCGTCACGCATTCACCAGCTTACTCCCTAAGTTAAGCGTGCATAAAGAAATTATTTATTATAAAAACAACATTAATTTCACGCCTCGTACAAATTGAGTGTCGGCAATAGCGTGCTTTAACTTATGGCGCCATTTCACACTCATATTAAAACATTCAAGAAAAGTTTCTGCTTGAACTCATAGTACTTAGGTCACAGATGAAACATAGTCAGTAGGATATAGTACAAAACTTTAATTTCTAATAAAATATGTACTAAATCTGCGTCATTACAATTAACGCAACTAGTTTTCCCATTTTTTAGGTAGGACCTTTGCAAGACCTGCTTTTATCGTTTAAATATTCTGTCATTGTGTTACAGTTTTTTGTAACAAATTACATAAATTGATAATATTGGTTTTTAGATAAGTATAACAATATTTGCTTGTATCGTAAAAACTGTTAAGCGTATCTTTTCAGACAGGTAAATTGAGATTTGATCATATAAATATTTACACGCATTACGTTTCGTTTGTTCACTTAATATGGATGCAGCATTTTGCTACGCTGTATAGACAACGCCGTAGCAAATGCCACGCTATAGGTGCTACGAGAAAATAGACGCAATCATCTGCAGCTTTATACAACTTTTAATCTGTGGGACACTTTCATCTGTTGCATTCCTCTGTCCCTTTCTTTTATATGGTAAAATTTGTGAGAGTGACTTCTGAGAAGTCTAATCATTTACCTCGATGCTACGAAACTATTTCTGTTTCAACAGTGTAATGTTAGCAACATTGTTGAAAATGTGTTTACTGTAGACGTACGAGTTTATTCGAATGTACATTATTGACTTCACTATTGACGAGTATCGTAATCGTTCATGAAATTTATTCATCATCATTTTTTTTACATGTATTTAGAAATATTCATACAAGAAGATCTAATGAAGACATGTCTTCATTAGGTTTTCTTGTGTGCAGGTCATTGGGCGCAAAGGACAGGGAAGCAGATGCACCGCACTCTCGAGGGATTCCGCGCTGGCACTGAACCTCAGTTGAATCTATTTTAGTAGATTACCATTTTGGTAGATTACTCGCGACCAACTCGGGTACGGGGTCTGTTAAGCGTTATCATAAGCGTAAAATATTTATGCATAAATCCAGCAGCAGGCCACTGGCAGCAACCGTTTAACACAAATATTTATTTTGATAGACATCAACATCTGAAAGACGTCCACCGTTGAATACAGGTCCCTTAAACGCTACTTTGGACGCTTATCATTTAAAGTTTTTGATACATAGATAATAGAAATTCAATAATATTTTAACGGTGCTTGAACTGTGGATCATTTGGTCCAAAGTATCAAAATAGCCTGCTCTTTCGTTGTGTATTAAAATAAGTTAAAATTTCACTGTCGATGTTGTGCATAGCTTGTCAATATACGAATATATTAGGTTTGCCAAACACAACACTCGACAGGTGGCTTAGTGATCGCAGAAGATTTTAATACACCTACCGAGGAGAATGCTGCCCATTCCCTGGATATTCTTGTACTCGGTTTACGGCAATCTCGGTGCAACCACGAGGTGGTCCTATATGCACACCGCCGGGACCACGAATACGACTATACTTAATAGCGAGTAGAGGATATACGAGGAAATTTGAGTAAACTTGTGCAGAGAGTACTGCATTATCTCCACTGTGTCACACAAAGCAGCCAAGAATTCGATTGTCGAGCGCTGCACCGCGGCTGGCATGACGCATGGCCACTTTATGAGCAAATTAAAATGGCCGCAGTGACTTATGACGTAATAACAGCGACGTCACACGTCAGACGTTGCACGTTATTGCCAGCGATGTCGTTGAGGCAGTTACAGAGTGGATTGCTCGAATTTTTACGGACACTATATTTTTAAGACGTTTTCAGGGATTTGTACAATTTTATTACTTAGTCAAGATGGAGGTTAAAATTGAATTGATCGTTTGATCATTATAACAATAATAATAACGCCCAACGATTACATTTACAGATCCTGGACCCTAACTAAGATACTCTGTAGAGACCCAGGGATTACAAGGACTTGTGCTGCCGCGGGAATCGAACCCACCGCCTCTGGGTTATGGGCCGACCTGCTCCACCACCACACCATAGAAGCAGTCAATAGGACTATTTATTCTATACATAGCAAATAATGTCCTTCCAGATGAGCAGAGTTCACTATATCCTATGGTCTTCTATAACACTAGACGTGCATGCATTACCCTATAATATTGTACTTGTGCTGTAATTAATGGAAATGTAATTTTATACACACGAGTAGCTACGGTACTTTAATCTACTTAATGGAACTAATAGAATAAATTTGAAATGAAAAAATATAATGGTTTTATGGACCTTAATAATGTCATAATGGAACTAGCGAATGTAAATACTGGGATTAATAAGCTACTTTGGCCATTGTGGCTATTTAATTGTTTTAATTACTAATAATTTACTAGGTTTGTATTTGTCATTGCCATAAGCTTGACTCTACTGCCAAACACAGGTCTCCCTTATTAGATGACTTTGATAGCTCAGTTGGTAGTAGCTTTGCCTTCTGAACTGTAGGTTGTGGTTTCGATTCTCACCCAGGACAAGCATTCGTGTGATGAACATCGTTATTTGTTATGTGTCTGGGTGTTATATTGTATTCTAAGTATGTATTTACAAACAAAAAGTTTCGAAGCATTGTATCAGTTACCTGGTTCCCATAGTACAAGCTTTGCTTAGTTTGAGACTAGATGGCGTTGTGTGAAGTGTCCACTAATATGTATTTATTAGAGTACCACTCTGAGCAGCTGCCCACCTCTTGCAGTGGCTACCCACAGTTTGAACCAGGTCACCGATCCATTTCGTGGGAGGCCAGCCTTTAGCTACATAATATGTAGCTAGTGCTCCCACTAGATGGATCGGTGACCATGTGAGCATATTATGCTAAAAACCATTAACTTGGCATTATGTAGTATGTCACACCTAGTGAGGTGTAATAGTTATGACTATTATATAAGTACTTATCAAGCAAAGCATTTCCCCATTACTAAAATGAGGGAGCGTCAGTAAGCGTGAGCGAGATGAGACGGATGCAAATCAGCCATTAGTACCAGTCGGTAGCTCCGAAATGAGAGATTACGCGGAGTTGGCGTAATTATGGCGTAAAATATGCGCAGAATACACACAGACATGATTTTAGTACGTCAGATTGTATTATGACGTAAGTTTAGAGGAAGAACTTTTTTTTGGACAGGCTAGTAAGAAACGGATGGAAAAGCTGAAGCTGATAGTATTCACTGGCGTGCAAAGGAGAGACTTATTGTCCATATATTACTGCGTTATTCCTTTCCGTGCAAGGTTTTCTGGAAAAAGTTGCTCTGAGCGATAAGGCCACCCATTGTTTCACTTTGGTTAAACTTGTTCACTTTTTTTAATTTGAATGTGTTGATGAATTTAGATGTGGTTTTTTAATACAGAGTTTATCTGTCTGCCTATCTATTTTATTTCCAGCAGTGGACTATAGGTGATGATGGTGATGACGATGATTCACAAAAACCGTGTACGATCTGATTATTGATAAGTTTTCTTCTTATTTAAGAGTCCAGATTTTGTAGGTGGTGATAAGTTTTATCAACTTAAATTTAGCCGTTCCAGTGTGTTAGCCTCTGTGGTGTGGTGGTTGAGCAGGTCAAAAACTGCTCATCAGGTCTTGATCAAATTAAAATGGGAACACCCGGTAAGTAACTTTAAAAAAAAGATCATTAAAATCGGTTTGCCCAGTCAAAAGTTCTCAATACAGTCGAATTGTAAAACTCCTCCTTTTTCAACCAGATATCCTGTGTTGAATTAATAATAAATAATAATAACACTCGATGATCACTTACATACAACCTGGACCCTAAATAGGTTTCCTTGTGTCCATAGACTCAGAAACTACGAGGACCATGGTCCCACAACACCCAGACTCTAAACAAGTATTTGCGCTTTTTTTCTGTGCACAAATACTTGTCCTGTCGCGGGAATCGAACCCTCCGCCTCCGGAGTATGAGTCGACCTACTTAACCACCACACTACACAGGCTGTCAATTCTACTACGAGTAGTGTATTGCCGCTAAATGATTAAGCTGCGTACATTTATGAAGAAGCTAAAAAAGATAAATCTGAGACTTTAATTATCTTATACAAGCTGTAATTAAACGAAATCTTCATACAAGAGCTAGCTTCATGTCAATGATCGGCCGTTGAACTCAAATGAGTAAACATTTTGACGCTTTTAATATACCTATTCATAGTTTTGCTCTTATTTTAGCATAAATAAGAAGCAATCATTAATCAATGCTATTTATAAAATTAATATACTATGTTTTTTTTATTACTAGACATTAATTTGATGACATTCTTATATCTCGTGGCATGTGTTTTAAAATATTAGGTCTTTACCTATGAAATTGCCGTTTTGTTTGAAAAAAGTTAAAGTATTTTTTTTTCGAACTTATTTATTTCTTTTATTCAAAGTAATCACCCCTGCAATCAATGCATCTTTGCCAACGCTGTGGCAGTTTATGGATGCCCTTCTTGAAAAAATCAGCAGGACGGGAGACAACAAACTCTTCATAGGCGTTTTGTACTGCCTCTCGGGAATTGAATTTTTTTCCCGCTAAAAAGTTGTCCAAATTTTGGAAAAAGTAATAGTCGGTAGGCGCAAGATCTGGTGAGTATGGCGGATGAGGGAGAGCTTCCAAACCCAACTAATGCAGCTTAGAGACGGTCTGTTGTGCAGTATGGGGTCGCGCGTTGTCGTGAAGTAGCAGTGGAGACGACCGATTGACCAAAGCTGGTTGCAGACGTGCGAGTTTCGCCATCATTGTGGTCAGTTCTTCAATGTACACATCTGCAGTAATGCTCTCGCCGTTTTGTAAAAAGCTATGATGAATCACACCAGCACTAGACCACCAAACTGTGACCATCACCTTTCTAGGGGTCATTTTTCGTTTTGCACATTGATTTGGTACCTAACCAGGATCTAACCAACTTGCTGAGCGCTTTCGATTGTCAAAAAGAATCCATTTTTCGTCGCACGTAACAATTCGGTTCAAAATTCCTTCATTTCTGTGCCTGTTAAGCAGCGCAAGGCAAGTCTCGACGCGTACGTTGCGCTGGCGATCGTTAAGTTCGTGGGGCACCCATCTATCAAGCTTTTTTATCTTGCCAATCTGTCGCAAATGGACCAATATTGTTTTGATGCTAACATCAAAAGCTGCTGCCAGCTCAGCTGCAGATTGAGATTCATCAGCTTCCACAATCGCCTTTAATTCATCATTGTTGACCAAAGTTTCCGGACGACCAGGAGGTTCATTTTTCAAGTCAAAATTCCCAGAACGGAACCGAGCAAACCAATAACGGGTTGTACGTTCGTTTGTACAGTTCTCTCTGTAAACGTCGTTGATGTTACGTGTCGTTTGTGCCGCGTTGGTGCCACGACGGAACTCATATTCCATAATTACACGAAATTTCAAAGTATCCATTATGAGGAAAAATGTTGAAATGTAATGAAAATACAACGCTAATCAATAAACAAAAGATTTATATTGTAAATAGAATGTCATATTTTTAAAACAAAATTAATTTAAATTTAGAATTCATAGCCAATCAAAACTTTTTTTTGTTTGAAAAAGTCTGTACTGCAATACGGCAATTTCATAGGTAAAGACCTATTATTAACAGATCAGCAACTAATGTGAAATATTTATGGAATAAAAAGCTACGTTCAAGAATTACAAGAAATACTTTCAAATCAATCTAAAATACCTTCAACATTTCCAATTTTACTTCACTTTAAAAAATTGCTTCGCACAAAGCTCGCCTCAAGGCGTTGTTTAGTTGAGTAAATACGAAATAACTCCGGTTTAACGCGTTGAAAAGTAGATTGGGCTTTTCTTTTGTTTTATTACTTGGTGATGTTGCCTAAAGCTATTTGTTTTATTGATCCATACATTTCTGTGCTATTTTTATTATTTACTTTAAGTTATTTATTTATGTTCAGGGTAGGATAAAAAGTTTTTTTTAATTCTCAGCATCAAAGTCAAATCCAAAGTCAACGGATTCATTGCAAATAAGCTATTTTTAGCACGATTACAAGTCAAAATGATATAAGGTACTTAAAACTAAGTTACTGTAAAATTATTATAAAAAAAAAAACAAAAATAATTTAAACTGCTAAGCATATAAAATTACAAAGTGCTTATTTGCAATTGGGTTTGTGGATTTTGTCGAAAAATATCAAAATAACCTTGTACCAATATTATCCTTTTACCTTTCGCCTTCACTCTTTAATGTTTAATTTTAAGGATTCAGCCGTTTTGGTGTCAAATTCACATAAACACACAATACAAGCAAACTGACAACGTTTCATGTACTGGGTGACTGGTGCAACAGTAAACATAGATAAAAACACAATAGATGGTGGAAGTTTTCAATAGGTGATTAATATCTAACTATTCAGTAAAAACAATAAGTGTGGTCATCAGCGCCATGTACGCGGGAACAGTTGTTATCACATGCGCGAGCCCACACTGGTCCCACACTTTCACAGCCTTATTAATAAACGGGTATTAGACTCGGATTAGTTACTTTAGCTTTTGTCCTTTTTTTGCTACTGGAATATTTAGCTGGATCGAAAGAGACAAAAGATGGTGTAACTAGTCTAAAGCTAGTGCTCGTGTTTATTAATAAGGCTGTCAGAGTCTTAGCATATTTATTTAACTAAGGTTTTGTAATTTACTATAGTTTGTCTTTATTTGAACATTAAAATAAAATAGAAAGCAATAAAAAGCAAACTTATTCTAACAAACCACTATCAGTAGGCAACGTGTCCAATATGCTGGTAGCATTGCCACGTTGAATGGCAATGCTCAATCTTTGACCGAAATAGAGGCTTTACTAGGTGGTAGGACTTTACTGCAAAGTTCGTCTAGGTAGGTACCACCGCTTTGCCAGTTATTCTGCCGCCAAGCAGTAGTGCGCAAGCACTGCTGTGTTCCGGTTTGAAGGGCACTGTAGCTAGTGAAATTACTGGGCAAATGAGACTTTATGATCTGATCTCACAGTTTTGTAATCTTATTACTAGATTGTGCTTATGTCTCTGGATGACGTGCGCAGTGCAGTGTCACGCGAACCTCTATACTTAAGAGATCCGAGTGAAACTGCAGCTGATATGGGCAGCCGTGTCGCTTAACATCAGGCGAACGGCTAGCTCGTCACTCATCATTCCTTATCATAAAAAAAGGTCAGCACTTTGGTCACGTGTTTTATTATTATTATGTTATTATTTTATTTTTTTATATGTTTCATGTATCCATGCATAATCATATAATATATAATATCATATATTTTAGACTATCCTTGAATATTAACACTTTTTAATGTTTACCAGTCCAGTAAGGTAGAAACAAGAAAACGGAATATTACGAAAAAAAAAAGGAATGTAAAGTGTATTGTGGTGGAGTTGTTTATCAATGAACCTAAGTTTAATTAACTATTTAACTTTTGTAGCTATTAAGAGTCTACAAATAAAAATAAAACCATGATCCAGAACCATACCACTCACTATAAAAGGAAGTTATATTTCCAATCCGCATGCTCCGCACGAGGTAGGTATATTCCCGGGGCTTTTAAAGAATAATCCTATTTTGACGATCCGATGGTCCTGACATAGTGCAGTCATTAAAGGTGAATAGGGCGGGAGACAACCAGTCACATTAACTAAGGTTACTTTTGCTTTTTTTAAACATGCATAAGACGTATAGTTAATTGATGTCAAGGGTGAATTTTGGTCGTTATATTGTTAATTTATTGGCACAATTATTTTATTAGATATAAATAATAACAACGCCCAACGATGACATACATAGTTCCTCGACCCTAACTAGGATGCCCTGTGTCTAGGGAGCCAGGAACTACGAGGACTATAGTCCCACAACATCCAGACATAGAACAAGTATGGATATGGAACCGTTCTTCACTACGCCCTATGACTTCGGATACATTATCACTACACAGAGCAAGAGTGCTCACCATTTCAGTGTATTGTGAATTCTAAAAAAGCATAACTGGTGTTGGGCGTTATTTTATTATTATTATAAATAAATTTTTGAGCGAAACTTAAATTGACCCTAATCAGTATACTGGCTAGCTCCCTGACTATACGCGAATCAAGTAACGCCATATCGCTGCGGCATTGAATGCCCGACAGAGTTTGACAGAGCGCGTTCAAAGGATTTTTCATCTTCTGAAATGTATTACCAATTTTTCTTTTAAGTTGCTTGCATTCGAAACTAAGATGTTAAAGAGAGTAGAAGACGTGCTGCTGTGGTCAGTTCTACTTGTCGAGATTCATTTGTGAGATAATAGTGAAGTGAGAATACATAGAATGCCTCTTTCATTTTGAATATTTTTGTTTCTTATACCAATTTCCAATACAGAGTCAAGTAACAAGTGTGATGTGGCTTGACGTTTCTGCCGATCAAAGAGAACTGACTGCTTTTTTGACTTTTCCGCCGCGCCTCTTCCTCCTCTTAGCTCCATGATTTAATTACACAATCTGAACTACTTTATTCATAACTCAGAATAGACAGAATAATTGATAAAACACGTATTAATACCAAAACGAAACTTAAGAATGCTATTTTATAATTAACTGTAAAAAACTTTGTTGGATAACCAAACGTAACTATTTCAAAGTTAATAATAATTTTCCAAGAGTTGGCTTTCATTACATCAAGTATCTGTAAGAGCGTTGAGGAATAAGTTATACTTCTTAGCTTCTTAAGTTTCATCTAAACTAAGTCAAGAGAATATATGATTAGAGATATTAATTAAAACCACACACGTTTGGTTTTGAAGAACTTTTAGAAGAGCATATTAATCTCTCTCTATACACCCTTTAAAAATAATTTATATGATATCATAAGTTTAATGTGTGTATCAGTGTCTATAGAATGATGGTAAAAAACGAGTGTGCTTTAGACCACACGACTGAAGTAAAACTTCTTTAGTTTAGCGCCATCTATCGGCTGATATAACTTTGTTTTTGCTTGTTTAATATTAATGTCACTATCTATACAATAATTGTAAATTGTCATTTTACCGAACATACCAACATAATAATACAATTTTTTTATTTGTTTATGTTGACAATAGAGATCTACGTGAACTAACTTCAACTTCAATTCGCTTTGCATTCACCGGCTTACACCCCAACTCAAGCGTAGGTAAAGAAGTTTTACTTCAAAAACCGAAACTGTTTTATCCACACTTAGAAAAAAAGTATAGGACATAAATTATACACCACGTTGGACAGCCGCGGGTTAGTGTATGACACATTCATTTCCTTGAATTTAGTGATCCTCAAGGTTTCTCAACTTAAAAATATGACTCCGGTTTCCTCAACCGTTTTAAAAAAGAGTGCAAATTCCACTCATAACTTGAAAATTCATTCTTTGCAGGGCCGAGCAGGATTCGAACCTTGATGCATTGGTTTGAAAGTTACACTGGCTTACTTGGTCAACACTTATTGCAAGGTTTGAACCCACGACCTGATCGCAAGTTAGCATCAACTGATCTATCATCACCATCTATGACAAAACTGGTAATCCCTAATAATACAATAATTTCCTCCTTTCCACTTAGCATTTATTCATTCCCATTCCGCACTTAGTAGGCCGTTAGCGAGCTTTTGATTAAACTCACTTACAAATTGTAAAGCCATTACACGGAGCCGGCGCGAATTAAATTACGTTTGTTTATTCTAATGGAAGGGAACGGCGATGATAATTCAACTGGAACATCAAATACTCTAATGTGATCTTAATAAGTGATGACATGGTTTGTGCAAGATTGGTTATTTTTCGATATTTCCACCAAATGAATGTAAAAATTAATGATTGTGAAAAGATGTAAACTAGACACCCGTCAACCTTTGTGATGCGAACAGCTACTACTACAGCTAGACACTTCACCAGTGTCTGTGTTTCTGAATGGCTATAATGTAGATGTTTTCAACAGGAGATTGTTCATGTTCTTAAAAAAAACGAGTGTACTTTATACTTAGAAAACTTATTGAGTTTAGTTCGTACATCTATCGGCCGGTATGACTTCATTTTTGCTATGTTTAATGTTAAAGTTGCCACATTGCCAATTGTAAATTGTCATTTTACATCAACATAATAGCAATTTCTTAATTTTTTCATAAAGACAATGAAGATCTACGTTAACCAATAACTTTCAACTTCCGTTCGCCTCGCCAGCTCACTCCCTAAGTCAAGCGTGTGTAAAGAAGTTACTTCAACATTAGTTTTATTAGTTTACTTCAACAAATCAACTGTGTAGTAATTTGCAATATAATTTTATATACAAACCATCATGAGGCGTTAATAATTTAAAATTAAATCAAACCAACCAGTACAGTAATGTAGAGACTGCACACGTGTACGTACTTGTACATCCAGTAAGCCATACCCACGTATCGGAAGTCGTTGTAAAGACGTAGTATGTAGACACCTCACTCCACTCTCCTGATCGCAGTTAGCACATACAAATTGTATTTGCGAGTTTGTGCACCCATTTCACGCTTCTGCTGATGGGAGGTATTACCATTAATGATGTCGTAATTGAAACTGATATAAATATGCAGATTTTGTTTTTAAGGATTTTACATCGTAAGGCCTATATTATTTAAGTTTAAGGATGGTGCGACTGTCCGACATATTGTTATTATATTCGTTTGTGGTATTTGTTTTTAATGTCATCTGAGTGAGTGCGTGAAACTATTTTGTTGCCTACATAAATATGCCATAAAAAATATTACTAAGTATTTCTATTAGATCAAAAATCAAAAATTATAATTAATGTACGCTTTTCTAATATCAGTGTAAAATTACTCTTTACTCCTTATACTACGACGCTTTTTTTTATAAATACCGCATGCAACAATGGAGTGCTTTTTGTTTATTTCATAAGTGCTTAAGGGTAAAAAAAAAACAAGATAACTATATTTTTATTTATTTTCTGTTACACATTATTTATACAGATATTTATAAGAAAGGGGTCAAAAGAAGTATAATGGAACGAAGTTAATAATTAACTCATTACGAAAAATCTGGTAATGGTTGCGTGGAAGAGATCACTAAGCGATAAAATTGTCTACTAGTATAAGTTAATTAAAATTTTCTTTTTGCGTTATTTTTATCTTACAGTATACAATAAACAATTAAAATAAAAAAATTAATAACGTCTCCCTTCTACTCTATCACAGCAACGCAAGTACACCAGCGAGCGATATTAGGCCTGCTACTCACGTGCGACGATTTGTCTCGTCTGAACTGTGAAACTACCCTGAACTTTACTATCCACCGGGGTAATGCACACAACTCATACGTGACGTCACGAATATTGGCAAATACGCATCGCGCCGACGGAGTGTCGCTTGCTTTATTTATTTCGACAATACTTGTACTGAAAACTCAAACTCAAACAAGTATTTTTGCTGCAAAACAAGAAATTGCAATACAAGAAGCAGTTTTCTTGATATTATTATTTTTATTTTAAGCTAAAAATTCTAAGACTTCCCCGTAAAAAATGAAGAAAATAATATCCTTGTGAAAAGTGTGTTTCATAACCAGCTACAAAAATGAAAACATAAATAAAAAATCTTACTATAGTAACGAGGAACGAGAAAGGCTTATTTCTTCTTTTGGTAACTGGCTACGAAATGATCATCTATATACATATATTTTTTCCAGTTATTTTGATTTAAAAACCATACTACACTATGGGACTACATTACGGAGATTTGCGGTAATAATTATAAAAAAATAAAGAAAAAACATGCAACCGAATGAAACATGAAACGAGAACTTCCTTCTTTTTGAAGTCGGTTAAATCCATTTTTTTTTATTTATTTTTTTCATTTGGATAAAGGCAAATAAGTACATTACAGTAGGTTAGAAAAATTAATTCAATGCCAGTGAAACTCAATATTTTTTCATACTATGTATAAGTTCTTTTTGTTATTGTTGTTTTATTTTATGCCATAGTGGATAATTAGATCAAAATTGTGGTGTTTTACATGTTTTTGCATGAATAATATAAAAGAGTAGGTTCACTCCCCTTTTACGGGTCTCAGGTCTTCTGTCAAAAACTGTTAAAAATATAGATAAGAAATTATATCCTGTGTACATGTCATGTTGTACTGCAATTCATTGCTGTAGAAATAATAATAATAATATGTATGGACATCTCACACAACGCCATCTAGCCCCAAACTAAGCAAAGCTCGTGTTATGGGAACCAGATAACTGATACAATAATTAGATACTGTAAATACATACATACAACACCCAGACACAGAACAAACACCTACGTTCATCACACAAATGTTTGCCCTGGGTGGGAATCGAACCCACAACCCACAGTTTAGAAGGCAGGGTCACTACCAACTGAGCTATCGGGCCAGTCAACTCAATAAACTCTATCAAGAAAGAATACAGAACCAAGGAAAGTCACCCATATAAGAAATACACACACGTAAACATTGTCTATGCTAACTCAACTAAAGCCACTTTTAACTTCCGTGTATCGTTATCCCCGTGCTAGGGTCGCAACCCCTCCATTAGAGTGATGTATAACGATGGCACGGCAGGGTAAGATAACCTCCCCTAGTTACCCCATAAAAGGCAGAATTCCCCGACGTCATCTGCAGCGGAGACTAGATAAGTTTGAACATTTTCACTCACTTTATCAAAGTTTTCAATTCAGATGAATAAATAATTGATAAACGTGGAAAAATAATCTCAGTACGAAAAAAAACATAAATTTTAAAGCTTTGTCAATTGAAAAAAAGGCAAAATTACTTTTAATAGTTTTTTTATAGTTTACTAGGCAGAGCCGGCGATACTATACAAGGTGTAATTTAATTCGTTCTTTTTCTTCAATGTATATATTCAGTCCATGCTATAGAATGCTCCCATATAACTAAATAAAAAAGTACTTATGAAATAAAACTTAAATCTAGGTATAAACAAAAACTGCTAATTTAAATTCTAAAGAAAATCCTTGCGACATTTAACAAAGCAGGTGTTTTATTGCCTATGAAACATTTACAAAGCAATCGGCTGGTGCCCGCGCTGTGTGTACCGTTAAATAGACATTTCGGCTGTCATGCAGTTATTTTCGGGGGCACTAAATACTAAAACAATATTTTTTTTAATTGGTCCTTGTACGAATATTCTATAGCATGATCTGAGTACATACATTTAAGGAAAAGAGTGAATTAAATTCCACCATGTATAGATTTTTAAAGAAAATTCTTACTTTTTAGTGATAGAATATTCTATGTTGATCTGGGTAATGTAAGCACGTAAGCAATATGTGTAAATTTTATCAAAATTCAGCTGGTTGGTTGTGAAAGCCAAGCAAACAAGTACATAATACAGATAACGTTTTACCGAAACCTTGTATTAGAAGAGGGTTAGAATTTATTATAATCCTCCATCATCATAGTCTGGGTAGAAAAATCACTAGCGTAATTCCCGGGCCACACTGTTTATATAATATTTCGAAGGCTATGATGTTGGTACATAAAATATATTAAAAAATATATTAATGGAAAATTTAACCAAAGAATTATGTTATTCAATACAAATTGCAATAGCTTTATAACAAGCATATATCTTAGTACTATGACCACGTAACTTCAGCAACACATCTGTAACCAAACTAGAGGTATTAAGCTAAATACCGTATGTCCTAACAAGCTATTAACCGCAACTATGTAACATTAAGGCGCCGACAAACGGGGCAAGTTGCTACACCAGCGTAACTTGGACTGGAACAAAGTAGGCACTCGACACAGTGTATGCGTGGGACAGACATTTAGGTCTTGCACGTGAAATTAGGAGATATGAAAAGTATTTAATCTCATTTTGACTTATAAGAGGGCTAAAATGGCCTATTTGCAATAAAATTCCATGACTATGGCTTCTGAGCGAGCTATACTCAGAGTTTTCCTGTGAGATAAGGTCTGAAATCAGAAGTAAAGTCTCCACTATAGCTCTTAGAATTAGCAACTCGAAGTGGCATTGGGCAGGTTACATCACTCGTAGAACTGACAACTGATGGAAAAGTAAGGTTTTTGAGTGGCAACCCAGAACCTTACTTTAGTTCTTCTAGACTTCTAGAAGACGCAGCGTAGGCGTAGCGTAGCGGCTCCCAGCAGGTAGATAAATAAATAATAACGCCCAACAATCACAAACATAGATCTTGGACCCTGAATAGGATTCCTTGTGTCTAGTGTCAACCAAAAAAAAATCACAGGAAAAAATATGAATGACGAATTTGGTGGCAAACTTTAAAAATACAACCGAGAAGCTCCCCTTTGAAGTTGGTTGAAAAGGGATTCGTTGTCTTATACACGGTAAAAGCTTTTTAATCTGTTTTTAAACGATTATTACAGAAACGAATCGTAAAGATTTTTGCTGCATCAGGAAAATACGACCCTAGCTTAGTTTGAAGAGCGTCTAATCTGGTGAGTTGGAAAGAACGGGTTTAAATTTGTGTTTTTTTTTATCGCTCTAAAAATCATGTGCTTTTCTAAAATTTTCCTTGCAATACCATAATTTTCCAAATGAATTTTACTTACTACTACCCTATGGTGCGCATTGTGACTTGCCATATGAAAAGGGGGATTTCTCATTTTGAAGATAAACTCTTAATAATGATCGCAGGGATTTCATGATTTCCACTGTTGCAAACCTATTAAAACGAGACCTTGTGTACTGAGCAAATGGTGGTTTTGCATTGGGATGCAGAGATGCATTTGTGGTGGAATTAATCCTTGTTCTGCAAGTTGCGACGCGCGTATTGTTCTGTGAGTTTAGTCCAGTAGTAGGGTGACTATGAAAAATTAAAAGCAAAGAAAGTAATGTGTGTTTTTAAAAAGGCGTAAATTAAGGCCATAAAAGCCGGCTTGCATAATTTCACACTAAGAATATATATTAGAATTGTATTATTCAATTATTATTAATAAAGTTTTACCGTGCATTAGTTAGGCGAGTCAAGAATCGACTTGACTTATTGTAAACTTATTTTTTATGACAACAATCTAAACCCGATGGTTTAGATTGTTGTCATAAGAAATAAGCAATTCATATATTGCACTTCAAATTAAATTATTATCCTAAGCGTTTAATTACAAAGTGCTTATTGTCAAATATTATATAGCAAGCCCATTACAATATGTGAGTAGAAAAAAAAAGAAAAAAGTTCTTTTCCTCACTACTATTGCAAGCAATCCGATACAATGCAGAACATAAAACTCCGATCTGAAGCTTTGATTACACCTGTCAAGAAGAAGCTACAAGCGAGCGATAATCTTTAAAACAATTAACACCAGCCTCATCTTTTTCTTTTCTAGCTATTCTAACTGCACAGAGAAGCAATATTTTAACATATTGTCAATATGCTATCATACCCACTCCCATCTACCGACCGAGGCTAGACGATCTTGGACAGCAAGTGTTACCGTAGCAGCATCCGCTCACTGGGACTCCACGGGACTCAAACCTCACATGAAGAGTATGAGCTGGTCTAGGTAGACAATATGACATAATATAGTAACTAGTTGCGCCTCGCGGTTTCACCCGCGGATAAAAAGTATTTTAATTATTTACTCATCCCGCGGGAAAATTTCACTTTTTTGGGATAACATTTAGATGTTAATCTAGCATATAAGCAATCTTGGTACTGAATTTCATCCAAAACAATTCAGCCGTTTGAGCGTGAAGGAGTAACAAACATACACACATACACACAAACGCAAATACACATATACTAACTTTCGCCTTTATAATATTAGTGTGATTAGTGTGGTGTGCTATGATAGTGTGATTAGTGTGATATATTATGTCATGTAATTTTTTATAATAATAGATTGTAATTTTTTTCATCTGTCATAGTATGGATTCCTATAACACAATGTATAAATATTATTGTCGTCTTTGCTCTTTAATAAAATCCCGGAGCTTGTCATTTCTCAAGAAACACAATCTTATTATAAATCCTCTATAGCCGCAGAGAGGAATGGCGGGTTAAGGAATTATTTATACAGAAGCTCTTCAGTTAACTGAGCGAATAAACAAAGTGAAGGTACGTGTGTTTCATCATAATTATTTATTCAATTGAATTTAAATCCGATACATTAATCGACTGCCTCAGAATATCATAATACTATCACCAATATTATTACTAATCACATAAAAGTTGTTTGTGTTGCTTCAACGCCAAAATGGTACAATTGATCCGGATGAAATTTTGTACACAGATTGTTTTGACAACATGACCTTTTTAATATTAATATTTGGAGTGTAGAATAGAGAGTTTATCATCTATCTCTGAGTTTTCAAGATTTTAAATGAGCTTAAGATATTCAGGCCAAGTTTTTTTGTCTGACACATACATACTAATTTACTGATTTAATGGATGATTTAAATTTAGGTATTGACTCGAACAAATTAATGTCAGGCCACTTGTTCTCAAGGTTGTCTCAAAGAAATCTAATTGATGAATTATAATTAATTTTTAAGTATTTACGATGTGGTATTTCATTAAAGAGTTTATCTTGTTATAAAACCGTATACAGTTTCCCACGAATAAACCATTAACTTCCTGAAGTCTGAATATAGGTAGTTTCAGTTTATTTTGTTCCTAGTATTGAAGTTGTGAATGTAGCAACATCTGGGAAAAGAGCTAATGTTTTTGCAAGTGTACATCAAGTTTTTGTAAACGTATTGACTAGTTATTGTAAGAATATTTACCTCCTTAAATCGTTCCTTGCATGAGTCATGAGAGAGGAGGGAGGTAGATTCCGTATTTGGTTCTCAAAGTACACATATACGTAATGCTCGTATCACAGCACGAGATTTCATTTATAAAGTGATCAATTCATGACTTAAATCTCTGCTTGAGCACCGGTCAATGACTGAGCATCGTTCTGTAATACGGACTTAAGTTTTGCTTATTTTAAAGCTAGATAGTACTGTGTGAAATAACAACGAATCATCATATATTTATGTGACAACAATTGCTAGTTTCAAGTGAAATGGTGTCATCCTTTTTCACATACCATTGTCCGAAAAAATCAGCAATAAAACTATAAATTAACCGTCGTCCAATTGTGTTCGCGTGGTCGTTACTCAGATATTGTTCGTGGATTTATTGTTCCATTGTTGTCCGCTACCTGGATGCCGCGAGCTTGACGGTTGACGGGCCGTCGATAGGACGATGGTAACTGTTTGACTTTTTGGATTGTGAAATGGTTATTGTATGTACTACTTTGAAACTAAATACCACAACGATGAGGTTTTTTACTCCGCGTATTTTAATCTTCATGTTATCATATCATTTTACTAGGTGGTAGGACTTTACTGCAAAGTTCGTCTAGGTTGGTACCACCGCTTTGCCAGTTATTCTGCCAAGCAGTAGTGCGCAAGCACTGCTGTCTTCCGGTTTGAAGGGCACTGTAGCTAGTGAAATTACTGGGCAAATGAGACTTTATGATCTGATCTCACAGTTTAGTAATCTTATTACTAGATTGTGCTGATGTCTCTGGATGACGTGCGCAGTGCAGTGTCACGCGAACCTCTATACTTTAGAGTTCAGAGTGACACTGCAGCTGATATGGGCAGCCGTGTCGTTTAACATCAGGCGAACGGCTAGCTCGTCACGTCATTCCGTAACATAAAAAAAAAATCATAGTATAAATAATAATAAGTGCAAATTTATCTGTTTATTGAAAAATCGCGCCTTCGATACCTCGGCGCAGTGTGCCTCAGAGAATATCATAAATATGGTTCGGTTACTCGCACCCAGCATATAAACTTCCGAAGAGAAGCAATTTATCAAGAGCCAGAATGCAACGGGAAATCCTCGTAAATAAAATATGCAAAACGAATAAATTCGCTAGTTTTACACGCGAACAAACACTGCACTCTGAAATATACGGACATTGAATAATATGAAAAATTGTTCATAAATTGTCAAAAATATTAACAAAAACCATTTAGTCAGTAACAAACGAGCACTCAAAATGGGCTATAAAACAAGATTTTTGTTAAAACATGAATAAATCTGAAAAAAATATATAAACGCGTGTTCAAACTAATTCCACACGCAGTAGAATAAAAAAGTCGTAATAAATTATTAGTGGCGCTCCACGGTTTCACCCGCGGTTAAAAAATACTTTAATTATTTACTCATCTCACGGAAAATTTTCACTTTTCCGGGATAAAATGTAGCCTATATGTTAATCTAGTGTATAAGCTATCTTGGTACCGAATTTCATCCAAATCCATTCAGCCGTTTGAGCGTGAAGGAGTAACAAACATACACACATACAAACTTTCGCCTTTATAATATTAGTGTGATTATTGTATAGGGCGGTGCTCGGCCGATATCGAGCAATGATTTTTTTATTCTATTTAAAACATAAACGTCAAAATCTCTTACATAGGTGAAGGAAAATATCGTGACGAAAATGATGGATATAGATTGAACAATCGAAGACGTACATATTTTTTTGTCATCATTTTTTGCGCATGGTTGTTTAGAAGAAATTGCTCTCAATGATAATGTGTCTATTGATGATTTTTGATGTAAAGTTTCAATAAATGGAGGTTTGTCAACCGCACCGTTACCGAGACGTCACCAGAAAACGAGATGACGTACATGCATTTACTTGCATACTTGCATACCGCTTGTCTACTGCACGCCCAACACAGACGCCCGACGATGGGCACGCAGCGAACGGGCAAAGACAAGTAGCCATAGTTTTGTATGACCTTCTATATCTGTGCCGTCATCTCATTCTCGGGTGACGGTCTGGTGGGCAAGTAGACCACTGTGCAAAATAATTTCTTTACACGCTTGTTTCAATTCCAAATCTATCTAGCAATTAATACTATAATTCACACATAGCCTCTATGGTGTTTGGTTGAGCAGGTCGGAGCATAACTCGGAGGCGGTTCGATTCCCGCGGGAGAAGAGAAGTATTTGTGCACAGAAAAAATTGTGCAAATACTTGTTCTGAGTCTGGGTGTTGTAAGACCATAGTCCTCGTAGTTCCTGGGTCCCTGACACAAAGAATCTTAGTTAGAGTCCAGGATCTATGTATGTGATCGTTGGGCGTTATTTTCATTTCCATTATAATTATTTATTCAACTTTTACACCAATGATGATATAGAGTTTATTTTGCCATAATCCAATTTTGGTATAATTTAATACACTCCGTGGCCTAGACTAAGCAATTCATGAACACGAAACCTACATTTAACTGTACACAAACTTATCGAAGGACTTTGTTGTGATACATGACGTAAGTCTAGACCTTAAAGATGTAGCGATAGTACATGACTAGAAGTAATATAAACTGACATTCAAGACCACCGAACTGCTAAGTAAGTACCCCTTGAATATATGGTAATTGCTAACAAAAAGTTTTGATTTAGTTGCGGACTTACAAAAGTCCTACGTAATAAAGAATTCCTCTTAATTTCATAACGTAGAATGAGGCAACAAGAGAGAAAGAGGTATTGTTTGCTTTAAGCCTGGCTTCAGTACATGAGCTAACTTCATCTGGCTCTTTCTAAAATCAATGCAGAATTTACGATTTGATTTCGGTGAGCATTAATTCAAGCGTCCAAGCGAGAGTGATTCGATTTTCCCGTCCTTGAGTTTAGATTTTTGTGCCTCTAATGTGCGCTTCTGGGCTTTTGAGTGATGGATAATTTACATTTTTTTGCTTTCGGAATTTAAAAACATGTGTAGGTTTAAAAATAACCAAAATAAATCTTTGAAGTATTCCTTGTTATTAACTAGCGATGCCCCATAGATTTACCAGCGTGGTATATAATCACAATATGACACAAAAACCATGCAATTATATGGGATAAAATGTATATTTTATGTTACTCGGAAACCTATACACTGAATTTCATGCCTGCCTGTATGTATTGTGTGCTGGTTTGAAGTGCACTTTGGGTTGGCATGACACTGTCTCAGACTGACATACGCAGTCTAGTGGCATGCAAAATATGATTAAGAGTTTTGAGTAGAATCCAAACTGCAATGGGCAGAGTGGTGCTTAACATGAGCAAACAAATAGCTCATCAAGACATTAATTTAGATACATAAAAAAAGGGTTAATCTACCTCTCACGGCATATTAGTTGTAAAATCTACTGTAGTAATTACCTAGTCATTAATTTCCTTTCAACCTGTAAATTGGCTATCGATATCCCCGAAGGTCACGAGAGGTCCAACCGACTAAGGTCAATTACCCGAAGCATAATAAATTTCACTAACAATAGGTTTATACCTATCAGAACATATTGCTTGCCAACGTTTTAGTAACTGGTATATTATAATTGTGTTGTAGTAGGTTTGGGTTTATTTTTATTTTGTATTTAGCTGACTCAACATATGTTTCTACTCCTCGGTACATTAAAATCTTCTGCGATCACAAAAGCACCTGCCGGACGTGGTGGTGGCACACCTAATATTTGATAGAGCAAAAAAATAATATCGAAAGAGCAGGTTATTTTGATACTCTGGACCAAATGATCCATAGTTCAAGCACCGCTAAAGTATTATTAAATCTTTATTGTCTGTGGTATTAAAAACTTTTCTGATAGAATTTTGTTCTATGTAAACATTTAAGATTTCTTAATACTCTTATGAATACGATGAAAATATAGTTCGTAGATATATTTATTATTATTTATAACCATAACTAATATTCTATATTAATATTCAATAACTTTATCTAAAGTCTGGGTTTATTGGGTCCAAGTTTAATTTATTTTCAATGTATTTTGGACAGATATGTCTATATTATCTCGAAACTTGATTTAAACGTAGCTTGATTAACCCATTTAATTAGTGAGGTTTGTGTAGGAACGCCATCTAACGCAGTAGAAATAGGTCGTGATGCAAAAACCAAAAACCTCGTATTCAAAGCATGTCTCCACATCATTCTCCTCATGCCTCCGAGTGTAACGGCTCAAAAGAATTGTCAAACCCGACCGATTGATTGGACGGACCTTGAAGGGTACTTTCCCGAACAAAGGGATCGAGAGCAAATAGAAATCAGGAGGTTTCTCCAGCGCCAGGTATATTTTCAATGTGAAATTTGTCGATAAACAAACCACAATAGCTTCGGATCCGACGAGTCGAATACTAATATATTAACGTGCGTTTCCAATGTTGGGCTGGTTGCGGTATTTTTCACGTGTAAGAAAGACAAGAAAGAAAAAACTCGTACGTGCACATACGTCATCAGCTGGAAGTCTACTGCTGAACATGGCTGTTAAAACGCTTATCATAGTTGGAATTTGCTTTAATCACCAACCACGCTTAGGTGTTTTGGCAAGAAAACGAAAAAGATCTCGTCACCGCATTGTATTATTTACTTGTGTTATTTTTAGTGTTAGTAAATAAAATTAGTGGCATTTTAATCGTTAAGTGCTGGATTACAAGCTTGAGTATGGGAAAGTGGTATAATGATGGTGAAACGCTTATTTTCGTGTTTTTTCCAAAAGACCATAGAAGCTTCTGTTAAAGTTGCTACCGCTTTACAAGGAGACTTTGAATAGACTATGACTTGACTTGTGACTTGATGACTTGGACTGTGACATATATTTGCGTGAAATATCATTAACTTGATAAATTATCAATTACTTGACACTGGCTAAATACACAAAAGTGTAGAGCCAAAAGATACAAAAAAAAAGATGCAGTTTGGTAAGTCGTAAGTAAGATTTTGCAAGATAAGATTTTTGTAAGAAAAGCTGTTACCTATTTCCTGGCTATTCCCTTAGCCGGCTCTTATGGCATCCACGGGCAGAGATGGTTTGATCCTATTCCCACAACACCATACACATACACACATACACGGCAAACAATTGGTATTACACGTTCAAAAATACTGATTTAGTTGATAAAACTCGCTGATGAGTGAGACTTTCAACCAATCACGGTAGCTGCTCACAATAATCATAATTTTGCGAGGGATTTCAGCGCGGGAAATTTTAACAGCAGTCGAATTCAGATGATCGACAGAAATGTCTAGACATATTGTAATAGCTGCTTAGTTGTCGATCGGTGTAAAATATTAAAAAAGAAGAATATTGTTTTGTATGCTACTATATAACATTTTGTAAAAAGTTGCCGTGTCCAAACTTAATTGAAGGGGTGAGAATAAAAAGGGTTTAACTGATTTTTTTCACAAAATGACTAATGGGTGTCGTTGGATTCAGCGTGAAATTACCTACAATAATACATTCTCAAAATACCGAAATGAGGCTTAAATCTCGAGATTTTGAGTCTAAAAAAGGTTTATCTGTCACAGGAATACAGTTCACTTAGCATAAAAAAATTATTATATTATATTTTTACAGTAATTGTATGAATTAGTGCTATATTGAGTATTTTAAAATAGAATGAATACATTTTCAAGCAATTAAAACTTACACAAACCTTTTCTATTACTCTACATTAAAATGAAACCGTTGAAGTTTAAAGTCAATTTTCAGCCCTTCAATTTCGTGACGGGGTTTCTTGCTAGTATAACGGCTCAAAATGCCGCGTGTCAACGGAAACAGTGTCAGGGATCCTGTGGTCTCACGGCGTATCCGAATTCACACGGACCCTATATACAATTACATTCGTTTGGACCTGCGAGTAATACAATAAAAACGTTCTCGGTAATGATGATTCGATTTTGTACTCCACAATTTTCACCCTTTTGTTTCTGAAAGCTGCTGAAATATTACTCCTTCTATGAATTTTCTTTTAGAATATCATTGTTTAAAATCGTTTAATATTAGTAAGGATTGCCTATTGTTATCTCACGTGTGATTCATGAGCAAATGTTAAAACATTTTCTATTCCAGTTTTCAGTAAATTATATTATACTCAGATTTATTTACATAAATATTACGTCGTATTTATGTAGTGAGTTGTTGCTAGGCTGTACGACAAAAATATATTTCAAGCGAATGAAAATTATTACATAATATAAAATCCAATTCAGGACGAAAAAAACATAAGTAAAAAGATAGGAGTACGACGTTTTCAATTTATTATACGGAATTAGCAAGTTGAAATGCCAATGGGTAGGCCACATTGCTCATGGGACTGACAAACTATGAGAAAGAAAGGTCTCACAAGGTGGACCGACGACCTCGGGATCACAGAACTTTGATGGCAATACAACAGAAAAATATTTCATTCATAATTTGAAATTTTTCATAGTAACTATGCACATAAACTGCGTATTGAAACTATAAAATCCATAAAAAATGTGTTTCTTTTGGTTGCAATCAAGTAACGTGATCGACAAGCTGTTCAGAACCGCGGGGAGTCAATGGATTTAGGAGGCAAGTAGCCACTAAAGGTGGCGCTATGTGGGGGGGGGGGTGTAGGCCTACGTTCAGCGTGGATCTTTTCAGCTGTTGATGATTACAACGATGTATAGGTAGAAAGATAGGAAGTACGACGTTTTCCTAGTTAGTTTGACAGTCGCACCAGCTATATATGTGCCATACTTGTAATATTATATGTTGTGCAAGTTATGTATGAAAGCAATCGCTTTCACAACGGTAATGGAATATAATCTGAGAAAACCGACATAATCAATAAACATTTGAGGACATTATGTAGCATTCACCAACCCGCACTTGGCTAGCATCGTGGATTATGACCTCTATTTTTTCCCTGTCGGAGAAAGTGCAAGCTATTTTTTTCATCTAATTTGTCTAGCTTTTGGCCATGCTCTTATTATGTTTCCTTATTACTATCATTATTATTATTACGCTCTCACCGGATGGGAAGTGATGATGCGATTGAAGGTGTCGCTTGCTCGCCAAGTAAATACCTATTTACTCTTTTATTGCATCAACTTATTATAAGATATAGATAGAGATAGATATAATAATATTAGCCCAACAATCACATACATGTGATCATGGACCCTATCTAGGATTCCCTGTTTATAGGGACCCAGGAACTACGAGGACCATAGTCCCACAACACTCAGACTCAGAACAAGTATTTATGCTTTTTCTGTGCACAAATACATGTGCTGTCACGGGAATCGAACGTGCCACCTCTGGGTTATGAGCCGACCTGCTCAACCACCGCACCACAGAAGCTGTCAATAATAGTGAGTACCTGCTAATAGTGACTTCTACAGCTGATGTACCAGAAAGGCATAAATGAAATAAAAGCCTTACAGGATAGCTAAAATCGAATCATTGTTCAATTGCCGAGTCTCTCTAGCTCTAACTAGGGCACAGGCTCCATTTCCTAAAAGGTAAAGTATATTTCTATGTTTTTTTTTGTAAATAAAGACAATAAAGTCGAAGTTCAACAATAATTACATAAGTTAGATACAATTATTGTACTGTACCTGCTTTGTTTGGAAATGTTCGCAACCTGTAAAGTTACCCGAGCACGTTTTGATACCTCAATAAAACTCCACTTTTCAGATAAATTGCCTCGTAAATATATTTGTTTTAGCGCACGCTGCAATACCGAACGAAGTTATTTTGATTGCTGGGGTATTTTCAATTAATTCCATTACTGTATCAATTGATGAATTCTAGGGATTTCTGTCAATGTCACATTTCACTATAGGTTAGGTCAAGAGTTTGTTGATCTTTAACTAAACACTTTATTTTATCTTCTTACTGGCTGAGTGGCTGTTACTAGCGACTTAGGTTGCATGCATGAATGTAACTGGCCCAATAGCTCAGTTGGTATTAACCCTGCCTTCTGAACTGTGGGTTGTGGGTTCGATTCCCACCTTGGACAAACATTTGTGTGATGAACATAGGTGTTTGTTCTGTGTCTGGGTGTTGTATTGTATTCTATGTATGTATTTACAAAAAAAAGTATCTAAGTATTGTATCAGTTATCTGGTTTTCCTGTAGTACAAGCTTTGCTTAGTTTGGGGCTAGATGACGTGTGTAAATAGACGTGCTACACAGTCAACCACTATATCAATTAACATCAAGTAAAATGTGGTAAAAGATAAGCATAAATCATCTAATAAAAAGTGGTTTTCTCATAATGCGCTTACTAACGAACAGAATGATTTTTTTACTAATACAGAATAGATAGAAAACAATAGAATTGGTTAAACGCTTTGATTCATTATTGAATTAAAAAAATGATTGTCTATAAAATCAGTTTACGGACGATACTTTTACGTAATAAAGTCATAGGAAAAAGCATCTCTCGTGCCTCTCTATCGCTTGTTCTCTGCTCTCGCTTGCACGCCCGGCTCAGGCGGAATGTGACTATTTCTTGTGTGTGCAACTGGCGTTCGTCGGTTTATAAGACATCACGCCAAAAATCTTATAATCTACGTATATATATACATATATATATACAGATTATAAGATTTTGATATTAAGATTTTACAGATTATAATCTACGTATATATATACATATATATATACAGATTATAAGATTTTAATGATTTTTTAAATATATAAAAGAAAGTCGTGTTAGTTACACTGTCCTCTTATACTCAAGAACAGATGAAACGATTTGGCTGAAAATTGGTGGGGAGCTTAGAACCAGGAGACGGACATAGAGCACTTTTTATCCCGTTTGATCTCGTTTTACTAATTCACGCGTGCGAAGTCGGGGCGAGTCAAGTAATGTATCGACTAAAAACAATAAAACTTACCTTCCAACCAGCAATAAATTTCAATCTGAGGTCGTCACATTGTCTAAATCTCGTCGTATTCATAGTCGAGTTAAGGTCCCGTATCGCCGGCTCCCGAGTCGGATGTGTACCGCGGCGATATGCACACGGCCGTGATTGATGACGTTGAGCCGCACGCCCGCGACGCTAATGTTTCACCAAACGAATAATAGAAATCTAAATTCGAATTCAATGTTTACGGTTTTGTGATTAATGAACATGAAGATTGATATTGTTGAAGAAAACGTGTGCATTATTGAATTTTGATATTTTTAGTAGCTGTTCATTGACAGCCTGTGTGTGGTAGTTGAACAGGTCGACTTATAATCTGGATCCGGTGGGTTCGATTCTTATGGCAGGAAAAGTATTAGTGCACAGGAAAAAAGTGCAAATATTGTTCTGAGTCTAGGTGTTGTGGGACCATGGTTCTTGTAGTTCCTGGGTCCCTAGACACAGGGAATCCTAGTTAGGGTCCAGGATGTGTGTATGTGATCGTTGGGCGTTATTATAATTATTGGCCGTTTGGTATTGTCAGATTGGGTGCACGGGGAAAAATTATTTGTATTCCCATTTAAAAAAAATCTTTTTGAAACGTCAGATGGGGACAAATGGCTGTGGGGAAAAACAATATTGAATAACGAAATTATAGTAATATAAAAAGAAAACAAGTATTTTAATGGAGTAATTAATTTAAATTCAATTTCTTTGAAAATTTAACAGAACACCTTTTAGTCAAAACAAACATAACAATGCGCATTCAAAAAGTCCCTACTTTTGTTTCGGCCCAAACAAATCAATAAGCAAAGAGACTAAGAATAAAGGAACCATTCAAGTCAAATACGGGACGAGAATCCTGTCAAAAGAAAATACAGTAAGGAAACGTCGAGACTTTGTGGAGCAACGTGAGCTTGCACCGAGTGCGAGCGCGCATGCGCCGCATACAGCACTCAAAGCGCCGCGTGCCACCGGAGCGAGCAGTGCCCGCCCGACTCTGGATAGAGGCCTCTACGCTCCCGCAGTTTAAAATTCGAATGCGCGTTCGAAACTTTTAAAATGAGAAAGAGAAATATTTGATCGTTTTCTCAGTAGCCAGTGTTGGTTTTTGTAGTGAGCGATGAGTCGCGGAACAGTGGTGATCCAGTGGTCAATCATGTTGTTGTTTTTTGGAATTTCAGTGCTGTTTCGGTTTACGGATTCTGTTGGTAAGTTTTTATTCACAATCTTATAGTCTAATAAATAGATGTTTTATTTGAAATTTACAATTACACAAAACGTTAAGTGATACTAGGTATTATTTCTATATCCTAACTAGATATTTGAGGAATATACTGCTATATCCGAGCAATATATTCGCCAAATATCGACTACTATTATTATTAAGCTATGTCGTTTCAAATAACAAAGAAAAATGTTATTTTATATCGCACTATATTTATTTTATATGTACACCCTAAATTAAAACACTGATCGTATTACTGGTTTACGATAAACCATAATCAGTTATTTATAGTAAGAGTACAGTGTCTGGTTTATCTGTACTATATTTCAACTTATGTAAGAAATGTTAATCATACTCATTAAATTAAATGTATTCATTTATATATAATCTTATGAAAAGAAAAGCGTCTGTGGTTTGGCGGCTGAGCAGGTCAGCCCATAGCCCGAAGTATTAGGGTTCAATTCTCACGACAGGACAAGAATTAGTACACAGAAAAAAATCGCAAGTACTCGGTCTGTGTCTGGGTGTTGTGGAACCATGGTCCTCGTAGTTACTGGGTCCTTATATAATAGGGAATCATATTGTGGATCCATGTATCGTTGAACGTACTGGGAATTTTTGTTACGGTCCACGATCTATGTATGTGGTCGTGGAACATATTTATTAAGTTAGCTGTTTCGTGACTTAAAAATGTTTCTAAAAACTTAATTTGAACTACTACAAACATTTTTAAAACAAAAATAACCAAATTGGTGGAACTGTTCTTAAGTGATACGCTTACTAACGAATAGCTGTTTTTTATTATACAGATTTATTTAGATACAATGTATTTAGGTTTAATGCTAAGAACTGATAACAGCTCTCCACTACACTAATATAATTTTGGGTAATATTAACCAAAATAATGTCAGCTATTAAAAATAAATCAATATAGAAACATTACAGCTATCACGACCCATTCATAATTTAACTGGCTTCCAGTTCGGGCGTTAAGTAACCTAATTAAATCTAATTAAACACTTCTTAAGTAAATTAATAAATTTTCAGAACAAACAGCGTACTCTTGCTTGTTCAACATTAAAATAAAATGAATCTTATTTGTGAATCCATAGAATTGATTAAAAGTTTTCCTATCTTACAGCCTGATGTAATTGATTATAATAAGATTTGTGCTTAAGCAAGTTAGCCAGAAGGTATGACACCAGCTATTTTTTTTTTTTCATTTTAATTTTCTGTATCTTTGTACTGTTTCTGAGTTTTTTTGTTGTATGGAATGAATGACGTGACGAGCTAACCGTTTTGTTTGCTGAGCGTTAGCGTGAGATAAACGACACGTTTGTCCATATCAGTTGCAGTGTCACTCAGAACTCTAAAGTATAGAGTTTCGCGTGACACTATGCACGCTATCCTACCACCTAAGTAAGGAGTATTGGGTAATCAATAATTAAATAGCATTTCTTAATTGTCTTTTTTTTACTAGATGGGCTTTCGTTTCCCAATATTTACAACACATTCATCAGATATCTTATTCACGCAGTACAAGCTTTTTCCAACATCAGTTATATCTCCATTGTTGCGGACAGGGTATGGGGATAAATGGGAGTCATTTTTCATTACATTGTTCAAATGACTCCATTATCCCAACTCGGGCAGTGGGGAATACGGGAATACACCGGGAAAACTTTTTAGTGTACTATCGTAACTATAACTTTGTTCAACTCTCCGTATAGAGTTAATAGGATTGGATCGATACTTCATTTTTTTCTGGGTTCGTCTAGGTAGGTACTGCATATATTCTGCTGCTAAGCAGTAGTACGCCAGTGCATGAATAGAAATAATTATATTACTTATGCGCTTGTACAGTGCTAGTCTCAAGATGCCGTGCGTAACGCAGTATTATACAAAACTTTATAATTTTATAACGTTTTCAAAAGACAGTGACGTGGTTTCTTATAGGTCGACCGCATTGTCATAACACCAGAAGAAATGTGGTCAAACGCAAGCATATCCAGTATAAAACATTAAAAATTTCAAGGAGGACTAAATATTTTTTCGATTTTGTAATGGAAATAAGATCAGTGCTACTCCAAACTCTTTAGCATTAAGAAACGTGAAGTTTTTGCCATTATGCTAAATCTTAAATTCAAAACTAAAAGCTGTGTGTAGTAGTATTATCTAAATAAATTAATAATCTAAAGCTATGTGTAGCTATGTGTATAATCTTAAACTATACACTCAATAAATTAGGAATAAAACGTGTTACCAAAGTAAACATTTTATGTAAAGTAAAATGAAAATATTTTCAACATTTAACTATAATTGGAGTAAGAGTTTTGGTATTACTTAAAATTAAAATAAAAGAACAAAATTAAAGCAATACATTGTCGGATATTAACACTGAATAAAAATAATTTCACTGAATAAATTAATACCGAGCAAAATATTCCTGACACGACGCGAGCGGTCGAAAATAATTGAAACGACATTAAGGAACAAAATGGTTGTTAAGCCCTGCAAATGACGTGCCAATTTAAAGTGATTTCATTTCATTTGTTTGTTAACATCATTTTGTAAACAAAATGTTTGTTATCGCTGCGTTTGAAATAATATTTTGTTTTCATGTTGTTCAATGGACTTTTGACCTTTGAAGTTGACTGTAATTATCCGTGTTTTCAAATAACACTGTGAAGGATTTAGCGATATTTTCTGTTTATTTAACACTGTAAATTCAAATGTATAGATAAGATTCAAGAAGTCAAATCAAAGTATATGATAGAAACATTAGATTACGTTAAAATACTCATTTCAAATCTATTTATAAAGGTATTGACAGCCTCTGTGGTGTGGTGGTTGTGGAGGTCGGCCCATAACCCGGAGGTAGCGGGTTAGATTTCCGCGGCAGCATAAGTATTTATGTACAGAAAAAAATAAGCGCAAATACTTGTTCTGAGTCTGGGTATTGTGGGACTATGGTCCTCGTAGTTATTGGGTTCGTAGACACAGGGAATCCTGGTTAGGGTCCAGGATCTATGTATGTGATCGTTGGGCGTTGTTATTATTATTATTTTTACTGTATTGTTATTCCACAATATAATTTAGAGATTCGGAGATGCATGCTCCGAATACCACTCAAGAAAAAACAAATCAAGCTTTCTTGTAAATCTGTAAAACACTTACGAATCACAATGGGGTTTACTATTGTACTGCTAAACTTGATCAATCTACTGATCGAGCACTAATCTAGTATGTACAGTCTAAACAACTATAAGTACTCATATTTTTTCAATTAAATTATCCCTCAAACTTTTCTCTTATTCTTGCCCCGATTCGATCAAACGAATGATGAATATTCAATCGAGATGGACAGGACTCAATTTAATCGAATAGAGAGACTTTCTGAGTTCTTTGCTAACTTTATTCTTACTTCCATGTAATTGAGTTGTTTTCGGACCTCAATTTTCTCCATTTCCAGAAGATGTGAGTCTTTCCCGAGTTTTTGGAGTATCAATTAGGTAATAATTTGGTCAGCGCAGTCGATTGAAGCAGTGTCTCGAGTAGAAGGATATTGGAAGACTCTGTAAGTGGGCTCAAGGAAAGGAAAAAAAATGTATATTTAAGTTAACTGTAGCCAAGTTAAGGATTTCTTGTAGTATCAATTACGAAGTAATTCAGTCGGAGACTGGTCAAAATAAATATAACGAATGCTCTTGAGTGATTGATTAAAGTGAAGTGAGTCAAAGGGGTCAAGCGAAAGGTTTCTTTCTTCAGAGTTTCTGAAAATAAGGACATTTTTTACATTGAGGGCGTATGAAGTTGATTGAAAAAAGCTTCTTCCATGTCAGAAGATGAGAAAGCTAAAATTTGTCGCATAAATGTATTAGTTGCACTTGTAGTAAACTGTTTGGGCCAAAACACATCTAAGATTACAAATCACGCTTAAAAAAAAAAACAAAACAATTATATGTTTCTATTACATTACACTATAATATTATAAAGGCGAAAATTTGTATGCGTGTATGTGTGTATGTTTGTTACTCCTTCACCTTCAAACGGCTGAATGGATTTGAATGACATTCGGTGCAAACACAGCTTATACACTGGATTAAAATATAGGCTACATTTTATCCCGGAAAAGTGAAACGTTCCCGGGGGATGAGCGTATAATTGAAATACTTTTTATCCGCGGGTCACACTGCGGGGCGCAACTAGTGATACATAAATACCACATACTAAAAGAAGCAAAGGACAAGTCAAATAAAAATCTTTGTATATATTTCAATATATCACCTCAAACTTTGCTCGACTCTAGTAATTTTAGCCTAAACCTTTTCCTCAAAAAGAATAAAAGCAAGACACCGCACGATATACTGCACTGATAGGCGTCGTCTAAAGCGCGCCGTTTAGGAGTGAAACGGCCCCCTTTAGCTCGGGGCGAGAAATTTCATATCCTCTCGAGAAAAACTCGACGTCGTGTGACGGTTGGTACCCACTGAGTCTATAGTTTTGGAGAAGTGCTGAAAAAAATTATAATTTTAGATAATACAAATCAATGGTATGGCAAAAATTATTTGTGCACGTCAGTTGGGTGATATAAAACTGTAGCCATCACACAGGTCGTGCGGACGACAAGCTATTTTTAAAATAAAAAAATTGCTCTTTGTTGTGAAGAGATCAGTCGTCAACAGTACCGATAAATAATACTTAAGATTTTTTTATTGTCGCCCCACTTAAAATAAACTAAAACTAACTGAGGTTTTGAAGGGAAAACGAAAAAGATCGCGTCTCCACGTGGTATTATTTTCCAAAACTTGTGTAATTTTCAGTGTTAGTGCATAAAATTGGTGGCATTTCATTCATTAAGTGCTGGATTACAGGCATGAGTGTGGGAAAGTGGTATAATGATGGTGAAACGTTTATTAAAACGTTGTAAGTTGGAATTCTAATTTCATATTAATTTTATTTTAGAAACATTTTTTTTTTCAATATTAGTAATTTGTTTCTTGATTACAGTAATATTTTCATCGCATTTGCACCTTTATTGTCATGGATACGTAAAAAATTTGGGTAATAATTATAGAATATGAGTAACGGCGTGGCAGCAACTGCACGAAACACCGTTTTACGGTGTGAACAGTACAAACGCATGCACTAAAATGTATCAATTTGCCCGCTTCCGCTCTGGAAATTTCAACCTGAAATATGAACTTTGTGGTCGTACGAAAACTGCGGTCAACAATGACAAATTAAAGGTAATTTTCGAAGTTGATGACACTCAATCTACGACTGAAATAGCAGCAACTTTCGAAGTTAGCATCAAAACAATGGTCGTCCATTTTCGTCAAATTGACAAAGTATTAAAGCTTGAGAAATAGGTGCCCTATGAACTCAATAATCGCCAGCGCAAATTACGTGTCAGGACCTGCCTTGAACTACTCAACAAGCACACAAACGATGGAAAATTGAACCTCTTGGCCTACAGAGTAACTTTTTACAGAATTTGGATAACTTATTGGCGGGAAAAATATTTAATACCCAAGAGGCGGTGCAAAATGTCTTTGGACAATTTGTTGCATCCCGCCCAGCTCATTTCTTCAAGAAAGGTATCAATAAACTGCTGCTGCATTGGCAATGACACAAAGATTGCATGGGTAGATTAGTAAAATAAAAACGAGTGTGCTTTAGACCACACGACTGAAGTAAAACTTTAGTTTAGCGCCATCTATCAGCCGGTATAACTTTGTTTTTGCTTTGTTAATGTCGCCATCTAGACAATAACTGTAAAATGTCATTTTACCAGACATAGCAACATAACTATTTTTAACTTCGTTATGTTGACAATTGAGATCTACGTGAACCAACTACAATTTACGTTCGCCTCACATTTACCAGCTTACTCCCGAAGTCAAGCGTGCGTAAAGAAGTTTTGCTTCAATAAAATATATAGAAAACAATACGGTAACTTACCATCAAGACTATGTAATAATAATAATAATGCCCAGCGATCACAAACATAGATCCTGGACCCTAACTAGGATTCCCCGTGTCTAGGGACCCAGGAACTACGAGGACTATGGTCCCACAATATCCAGACACAGAACAAGTATTTGCGCTTTTTATTTCTGTGCACAATAAATGCTTAAAATAAGCGTTTCATCATCTTCTTCTTCTTCATCTTCATTTCAGGCAGTCATGGTCTACTGAACTATATGCCTTGCTCCGTGGGTCACAGTCCTAAGACTCAACGTCGTTTAAATGAAGAGGATTTTTTCCGCCAATTTCATATCTTTAATCTGATTTTATGTTATCTTAACGCACCATCTGATCTCGGATTTTTAAGTGGCGTTCGATAGGGAGCAGAATTTTGAATATTATTAAGGAAATTGCTTAACATTGGTTTGAAATTGTTCTTTTTATGATCAAACAATTGTTATAAAATGCTTTTAGATACAACAATTAATTTAAAACTGAAAATAAAGTAATACATACATTAGAATATATCATTAAATTATTTAATATAACAACCCACATGACCAAGTCTCAGCTAAGCCGGACAGGTTTAAAAGGTAAATTTCTTATTTTTCCTTTTGGTTTTGGCTCCACGCTTTTGTGTATTTAGCCAGTGTTGACTGGCCCGATAGCTTAGTTGGTAGTAACCCTGCCTTCTAAACTGTGGGTTGTGGGTTCGATTCCCACCCAGGACAAACATTTGTGTGATGAACATAGGTGTTTGTTCTGTGTCTGGGTGTTTATATTGTATTCTATGTACCTATGTATTTACAAACAAAAAGTATCTAAGTATTGTATCTGGTTCCCATAGTGGTTCCCATTCTGGCTTTGCTTAGTTTGGGGCTAGATGGCGTTGTGTGAGATGTCCACACATATTATTATTATTATTATTATTTAGTGTAAAGTAATTGATAATTTCTCAAGTTAATTAATATGTGTCATGTCAAGTCACAGTTCAAGTCATAATCTAGTCTAGTCAAGTCATACTCCTAGTAAAGTGGTGGCAACTTTACCAGAAGTTTCTATGGAGTTTTGGAAACAACACGAAAAGAAACATTCACCATCATTTGTAGCACTTTCCCACACTCATGCCTGTAATCCAGCACTTAACGAATAAAATACCACCAAAATATTTATGAACTAAAACTAAAAATTACACAAGTTTTGGAAAATAATACAATGCGGTGACTAGATCTTTTTTGTCTTCTTCCAAAAAAAAAAAAGTAAATTTATTTTTAGATACAATTATTAATTATAGCGGTAGTCAATTGTTTTATCAGCGTTGTGATAAACGCTCAAATGAGTTTCGATCTTCAGTGGTAAAGTTATTTCAATGATATCTACACAAACACGGCTGTTCAGCATGACGACGTCTCCGCTTGATTTCACTAAACGATTCATGACGCAAACTTGGACGGAGGCGCGTTCACACTCAATGATCCGCGTGAATATACGACGACGTGACAACGCCACATCGTAATTTATATGACAGGGTAAGGTGGCTTAATATGGATCGAGATTAGATTTAACATTAAGATAATAATTTTGGTACCAATTACCCATTTTGGCTCCGCGCCCGTTGACGCTGTAAAGGTCGGTAGAGAGTAACAGTATTAGCTCGTTCAAGAACAATATTGTGCTCGTGAATACTAGGCCTAGAGGCGTATACTGCGATATATCTACATTTATCTATTTCGCCATCTATATACTAGTCTATGGAGTTATAGAGTCCATATATTATAACTTTATATAAAAAATAAGTAATTCTTGTTATTTATAAACTTAGTAAATACATTTCAGTATTAAATTTATAAAACCCCTGTTTGAAACTTGTTATAGACAAGGTAAATACTTGATGGGACTCAAAAAATCCATTATTTTTGTCATAAATTGAGGCGAGTTTGATAAATGTCATTTCCATATTAAATGAGAAATTCAGGAAAATCATCATTCTCGCTGGTGATTGAACATGAATTTGTTAACAGGTGTAAATTACAAAGTTAGAATGTCAAGGGGCTCAGGTACATTTTATTATTCAAGATGGCGCGCCGATGTTTTTGAGTTTTGTGTTTATTTATTTTGTAAATGAAATTTAAAATGGGTTTATATCGGCCGTTGATCTTCCGAATAATAAATACATAAATAAATATACTAGAGCTACAAGTAATAATTTTAAATGTTCTAAAAGAAGTTTTTGTTTTATACATAAATGAATAAACTATATAGAATTAATGAATTATTTATTACAATGTGTACAAATAGGTCTTAAAAATATCTAATATTAGCTCAACAGAGTCAACAGAACGTTCGGAACGGATATCTAAAACATTTCTTAATTGCTTAATTAATATGACATCATAGCTGCCAACTACGGCTCAAGTAAGTACCTACCTATATGAGTAGTGAATGGCCCGATAGCTCAGTTGGTACTAACCCTGCCTTCTGAACTGCAGGCTGTGGGTTCGATAGATAGTTGAACTCTTTATTGTACACACCAAATAATAAAAAAAATACAAAGAAAATAAAAAACAATTAATTATATAAAGTGTAACAATGGGCGACCTTATCGCTAAAAGCGATCTCTTCCAGGCCACCTTTGAATGGAGAGAATTTGACGAAGTGGTAAAGGACGGGGTGCACATAACTATTTCGTTCATATAAAGGACATAATTACAATTATAATACTTAACTTCTTAAAATATAGAAGAGATATATATAAATATAGATATATATATATATATGCGGCTAGATGGCACGGTGTGTGTTTTTTTTTATAATATTGAATGACATGACCGTTTCCGTGGCAGTTTCACTAGGAACTCTAAAAGTATAGAGTTTCGCGTGACGCTGCACTGCGCATGTCATCCTGAGACATCAGCACAATCTAGTAAGATTACTAGACTGTGAGATCAGATCATAAAGTCTTATTTGCCCAGTAATTTCACTAGCTACAGTGCCCTTCAAACCGGAACACAGCAGTGCTTGCGCGCTACTGCTTGGCGGCAAAATAACTGGCAAAGCGGTGGTACTTACCTAGACGGACATTTAAGAAAAGTCCTACCACCAAGTAAATGTTCACAATATTTATTTATTATTTTATCTGAGTAATGGAACCAACATGTACCTACTTCATCATTCAAGACCCCGTTGACTACTAACACAACTCGCTATGTTCTAAATAAAACGTTTTATTTTTCTTAAAAAACAATACCGGTGAAAGTCATAGTCATTGCTCCATAAATCATAATGACATCTTGGAGGAGCTAAAATTTCCCGAGCACAGTTTCCGGCGAATGAGAGGACATTTTTTACGTCTCCCGCTCAAACGATGAAATGAACAAAATATTTTTCCGCTCTTCATCAATGACAAAGGAATATTTTGCATTATGGAAAAAGCTACGTGGAAAATACACATTGCTTTTTTAGCTTTTGAATGTAGCCATTATTTTGTGATATTTTATTTATTTCGTACTAAAATGGATCTACATATTTTTTTTATGTGCAAATTAAAAATTTCCTTGCCATAATAATTTCTACAAAGTTGCCTGTCTAAAAAAGTAACAATTTTATTTAGTATTTCACTATTTTTGAATTTATGTAAAAACTATTGAACGGATCTTAATAAAATTTGGAATGCATATAGCTTATACGCTGGATTTACACGTAGGATGCTTTTTATCCAGAGATAAAACCGTGGGGCACAACTAGTTATTGTATAATTGCGAATAAAAAATGATAAAAAAATTAATATAAAATTTGGTAGCTAGTTAATAGCTACCTAGTTTCAGTATAAACTTAAAATTTGGTATTTCAAGAGACTCATAAAGTCTACAATAATAGTAATACAATTTCTAATTAACAGCCAGCGATTATACTCTACTCTCAGGAACTACGAGAATGGTCTCACAACACCCAGACTCAAAACAAGTAATTGCGTTTTTTTTCTATGCACAAATATTTGTCCTGCCGTGGGAATCGACTTGCTCAACCACCATAACACAGAGGTGTTAGTGATAAGTTTAGTTCCTGTATAAGTAGAGAAAAGTTGAGTAATTCAATTTCTAAACCAATAACATTTTAATCCATTTATAAAACTGACAATCACTAACGCTCCAATTCCGAATGCCAACACATTCAAATAGACAGAACCCTGAACAAACGAGTTGGTTACGTAACGAATCAAAAAAGAAACCACTTTAACCCTTCTTTTTTGATACCGCGGAGTTCGGACTCCGGGGACGCTTTGCAAACAGTGTGCAGGAAAAAGCGCTGAGAAAACTGACGTTGTGGAAAAAGATACAATAGCTTAGCTCAGGAATTATTTACACCGATAGGATTAATGTAGGGGCTGGACTAACTCGACAACGGAGGTGCACATCGAGTCTAAGCAGCTTGTTCTTTAGCCCCCTTAATGGATCAAATAGAAAACTTCTTTATGGCTACCACACATTAAAAACATTATAGGACAATGGATGCCCTTATCAATATAAGTGATTTTTTCCATGCACCCTTGGAATATACAAAATAAACTGCTTCCAATGTGTTTCGTATTCATATAACTAAACGCAATTTCTTTTTTTTTGTACCCGATGTTCAGTCACTCACGAGCGCAGTAGCGAAACGCAGTCGAGTTCCGACTGTCATGCACCGCGGACTCGTCAATTTTGGAGCTTGAGCAATTTTCTCGTGTGTGTGTGTAACCCTGCCATCGCACGCGCCCCCTATCAGTCGATATATCTACAAATCGAATCATCTGAACTACTACGCGTGTGTTAGTGCCCCTCAAAGCGTGAATCTCTGGATCTAGCTGGTGAACATCGAAGGTGGAACCTCAGCGAGTGCTGGAGCAGTCCAAGGTACGTGTGTGCATTGTATTCGCTACAGCCTATGTCGAGTTTTTGAACATCGTCCTTTTCGAAATCGTATTGTCCCAGTGTAAGCAGAAAGCCACCCGCTATTTCGGTTAGTTTGGTGCGTATGCTACATTTTAATGGTGCCGAAACCAGGGAATTCCTCCTATCACACTATGCATATGGTATTTCTGGTCATAATCGTAGTATTATAGCTTAGGATACGTAAACCCATCGATCATAAGTACAAACTTACTGCATCCTAAGTTATTGCATCATCATGAAATCGTAAAAGAAATCGAGCCTAGTACCTACGTATAGTATTTTAAAACGTTCACTTGCTATCACCATCGAACAGGATTCTTTTCTATTCACACACATAATTAAACGGGAATTATTGTAGGAACAAATTGAGCAATCACTAACATTTGTCGGTGCTCAATTCCATCGGCTTACAATAATTTCAACATCAAAATCGTAACACATTAAACCTTATCATTTTTACATACTGAGTATAAATATTTCAATACTTAAATCATAAGTTAAAATCATAAAATAATCAACTGGAATTTTCTCAAAATTGTGGGGTAGAAAAATAAACTCTGCACTCATCGTACTGAGTCGCGACCACGCCCCGGCTCAACATTCCGTGTGTAGCCGATTGTAAAAGGTCGTAACTCTGTGAACAAATTCTAAGTGTTTATTTCTATTGAGATAAGGTTTAAATTCAACTTGTTATTTTTCGATTATTATCATTGTCGTTTTAACTTAGAACTTTTAGTAAAAATTAAGTTTTAATTTAAGACGAACTTTAACAAATACAGAACAATGCCTATTTTAAGTAAACATTCAACTCGTAAACGACAGAGTCTTGGAAAATCATCCATCAAGCCTAAATCATTAGAAGTCGAATATTCAATTAAGGATTTACCATCATTACGTAGAAAGCGAACTATCGCCTATAAGCGATTAGCTAAGGCTCTGGAGATAGGTGACTCATGTTTGAATGATAATTTACAGCGCGATTTATTTTTATCTTATCACCAGGAAGTCAAACAAATCGCTGCAAGTTTCGAGGATGCGCACCTTGCTATCTTGGAACTTGTTGGTGATGACTCGGAAGATGATGATGATGATGATGATGGTAACGTGCAAGAACGTTTCGACGAAATGTATTACCGAGTTTTGTCCATTCATCGTAGGTTAACGAAACATGAATCACCACAACTGCAATCATCATCTTCATCACCTTCATCATCAAATATTCGTTTACCGAAAATTTCGCTTCCTCAATTTTCTGGTGACATTAAACAATGGCCGGAGTACTTCGATACGTTTAACGCATTGATACATCAATCCACATCTCTTAACGATACTGAGAAGTTTCATTATTTGATTTCTTCTCTCAGCGGCGATGCGTTATCAGTAGTCAGGGCGTTTCCTATGACTCATGAACATTATCACAACGCGTATCACTCGCTTGTCGCTCGCTATAAGTGTAAACGCACCTTAGCTTTTACATGTTGGCGGGATATACTAAACATTGATTTTAAAAGCAATAATGCGCGCGAGTTTCAAAAATCACTGGACTTTTTCGAAGAGAATTTGAGTATTTTAAAAACAATCGACTTGCCTATTGCGCACTGGGACTTTATTTTAGTTTATCACATTTTATCGAAACTGGATAAAGACTTGCGCCGTAGTTTTGAAGAAAAATACTCTCATGTCGAACTTCCGTCTTATGATCAATTAAAGTGTTTCTTGCGATCTAAGTGTGAGGCCTTGTTACGCGACACGCACTTTTCCGAATCATACAAGTTAAACAAGCCTGCGCCCAAGTTTGCGCCCGCGCAGCCGCAGCCTAAACGCGCCAACATGTTGTCGCACACGCTCGTTGCCGCGACTGATGAACAATTTAATGAGAGTGATAATAAAACCAGTTCGTATTCAGGTAAATGTTCTTATTGTAATGAGTCTCATTCAATTTTATTATGTCAAAGTTTTCTTAAAAAATCTCTTGACGAACGCATGACAATAGCTAACGAGAAAAACTGGTGCTATAATTGTTTGAAGCCATCTCATCAATTAAAAAACTGTCAATCAATATTTTCGTGCCGCACGTGCAAACGTAAACATCACACCTTACTCCATCGCGATAAATCTAACATCGAATCCAATCATATCGGACCGTCGTTGGTTTCAAGGTCACAGACGAACGTCACTGTGCTGCTGGCAACCGCCATTGTGCAAGTTAAGGATGCTTCAGGCAACTTGCAATCCTTCCGTGCTTTATTCGATACGGGAAGTCAAAGCAATTTTATTACCGAATCTGCAGTGAAGCGATTAAACTTAAAAGTGGTTAAGGCGAACGCGAACGTTTGCGGACTTGGAGAAGCCGCCGCGCCACTTATAGGTGACGTTACTTGTGTTGTTGGTGCAAACGGTCGAGTTTTATACGAGTTAGACATGCACGTTCTTCCCAAAATATGTGGCGATCAACCTATCGCACAATTAAACACATCGGGGTGGTCACATATTAAATCGCTGCCGTTAGCCGACCCTGGTTTTGACATTCCAGGTTCTATCGACTTGTTGTTCGCGGCAGATATATTCGCTGACTCTGTGCTCAATCAACACATCAGGGGAGGTGTCAACCAACCGACTGCGTTCAATTCAATCTTTGGTTGGCTAATTTTGGGCAAGACATGCCTATCTGCTAGTACTCTTCTGCACACATTGCCAGATATCGATAATGATTTAAATTCTTTAGTACAACGCTTCTGGGAACTAGATTCCCTATCGAAAGCATCGCAGTTGACTCCAGATGAATCACTTTGCGAACAAAAATTTATCACCGATCATACTCGCGATGATTCTGGACGATACATGGTATGCATTCCTTTCAAGGACAATTCCGAGCCCACTTTCGAAGGTTCTCGCGATGTAGCCTTGCGAAGGTTTCACGCTACCGAACGAAGACTGTCACGTGACCCTGACTTGCAGTTACAATACGCCAATTTTATGTCTGACTACATCGAAAGCGGTCACATGTCGTTGGTTCCAGTTGACGAGTTGGGCACAGGGAAATATTATATTCCCCATCATTGCGTTTTACGCCCGGACTTGGCCTCGACGCGCCTACGCGTAGTCTTTGATGGCTCGGCTAGGGATTACAACGCTCATTCCTTAAATGAAACGCAGCTCATTGGCCCTAAACTACAACCAAATATTATGGACATCCTTCTGCGTTTTCGAGAACATAAAGTCGTTTTTATGGCTGACGTGCGTCAAATGTACCGTCAAATTTTGATATCGCCTGACCATCGTGACTACCAACGCATCTTTTGGAGGACCTCGCCCAGCGAGCCCCTTCAAGAATATCGTTTAAACACAGTCACTTATGGATAAGCTTCGTCTCCGTATCTTGCTTGCCGTACTTTGCGACAGCTCGCTGTAGATGAAGGAGATTTGTATCCTCTCGCGAAACAAATCGTTTTGACGGACGTGTATATTGATGACGTTATTACCGGATTCTCTTCTTTCGAAATGGCTCAAGAAGCAAAATCGCAAACCATCGCTCTTTTCAAACTTGGATGTTTTCAGCTCAGAAAATGGGCCAGTAATAATCTTCAGCTCATATCCGATCTTCCCAGTGAGGACTGTTTAACTGGTTCTGTATCACTTGATAACACCGAAACACCGACTTTGAAGGTTTTGGGTCTCAAATGGGATCCCACCTCAGATGCGTTCCTTTTTGAAATCAAACCTTCGGATCGGCCATGTACAAAGCGCTCTATCCTCAGCGAAGTTGCTAGGATTTTTGACCCCCTTGGATTCCTCTCAGTCGTTACAATTCAAGCCAAATGTTTGATCCAGAAGCTCTGGATCCTCGGTGTTGGCTGGGATGAAACTCCCCCTGATGAGGTAATCCGTACATGGAACACTTATCAAAATCAATTGTCACTGTTGACTCAGCTCAGAGTACCTCGTCAACTCACCTGCGCAGACGCACAATCATATGAGCTCATCGGCTTCTGTGACAGCTCTGAAATTGCGTTTGGAGCAATCATCTATTTGCGTGTGACTGTTGCATCAGGCAAGTCACGTGTGTTTTTCGTGTGCTCCAAAGCTCGTGTAGCGCCTCTGAAACGTACCTCTCTGCCCCGACTCGAACTCTGCGCTGCCGTTCTGCTCGCAGACTTATATAAGTTCGTGCGTGACACTTACCTCTCTCATATCAAAATTGACGCGGTTTACCTTTGGTCAGACTCCACAGTCGTCCTCTCGTGGTTACGTTCACACTCCTCGCGGTGGGCAACATTTGTCGCAAACCGTGTCAGTCATATACAAGACATTATTCCTACCGAATGCTGGCATCATGTATCCTCTTGCGACAACCCGGCTGACCTCTGCTCGCGTGGTTTGTTTCCCAATGAAATCCTTCACAATTCGTTGTGGTGGGCGGGGCCACGTTGGCTATCTGAACCCCAGGAAGCCTGGCCATTAGAGACGTCAAACATATCTCATGAAGATGAGGCTACTGTGAACGCTGAAGTACGAAAGTCAATCGTTTTAACTTCCAACGAGATCACTGAAACAGAACCTTCAGTTTACGAAAATTTGTTGAGTCGTTACTCCTCTTTGCAAAAGCTTGTTAATGTACTTACTTATGTTCGTCGATTTATAAACAACTGTCGTAATCCGAGTCAGGCTAATCGCAACAATTTTCTCAACAACATTGAAAGACACAGTGCATTGATGCAAATCGTTAAACACGTACAAAGTAGTACTTTTTCGGAAGCAATGAATGTCTTAAAGTCGAATAAACCGCTACCAAAACCGTTTCGAAAACTTAATCCTTTTATCGATAATCAGGGTATCCTCAGGGTGGGCGGCAGAATCATTCGATCAGGTCTAGAATACGAACAAAAGCACCCAGCTTTTCTGCCGTCTGAGCACGCACTAACGTTCTTAATCATCGACTCCATTCATCGTAACTACTTGCACCCAGGCGTGAACACTACACACTATTTGCTTCTACAGCAGTTTTGGATAGTTTCCGCTAAACGCGCAATCCGTCGTTGCCTTTCAAAATGCATCAACTGTTATCGGACAAACCCTCAACCGTTACAACCGTTTATGAGCGACCTTCCGTCGTACCGCGTGAATCAAGTCAAAGCCTTTTCAGTGGTTGGTGTCCATTTTGGCGGCCCTTTCCGTATCAAGCTTGGATCGCACCGTGGAGCCAAGATCGACAAAGCATACCTATGTCTGTTTGTCTGTCTCGTTACTAAAGCCGTCCACCTCGAAGTTGTTTCAACGCTTTCTACAGATGGTTTTATCGCTGCGCTGCGGCGCTTCGTAGCACGTCGCGGTCGTTGCAACGTAATACACGCTGACTGCGGAACGAACTTTGTCGGCGCTAAAAACCAGCTATCGTCCCTAATGCAACAGGCTTCTAGTGCGGAGAAGATTGAATTCAAATTCAACTCTCCATCAGCTCCACATTTCGGTGGCGTATGGGAAATCCAGATTAAGGCAGCGAAGTGCCTATTACTGCGCGTCGTAGGTGAACAAGTTTTGACCTTCGAAGAGCTAACAACTCTCTTTGTTCAAATAGAAGCCGTTCTAAATTCTAGACCCCTTTGCCCCATCAGTTCCGACCCGAACGACCTATCCGCTTTAACGCCAGGACACTTCCTCACTTTAGAACCTCTAACTACTGTCCCCGATCAAGATCTCACAAACATTAGTCAAAAACGGCTTAATCGGTGGCAGTTGTTACAAGCTTTTCATCAGAACTTTTGGTCCAGATGGAAACACGAATATCTGAATTCTTTAACACAACGCGCCAAATGGACCAAAGATTCTAAACAGTTGCACATAGGTTCGATGGTGATTATCAAAGACGATAACCGCGCGCCTCTGCAATGGCCATTGGCCAGAGTTGTACAACTTTTGCCTGGTGCTGATGGGATTGCTCGGGTTGCAGTAGCTAAAACCGCAAACAATCATACAATTCAGAAACCGTTGGTTAAGCTCTGTTATCGGACAAACCCTCAACCGTTACAACCGTTTATGAGCGACCTTCCGTCGTACCGCGTGAATCAAGTCAAACAATTAACAATTATCAACAATAACCCTCTACCAATAGAGGACTAGCTTAAATCGTATATAATTTTAAATCGTAGCTTATTATGTTATAATTCGTATTAATATCTTATACTTACATCTAATTCGTATATATATCATACTCTTAACACATCGTATTATAATCTCATCGTATCTTAAGCTAAGTAAACTGTAGTGTTTTGTAACCGTTAACTGGACATCTGTTCTCGTCCCTAAATTCGTCCTATTTATCGTTTGACCAGAAAATACCATAGGCATTTTGGTGGGCGGGATGTTTCGTATTCATATAACTAAACGCAATTTCTTTTTTTTTGTACCCGATGTTCAGTCACTCACGAGCGCAGTAGCGAAACGCAGTCTAGTTCCGACTGTCATGCACCGCGGACTCGTCAATTTTGGAGCTTGAGCAATTTTCTCGTGTGTGTGTGTAACCCTGCCATCGCACGCGCCCCCTATCGGTCGATATATCTACAAATCGAATCATTAAAACGTTGCTTTAAGAAGAAACTAGTGTAAGTAATTTAAGTACATTATATAAAAGAGAGAAAATAGTGGAGGAATAGTTACTTTATGAATTGGATCTCTCTCTATTAAGTTGGAAATGTTCATAGATAAATCAAGAGGCAAAACTGAAAAGCTATTCGAATTTTGTGCAATGATTATTAATAAACCCTTAATTCTTTATTTCCCTATATTTATGGGTTGTTTTGTTTACCCATGGGCTTCAATTCATATAACGCTGCCATGCCGTTATCCTATATAGCCCTATTCCCGATTCAGTGATGCCAGCACACGTCTGGGCCATTTTAAGCAAATCGATCTGGCCGTCATTTGTTTTCACATGGTGTAGGTACGAAGGACCCAAAGCTGTCACTCCAACCATACCTACGTCACTGGCTTACAGAACTCCCATGATCCACAGCGCGGCCTTTGTCCATTGTGAAGAGAGCTGTGCCATTATGGCGCATTGTGACCGGCCGACAAACGCGATTATTGCTAATAATAAGATTTGACGCGAACTAGGGAGGGAGGGAGGGGCGGCGAGGCGCCAAAGGACTTTTGTACCGGGGATTTTGGTGAAATAAATCTTGGCCGGAAATTCTTTTGTGGTTATAGGTCAAGTGTTTTGATTTTTTTCGTCAAACAATCGGAAGTGGTTTGTGTTTTCTTGAGAGATTAGGGCTCAAGTGTTAATTTGTTAAAGTACCAAAACAAGTGTTTTATTTGTGTAATGGAAATAACGACCTGCCAAATACAGTCTTTATTATTAGAACGATTTAAGCGATGCAAAAAAAAATATATATAATTTTTCATATTTGAATTTTAGTAATGATCACAATGTAATTTATAATTTATTTATTATCATCAATTTTGCAGTTCGTGGTTAAATTAACTAACATAATAAACTGCAGACAAATAAAAAAGGACGACATAACTATCGCATGAAATTTATAATATGTATTTTATATTGCTATTTACCAGTGCCATTCACCAAAATTTGGAAGTGCACACAATTGAAAATGATTATCACTTATATCCACTTCTAGATTTTGGTAAAATATACCAAAATTTTATATATTTTTTTACCAAACTAGACAGTATATCGCATTGTTTTGTATACAAGCTGTAGCGCAATCACAGAACAAAGCGTATTGTAATTACAAAAGAAGAGACAACAGGCTCTACGATAAAACCTCTCCATTTTTCACGTCTCCCCATCAATTTATCCGAAGCTCTACAAAACATAACTTATCTAACAAGACCGTTTTCACGGGCAACCTTATCCAAAACACTTTTTTATTTTGGCGATAAAATGAGGTTTTCGCAGACTTTATCTGAAATAATTTAGGAAGATTTTTGGCACATTTTAGCTGAAGTAACGTCTTTTAATTCAAGACTGCTGCCTCCTATCTTTTCAGCCTCACAAAGCGCAGAGTCTTGGGAGACTCCTATTAAGGAAAGTATTTTATCTTTACTTGATTTAGCGTTGAATAACTTGGCAAGGCGGCTGTTGGTGTGGTCATAAGCTTGACCTTTGTTGGCCTTGTGCGGTGAGTAGTCATAATCATATTATTATAAGAAGACGGCAACAACGTAATCCATTTATGTCGATGTTTATTTTGGCCACCATTTTATTTCGGAATGACAAATAATGAATGGAGCCTAATTAGATCTAATGATATAATATTTAAAAAAAACGAGAGTGTTTATAGCATGCGGCTGAAATAAAATTTTTAGTGTAGCTCCATCTATCGGCTGATATAATTTTGTTTTTGCTTTGTTGAATGTCGCCATTTTGATAATTATAAATTGTCATTTTAGCACAAATTTATAACACAAATTTTAAACTTTGGTATTGTGAAAATAAGAGATCTATGTTAACTTACAACTTTCATCTTCCGTTCGCCTCGCTAGATTACTCCCCAATTCAAGCGTGCGTAAAAAAATTTACTTCAATAATTTTCACTTGAGTTATAAGAAGCATTCAATTAATTGCAACTGAGTGCTACCGTCCGTGCTGTAGAGGGCACGGTGTTGCAAGACAACTGTCGGTAACTCCGAAGCCTTCTGGAGCACGACACGTTCTGTTACCATTCAATGAGGAAGGATTTTTAGAAACGTTAACAATAACTAAAACATATTTTGTTAAAATCACCACCAAAAAACACTTCTAAAGCACGAACATGCAATGCTGCTAGTTTTAAAAACTGAAATTGAATTAAAGGAGAAAAGAGGTATTAACAAAATAGCATTAGTAGAACTGCAGAGTAATATCAATTAACTAGAAGTGAGTGATCAAGTTAATTAACTGTATAAACAGAGCTAAAGCCTCAATGTTGCCAAGTCCCGCCCACGTGTCTACCGAGCAGTATTCAAAAACATTGCCACATCCTACGCCCATGTATTTAATGTATTGCCCAAATTGTGGAACATAAGTGACTTTGCAGCTTTTCCTGCTATTTTAAGAGACGTGGGTGTATTCGGAACTGTAGATCGTACATTTTTTGTAGCGTTTGTTATTTTATTTTTGTGTATGAGTTGTGTTTGCTCTTTCATGACGGTTTTAGTATACAATTTTAGTTTTCTGTGAGTCATTTTTCACAAACTAAAAACCTCCAAAATAACTAGGCGCCTAAAGAGAGATAGAAAAAGGAAGAAAGAAAGTTAGGCTTCCATATATTATTTCCTAACAAGAAATTCCGCTTTCTCTTTATACCTAAATTCGCACACGTCAGAATAATTGATGCGGAATTTTGCGGAACTGATGAGCGCGAAACGGCAATCTGTGTAACTCATCACTGCGGGTAGGAACAATGACACTTCGCGGTTTACGCTCGCGAGTAAGCAAATTAATGAAGTGATTACATCAGCGTTGGTATGCAACTAATCATAATAATTTATTAAAATATTTTAATAAATTATATCGTAAATCCTAGCTCGTATACTCTGTATCTAGTGAGATAAGAACTACAAGGGACCTTCTTTCTTGGCACAAGTACCGGTCCTGTCATGGAAATCGAACGCACGGCTTCAAGGTTGGGAGTCAACTTGTTCAACCATTACACCGCAGAGCCTATTTGCAGTGTATTTTTGTAACTTATTTCAATTTTGTAATGCTTTGCCTCTACTGATAGATTGATAGATTTTGGGGTAATTTTTTTTTGTATAATAAAGAAAGTTGTATTCATACATAAATAATATCGTAGAAACAATAATAGGCGATGTCGAAGCTTCATATAGTAAAATCCATGAATTGACAAACGTATCAATTGAATTGAATGTTAGTCTTTTGCGGCAATGTTACCACAATTTCGCTAGACCATATTACAGATAGCATATACCATCAAACACAGGAGATTGTTCGGTAATATAAATAACTAGCTTGTGCCCACGGCTACGCAGGTGAAAATTTTTCACAGATAATTCAACCACTCATTTCACCCTCTTAGGGATGGAATTTCGTAACACCCTTTCTTAGTGGATACCTACACTTTACAAGGAACGCACCCTTTAAATTTCAAGTCTCCTAGGACCAGCGGTGTAGGCTCTGCGTTGATATATAAGTCAGTCAGTCAGGACTTTGAATTTGAATTTTGACTATGAATTTTACATGAACGCTTTGCAACTGGCTCTGACGATTGAGTTATTTGTTTTCTGTGGCATTCACGTCAACACAGCTAAACAGATTTGTATGAAATTTTGATCATAGATGGTTGATACAACCAAAACTAGTAAGGTCTACTTTGACAAACGAAATATTTCTACGAGAAAATGTGGAAATTCTAGTCCCTTCGCGAGTGTTATAGGTACTACAGTGATAATTATTGTGTTAATAGCTACCTCCTCAACGGCTCCTTTTAATCATGATTAATTGAGTATCATGATTACATAGTGACTCATTAGTCGCTCCACGTTGGGTAACAATTATAACAGCGAAACATAAGTTACTCGGCTAATTGGTTGCGTTAAGGCTGTAATAATTGAATTAATTAAGTTGGTGAAATATTTGAAATTAGGAAATGTTAGAAATTTGGCTAACATCTTAAATAAATAAATAAATTAAATTCACACAGCGTCATCTAGCCCAAACTAAGCAAAGCTTGTACTATGGGAACCAGATAACTGATAAAATACTCAGATACTTTTTTTTTGTAAATATCAGTACATACATAGAATAAAATATAACATCCAGACACAGAATAAACATCGATGTTGATCACACGAATGTTTGTTCTGGGTGGGCTTCGAACCCACAACCTGCATTTCAGATGGCAGGGTTACTACCAACTGAGCTATCGGGCCAGCCATCAATTTTGATAGTTTTAAAGAAATAGATGCTGTGATAAACGTCCAAAGTGTCGTTTTATGAGAGAAGCCTGTAGTCAGCAGTAGACGTCTTCTGACTAGTGTTGTGATGTGTAATGTGAAATAAAGGAGATCAAAGAACAAGGGAAGAAGGAATAAAGAGGAGAATAAGGAAGGAGAATAAAGGAGAAGAGGAGGGAGGAGTGGGAACGTGGGCTGATGATGACTAATAGATACGGCCCTCTTGATGGGAAGCAGTCACTGTAGATATCTGGAACACCAGACATGCTACTAATGCGCGAAAATGTCCCATCCTTTTTACATCACATCATCTACATCCTTTCATAAAAGTGAAACGTCTGCCTGTTGGTAAGATTGTTTGTTTGTGTCTTTATGGCTAAAATGAATGTAAAATGGCCAGTTTATTTGTGTAAAATGCTAAACACAGATTGCGTACACTACAAAGATCAATTAAAGATTTACGTTTATTTTGGAAAATGAAGAGTTTAGAGAGAGAAAAAGCCTGATGAATGGCTGGAAAACCATGAGATATCTCTTTTCTAAAATAAAATATGTCGATTTACAGCGAAAGACTGCTTATTCTATAGGCTTGCCCATTGTGCTCTAAGTTATATATTTCTGTATGTTTTCACGTCTGGTGTACTACAAACATTCGTATTGTAGGCACAACATAATAAAAGAAACGCCAGCTTTCCGTATTAAAAATTTCTTCGTCACAAAACCATATTGTCAAAAATGATCATATATTTCAATCTGTACATCCGACGTAACCATAAATATTTTTCTTTCGACTTGTTAAAATATGACACAACCATAATTCCTTTAAGTTATAGTCTCGACGGAGAGCATTAAGCAGCCACTGGTTTCGAGGGAAGTGAGCTGTTGGTTTATTCGTGAGTTTTCGTGAAAAATAAACAAGTCAGCGACGATTTTTCGACGTTAAGCAGCTATACGTCACGCCGTGCGCTGCAGCGAATAAAGTCACGACCGTCTGCTGATGCAAACATCAACTATATCTGGAATTGCAGATTTTTTTTGATATTCAAAAAAATAAATCTACTTACAACATGTGGTGGTGATTTGATGAGTTAGACTAATACACATTTTGATTTAGTATTTACAATGAGAGTCATCAACACATTATTTTAATTTAAGTAGTGGAAAGAGGGAGCGGGTTATGGGAGGAGGAAGAAAAGGAACGGATAGATTCTAATTCTAATAATGAATCGTGTTCGTTGAAATTTTTATTTTATATTAACATTGATCTGTCAATGACAGAATGTTTGTACACATTTTTGAAATACCGCAGAGGTCTCTTTGTTTGTTTTTAGGTCTTACTGCCTATTACTAGCAAGTTGTACTCTCAGTACAATTTTTCGTAGTTATGAAAAAAGTTATATTATCGATATAGTTAAGCTATTTGTGCCTACAGTGGCAATAAATATTTTTTTTTATGTAAGATGAGATAGTAGAATCGTACCACAGTGCAGCTGTCACGTAGCAATGTTTCAGAGGTTATAACCAAAATAGTTAGATAGAAGATTTTTTTAGTATTTATTCTGAGTCTAAGTCAAAGTAAGACAGAGAGTCAAACGTTAGACTAGAATATTGTATAGGTATAGTTTATTCAGGCTATGACGTCATAATTTGCTCAATCAATAGTCAGTAACTACAAAATCAAAAAACCTGTGCATATTTTGTTGTACTGTAATATATTATTTTTGATTCATAAATATATAATTAAAAATGCGAAAAATCTCATTCACGATCGCAATAAAACTCGTATGTGCACTCGCAAAATGATTTTGACAAAAAGCAGAAATAGCAGGCCTAGTCGAAGCACGTCCATAAAAAGGTCCTTTTATAACGTCGGGTGCGGCCCACCCTTTCTCTGTCGGCCAAATTACCACCCATTTGCGGTTATGCTTCACTCTTCACCCATATTTCGGGTTAAACAACGGGCGATGGTTTCTGGCACGTCGGCATGAACTAACAAACGTATGGACTACTTACCTACTTGGTGTAAATTAAGTGAGTTTCTTACATTTTGGGTAACTAGTTGAACAGTGAACACATTCATATTATAAGATCATCAGTACAACATTCCTATACTATACAATAATAAATATTGGGTCTTTACCTATGAAATTGCCGTTTTGTTTGAAAAAAGTTAAAGTATTTTTTTTTCGAACTTATTTATTTCTTTTATTCAAAGTAATCACCCCTGCAATCAATGCATCTTTGCCAACGCTGTGGCAGTTTATGGATGCCCTTCTTGAAAAAATCAGCAGGACGGGAGACAACAAACTCTTCAAAGGCGTTTTGTACTGCCTCTCGTGAATTGAATTTTTTTCCCGCTAAAAAGTTGTCCAAATTTTGGAAAAAGTAATAGTCGGTAGGCGCAAGATCTGGTGAGTATGGCGGATGAAGGAGAGCTTCCAAACCCAACTCATGCAGCTTAGAGACGGTCTGTTGTGCAGTATGGGGTCGCGCGTTGTCGTGAAGTAGCAGTGGAGACGACCGATTGACCAAAGCTGGTTGCAGACGTGCGAGTTTCGCCATCATTGTGGTCAGTTCTTCAATGTACACATCTGCAGTAATGCTCTCGCCGTTTTGTAAAAAGCTATGATGAATCATACCAGCACTAGACCACCAAACTGTGACCATCACCTATCTAGGGGTCATTTTTCGTTTTGCACATTGCTTTGGTGCCGTACCAGGATCTAACCAACTTGCTGAGCGCTTTCGATTGTCAAAAAGAATCCATTTTTCGTCGCACGTAACAATTCGGTTCAAAATTCCTTCATTTCTGTGCCTGTTAAGCAGCGCAAGGCAAGTCTCGACGCGTACGTTGCGCTGGCGATCGTTGAGTTCGTGGGGCACCCATCTATCAAGCTTATTTATCTTGCCAATCTGTCGCAAATGGACCAATATTGTTTCGATGCTAACATCAAAAGCTGCTGCCAGCTCAGCTGTAGATTGAGATTCATCAGCTTCCACAATCGCCTTTAATTCATCATTGTTGACCAAAGTTTCCGGACGACCACGAGGTTCATTTTTCAAGTCAAAATTCCCAGAACGGAACCGAGCAAACCAATAACGGGTTGTACGTTCGTTTGTACAGTTCTCTCCGTAAACGTCGTTGATGTTACGTGTCGTTTGTGCCGCGTTGGTGCCACGACGGAACTCATATTCCATAATTACACGAAATTTCAAAGTATCCATTATGAGGAAAAATGTTGAAATGTAATGAAAATACAACGCTAATCAATAAACAAAAGACTTATATTGTAAATAGAATGTCATATTTTTAAAACAAAATTAATTTGAATTTAGAACTCATAGCCAATCAAAACTTTTTTTTGTTTGAAAAAGTCTGTACTGCAATACGGCAATTTCATAGGTAAAGACCTATTATTATTTTTTTAAAATGAACCTACTTCATAACCACAAATATGCAATCAAAAGCGAAAAATAAATTAACATGAGTATGCAAAATTTGAGTTCAATCGAAAGCCAGAAAATGGGTCAAAATTAAATTTAAGATTTTACTATTCTTAGTTACATAATTTTTCCTCGATTTTCTTGAGATTCCATCAACAGATTTACACTATGTGGTAAACGGTGCTGGTATCACGTTGATTACCTACTGTTATTGTATATTACTCATAAGCTATAATTTTAATGTGGTACTGTTTGTTTTCCCAAATAAAGTAAAAAAAAAAAAAAACAGATCCTGACTTGACGATATTGGAACTACCTGGGGAATATACCCTTTTGCACTAAATATTCACAGACATACCAACATAATGCTAATTTTTTTTAGCTTTGTTATGTTGACAATGGAGATCTACGCGAATCAAATTCAACTTCCGTTCGATTTGTATTTACCAGCTTCCTCCCCAAGTCAAGCGTGCATAAAGAATTTTTATTTCAAAAAAGTATGCCTTAATTAGCATCGTATTGGCATCTAAAACGAAACAATATTCGCGTCTTGTGAGTTATTAGTCTACGTTTGTCGGATACGTGACGAGCCGTCGTTTTTGTCACTTTGATAGTGATGGCGCAAGTTCGGGGGCGGTGTGAACCGCAGTATTATGGCCAAGGGCTTGTAAGTTTGAGTGCCGATCTATGGGAAGGGTTGAGTGGCTATTACTTGGGGTTTGTTTTTGTTGGCTCTCGAGTACTAGTCTTTGTTTAAGTATTTATAATTTATAACAGTATCGTCTGCTTAGCGTTATCATTACATTAACTTTATTGTATTTTTTTTTTTATTCACGTACGATCCTAATCCCAGGGCATGCTTCTGATCTCATGTCTTGTTCGTGATTTAGACTTTTATTTTAATTTATACAATAAAGAACAAAAATAAAAATGTGGAAATTAGAATCACATAATAAGATAGGTAGGGGGCAATGGGTTTTATATTTTAATATGATCTTTGTTTGTCCAATGGCCAAGTATATAGATGTCTTATTAGGATGTAAATGCAAGATAAAACCATATTGATATATCCCTCCTATTTTACATCTAATATTGTAAAGGCTTACGCCAATCAACTGCTAAAATGGCGTTCTAAAACAAGGCTATGTTCAGTAATATTATAGACGTCTGCAGGCCGATCCTGATAATAATCTAGCCAGCCGAGACCCATGAACTACGAGGACCATGGTCCCACAACACCCAGACTCAGAACAAGTATTTACACTTAATCGGGAATCGAACCCGCCGCCTCTAGGCTATGAGCCGACCTGCTCAACCACCACACCACAGAGGCTGAAATCGTGATGATGATGAAATGCAAAAGCTTGTATTTTTGTCACCACTTAGCGTTGAAATAGTTGAATGGATTTTGATCAAATTTTAGATCTTGGAATGATTGCTCTAACGCTTAATAACGCTAAATAAGGCGAGTGAATAATTAGTATTTTACTTAGCCGAAAGTACATCGCAGGATAAAGCCGGGCTATCCCGGAACGAGTGACCAATGAGCTCCGGGGATAGATCCGGGCAGCTCCGGAGTAGCTCCGGGGTCTTTCATCCTGCGCGGGTCAGATTGGACATTTATCAAATAAGAATGAGGCCCAGGCTGCGTTTTATTTCCTGCAAGTTGGGTAATGAATAAATATGGAGTATATTATGTTTTTGTTTTTGAAAATGTCTTGAAAGTTGTTGACTTTTTAAGAAAGTTGGTTAAAATTGTATTAAAAATAAGAAAGCTAAAGAAGCAAAAAGTTTGCTGGTGGTGCAAGCAGTCCGACACAATGCAGAACAGAAAACTCTGATCCGAAGCTTCGATTACGCCTGTTAAGAAGCTACAAGAAACTACAAGAAACATTCAAACTGTTTAAGAAAACATTCCAGCGCTTTATTCAAACATTGTGATACAAAATATTATATTACAGAACAGACATCACGTGCAGCTAGCTTATATAAACAATTGGAAGTGATACTTAACTTATTCCCGCAACAATAACTTGTTATTATGCACATAAAAGCTGTATATAGAAACAACATGAGAGGTGAGAAGCGACTACCGTCACTTTCAAACACTCACAAGTGCTGTGATATTGGTGGGTACGCGGTTTCATGCTTGGAGCCTCTATGTTGATAATTTTTAATATAATAAATTGATAAATCTGCAGAAATAAGGCCATTAAGAATAACATTACAAATGATCATCAAAAATATCATAATAATATAATCAAAGTAATTTTTCTTTCCATCTTGTTTTTACGTATGAAAACTTGTATGGATTAATATGATATTAAATGAGATTGCTAGCCTATTTTGTCATAAAAAATTATACTATTAAGAAAAACTTCTCCGTATAGATCTTTCCCAAAACTATGAATGAACCTTGCACATAACCGTCATTCGAACACCATAACCAGTCTTACCTAACATCTCTTTCTACCACAAGAGTTACAAAACCAGAGCTATTTCACACAAGTCCGTTCACAGCTTTCCAACCTTCTTGTAATTCACGCGATTGTTTCCTCGAATTATTTCCACGGAGATAAGTCTACGACTTCGGGAAGCGATGTTTTCCTTGTCCCTGATGGGCCTGTTTTTCTAGAAGGAGATTGGATCATCTAATAATAGTGTGCAATATTTTACGGGGGTGTGCTGTATTGATGAAGGAGTAACTTTTAGTCTTTTACGATAAGACATTTCTTATCCTTCCGTGTTTGATCGAGCGGAAGAGTTGTTACATTTATGCAAACGTCGATAGAATTGGGGATCTTTTTGGCGTATTTGTTACTTGATGTGTGTTATTTGCAGCTGAGCTATTCTTTTGTTTGTGCTAGTTATATGTATGCTCTTAGCTGAAGGTCAGGCTTAGTGACGCATACCTACAGAGAGAGGCATTTGTCAAGCAGTGCATTAACATTGAAGATGATTATGAGTCAGGTACATTATATCATCGTAATATACTTTGTTATTTTATATTTTGTTGTTTACTCAGTGATGTTACGTTATTTTTAAGACTATTTGAAGTGGCAACTGTGACTATTTTGGGCGCGTTGAGCACTTTTTGGTTGAACGAAAATCATGGAACTCGCGTCATCGTCACCGAACGCTTTCCATGAGCTACATGTATACTGTGCCTTTATGTACAATTTTTGGGTGCGTAAAATGCATGATACTCGTTACAAGTTGTCACTTCTATCGCCAGTCGCCAAAGACTGCCCGTAACTTTTTTTTCGCATATACATAATTTTACAACCAAGGATGGTTGTGGTGACAGGTACCCACGGTGGAGATTCATACTAATGATTTAATCAAATAGTGGTCTCGATTCTGTGTCGCATTCTCTAAAACTAAAGTAAACTTAAAGTATGGCGGTACTCTTCTGATAAAGGGGAAATTAAAACACGGAAATATATTAACTTCGTTTAGCTTTAGAGTATGCGACACAGAATCGACACCAGTATTACGATATTTTTAGATTGATTGTTTGAAAACCTTCGGGCATCGTCATGAGCCGAACACACTCCCACTGCTGGGAGATGATGGCTTTCTCTCACATAGAGAGAGTATAGGCCATAACTCACCGAGCTGCCTTAATGCAGGCTGGTCGATGACACAGGTCATGTGTTTAAATTTTGTGATTTTTAATTTGTTTCCTCACCATTTCCTCACGATGTTTTCCTTCACTGTTGGAAGAACAGGATAAATTTTGGCACAGAACTGGAAAAATAATTGGTGCAGGGCCGAGCGAGATTTGAAGCCGAGTACGTCAGTAAGAAAGTAACATTTATTCTCTGAGCCATAGCCGCTTTCTTTTAGTGTTTTATTCTAAATCTACTTCGTTGTGTATCTATAACAAATATATTAAAATCTATTATTTCTGATAATAATCCAATAATTCATCGCGGTGTTTATTTCGGATTATTACATTCAAATCTGCTAACAAAAGTTTTCTTCAACATTCATCCTCCGTTATACAAATATCAGTCAACAGTATCCATTAGCACAATCGTGAGATCCACGGAGTTTAATCAAGCACCTTTTGTCAGCTTAATTGTCAGCTTAGGTATCAGTTTCACGAGCGTCTCGCGACGAAATTACAAAGAAAAAGCACTGAGTAGTTAAGCCTATTGAAGCGTATGAAGATTCACGGCTTTAAAAATGTTGATTAACCAGAATTCATGTTAAAAAGCATGTGGCTAAACCTATGTCTACTTTTATCGGAACAGCCAGTTCACCATCATCAGCTTATACTAGTCCACTGCTAGACATAAGCCTCTCCTAAGGCGCGCCACTCATTGTCCCGGTCTTCGACTTTTTTATCCAGTTACTGCCAGCTACCTGGCGTATATCGTTCCATCTCGCAACTGAGCGTTGTAACTACGTCTGCCAATTCACGGCCTCCAGTGCAAAATACGTCTCCCTCAACAGATATCGTTTCTTTTTCAGATATAACTAGCCCATTGCCACTTCAGCTTACTTATTTACTGAGCTTTGTCAGTAATTTTAGTTCTCTGGCTAATAACTTTGTTTCAGATTCGATCCCGCGAATGTACACCTGACTTTCCATAGCTCGCTGAGCAACCTCCATCAACTTTGTTGTTTTTTTTCTTTTTTATAAAACATTAAATAAAATAAAAATTGATGGCGAAAGAAAATAAATAATTAAATAACGATCGTTATTATAAAAATAAATCTAATACGAATATTCATAAATCACCTACGAATTCCTACGAACACTAAATACGAAAATCAAAGTAAACATCAACTTTCTGGAATCAGAACTTCAGTTGTGTATTAATTATGACTTTTGTGAAAGGCGAAACTCATTACTCAAAAACAACAACCGCTAAAACAACTGAATCATCAACAAAAACATACTGCCAACATCGTAAACTTCAAAATCTCGCGGAATCGGTTCACTGTCTTTATCGGAGTTCACTGTCTCCACAATACAGTTCATTGTCTCCTACAACAACTCTCCATTAAGCGGAGATCAGTCAACAAACTCCTACTCCAGCTCAGTCCCGTAATCAAACAATTCAGCAATCCCGAGTTTTAATCAGCGGCGCCTTTTGTCAGCTTAATAGCGAGCTTAAGAGATTGTCCACTTGATCTTAATAATACTAAGTTTTAGTTCCCAAGTTTGGTTGAGCTCTATTTAGTTAGGGTTTAGACTGAAGTTAGTTTTGAGTTAACTAATATTTAGATACGAGATTGTAGCTGCTGCAGTGTGTCCTATTTGATGGCGATGCTACGTCTTCTACTCGAACGCTTCTATGTTTTTACACTTCTTCAATTTATTGAAATGTATGATCTTCTTGGTAATGTTAATATAGTTACTTTTTCAGATTTTATTGCATTGAAGGACAGAAGAGAACTGGTTTTGACCGTGAAATAATAATCATGTAGAGTTTACCGAAATTGTTAAAGCTTTTTCGAATTTTGAAATAATTTTTGAAGGTAATAGTAACATTAATATATTAATGATTTATCTTAAAACAATCTATTGTTGTTTTGATATTAGTGTCTACTTATAATTTATTGTAATATAATTCTATATAGGTAATATATATATGTATTAATGCGATTATTTATTTATTTATCTATTTGTTATATTTAACTTTATTAATATTAAGTTTACTTTATGTCTAGTTGTCCACATTTCTGAAATTAAATGGGTAGGTACTTCTTTTATGATTTTATAATTATTCCTGTACTGAAAATCACCATACTTATTTTTGTTGTTCCTTTCGCTATATTTCTGAATTGTCTGGAAGAGATAGCTTTGAACAATAAGACAACATATAGTGAAGCTTCAATTTAAGTTTGTGATTAGCAATTGTTGCAGTCATTTGGTGTTTCAATAAATAGTATTTACCATCAGGGCCGATAGTGGTCAAACGCAAGCCTATCAAACAATAAAAATAAATAAAAAAAATAGTTTCAATTATCTAAATTTGAACAAAAATACTACTATTACGTACGTACTATGTTCACTTGACACCTGCCACTTCCAGCAAACAGTATCGTACAAACGTTACTCTAAGAACAATAGATAATACTAAGAAAAATAAAGACGCCGTTCTCATAACAAAAGACGAGAACTAAAAAAATATTACTACATCGGAAAATCGTAGAGAAACGACACATTTAATCCTTAAACCAAACAGACGTCTATACAACGTTACGTTTAATCGCGATGTGATACTATTAGTCATTTTTGGTATATAAAAACCCCCAGCGTTTACAAGAAATAATGATAGCTAGGTTGGGATGGTGTGATTTAGCGATTGTGTATTATTTTTCTTTATATTTTAGTATTCAGAATTCTGTCTTTATTGTCTTCCAGTTTGAGACGGGAGCATATATTTGATTTATCTGTTTACAAGTTTGTCCTGAGACATCGAATCCTTGCCAATGAAAACTGGACTGACGTGGGCAACAGACTGTTAAAGATAAACGTTCATAGACTAAAATAACTGAAAATAAATGTTACAAATTTTGTCCTTGGGTAAAATCTGGAATAATTATAATTATACAAACCTGTACTAGTGTAGCTAAGTTAATTGTTTTGTGTATACATACATACATTACTGTGGCTTCTTTGTAAAAATGATTGAATAATTAACCTGTATTAAGTGTTTCGCTACCACGTCAACAGCCCTGAGATCCGACACTAGCAGCGCATTGCCAAGATCTTTGAAACAGCCAATGCAATGAAGAGCATACCTTTGGGAATTGAACCCGTCGCTTCCGGGTCTTGAGCCGACCTGCTTAACCTCCACACCACAGAGGATATCAACAATAACACCTTTAAATCAAAAGTGAACAATTGACTTGTGGGAAAACCTTTAGTCGGACCAGGGGCCTTACCGCGTAAGTCTAGTGGAGATCGTAATCGTATTTCTCTTGCTCGCACTCGCGGACTTGTTAATTGGCGCGTGCAGGATGGCAGGCGAAGCCGATTCCCAGAACGGTTACGCGGTAGGGGTACAACTCCGATACGATATATGCGCCATTGCAGCGACAGATGTATATAGACTAAAATGTATATAGCTAATAATGGTAAGTAGATTATAAGTTTAATTTTTGTGTGCGTTTTCTTTTTGTATGTTTTGTTGTGGGTAATTTTCGTGCAATTAACGTATTTTGCCTCGGCTTTTTTATTCAGCTTCTATGGTGTGGTGTTTGAGTAGATCGGTTCATAGCCCGGAGTTCGATTCCCGAGACAGGACAAGTATTTGTGCGCAGGGAAAAAAAAGCGTAATAAACATATTTTTTAGGCGTTGTGAGTGCTTGCAGTTCTTGGGTCCTTAGATACAGAAAATCCTAGTTAAGGTCAAGGATCTATATATTTTATCGTTGGACGTTTATTATTATTATTGTATGTCGATTGTTTTTATTATTCTGGGACAAACGTTTCACTGTAGTGGACCACGTCATCGCTTAACAAACGATAAGCTAGTGCGCAAATACCATCGAAAAAAAAAAATTGGTTCGATACGCAGTAGTTTCGTTCTAGCTTAGTAACTATAGTTACCATAAAGCTACAAAGTATTATTGAGCTACATTCTAACGACAAACAGACTGCTACCGTCCTGGCCTCGGGCAAACAAGGGATGATGCCTTTGTTTAGCTGTAGGATCAGCGCTTCTAGCATTGCTTACTCTGGCGGAGCTATACAATACAGCTGACATGGAATATTAAACTCAATTCTTTGTGTGTTGAGAATGTGTTTAATTTGACGCTTATTAAACATATTTAGGTCCATAGTGTAGACTTTAGTGCAACTGTTACATTTAGACAACATTTTATTTGACTGGATGATGGACTTCTCTAAACAATGACATTATTACTATTACACTTTTTCCAATAAAAAATCTATAGTACATACTTGTAATTGCGTATCTATTATAATTGCGTGCTTATGTCTGTACTTATTATAGTCTTTGAAATAACTTCTGAATAAAAAATGAGTGTGCTTTAGACCACACGGCTAAAGTAAAACTTCTCTAATTTAGCTTCATCTATCGGCCGGTATAACTTTGTTTTTGCTTTGTTTAATGTTGATGACGTCATCTTGACAATTGAAAATTATCATTTTACTGGATTGACATATCCATAATAATACAAATTTTTAACTATGTTGTGTTGGCAATGGAGATCTACGTGAACCAACTTCAATTTCCGTTCGCCTCGCACTCACCAGCTTACTCCTCAAGTCAAGCGTGCGAAAAGAAGTTTTACTTCAATAACAATAATTTAGAGCCTACACGGGAATTTAGGGTTGCGACGATTTTTTTTAAATAGGGTGTAGCTATGTAGGGACGTAGGATATTTCTTTAGTAGAAGCAATCAATTGACGCAACATTTCAGCAGTTCATTTAATAGAAACAAGCTTAGCCCTCACTCCCTATATGGCCCAAGTCTTGTTTTGGCAGTGAGTGGCCCGTAAACCCACTCACACACTCTCACCGGGTATGCAAATCAGAGGCTTTGTCTGGTTTATTGTCTGTTCAAACGCTTTGATTTTATTTATACATTCGCCCACTCTTTGAAATTTGGTAGATTAGCACTCAAATTATTCCAAAAGGGATGGAAAAAAGCTGTGACAGATGTTTCGTGGGTCCTGTTGGGAATGTTAACTAAATACAATGAACAAATATAGACAAATATATAATTATTTATATTTATTTTATCGGGAAACTTATGAACTTCACTTCAGAAATTTGAGCAGGTCGGCTCATAACCCGGAGGCGGTGGGTTCGATTCCCACGGCAGGACAAATATTTGTGCACAGAAAAAAAACGCAGATACTTGTTCTGAGTCTGGGTGTTGTGGGACCATGGTCCTCGTATTTCCATGATCCCTAGATGCAGGGAATCTTAGTTAGGGTCCAGTATCTATGTATGTGATCGTTGGGCGTTATTATTATTAAAATCATTTTTGCTTTTGCAGTTTTTCGTACTACAGGTTCTATCAACAATACGCGAGAATATGTAAAGGTTATGTTATATTACTTATATTTCCAACTTCTGCAACCTTCATTCAATTTGCTTTTTTGATGCTTTATTGATTTGTCAACTGTAACAAAAATATCTGTACTGTACATCTGAAGACTGGGTCTCTTAATACATGAAACGTAGCCATCTGCTATTCAAATCCCGACGCCCAAGCCGTTGCAGCGTCAAGAGGAAACCAACAAACTTTCACATTCTAATATTAAAGTATAGTGTAAAACAAAAATCCACAACTTTAGAAGTTATTTGTTCCAAGGAAATTTTCTTCCCCAAGTTTTCTTAAGTTACAACGCTTAACCCGTCCACTCAAGGAGGCCTAATTCACCATCTCGTCAAGCGCGCGGTGGTTGCATTAGTTCCGACATGTCGGTAGCTTGCCGTCCGCCGTGATGGATGGCTGGTCGTGGGAGTTGATTGACCTTTGAGGAGTGGGTACGATTATAATTAACTGTAATTATTCTAGAAATTGATGTTTTGGCGTAAATATGTTAGATTTTTGTAAGAATGGATAAGAAAAATTGTTTAGGTTTTTAAATTTTTCCAAGCGGTCGCCTGCCCTATTCCATAGCTTCCGAAACCGTAGAGTACTTAACTAAATACGGAAAGTTAAACCGCCGATATTTTGTCGATAGTTGCTGTCTCTTCGACATGATGGATTGTGTTTGAAATGAGTCGATTGACCTTTTAGATGGAGAAATAACAGTTAGTTTTTATCGGTTTAGGAGTTGTAAGTCGTAAGTTGTAGAGGCTAGAAGTTTTTTTTATTATAATAATATACAGTTTCCCATCAAATACACATTTTCCGTTCGCCTCGTTACACATTCACCAAGCGAACTCCCCAAGAGCTTGAGTAAAGAAGTTTTACTTCAACCTTTTACTTCAAAAACTGATTGCGTGATCGTTGGCTAGATAGCACGTTTCCTCCGGCATAGCTAAGAGCAATCTTATTACCCATCATCGCAAGGTCAAGCCAAAAATGCTGCCTATCCCTCACTTTGTTTAACGTATGGCACCACTTACCCGGGTTGAAATGTATGAATAAAAAATAGTTTCGGCGGAGGCTGGACCCTCGTCTTTATGATGGATGAGCCATCAAGCGAGACTGAGTCAATAGAGTCCTGTTAGGTTACTTGTAATTATGGGGCGCCTTGATGGAGGTCCTGGTTGGGGGACGCTGATTGGGACTTATGACTGGGGTCATTAGTAATAGTTATTTGTATATTATATACTAGCTGCACCCCAAGGTTTCACCCGCAGATAAAAAGTTGGCTATACTATAAGCTAATCCACTATATAAACTATCTAGATTAAAAAAAAACTATTTAGAAATTTAACTCTGTTCCACCTTAGAGGCAATAAATAATCAGATTTTGAATTTTACTAAGTTTAATTTTTTATTTTGAAATACAAATTAAAACATTAGGTATTTTAATTATTATTTATTGTTCATGTATTTTATTGCATGGTTCTTCATCCAATACGATTCGTTAAACAATATATACGATGAGACGATTCACTGATCGATTCATTCAAGCCACATTATATTGACTTTTGACATTAAGAAAGATAACTTTAAAGATCAAAGTTCCATAAACGATAGCACTAACAGCATAACAAATCCAATCAACACAGAAAGCATACCAGTAAGTACAAATAAGGCTCCTGAGAAATAGGTCGAGCAGTGGAGGGCCGGCGTCGAGGTACTAACGAGTTTCCGCTATACCTACCCTAACAAGGTACTTAAATTCTATTTGTATCTATGTAAGATGGATGAAGCCAATATCCATCTTCCCACGCTTTACCCTATTCCCATTACATCCAAAACAAATTTCAATACTTCCATTTTGTGTAGGTTACTACCTTATGAAATTAAGGTTATTGGAAGAGCCTTTTTACAAGGATATTATTTACTGACCTTGGCAAATACGTTGTGTATACTTAATTTCTATTTTCGACAGCCTCTGTGGTATGGTGGTTGAGCAAGTCGGCTCTTTGCCTGGAGGCGGCAGGTTGATTTCCGCGGCATTTGCGGTTTTTTCCATGCACAAATATTGTCCTGAGTCTGGGTGTTGTGGGACTATGGTCCTCGTAACTGTCGGGTCCCTAGACACATAGAATCCTATTTAGGGTTCAGGATCTATATATGTGATCGTTGGGCGCTATTATTATTATTATTAATATTATTTTCAAGAAAAAAAAAATTGTTGCCTATCTTTAGGAATAGGATCATGTTCCAAAGATTTAATGCCAAAACTTTTGATTAAATTTTTTGATGTTTTACAGTCTCAGCTTTTTAAACTTGAAATGTATAATTACCTGACCTAGATTTCCTAAAACTGGCAGTGAATTTTTTACGACTTAAGAGTTTTATGCCGAACTTAGAAGCTGTCTAACTTTAGTACAGACTGGCACATGTCTTTCATTAAATCTTATACGGATTTTAGCGGTGGAACCGCAACGGTTAATGTAACGTAACCTTCATAATTTATGAGTGAGTTAGCAAAATTTCTCCCATAATGTTTGGGGTTTGAAAAGGTTAGATACAATTCTTGCTTATATTTTGCTATACGTAGAATTTTATTCACATAAGGATTAGGTAGCTATTAAATACTTAGTTCATTTGACGTCATGCGACTGAAGGTTGGAGATGGCACTATCACACTTTATCGAATTGACATAGGTCTATAAGAGCTGGTGTTCAGGTGTCTCCAGAATTTGGAACAAAATAATAAAACGTTTTTTTGCGGACTCTTTCTCGGTTGTGATTTTGTACCTGTCACTGTGTTGTTTTGTGCATGTCATATTATCGAGAGAGAAAATATAAATAAAAACGGAATTCGTGTATAATTTTCACAAAATCAAAGAAATCGCAGTTGATTTATATTTTTATATAATGTACACGGAAGTGCAAGTGGACTCATTTAACGCAATACAGCGCAAACAAATAGCGTCCTTTATGTACAGAGTCGACACGTGTAAAAATACTATTATAAAAAGTTTAGTAGATAGACTGCACCTGACTGCAACATATTGACGTTGGGTGGCTATTACCACCTAACTATTTTTAATTTAGTGGTTTTTTATTTTTATGTATTATTTACATTACATATTTATATGTAATATTTTAGCGGCAATATGGATCTCGTGTCCAAAATAAAGAATTATTATTATTATATGATTAATCAAGCAACCAACCTGAAACAATAATTCAAAAAATAGAGCAGCAGCAGCTTCAACAGCTGGCTTTTAAATTAATTCAATTTTTGACGTCAATTTTTTATCGTATCTGCTACGGTTTTTTGCTTACAAAGTCCAAAGTACGCCAAAGCACTTGAAAAGGTATCTACATAAAATGTCAAACCGCCGCCATATGAACGTGTCTCTACTACATATTTATTCGTTTCTACTTTGCAGTGTTTGCGTTACCGTGCCGTCATTAATTAGTCCTTATTTGAGTGCATTGCTAATTAGAGACTTTGAAACTTTTCTTTTAATACCTAAAAAAATCAGTAGAGCAACAAGATATCGTTTGAAATTTAAGTTCTTTGACCGACTCGTATTTTCAAGTATCATTTTCGTGATACCATAAAAGTGTGGTAGGACATAGTCAATAGTTTTTAATTGAACTATAGGTTCCAAGCCGCAGCGGCTCGGTGGCTGTGGTTATTGGATATCGAAGCCGGGTTTTTACAGAGCCAGGGACCGCGAGCTCTAAATTATATTTTGTAGCTGACACTGTTATTACTTTGCCAATATTGACAGGCTTTAGGGAAATCTACACTTTGACGCAGTATTTATTTCGTGTAGTTTTTTTAATTTGTTGCTCTTGCTAGTAGAGTAGGTTTGCCTAGTAGGGTAGGCAAACCTACTCCAACGCAATATATATATATATATATATATATATATATATATATATATATAAATATATACATATAATATATATACAAGTTCTCTTTAAAGCACTTCATAAATGACGTGTTTTTCTTGGTCTATACCTGAGCTGGTCATTTGCTATTGGAATACGAGGCACCCTAAAACGAGAGCGAAATAATGCCTCTCATTTATGAACCAACAACATTTTTATCAAGTTACCAAAAACAACGATTCAAATTAATTGCTCACTCGTCGCGGAAAAGCCAATTGTTTATCGGATTTATCATTAATTTTCCAGTTTTATTATCACCAGTTCTCTCACATAGTTGAATTATTTGGTGACAAATTGAGGTACTTTGCGCAACTACAATTATTATCGACTCACAGGGGAGTAATCATTCATTCGAGTCGGCCTAACGAATCGTACTCTAGTGATTTTGTAGTTATTTAATTTTTGCATTAAATTTAGCTCTTTGATAAACACAAACACTCAAACTTTTTTGTCTGAGGATTGTGGGACTTCAGTTTTCGTAGCTCCTGGGTCTCTAGGCTAGGTATCTTCGAGATAATTTATCCTAAGCCACATTGTCACCATCAATCAGGTGAGATGGTGATCAAACCCTTACAAATAAAACAAAAAAAAATTATAAACGTTCAAAGTCGCATTTTATGGGGAGGCCTATAATTAGAAGTGGACATCTTCCAGCTGATAATGTGATGTGATTTATAATTTTGAAAGTTTTCTTCTATATTGTGAAATATTATAAATACATTTTCATTAATAAGTAATAATTTTATGAATGTTAGTGTCCAGGCTGTTCATGTACGGACGGGCACATTAATAGGGACAACGGAATTCGAAAATCTAATTTTGACAGATTCTAGTTTAGACTAATTCTTGTTCCCATTGTCCCGAGATCTAGATTTAAAGTGGGAACTGAAAATAAAACGTTTTCAAATTTACTGGTTCATTTACTCGTCGCCTTGTTATCACGCCTCATTTCATCTCAGTTATTAAATTGACCTGTTCGAGCCCATTCCGCAAACCTAATTTGGCAAACTATCTCGAAGAAAAGTCTCCTAACCGTTCAGTAATCAAATTTTGTTTACTTACTTTGAAATATTCATAAAGGGTCTGTTTTCAAGGCAGTAGTGTGTAGTAAAAGAGTAGGCTTCCCTGAAGTTTGGCTGTAAACATTCCTTATTCAGCAAGTTTGTTATTGGAAGCCGTTTTGATATTTCTTCGGAGTTTTACTGCCGCTTAGAATGTTTGTTTTTTCAGCATACATTTTACGATACTGTATAAAATGTGGAGGAACTTATGTAAGGATGTTTTCCGTATGTTTGAAATATACGCTGCTTAAATTGCCTTCTGAGCTGAAGGTTTTGGGTTCGATTCCCACCCAGGGCAAACATTTGTGTGATGAATATCGATGTTTGTTCTGTCTTTGGGTGTTATATTGTATTACAAACGAAAAGTATCTAAGTATTATATCAGTTATCTGGTTCCCATAGTACAAGCTTTGCTTAGTTTGGGGCTAGATGGCGATGTGTGAAATGTTCACAAAGAAAAAAAAAAGAAATAAAATCGTCAGCAAGTCCATAGGTAAACCAATGGCATTTCTACATGCTTTTATTTAACTTGCAATATTTGTGTACTTGTAATTTTGCATATACGTTTTGATGACAGTGCATAATTAGCAAATTGACGTCTTTCTAAATCCAGTATGGCGGATAGCCTAACATGACGGACTCGCTATATTTTATGCACTCCTTTAATATGGGTATCAAATATTAAAGGATTTGCAGAGAATAATATTAATAGGCTAATGTAACTTGGTCGAAACGTCGAGGTTAGTCAAAATAATGTCAAATTATTAGGAGACTACAAATACGGTTTATTACCTTCTCCCACTTTGGACTTAGTGGGAGGCATACTTATGGTTATCAACCCCCGTGGTTACTAAAGAGATAAACCGTAATGTATGTAATTTGTGGCCAGCTGTTCTTCGTGGTTGTCGTTTGCATGTGTGCTATTTTGCACATGTATCTTTCCGTGTAATTCAAATGTTTAATTATTGATTAATAGGGATATTTAACTTAGTTTTATTTTGAATGATGATTTATTTTGAAGCAACTTCCATCCAAAAGCTCATTGTACGTATAATATAATAACAATATAAAAGCAAAATACGCACGTTTCCGAACTTCAATCGCTTTTTATATAAAATTACAGAACCCGTAATACAGAAAGTAAAAAAGAAGCAATACTTTAAAAGGGTACAGTTTTTCGTGTTTTATGAAAGGAAAATCCATTTTGCGCGCTGCTAATATTCTTTTCAAAGATTATTTTATACGTGTCTAAGTGATTTCTTTTTTGAAAATATACTCTTGGTGAATGTATACCAATCCCTGCGTTATAATAATATACGTACCTTTAAGGGTTATTGGAAAATAACTTACGAATTTATGAGTAAAAGGCCACTTTTGTAATAATAACTAACAAGTATTTTTCTACGGCTTTCCTTCAAACCTAATAAATAGGAAAAATAACCAATACTCATTCGTTTGTAACGCAAATATATAATCATTAAAATAGTACTATAAAAGTTATTTGTATAGAAGATGCCTCTAACTGAGTGAGTTGCCATTTCTTGAAGTTCTATATATTTCTATTTCCAATTGGCCCAATTGAGTCGCGTGCCGCCCAACTAGTTGTTAGCCATTTTAAAATATTGTGTGTTTGTATTTTACTTGCACTTGTATGTTTGTGTAGCTTCCATAAAAGAGCTAGTTGATATGAAAAAAATAACACCAATATAAAAAGTATTTCTATGTAGGAATTTTAAATCGAATTTCTTTGGTTATTGTACTGTTTGTATTCGATTGGATTTGATATCATTAGTAAATATAAAATTTAAGTTTAGCCTCTTTTATTCTATAAATAAATGCCCGATCAAAGACCAACCTTTTTTACTTTTTAGTTTAAATCCAGTGTCTCCAACCTAATTACAGGGAATTGGCAATTGACCTGCTAAAGTTACCTTTGACTTCTCCGAGTACCTGAGGCACATTAGGTAACCTGGCCTCGGGTAAGGTAACCCAATTTAGTCTAGACGGAACATTTTCAATGTTACTTCTTGGCTACAATTATACAGTTTGAATTTAATGTTACGAAACTGAACTGAATTGTGTGTTGTTGGGTATGAGTAGAAAGACTACAGATTAGCGGTATGAGTAACAAAAATAAATGTTGTAAATGTTCTTTTTGTATAAAATTATGCTACAACACTAAGTTTATTTTATTTTCAATATTTAGGATAGCTTATTAGTTTCAGCAGAATAACACTAAATATTTTGGTATCATTTTGATGAAAGATGAATTTCCGCTCAGTCATGGCTGAGTCAATCGATTTTTTATAGTAATAGTAGCTAGTAGCATTTAGTAGTAATAGGTATTACTGCAGTAGTTAGTTTAAGTAGTAAGTTTAGTTACTGTGTTATTTCATCGATTCTCTTTATAAAGCAGATAATATTAATGAAGAAGATTAGCTATTAAAACGGAACCGATACTCATGTTAAGAATTCCGCTAATTACTGGATGTTCGCTAATTGGAATGGACAAGATTGTGATTGTTTATTACATACCTAATGAGGTTTCCCTATGGTTTTACTCGCATTTATCCAGTTTTCCGGGATAAAAGCGCCCTCTTGAGTGAGTGAGTTTAAATTAATAAGTTCATTTATAGCCTTTTTTACAATTAAAATTTTCATTTCATTTCGTTTTGGAGTATAATTTCACACTTATAAATAAACAAACCAACAATCATCAGACATTATAACATATAAATTATAAAGGAAAGAGTTTTTATGTGTGTGTGAATAAATACATCCAATTGGAAATTCACATTGCGCTATTTAGCCCCAAACATATGAAATAGGTCACATATTTAGTAATCTGTGCCCAAAGTAAGCAAAACTGTACTATGGAGTTTAGTTAACTAATAAAATACTTAGATACGTTTTGTTTGTAACATATACCAGAACATTCAAACACCTATGTTCATCACACATATAAGGTCAGTTAATAGGTAGGGAATACTAATGATCTATAGGGATAAATAAAACAACGGATACGTTTTTAACTGTATAAATAAATATTTAAATAGATTTTGTTTATATTTCATACAATAGTCAAAGTCAAAAGATTTGTTGCAAATAGGCTATTTTTTAGCACTTTTTAAATAATGTCATTTAATATCAAACAAAGGAAAGCTTGTACTATTAGAACCATAACTGATGCAATAATTATATTATTTTTAAAATACATACATATAATACACTAAACACCCCCACACAGAATAAACAAAAAATGTTTGTCTTGGGTGCGAATCGAAGCCACAATCTAGAGCTCAGAAGGCCGAGTTACTAACTGAGCCATCAAGCCAGTCAAAGTATAGGTAGCAAACAGACACAAAGCCCTCATGATGGATGGAAACCACCGTAGCCTATAGACGTCTGTAACGCGACGTGCCGTTGATGCGTTGCTTACTAAAATAATGGAACATAAAAAGAATATGTATAATGTTCATAATAATAAAAAAACTGGCTACATTCAAGTGAATGAGAAAGAGAGGAAATAAATCGAATTGTAATGAAAATGGGAATTTCATATGAAGACTAACATAAACACAATCCCCGTGGCATTTATAAATAAGCTTACTTAAGACTTAAAAGCCGACTTATCTCTTTTACGTATTGCACATTATCATCGCTTCTCATTTGGCTCTCGAAGGGTACTACTATTGATTTCAATTTGTACTTAAGCTATTAGTAATGATATTGGTGTATATTACCTATTATAAGGCTACGTTCCCGTTTCCTACTTAGGTTACAGACTTTTGTGAACAGACCCTTTTTTTGTGACAACTGAAGGTATCAAGTTGCGATAGGTTAAATTAATATCAAATACAAAAATAGCAGTATACGAGTCCATAACCTAGTAATAAATGCATTTGGATGAATATATTTCTTCTTTTAACCGACTTCAAAAGGAGAAGGTTATCAATTTGACTATATTTTCTACCTCAGAACTTTCGACAGGGTGAACCGATGTTGATGATTCTTTTATTTGAAAGCTGGTGCTTCCCGTGTGGTTTCATTTCAATTTGGTTCTGACAATGGCATCCATGAGAAAACTATATAAGTCTGAACTCACTTTATTACGCTCCGTATTTGTTATTACGTCACCAAAATGTATTTATCTTGACTCCTTAAATTAGTCGAGAAGGTTTTTATATTTACCTATCTTACTTCTAAGTTAAAAAACTCTTGCACCAAATACTTGTTACTATCTTTCAGATGTAAAATCGCTGCTTTTCTACCTTACTCTCAAAATTGACAGCCCTTATCTCTCTAGGACGAATTTTATAGAAACTTCATCATGGAGGGAAAAGTGCGAATTCATATTATCTGTTTCCTATATACAACCTTTGCTTAGTTTGGTACTAGGTATTGTGTGAAATGTCCACCAAAATATTTATTTATTTATTATTAGATAACATATGAAAAGTATGATTTTTAGTAGTAGTCCTCCAGAATACATTAATATCTTGTCTACCCAGCACGGTTCATTAGACAGCTACAAGACGTATCGGTAGCTGTCCCGCGGAGTCGGGATCGGAGCGCGCCGCCGCGGTGCGTATTTGTTATGTGCCAACAAATATTTCATCTAGATTGAATATATGGAACAAGGAAATAGTAACTGAGTCTACTGAATCATACAACTTAATTACTGCGTGAGTATAAATCAACTCACTCAGGTGTAACGTGGAAATTTATAATAAGGATATAAATATAATAGAAAGTTTTTTTTAAATATATCCTTAATTCGACAGCCTCTGTGGTGTGGTTGTTGAGCAGGTTGGCTCATATCCCGGAGGAAGCGGGTTCAATTCCCGTGGCAGGACTTTCACAGACAGGACTTTATTTGTGCACAGAAAAAAATACTTGTTCTGCGCCTGGGTGTTGTGGGACCACGGTCCTCGTAGCTTCTGGGGTCCCTAGACACAGGCAATCTTAGATAGGATCCAGGATCTATGTATGTGATAATTAGGTGTTATTATTATTATAATGTAAATAATTATATTACAAAATAAAAAAATATTATAAATAAAATAAAATAAATATGCCTAAATCCAACCCAAATTCCTGAGTCAAACCCCTGTTAGGCAATCATGTTACTTGATTGCAACTAATGTAAACACGTAACAGTATGAATTTAACAATTTCAATACGCAGTTTGTATACATAATTATAATGGAAATTTTCAAAACAAGAATTAAATTTCTTCTGTTGCATGGCAATCAAATATCCGTGACCGTTATGATAAAAGTGGGGGTTTGGGGGGTTACGCGTACATTTAAAACTATAAAAAAAGGTAGCCAGCGACTACCGACGCACCGGCTGGTCGGTCAGATTTCAAAAATATTACCAATACAACAAAAAAATTACGTAGCTCATATTAGCCTCAGGTCCTAAAAAAACCAGTGTGCTTTAGACCACACGACTGATGTAAAACTCCTTTACTCCTAAAGAAGTTTTAACACCGACTACAACTTTATTTTTGCTTTGTTTAATGTTAATGTAACAATTGTAAATAATTGTCATTTTACTTATTGTAAATTATAATTGAACCAACAACAACTCCCGTTTGCCTCGCATTCACCAGCTTACTCTTTTAGTTAAGCGTGCGTAAAAAAGTTTACTTTGAAAATCATCAATCAAATCTTCGATCAAAGCATGAAACTGCCACATACTCGCTTCACATCTCGTAATCAAGTAATGAAATTCACAATATCTAGTTGGTAAACATCTCAAAGCCTCACCTGTCATCACTCAGGTGTGACGGGACCATTCCACTAAGTAAAGTCGAGAAGTTTCTTACATCTAGTAAATTAGTTCTGATTAAATTCGTTGCGGTCCTGCAGACTGTAGGTACGGTTGGCCACGATTGTACAAACTGGATTAAATATGGCCCCGGTTGGTTAAGGTTTATAAGGTTAATTTTCAGGAGATAGGTAAATGTTATGACAAAGCTCTTGGTTGTTATTCGTAAAAGAGTGATTAATATATTATTAATACAAAAATTTATGGCATTCAAAGCAGATTACGTAAGAAGAAGAAATAGGAGATCTATTTAAGGTGTGTAATATAATTAGACGGACGTTGTACCTAACCTGCCCTAGACGGAAGATTGCTCTACCATATAGACGAAATTATTTTTAAAACTTTGACAATACTTCTCACACTCCGCTGCGGCACACATTCAAAGAATTGCAACCATAAAAGTGCAAAGCAAAAGGCCGCCATTGTAAAATTAATCTTAGTACAATAGTCGTTACGGTCGTTTCAAAAGATGCAAATTCTTTAGTAAATAGGAACGCACACACGGATGAAGGGGTATGTGTTCAAAGTTAGATTAAGACAAGGATGACAGGAGGATTAGACTGTGGAGAGAGTGAAACAGGAATATTTTTTCGAACTCGTGCGCAACTGAGGAAAAATACTGGATAGGGTGAGGGGGTGGTTGGAAAGACAGTGAAGGAGAAGCGACGAAACCGTCTGGACGCTTGGGGGCTTGTAACTTTTATTCTAAAATACTTCCGCGCAAATAAAGTTGTTAAAATTTTAAGATAAAAAAAAAATTGAATAAACACGAATTTAAAATAATAGTGGAAGTGAGTGATAAATATTGAATAGTGGATATGTGAATTTGTTGGTTTTCCTTATTATTTGTTTAATTATTTTGCTAAATTATCGTTTTGTATATTTCTAGCAATAAATTTAAGTATAACTACAAGCAGAGTGCGTGAGTAATTTAGAAAAGGTTTATTAGATCGGTGATGGCAGTAGTACCTCCTGTTTATGAATTGTTATGAATCAATATTTTTTATTATAACTTGTTTTCTTGTGTTTCTAAGTATCACTTACTCTACACATACAAAATTAAATTAAGTGGTTCTTCCAATATCACTGTGAGGTGGTTCATTTGGAAGAATCATAGGGACGCTTCGACAATATTAGATAATGATCTATTGTTCTAGGACAATATATCATAAGAACTACTGATGTATAGGAACAGCTTAGTATTTCATAAGTAGAGTCTTTATGGATAAGTAAATGGTTCACTTGCATTGAAATTACACAACACGTAGTAATAAAAATTGGTAAGCGGATGCAGCTGCACTTAATTACACTTAATAATAAAAAACAATTAAAATACATTACATACATTTCATAACACTTACAACTTAGAAAAGACATGGCTAAAGTTTTTAGTTATGGAGAAAATTGTAGATTCTCCCGAATTTAGTTTAAGTGTTAGCAAGATTTTGGCCAGTCTGGAGACAAAAGTCTCATTAATTTCTGTTTAGTAAATACACCTTCTGTGTATTTTTGCCGTCAACAAGTAAGTGATACAACGGAATTTTCAGCTAGATTATAAGGGAAGTTTAGGTATGCTTAAGTCTAGGACTGCGCTACATATTTAATTACCTACGTTAATGACTAATAGTTGTGATGATATCGACAACAAAAAAAAATAATAATCTGGACTAATAATGACTGGGTCTCTTACATAATGAGAAACACATTCATTGCAAGTACGTATTTCTATGTGCCGAGATATGTATGTGATTGGAAGTCCTATTTAACTTCACTTGTAACATTTTATTTTATTTGCCTATATGAGCGCAGACCGCGGTTGAGTTGTAAGAAAAAGAAAATGTGTATTAAATTTTTGCTCGATTAACCAATAACGTCGTCTATAAGGGCATCAAGATATATCCCAAAAGTGGATTTGGTATCCTTTAAGATGATGTTTATAGGGAGCAGCGACAAAAAAATAATCAATTATATGCGTTCAGTGATAACGTGAGCCGGAGGTTAAATGTCAGTAGATTAAGCTAATTCCTTGTTTCAGCTCTACGTGTAGTATTTAATATAACATTAAGAGTAGTTAGTTGATATTTAACCACTAAGTGATGGTCAATCATTGAAACGCTTCTGCTCCCTACGCGTTTATACCTATTTTATTTAAAAATAAATCCTATCTAGAAACCTAGATTAGGTATTTGATTGTAAAGATTCGTTTCGCATTTCGAAATGGGGCGGGCATTAATCATAATCATTACAGAACCTGGGTGTTCCTAAGATTTCGGCTGAATGCAGTTCCTATGGGTTACCATGCTCTCCAGGCCGAATACACGAATATTTCAGGGAAGGTTAATGTATCGTACAGCTGGAGTATATGGTGGCAGAGAAACCTTCGACTGGTTTCTATTGTTAATGGGAGTGTTCATCTGTAACCAATCCTCAACTTATTCCGGATATATAGGCACTGTGTACGACTGTTAAATGGGTCATGAAGATGATGATGATAAGATGTTAAGATGACGAAGATGACGATAAGATGTTAAGATGATGATAGATGTTAAGATGATGATGATAAGATGTTAAGATGACGAAGATGACGATAAGATATTAAGATGATGATAAGATGTTAAGATGATGATAAGATGTTAAGATGATGATAAGATGTTAAGATGATGATGATAAGATGTTAAGATGACGACAAGATGTTAAGATGATGATAAGATGTTAAGATGATGATGATAAGATGTTAAGATGACGAAGATGACGATAAGATGTTAAGATGATGATAAGGTGTTACGATGATGATGATGATAAGATGTTAAGATGATGATGATGATAAGATGATGATGATAAGATGTTAAGATGATGATAAGATGTTAAGATGATGGTGATGATGATGATACGATGTTAAGATGATGACAGAAGGTGTTAGTGACGATACTGCTTCGCACATAATTTTATTTCAGGAGAAAAGCATGGTAACCCTAGGTAAAAAGAAGACGACGAAGGTTTGTGCTTTTATTGTATACTACTTTACTTGTATATTATAATGTGCAATTATATCATTATACCAAGTAAAATGATCATTTTTATATTTATACAATCTTTTGATTAGAGTCTATCGTTGTAATACTGGAGAAATGGTCATTTAACTTACTGTTTGAATTTCTGTGCCATACTATACCTCTTGACATATAACGTGCGAATTCATTCTTGTGGTGGTAGATGAGTAACGTACCTCGGAAAAGATCTTCCAGTATCATTTCCTTCGGTGAGATGAATCTATCACTAGGAGAATGTCTTATGTTGATACTAGATCTTAAGGCGACCCTTCTCATTGATAAGAAAGTAACGGACCTCGGAAATGATTTAATTCTATTTCAAATCCCTTGGTAAGACGAGCTTATCACTGAGATATGTTACAAAGTAGTATTTAAGGCGATTTATTTTGTTATGGGGTAAGGCGAGCAGAGGTATATGTTGAAGTACATACTAGTTCTTCATAAAAACTGATTATCATAAAAAAAAAAATATAATTAACATTCTTCTTTCTTCTCCTTTCTTTATTCTCCTTATAAATAAGCTCATTTATTAATTTAACCATATCACGACGTTTTTTTACGCACGAATTTGTGCTTAAATTTTAATAACACTGAACTTCGTTCTTAACAATACATGCATCGTATAATACGTATGCTGGAAATATATATTATTGGCTATATTTTAATATAACATTTGAGAAAAGAAGCTAACCTATTCTTGATAAAGTAATACTAAAATCAGAGAAGTTTTATATACACTGCGTTAATTGAAATGTTACGAGGCCAGTGTTCCATTTCCTCCTTCATTATATACTGAAAATTAAACTAGTTGAGTTAAAGTCAGAAATACTTAGAGTACCGAATACCTGTCTCATCTAACCATTCGGTACCTATCATACCCCTTCCGTAATCCTATGTGGAACCGGGATAAAAGTAAATTAATAATAATAATACCATTCAGTCTATGCATGATGGAATTATGCGATGACAAATAACTCAAATTTATTAAAGGTCATCACTAACTATGAATTAAGAATTGTTGTTTGAATTAAATGAAATTTAATATCCTTGGGTTTCTCAGGCATTGTATATGCATGTTTATTACACCCGACCTCCCCTGCCATCGATCTACCAGCACGGCAGGAATATCGGATGATTACCAATTATTCTTCGACCTATTGGAGGTAATCGTTCGGGGCCCCCCCGTGTACATCTGATCTAAGCGCATAGGGGACAGTTCGGGGTATTAATCACTACTTGGCCGAGAAATCTCTGGATAGGGAAGGCAGTGATGATCGTGGTGGTAGCAACCGACCAGTTTATCCTCTTCTGAGTCAATTCGGTTTGGCTGAATATTTATAAAACAAAATTATCTCCTTGACTTCTAAGATGGTGAGTTATTAATATGATCTCTGACCTCTCTGTGGTCTGGGTAACCATCACTGTACGGGACCCCTTCGTGTAAAACTTGCTCTGTCTAGTCACAGGGACTGATTGGGGGCATAAGCATAGCTCATAAGAAGCCTTGGAGACCTTTACTGGGACTTGTTCCTATTACAGCTAACTAGCTGGTTTATAAATAAAAACAACATTACAAAACTAGTATGGAAACATACATTATTAGAGCTTGCTCTAATTCTACGAACAAACTACGCCCTGCGGCATTGGCCGTTATATAAACTACAGCAACAACGACCTGCGGCATTGACCGTTATATAAACTACAAACATACTACGGCAAGACCGTATACCAGCTAACTTAGCTTGGTTTTATTGAACTCGAACAATCATATTGGACTGAAGGGTTTTGGCTTGCTATAAAATATGGCTATGTACAGCTAATTCCGGTTCTACTTCCTTCCTCTCCTAGGGGAGTGCATATAGTGGAATGGCATTCACTGTTGTGGGCGATAGTTGGAGCCGCAACGCTTCCAAAAAGAAAAAAAAAAAACCTCTTATTCTTTCCTTCCTGAAGCTTAATTCTCAATCTCAAAAGTTTTTCTTCGATCATCCTGTGAATATGTCTCATTGACTCTAAAAGATCCGGGTTACTCACATATCAACGTAGCGGAAGACGATCATATGGCCAATATAAATAATTAATTGAATTACAGGTTCCTTATGAGAGAATGAAATAGTCACAACGTTCCTTTCAAAACACTTGAAATTTTTTACATTTAAATGTGTGAGATTTGATGACATTTTTGTCAAGCTGGTAATCTATATATACATATAACAAAGTTGGGTTTGTTCTAACACTTATAACTCGAGAGTAGCTGACCCGATTAGTTTCGTTAATGTAATTACCATTTAATATTCATCCATATACCCAATTTTAATATTTTTTCTATTTCTATTTGTGTTATTATCTTAATAAAGTACTGTACACAATATTTATTTTTTATTCATTGTATTACTTTCATAAACCCATAAATTAAGTTCAGCTAATCTGTAACGCGACATTCATCGAAAAAGAAGAAAAAAGAAAATTACGATGTTTGCCAAGACAGCTAGTATTAATTAAAAACATGCAGCAAAGGGAAAATAAGACACTTTTTTTCACGTTTAAACAGGTCACGTGCGCGTCACTCAAAACGCGTGTTCCAATACGTGATAGTATGCGTTTTGATTTACCAACAGACCAATTCCAACATAAACAACTAACTTTTTAATTACAAAAAAACATAACACACACTAATGTGAAAACAAAAATTCAAAACGCAAACAAAACATTCCTTTATCGAACAGAAGACAGGCACCTTCAAATTAAACTCGACAATAGCTCCCAAAGTGCATTTCTCCACATACTCACACTTCCAGTTCCATTCAGCTCGGCCGTCCGGCGCCCTGGGACCAATCTGGAGACCGAACGATATCGACGCTTCCTCCCACCGAACTTATACTCTGTAGTTACACTTTACGTATACTCCCAGGAGAGAGCTTGCAATAAAAGAAAATCGTGGTGAATTAAGTTGCCTTTTTGTTTGAGAGTTTCGTGTTTATCCAGCTCCGACAGCACCCGGATAAAGTTGATGTTCTTAAACGAGACGCGACTTTGTTTGTAGTACTCTTTTACTTTACTCAAAAATTAGAGAGACATTGTAATGGAAATGTTTTATAAACTTGTTTTTGAACTACCTGTGAAATACAATGCCGAATAGAATATAAACCAGAAAAAGCTGCCTTGTTAGGAAATTTCACTTGAAATAAACATTGACTTTGAGATTGTCGTAAAGCAATTACGACCCTAAAGCTCCATTAGCATTATAACCGTATTTAGGACAACATGCCCATATTATACAATTCAATACATATATTTATACAGATTTTGTCTATATAACAGGATTAATGTATCTGTCTTTATTCAAACACGATAAAACTATTGTTACTGTACTGTTACTGTATTGTTATTGTAACAACTAAGTTTTCTCCAACCTGTGCGCGATAGTGTGCAATGTCCAGTTTCCAGGTACAGTTTAACCAAGGGCCGGATATCCTGTTACGCGTGGTTTTGTTCCGGTTCGAACCGGGTTTAAGTTATTCGATAGCATTTCCAGTTCTAATGTGGAGAGATTTGCTTTTTTGAATAGCAGGCAAGTAGTACAAAGTGAATAGAACTGTTTAATTTTTTTTATTTTATGTGGATAAAGTTCAGCAATGCACTTTTTTTGATACGTTGTCTTTAACTTATAAAAATGAAAACATATACGAAAGTTTTAGCTCGTGGAGTGTTGAAAAGTTGCATTGAAAGTAAACGGTGCGCTTAACACGGCGAGGATTAAATAGATAAATAAATAAATAAAATAATATAAATCTAACGATCACATATATAGATTGCGGACCTTAACTAAGATTCCTTGTATCCCAGGGACCCAGGGACTACAAGAACCATAGTACTAAATCACTCAGACATAAAACATGTAATTGCGCTTTTTTCTGCACAATTATTTGTCCTGCTGCGGGAATCGAACCAGTCGCCATTGAGTTATGAGCCGGCCTCATCAACCGCCAGCACAGAGGCTGTCATACTACTGCAGTACTATCACGGATCTGCAGAGAAGTACCTATTGAATATGGATTGAGTAACTCTAGACCGTAAAATGTTATCAGCTAATATTTTTGACTTTAGGTCATATAAGTAGCAAAATCTAGGTCCTGCATATAGACTTCTCTGTATCAAAAACTAAATCTTTATAATCATTCTAAGTTAACTTTAGAATAAGCATATTTTATGTTCGTGACAAAATTTCGTGTCATTTTCCTCAATTTAGTCTTAAGCCCATAATTTGATTGTTTCAGATTTGCCAAGATTTGTGGGTCCGGGCTCCAACGTGACCGTAGCCTTGGGCCGAGACGCAGCCTTAACTTGCAGGGTTGACAACTTACAAACATTTAAGGTAGCTTTTACTTTACTATTGTTGCTTTAAGTTTCATTTTTGGATGTAAATTTGTGCTTAGACAATTCTACGCGTATATATAATCAACGAATTTTGTACTTTGTTTTAATCTGTTAAGATTTATTTCTACTAAAAATGTTATAAGCTCGAGAAATCAAAATCATTTAAGGCATCAAGGTCCTTAATTTTTTGTTAAGTTTAGTGTTGTTAACGTTGTCACTTCTTTCGGATGTAAACGGAATACTAATTGAGATTATTTAATATAAGTCAACAAAATTTTATTTTCTTATTGTAGTCGAAATGGAACTTCTTGTGTTGGGTCTAAGCCTATAAAACTATTATTTAAATACATTTGTGTTATTTGGTAGGTAATGACCAAAATATTTTAAATAATAACATTATATATAGTTTTAGTTTTACAAAAAAGAGTTATTCATATTTCTTAGGTGTTTAATAAATTTCTATGAAATTACGTTTTATAAATCAAGTCATGCTTTGCAGAAGAAAAAATGTGTGCATTTATATTCATTGATTTGCTTAGATTTCGCTGTAAGACCAAACAATGGACCCAAGAACTACGAAAACCATGATCCCACAACACCCAGACACAAAACAAGTGCTTGCGCTTATATTTGCCTGTGCGCAAATACTTGTTCTGCCACGGGAATCGAACCCGCCACCTCCGGGTTAAAAGCCGACCTGCTCAACCACCACACCACAGAGGCTGTGAAATAGATCATAATAGGCATGACGACAGTATCAAAAAATGGTCGATTTAATGTTTTTAGGGTAAAATTTATATTAAATAACGTTGAAACACTGGTTTAGTTTTATTAAAAATATTAAGATTACTTAGATTTTTAAAATAAAACATTAAAATACTGCGATCGGCCATTTTGACTGAAACGCCAATCACAGCGCATGACGTCACACGTAGATTTTCGCTGTTGTGAATATACGCATTTGGATTGATTTTGTTATTTTGTATTCTTTTTCTACGTGTGTAGTAGTGCAGTGACATGTTTTCAACATGTCATTGTGTAGGTAAACACCTAGGAGTGACGTCAGAGCCGACGCCATGACACCTCGAGCTGTTTTCGCGCCGCATTTAAAAAATATTATGAAAATGGCTTTAATCTTGGTTAAAATTAAGTCTATTACCGAAATAAAGGTTTTTTCGTAAATAGTAAATGTATACCCACATTACGGAAGAAAATTTCAAAATCTTTCGTCATGCCTATTATATACAAAAATCCTCAGCGAGATTCATCATTAAATAGGATTATTGGAATTTAGTCTAGTAATAATTCTTACTGGCCAGACAACGTAGTATTGTGAGTTTTTGAAGCATTCGCTTGGTAGTCTATACAGTTCATATAATAATGTAAAGAGAAGTGCCACGGGGTGCGGGGAGAGCCAATACGGTCAAACTGATATAGGTAAAATTTTGCACACATATAGCTTGTGCTACCGAGACTAACATAGGATACTTTATATCCCGGAAAATAGGAACGTGGCGTTAAAATGGTCAAATCCGGAACCGGTTTCGGGTGGTTGGGGTTTTATCCAAAATTACCTGTTATTGTGTTTTATCTGTGTGCAAAATTTCACCTGAATAGGTTTACCCATTTCCTTTGAAAAACTGAAGATATGGATTTTATTCTTTTTTAAATAGTAGATTACATTGCTCCTTAGATTGTCTACGTCGTATCTACACGCTGTAGACAGTCTACGCAACATCTACGCTTCATAGATAGTCTACGCCAAAGTCATTTAAACGAGCTACGTAAATAATCAAAGTGAATCTTTTAAAAAAGCACACGGCTGCGTAGCTTCAGGTGTCTTTGGCAGCCATCCAATTGGATGGAAAGTGGTCACTTCTGCTTAATGGCTGCGATAAAAATCCAATTTTATATGGCATTTTGCACCTGCAGTACTTCTCAGTTAGGAATATTATCACCCAATCGCATCTACTAGAATGGAAATATTAAACTCTTAAATACTCTATCTCTTACCGAATAAATGAAATTTTGTATCAGTGAGGGTTGTATTTATCATAAAGTTAAATAGTTCTGTAAATAAAAGTAGGACAAAAATACATGAATGAAATGGTTTTCCTAAGTATTAATATATAATAATACAATATCAATTTTTTCGCTAGCCCGTGCAAGAGTCAGTTTTGCTTAGCTGCAGCTTAAATGGCTTTTAAACCAACACATATTGGTTCAAATCCCGCTCAGCCCTCTCCATCGATTTGTATTCCAAAAATTAAAAATCTGCAGAATACCTATTAAACTCCGGATGAAACCGCAGTGGTGACTAGTGTTATCTAAATTCAGCTGCTCCCCAAATGATAATTTGATTATTTGCTACAAAATTTGTGAGATTTGAGTCGGCATCAGCTGGCACGCTGGGCGAGTTAAACGAAGCTTGCGTGCCCTTGCTAAATCCCTTTTCCGCTTCGTTACGGAACTTAGCGCCAGCCGCTAGCTGACGTGGGTAGATTCTTTCCTTCATTCATTTTACCAAGCTTTATTAGAAATATAATAATAATAATTTATAATATGAAATGTGTTAAAATAAAAGCATTTTATTCTCTACGAAATCATTTTAATCAATAAAAAAAAATGAATGGTCGAACCTCAAGTTGTGAGTGTCATGGTCTTGCAGGAAAATTCAGCGCAGCGCGACTGCGAAAAAACTGAACCGATATATCAGTTGCCTAATAAATGAAAATGTACAACTGATACATCGGTCCCGTTTAAAAGCAGTTCCACCGGAAAAATAAAAAAGAAAAAATAATAGGCGTGGTTTTCCGATAATCAGATGAAAAAAAAAAACAAAACAGTGAAAATAAAAGAATCATTTTGTATAGTGAACACTGCAGTTATAATAATGGCACTTTTATTTTAGTCAGATTATAATTTGTTAGTTGAATAACATTCACGTTTTAGCCATTGAAAACTCACACCTCACTTAACTTTTGATTCGATAGTTGTTGTATCGAGTTATAATTACCGTAATAACTAACATCTTACAAGATCATCAGCTAGTTTCTATTTTCTCCGCGTCATTACTTCTAAGTATAGTGGAACTGTGAAACTATGGTTAGTCGGCAGTTATACAGCTCATAACGAGTTTCTTGTAAGTCGTTGACCTCATTTTGCTACTTCCTCCATTCCACTCCACAGCGGCGGGAAACTTAAGTACAGCACAAAGAAATGTGATTTGCATCTCAAAGAAAAATGTGTTCTAACATCAATTGAGTTTGTTTTAAAGATAGTTAGCAAGGGGTTTATAAAAATTCTAAATTATTGTCTAATTGCTGTGTAATACAATCGTTTTATTTTACAAAGCACATTATGTGAGAAAAACTATAAAAATGAATATGCAGAGTAAAATTATACACATTATCAGCTGGAAGATGTCTAATACTGAACACAGGTCTTCCCTCATAAGACTGTCCGTATGTCTGTCCAAGCATAGAAAAGAAGTAACTAGAAAAACAGCGCTATGTGAACACAGCACATGCTGAAGTCACCACCATTGTGTTGTAACATGAATATTATGTAGTACCATAGTACTACATAATATTATAATATATATATATATATATTATACACAAATAATAACACAAAACGAAGCTTATACATATATAAGCCTCGTTTTGTGTTGTTATTTGTGTCTACACTTGTTATTATTAGTGGCTATATATTGTTTTTTTTTTTGTTATTCTCACTTCAGCATATGAAACTGTAAGAGCTCATAAAAACACTTTGAGACCAAAATCTCGATACTCGTACAGGTTGGTTAACAAATCTAACAGCGACACAGCACGTATCGACGGCAGCCGGCCCCCGCAATCACATGCTGTTCGGCTGCAATTTGTCGGCTCACTGCCTCTGTGTAAATTACAGTCACTCTGTTTTATTGTGCAGTGCAAAATATGCACTGTTTTTATTACTGGGCTTTAAATTGCGGTGATCTTTGATACGTAATGTGATATCGTATATATATCGGATAACGTATGACCATTATCCTCGTTGTTCTTGGATCCTCAGGGATCTTACAAAGAGAATCTTAGAGAACCTAGAACCTTCTCTTTTTCCTTCTTTTTTCTCCTTCTTGGATATCTGAACAGAGAGAATCAGCTGGTATGGGCAGCCGTGTCGTTTAACATCAGGCGAACGGCTAGCTCTTCACGTCATTCCTTAACATAAAAAAAAAAAAAATTAATAATAAATTACGTAATAATTTAAAAATATTAATTTTTTATTTAATGTAAGAAGAATGAATGTAAGAGAGAAACTATTCGTGGGTTGACCTAATTTTGTGCAACTATGATGTATATTTGTTTCACATCTGCATTACAAACATTTATTGTAAAATTTTGTATTTATTATAAATTATAGGTATCATGTAGTTTATATTAACACGTAGTAGCATATTTATAACTTTGATAAAAGCAAAATGAATCTGTTATTCGAATGCTCAGATTGTAGCAAAGCTCGCGAGAGAGGTTTAATAATTGTATTGCGAACGTTATTTTTAAGGCCAATTCGGTTTTATTCGGTGCAATGTTTTGAATAATTGCTGTAGTTTAATTTCAGCGTAAAAGCGCTATTTTTGAACAACTTATTATAACAATGAATAATATTACGTGCGCTGTAAAAATATAAGCAAATAGACTGCTTTTAAACTGGGACCGCACCTCTGTTTTCTTAATCCTTTTATGTTTTAAATCTTTGTTGGAGTTACCGCTATTATTAAAAAAAAATATATGACCATTATAAGCAAAATTTAAGATGTCGACGAGTTAAGCCTAAATTTATACAACGACAATCACCACAATAAACTATTGATCATCACCACCACCACCACCACCACAACCACCACCACCATCATCATCATCATCACCATCATCAACGTCTTTATTATCGCCATCATCATCGTCGTTATCATCACCATCATCATCGTCGTCATTGTCACCATCATCATCGTCGTTATCATCACCATCATCATCACCATCATCATCGTCGTCATCATCATCATCATCATCATCAACTTCATTATCATCATCATCATGTCGTCATAATTTTTATTTTTTTTTATTTTTGTTTTTTATTTCTCCTATTTATTTATTTATTTATTTACAAGCACACATACAAGATCATCATATTATCTTCTACTAAACATTGGCGTCCTCATACAATACGGCATTACGTTATTTGATTCTAATATGCAAAATCGTGAATTTAATATGATAGCTCTAAACATATTGCTATCTCTTTCATACCAATCGCAGTGACAAGGAACACAATAGTTTTAGTATTGTCAAATACGCGTGGCGTTTCACAATAAACTTGGCTTTCTTTCAAATATCCTAGGTGAATAAATCTCTTGGGACAGAAATGGTCGGAAGTTAATTGTATAATAATTTAGAAAAAAGAGAGAACGAAAAGATATTTCTACTAATGATATTATTTTCACACTAACTAACCTTAGAAAACGCATTTCACTAAAACTACGTTTCAAACAATAAATTAAACGATCTTTAATCCTCAAAGCATTTAAATTCTACGAAGGAAGCGCATTAGTAGCATGTGAGGATGGATGGCTGCAGACGGTATCAAGACAAGAGGCCAGAGTAATGGGCACCCAGCTTAAGTGAGATGGAATGGAAGCTGTTCGGATGTGTTTCAAGTGCAGTTTTATTTTTAAAATAGCTATTAGCTTGCCAGTCTGTAAAACGTAAAGTAAAACATCTTCATTGTTAATTTTTTCAACGATCACATACATAGGTACCCTAACTAGAATTATATAATTCCTAGAATTCCTGTATCTAGAAACCCAGGAACTACTAAGAGCATGGTCCCACAACACCTAGACTAGTATTTGCGCTTTTTTTGTTCACTCATCCTGTTCATTGTTAAATTAATTAAGCTTATTAGAATGATTATATCTAAATGGACTAAACGACGTTATTTCAATTATTTGGTGTATTTTTGTTTAATAAATAGTGCATTATTGCAAAGGCAGCGAAATAGGCAATTGCAAGTCGAGTATGACTTTGAAGGCCGAGCCGCAGGCGAGGCAAGCATTTTCACTTTCAAAATCATCGGAACTCATTTTAATTTATTTTTACTAACCAAATAACAACGAACTCCGCTTTACCGCCAATTTTTTTTATTTTACAGTTTGTGCCGAAAGGTAAACGCATCTGTGGCTATACAGCCACGAGAACGCAATGTGTACGATAGATGAAAGAGTTCTAAATTCAAACAGCACACGGTTTCATACAACATTGCCGGTGCGCTCTTCCTACCAAATTCAAAGTATGCGCCGGGAAGTGATTTTGGTTTTTCAGTCTACGTAAATATGATACTTCGCGTGTTTATTCAAAAGTAATGATAATATTTCCGCATGTTCAAGAAAATTACATGTTACGGATCGATACCTAAAACATCCCCGATGAATCTGCAAAAGGATTGGAGCATTATTGCACAAGAAGGTGCATTAGCATGAGACGATTGATGACGACTGCAGAGGTTTATCGAGATGAATGGATCCAGCTCAGCACAGCTTACCGTCGATGCAGCTTTAATAGGTCCGTAGCTTGGCTGGAAGCGGAGCTGTATAGCAGATTTGGGAGCGAGACGATAATTAATGACAAAGAAAGATTAACTGTTTAAGATTATTTTGTTTGGATGATATCGTTACAATACCACTTAATTTCATAAATATAATTAATATAATATATTTCTTAGCTAAAACTTATTTTAGAAAGCGGTTTCCATACAATTATTATAGGTAGTGAGATGTTCTTTATTGAATTAAAACTTCTTTACGCACTACTTGGGGAGTAAGCTGGTGAACGTGAGGCGAACGGAAGTTGAAGTTGGTTCACGTAGATCTACATTGTCAACATAACAAAGTTAAAATTTGAATTATTATGTTGGTATGTCCGGTAAAATGCAAAATGGTGACATTAACATTAAACAAAGTTATACCAACTGATAGATGAAGCTAAACTAAAGAAGTTATACTTCATGTCGTGTGGTGGTGTGTGCACACTCACTATAATTCTAAATTTTATATAAAAAGCTTATTTTCACATAAAGAAATATCTGTTTATCTTTGCAAGTTAGCTGTTGTTTTTTCTCCAATCTGTGCTGATTTCTCAAACCACTAACTCTACTCGTACGTAAATACACTAGTTTTAGTATATGATACGCACCGCACGTCTGCTTCCACAGAAAGTTAATATAATAATAATTGTGTATTGTCTTTATTGGAGTTAAAATTCGATTTTGAAAAAAGTCAAAAGTAATAGTATTGTTTATGATATAAGAAGAGATAAGGAAACTAATAATCTTGATTGCTTTGCTTTGCTTGATGTGCTTTGGAGCATTATATATTATACGCAAAATGAACAATACAAAGTTTATGCAAACCGCAAAATGCGCAATGTGCTCATGCTCCAAAGGGATTTTTAGACCCTTTTTTTGAGCCTTGAAAGATATAAATGACTATGATATATGATTCTATACCACGAGAAAAGGAATAAATCTAAAAATAATGAACTTTTTTCCCTACATAAAAGCACAAAAAGGAATTTTTTTTTTATGTTAGTAAATGACGTGACGAGCTAGTCGCTTGCCCGATGTTAAGCAACACGACTGCCCATATCAGTTGCAGTTAAACTTGAAACTCTAAAGTAGAGTTTCGCGTAACACTGCACTGCGCACGCCATTCTGAGACTTCAGCACAGTCTAGCAATAAGATTACTAGACTGTGAGATTAGGTCATAAAGTCTCATTTGCCCAGTAATTTCACTAGCTACAGTGCCCTTTTAAGATTGACTTTCTCATAACATAACATAACTATAAAAAATAAATCACAGAGATAAGTTTGTCGGATAAATATGTACACCACTACCCTAAGCATTATCGGGAGAAGTTATACACAAGGGGTGTTGAGGAAGCATCGGGACAACCCTCAGGGAGCGAGTTTAATAGGTTTCTGGTCCTCCTATTCCGGAATTCTGTCAAAACAATTATGAAAAATAACAAAGGCGGAAATTAACGCAAGCGAAGAATATTTTCTGACGTCAAAATATTGCAATATTCAAAGATTAACGAAAAAGGTTGTAAAACAATAAAAGCTTCAGAATTTTAATTTTGAAACTCCAAACAACTCAAATTTTAAACTTATGAAATTCGGCGTTCCTCATTATTAAGTCCAAACACTTTATTTATGTTTTAAGTTTTCCTTTTCAATAGAAAATGTTTTGAAATACTTTGAAATGTATTTACCTAAGTTTGTGGGCTATTCATTGAAAACATCCTTTATTAATAATAAAGGCTTGTTTTGAGTAAAATTTTGCATTAATCAGTCTACCGTAATCTAATAACAACAGTAATATGAACCCAGTTTTGAATATAATTTATAACAATAAAATTACTTTCAATTTAAATTGGTTAGTTCGGGGATTTATGGAATGTTTTGTCTACGATCTCATATACTTAATGTTAACTTTTTTCAATAAACCTCCACGGGCTTATTGAAAAAAGTTCATAATCTTCCCATCCATTCTATTTGATGCCTTGAATATCAATCAAACCAACAATAATATGAGACAATAAAGAACGCAATAAAGAACGCTTACATATAATATTAAACTTTAATTTAAATTGCATTCGTGTAATACGTACAAATATACTTCCTACATTACACTTACCTAAATTAAATCCATACAATATGTATTTAAAACGTATACGCTATTTGGCACTAATGTACAGCGCCCACTCGCTCCAAATTCCGCATAGGAAGTACAGTAACAATTTCATACATTTTAAACTATCGCACATTGAGCGTCGGAGCGGGCACCTAAAGCGAAATGGTTTATTCAATATATCGTAACCTACTTCCATTCCAATATGGTTTAGGACATTTCAACTTTCATATCTTCTATATTTTATGTTCAGTATCTTTTCTGAAGATAAAGTTTAGTATTTTTTTTAAACATAAGAATGGTAATATCCCTTAAAATGGGTTAAAACGAGACTTAATTTTATATACAAGTCAATTCTTAGTTCGGGTACAGTGACTTCATCAAGATGTTTTCCCCAGGTGGCGTGGCTTCGAGTGGATACGCAGACCATCCTCACGATAGCAGGCCACGTGATCACCAAGAACCACAGGATCAGCGTGAACCATGGCGACGGCTCCTGGACCCTCGGGCTGAAGGACGCAGGCCCGGGGGACGGGGGCCGGTACATGTGCCAGGTCAACACGGAGCCCATGATGTCTCAGACGCACTACCTGCACGTCGTTGGTCAGTTTACTAATTCTTGAAGATATTTATTAGAAATGCTTATTGTTTTTTAAAGTTGTTTGCGGTAGAAATCCTTCATTTATATCAATTTTTAGATTAGTTAGTTTCAACGAGATGCGTTGATGTAAATAGATAGATAGGAAATTATTTATTGCACAAACCACAACAATTGAAGGTATATAGGTGAACTTAATGCCATCGAGCATTGTCTTCCAGCTAACCCTTGATGTAGGTTGTTATGAGGCGTAAATTTTTACTGATAATGATTGCAATTTATTCCAATAAGTACTAAGAATAAATAAACAAAATATTATGACTTAAACTAAATTTAATTACCCTTATTTATTAAAATTAATTAAATTTAATTAAAGCTAAACTATATTTAATTACCAAATTGTACGTAAAAAAATTAAAACTGTTTCGTCAAATCAATAATAAAAATAAACGCTATTCCTAAAGAACGCTTTACCTAAAAGGTAAAGCGTTCTTTAGAAAGCGTTCGAGTGTCTTTCTAAAGAACGCTTTACCTTTTAGGTAAAGCCTCCATTAGCCTCACTATCATGTGAAAATTCAGGCTTCTTACTATGCAACAACAATATATTATGGTAAAGAAGACTTTCGTCGTTTTTCTAGTATTTACTTCAACAAAATGAGACTTTTCAAACAGTTTATTCTTAAAATCATTTGTACTACCCCTAGTGCCACCGGATATAGACGACGATGCAAGCAGCGGCGAGATTCTGATCAAGGAGGGTGAGAATGCAGCCCTCCGATGTGCTGCCTCCGGGACCCCGGCTCCTGTCATCACGTGGAGGAGAGAGGACTCCAGGCACTTTAAGATGGACAACCAGACGCTGGGTCAGTAGCATAGTCATACGGTATATTATAACATAATGTATCTTTTAATTTAATTAACTTGGACATTATTTTATTTTAGTTGACATTATTGTAATAGCCTATTGGATTATTTTATTATTTAATAAAACCTGATTTGTTTGTTCTTAATGTATCAATTACTTTGTCTGATAATTGTTATTGATTTTGTCGTTTCGATATATAAATAAATGAATAGGGATTTAAAGGCAAAGAAGTTAAGATGAATCCCAAAATTTTTTGTTATGATTAACAAGTAAAGCCGTAAATTCAAGGATTTTACGATATTATCATTCCCTCCTTCGCTCTATTATACGTTCTTACCCAAAAGATGGTATGTGATATTTACAGTGTCACTATAGGATGATCTATGTTTAGCTGTAAGCCTCTTTCCCACAAAAGTTTTAGTATTGTGTTATGTTTACAAATCTAAAGAAAAATTTCAAGTAATTGATAAACAAAAGAATATAAGTCAAATTAACACACATAAAAAAGAACTTTAAAATGCTAAAACCTATTTTAATGAAATGGTGTATGGAGATACTTTCATCCCTTGGGTAATACATTGCAAGTAGTCCAGGCTAATCTTGTACATACAGTTAAATACAATATTATAAAACGCTTAGTACCCTTAAAATGTTGATTATAATATCAAAAGCGTTTTCCTGTGTTAACCCTAATAAACAGAAAATAAGAGTGTTTACACAGATGATGTTTAAGAAGCATTCAAACTCTACTGCCATTCAAAATAAGAACCAAGTAGCTACAAAATAAACGCTAACAGCAACAAGGAAATATCGCCGAACTTTAATATTACGTTGCATTAGCAGCACACCCCGTTGCTATAAAAGCCGAATTAGCAAAATTTGCCTTAATTCCATCCAAACAACATCGGGACAAACAATTGTTTATTTAAACTTCGGTCCGAAATGGGCTTTATCTGCTATTCACACTACCGCACAGTGGTTCGCTTACGAACATAAAGCTGCAATGAGCAAAAACTGTCACAGTTTACAGTGCTGCACACAAGTCGTGCTCACAAAACAACTAACTGCGACCACACAAAGGCAAAACTTTTGCGGCTGCGGCTATAAATTGAATGTTAAACTCCCTATTTGCATTGTTTAGTTAACACAAACTTTGTATAAAATTTTAAGAGAATATCATTTCTGAGCCTTCGCGAACTCGAACAAGTGTGTAAGTATCGAAAGTTCGCGCTAAGTACTCTGCGAGAATTGTCAAGTTACTTTGCAAGGATTTAATCCGTTCCTTCTAGTTCTTTGAAAGGTATTTTGAAATTAATGTTTTGGGTTTTGTTCCGCTGTTGTTCCAATCGGGGATATTGAAAACTTTTAGAGATTGGAAGTTACACTTTGTTACCGTTGAAATTCAGTTCATTGTTCATCAATTAATCCATTACTAAATTAAAAGTTTTTTTGCCAGAGAACTAAAGTTACCGACACAGCTGAGCAAATCAGCAAGCTGACGTGGCATTAGGCTGGTCATATCTGCCGAAGAACCGATAACTGTTAGGGTAGACGTGTTCTGGAGAGGAGACCGCGGATCAGCAGACGTAGTGTAGGACGCCCTGCGGCGAGATAGATCGATGACATACGCAAGTTAGCTGGCAGCAACTGGAAGAGTAGAGCCGAAGACCGGGCTCAGTGGCGTGCCTTGGGAGAGGCTTATGTCCAGCAGTGGACTAGTGTAGGCTGATGATGATGATGATGATGAAATTAAACGTAAGGTTTTTTTACTTTGTGAAATTTACAAATTATTATTTATCATTTTATCATAGTTATTTGTTCAATACAAAACATTTAAGTATATGACTCCGCTAAAACAAATGGCACTGTTATATTTGGCTTACACTCCAGCATCATTTTGTATTTATGAAGAAGTTACGCCTGAGACAATTTAATTATCTTATTATCGGCATACAAAAACATTTATAATGTAACTCCGTCAAAACAAATTATTTAAGTAGGTAGGATATTATCGAGCCGAACATAAATAATTCCATGTCTTGTATGTAGGTACAATAAATAATAATAAGCAAGCTTTTTTTTCTGTGCACCAATACTTGTCCTGGCGCGGGAATCGAATCCGCCGCCTCCAGGTCATGAGCCGACCTGCTCAGCCACCACACCACAGAGGCTGTCACACACTTACTATATTTACTTACTACTGTCAATTACTTATTACTCACATAGCATAATATTAGATTATTTCCACATCAAATGCGCTATAAACAATAAGAAGCCAAGAAGCCTAACTGTTTCTATACCTTCTAAACACGTATGTATAGCCATATTCGAGAACTGCCCATAGATTGGAGTAATTTACTCGACTAAATTATTCTTGTGGTATTTTTTTCATTTAAGATTCTCTAATTAACTTTGTCTTCTGATAATTTCACCTAATTCAATGAACATGGATTTTTTGGTTGTAAGATAAAACCTTCGTTTATGCTACATTTCAAAGTTTTAGGTATAAAAATACCTATACAATTTTTTGTAAAGAAGTTTGACAGTAGAATATATTAATTTACATTCTCTAGGAATGGAAATTAACTTTACATATACATTATCTAGGAATGGAAATCAACTTTACATTTACGTTCTCTAGGAATGGAAATTAACTTTACATATACCTAAATTCTCTAGAATGGAAATTAACCTTCCCTAAGTTTTAATATTTCATACGAATTGGGCCTAAGATCAAGATTAGTGTGTTGTTATCCTGTTATTGCATAGGAACTTGATATTTTTACAAGTTTTTTAGTGTTTCTAGTTGTTATTCAGAAAATCAGCCTAAAACTTTCAACTGTTTCTGAGAAAACAGATTTCCGTACAGACTAGAAAGCGATCCTATGTAAATTCTGGTTACTATGAAACCCCATTAAAAATATGAGAAAAGCTGGTTACAGCCCCTAAGCGCTGCGCCATTGAAGATCCAACTGCTATAAAAAAAAAAATTAAGTATTTGCTACTACTACTACTACACGGTAAAATTACATTAGAAACTAACTATAGAACAGCATAATTTATTTCACTTTTACAAGCCGTTTTTCCCCTTAGCAAAGCATGTCACCAATAAACTTAACGGAGCTATCTAAGCCTATAATCGAGGCATTAGGGTTCAAATCGGTCGTTTCTTTTACAAAAACACGCCCTAAGTGAGGGCAACATATCAGATCCGAATCGAGTCCAAAGAATCACATCAATGAGATCAAGGGAGCTTACTGAGTTCTCGTTAGGCGGGAAAAGGCAGTGAAATAAGGTGTCCTTTGAGGAAGGCCTTAAAAACGAATAAGATTTGTACGAGCAAATCATTAACGTTTTTGGCTCAAAGAAGACTTCGAGTGTATCTTTGTCGATAAGGGAATGAATAAATTACATCCTTAGATCCGATTTGACATAAAATGTATTATGTAGATTTTTATTTTATCTTGATTTTCTTGACGACGTTTTATTCATTTATTTTATAATGAACATAAAATATTCGTGAGGTTTAGCATAGTTAGTGGTTTTTTTATTTGGTGGCGATTCACCGGTGATAGGTGTAAAACTAGTGACAAGTGTTTTATTATATGTTATGTTGATTTGAACTTTTCAAATTTATTGTACACTCCAGAAATAAAAAAGTTATTTACCTTAGAGACCACTTTTGCTTGTTCAAGTATCTAAAGTATGTTCTGTCGATGTATCAGTGTTACAAAAGCTGATAACAATTTACTGAAAACTTACGATAATTGTCCTTCTCCGGTTATATACTTAAAATTAGGGTCAAATAATCACAAAGCTATTTTTTTTTCTTACAACGAATCTTATAAAAATCAGTTTCGCCGTTTATTTGAGAAAAGCTAACACACGTAATATAATGGGCATTCTACATCTTTTTAGTTCTGAGAAAATTTATTTCTTTATTATTTATTTATTTCTAATTTAGTTCTTAGAAATGCAAGATTAACAATCTAATAAAAAAAGGAAGCACTTTGCAAAGATACAATATTTTAAAACTTAATATTTCAATATAAATTTTATCGACAGTATCCAAATGGAGCGGGACTTGGATGAATCTAACTGGCGTAGAACGAGCGACGTCTGGTGCTTATCTTTGTATAGCTACCAACGGCGTCCCTCCTTCCGTCAGCAAGCGGATACAGATCAACGTAATGTGTGAGTTTAATATTAATATTATGTCAATACATTGCCAATGTTTTATGTCAATTAATACATATTAATTAAGATACTTTAACTTTTGTATTTAAGCCAAGCCAAAGCCACAGTATCATTAATTGTGCAACTCTCGATAAAAGCAAAACCATAAGTCTGATACGAACTCACTCTGACTAGGTAGCCAATGATCATCATTGTCTTACTCATATCTTGATTCATTGATTTTTATTTACAGGGTTTTGTACTTGTTTTCTTTATTAGTGATGTACATTTTGTTGTGTGCAATATCGCCCGTAGGATTTATGGATTTCATGAGCTTTTACTTAAGTAAAACAACTTTATTAAAAAGTTTCGTTTGCGTTCTTTATTGTTACATTTGAACCATTTTATCCAAATCTAAGACGTTGGCGGCTGGCACCTTCTTCGCAGTGATCCAGTGGTAGACACTGATTGTTAATGCAGCAGTCAGGCGGACACCAATAATCACAGCTTCCGAATCCATCTAAAAATTGATTAAAACCCATTGCATGGCCACGCAGTGGCGTGTGGCACGGATATCTTTTCCATGATAGAGAAACTAAGCACCTGCTTCTCCAATAGTAGTGTGTGGCACATTTGTTTGTCAATAAACAGCTATCGTACTTACTACAAAAGCAACCATTGGCTTGTCACTGGCGTGATCACTTTGCTATTATCAATTTAAATAAATAAACTATCTATAATAAATAATAATATCTAATATATCAGCTCTCCTTTGAGTACTTTCATTATTACAGTTTAAAATATCAGCTATATAATTGAGCGAGTTTTATATTTGTCTCATAATTTAATACTGCTGCTCGCTATAGATAGCTCAGTTGGTAGTAGCCCTGCCTTCTAAACTGTGGGTGGGTGGGTGGTTCGATTCCCACTCAGGACAAACATTTGTGTGATGAACATAGGTGTTTGTTCTGTGTCTGGGTGGCATATTGTATTCTATTGTGTGAGATGTCCACACATATTATATTATTATATTATACTTTACCAGCAAATGCTATAATAACAACAACACTAATAATAAAAAACATCAGAAGACGCTTCATCTTGATATTGAGTCGACTGTTACATTCACGTTTAATAGGCAGAGGTTTTGTATATATACGTAATATTCGTATTAGATAAAGAAAAGTCAACGTTTACGGCATTTTGCGATGGTAATTATAATAAATCGATCTAAACTTCAATTCGTTTTACTTTATTTCATTATGTCGAGGTAAAATAAATAACCAAATTCGTTTTAGTTATATTTCATTATTTCGATATGTCATGGTTAAATTATTGTAATAATAATATTTGTACTAAGTAGCACTTATAAATGGTATAAACGTTTACCACATGTTTATGTTATCACTATTTTCAATTATAATAGGATTATTTTTAACAGTTACACCTTCCGTGTGGGCTGGACGGGTAGCCATTCGAGCACCAACCGGTGGCGTGGTCACGTTGTTGTGTACTGCTGAAGCTTACCCTGCTCCGATGGTATACTGGACCTTGAACGGGGAACAAAGACTTGTTAATGGTAAGTTGTCACTTAGGGATAATTGAGAGAGTAAGATCGCTCCATTTCTTTCTGTGGGTGCCATAAAAGCCAGCTAAATAAGTATTTAGGAAATGGGAAGTAGAATTCTTCTCAGTTTATTAAAATCTTCTGCGATCACCAAGCCATCTGGGATTTATAGGACAGGCCTACATTCAGCAGTAAATATCTTGCATCTGTTGATGTGTATAGAAAATTGCAGGACTTCGTCAATCACGAAAGTTTCTTTAAACATCCTTACCACTTTAAGTTAAGTTAACATAAGTTTGACAAACGTGCTAGAAACCAGAGATAATTCTGATACTACTATTCTTCTGATAATACTAATATTCATGTAGAAGGTATTTTAATCAGAAACACTGATAATGATTTTGTTACTAAAGAGATATCTTAGAATAACGACATTTGTAAAGAACTGTATCAAAATGCAAACTTTGAGCCCAAAGAAAATTTCTATAAAAATAACACTGATATCGAGAATATTTATGCAAGGAATCTTAGGAGGATAAATCACGGGAAGGAATCTGGTTTTTAAAAGGCGAGCTCAAATTGTGAAAATTTATAATACCCACGGTTTTCATTAGCAATATGGAAAACGAAGGTTAATGCCTTATACAGCTAATAGAAAAGGAATATTATTCATATTTAAAGACGTAAGACATATTCATCTTCTAGTCAAGCGTGTTACATCTTAGACCGCATCGTCACGTGCCATCAGGTGTAATAGTGGTCAAACGCGAGCCTATCAACCAATAAAAAAAATAAAAAACGTATTATTCAGAGTAGTCTTATTTTGTGACACTATCTAACTAATATCATGACAGTAAGAAAAAATCATTTAATATCAGATTCATAGCTTATTCATATTCCAATGAATTCAAACTAATATCATCAAAGTTAACTTTAAAAGTAGAACATAGCTTTACTATTCATTAGAACTTTATTGGTGTAATAATAATTATTAAGCTTTCTTAAGCTTTATTGATACAGCTCCTTAATATTTTAATAACCTCAAAACTTCTCTCACAATTAAGGTACAAACTTTGTTATAGACACTTTAATATTCGAAGTTTTAGAGAATTATTAAGACCGTGAAATTTGCATGGCTTAATTTAGGTATAATGCTGAAGTTTAAAATTTTAGTGTTAATATCTTACTGATACATCAACGGTCGAAATCCATTCATTATATACTCCCTATAAAACGCCAATTTGGACGCTTATCATTTTGGAGATTGCTAAAATCACCACGCAGGTAAGAGTATAATTATTTAAGTAGCGTCAATAGCAAAGTTTTAAAGCTTATCAACTAAGGAAGCGATCATTTCTATATTATTTTTCTCAGGTTCAAAGCATAGACTGAGCCTGTCCTCTCGTGGCTACAGGCATACCCTAAGTCTCATTGTGACGGAAATGTCACGCGAAGATGCTGGAGCATACCGCTGCCACGTAGAAAACAGTCTGGGAAGAGCACAGGCTGAGCTGTTTTTACATCGTAAGTTTAAGTCGATGTTTATAAGGTATTAAAATAATTCTGTTCATCAAGTTGAAGCATTTTGCAACATTACTTTTAACAGGCATTTTATTCTAATTCATCATCAATATTCTATCTTTATATTGGTATCTTATACTCTTAGCATTCATGGCAATTTTTTTTTCCAGTACTAACAACGACTACAACTAGTACAACAACGACCACCACAACAACTACAACTACGACGACAACTACAACGCTTGCTCCTCCAACCACTACGTCAGTGACTTGTAAGTGTTTTTTTCTAAATTCTGTATTATTACTAGAAGTAGTAGTTTGCAACCAAACATTATTACTAACCAAATATGTACAAACATTTTTTTTTTTGTAATGTTGATTAATTTTGCTTGCAGATGACGATAGACATTTGGAGCAACTTCACCGAGGTGTATTGGAAGATCCAGAACTTGACAACCCTTATATCGTCCTGAGCCAACACCAAATGCAGAACCTTGGTAAAGTATTCTATATACGACTTAACAACTGATTTTCAACAATTCTGTTTTGTTAAAACTTTTCAAAATGTAAGCCCAAAATTTTTAAAATATTTACGTTATCATCAGAAATGGTGACGACGATATGACCCGAAGCTGGCGGGCGGGGTCCTTGGAGCGAGGGCTGGCCGCCGATGAACGCCGCGGTGCAATGCGCGCTTACCTGGACGATATACTTGTGTGTGGTTGTGCTCTTGCAGGTCGCGTGACGTTGAACATGTGCGTGGGGGACAGTGGGCTAGTGTTTGGGTACTAAACTTTGGAATGTAAATAAATCACAATATAAGTGTATATTTGTCCCAGAAACATTAATGATATATGCTAGTTTTTCTATTATGTTCATATGTACCAAAGAAAAAATAGCGCCTATGGCACTGGCGTAATTAGTACCAGAAACTTGCCATTCTTTAATTCATCTCATCTCTGTAAAAACAAATATAATTTAATAACTACAATTTAAATTTCCTCAGTATTCGTTTATTATTTAGTAATCTATTCATATTCAGACTATACTAAGAAGTGATTCCTGCCTAATACTATATTTCAATAATATAAACGGTTGCTTCTAAAAAGGTTAACATGACATTTATTTAAGTTATTCATACGTTAGATATTCAAAATTCCTAATTTCTTTGACGTTATTGTATTAGTTAGTGAATTGTGTAGGTATTTAAATTGTAAATGAAAGCTGTATAGAACAACGACTGCGGTATTTCAATTTTAAATGGTTTACTTATAACTGTACATAATTAAGAATACCGTAATTTAGAATTGGATTGTGAAATTGAAACACATTTTTGATCAAAATGTGTAAATGTTGTAGATGTTACATTCAACAAATGGCTGATTTATTCATTTTACTCCGAGATGAAATTCGTTTTATTTTTCCTAGATATCAGTTAAAATGTGTTTCAATAACCACCTAACTTTATAAATAAGATAAATGATAATTGAAGAAATGCTGTACATAATTTTGCACGAAGCTAGTCATATCAAAATTTATAAACACTTGCCAATTTATGTAAAGATTAAATAATAAAATGAATAGATAAGTGATTCTATACAATTAATGTCTAATTTTCTATTTTATAATTACTATCAATATTAAAATTGGAAAAAAATAAAACAAGGTTATATTTTAACTGCCCCTTTTGTTATTAATGTATAAATACTGCCTGTATGTTAACGCCCGAAATCTTTAATGTGAATACAACTTTTACCGATGTATAGAATTGTTCTGTTGAAAATAAACATTTGAAAATTTTTTGCCTTTATTTTTCTTGCCTATATGAGAAGGAAGGTAGGATTCATAAAATTTTTAATGCAAATAACTTATACCTTTAAATATTTTCTATTAGATTAGCTGCCCTACCCCAGCTACGCACGGGTTCTAACCCTGTCAAAGAGTCCCTTCTTCTTTTTCTTTTCTCACCTTTTAAACCTTCCTTAGACTACGAAAAACATTGTAAAACAAAAATCAGCTAAATCGGCCCAGCAGTTCTCGAGCTTTAGCGAGACAAACGAACAGCAATTGATTTTTATATATGTAGAAGATATACCTTTCCACCATCACTTATAGTACTTAATACATGCTTATGGGCTTACCGTCGAGAGGCAAAAATAATATCTGAGATATCCTGTATTAAATTTTAGGATTTATTATTGAGATTGCTTTTTCGTAGCTTATATAATTATTTTCATTCCATAATACAATGCCAATCACTTCTATTAATTTTTCATTTTATCTTTGAACTCGTTTACCTTTAAAATTATGCTCATTGTGAGCTAGAACAAAGTAATACCTCAGATTTGGCTCGTAAACTACCTCAGCTGGCTAACGCTTTAAACACAGATAAGTAAAGCTATAAAATAGGATTTATTACAACAAGACACAGATCCCATGTCCAAAAGATCTCTAAAACGTGATGGGCCGCTCTTCAAAATTTATCGTCCAGGTGCAATAAATAAGGAGACTGGGCCATTAGCCCAAGATAACTCTGTTTTATTGTAATTTTATGCAGCACATTAGCTAGCGGAGAAAATGCAAAACGCTCTCTGAGATTAATTAGGAATACACAATGTATAATATATTTGAATGGCTTTTTGGATTTTAGAGCAAGTACCTTTCTTCACGGCTTCCTAATTGTTGCAATCGTTAATCGGTTTTATGTTATTGATATTGATTGGTTTCAGTACAGAAAACCTAAAAGTACCAAGACGTGTTTGGTTATTTGGTATACTATTATGGTGCTAATTTACCATTCTGGGTCGTTTGCGGAAATTAATTTACTCGTAGTTATCAAGCTAAGTAATGCTTGCGTTTATTTAGATGTAAAGTCACACTTTGAAGGAACACCCAAGAGTCGCCAATTTATCGGACTATGCTCTGTTAACAATATGATTTTGCCCCTCTTTGCTCTAAGACATTCGTAAAGTTCACCGTCAGATATCTCAAGAGGAACACAATCGCATTACTAATAATAGTAAAAGTAATAAGTTTTTCTGCTACGTAAGAAGCTAAAATAATATAGCTTCCTACGTAGCATAAAAACTTTCTTCATAAAGTATTAGACAAATAACAAATAATAACGCCCAGCGATCACGTATACGTATAAGGATTCTAAACCCTGACTAGGATGAGCTGTATCTAGGGACCTAGAAACTACGAAGACCATGGTTCCACAATACCCAGATACAGAACAAACAAGTATTTGCGCTTTTTTTTCATGCACAAATTCTTGACCTATCGCGGAAATTGAACTCACCGCCTCCAATTTACAAGCCAACCTGCTCAACCACCGCACCACCGAGGCTGTCACATAACTTATCCAAAAGTCAATTTCAATAAATGATTAGATGAAACGCTTAGTTAGTTTTCCTATTAGTCACTAGACTTTAGATTTAATTCAGCTCAAGGGCCATAAACAGTTACCTAAACTTCAAAATTAAATTTTCCACTAAAGGGATCAGTAGAGTTCTAGGTTGAATAATAATGCCTTTGCTTACGACTAGTTTAACTCTGGAGATTTACTATCTGGGCAAATTGGAGAGAGATTTAGAATCTCTAGGGGGCTCTCCGAGATCTTTGGTAACTGTGAATATGTGAGGAGTACCGCTACCTACCTTACTACATGACGGACGAAATTCTCCAACAACATTACTTGATAAAGGATCTTAAGTTTACTAATTGATATTTTGAACGGTAGGAACATTTCTCTTTGAGAGAATGCCTTAGTCCTAGGAGAAGAAATTCAACTGTGCAAACATACTTTATCTAAAAAACTACATGTCAAATAATATGTTGACCTATGCGTATGTTATAGAAATAATCTGCCGCTATATGAGTATATTACCTTAAAACTCCAGCAAAATGTATGAGTTTAAAACTTTGCTAAAACTAATATTAGAAACAATCCAGTAGGTAAACGTAATCTAAAAAGCTGCTTCCTGTAAGAAATGCTGGCGACATTATCCCGTTGAATGGCAATGCTTAGTTTTTGACTTTTGAGTCCCAACGGATCCAATATCTCACTTATAAATATCACATTCATGACATTTTTACTAGGTGTCAGGACTGTTCTGCAAAGTTTATCTTTTTTATTTAGCTAGGTACCACTGGTTTGCCAGTTATTCTGTGGACAGGCAGTAGTGTGCAAGCACAACTGTGTTCCGGGTATTGTAGCTAGTGAAATTACTGGGCAATTGAGACTTGATCTAATCTCATAGTCGAGTAATCTTATTACCAGACTGTGCTGATGATGTCTAAACAGGATGTGTGCAGTGAAGTGTCACGATAATATATTGTAGTTTTCCGAGAGACACTGTTTTGTTATGGGCAGCCGTGTCGCTTAACATCAGCTGAACGACTAGCTCGTCACATCTATCATTAACATTTAAAAAAAATGAGTACAATAAACTATATTCCTTAGAATATACATATTATTTATAAGAACGCGTTTGCCAGACAGCTAAGTCTCTGTACTTGAGTAAGAAAATCAATAGAGCGGACGACAAAATTAAAGCAACCTGGAAAATAATTAATACCGAGACCGGCAAAACTAAACCTTGGCACCGAAAACTCACTCTTAGTATTAATAACAGATTAATATCTAAAGACAGTGAAGTTGCTGGTGCATTTGAGGATTTTTTTGTAAATATACCTGTAGTTACCACTCAGTCATTAAATTCATCGACTAGTGAGTCTTGTGCAATTCTTGCAGAGTGTGTTGATAAATGTGAAGTAGTTTTTAGATTTAGACATATTAATTCGGCTATAATTGTTAAGACCTTTAGGTCACTTAAAATAAAGAATACTGAGGATCTTTGGGGAATGTCTACCAGGGTTTTAAGTGGCATTGTCACATTAATCGCACCATATTTAGCAGAAGTATTTAATAAATGTGTAGACGAAGGAGTTTTTCCCAACGTAATGAAAAATAGTAAATTGATTCCATTATTTAAGTCTGGAAATAAGAATGATCCATCGAACTATAGGCCAATTTCTGTGTTACCTGCAATAAGTAAAATTTTTGAAAAAGAAATTCTTAATCAGTTTGTAACATTTTTTAACCTTAACGGACTGTTTCACAGTCAACAGTTTGGATTTACAAAAGGACGATCAACTACAGATGCAGGCGTAGAACTCTTTATACATATACTTGGTGCTTGGGAGAAGTCACAGGATGCCATAGGTATTTTTTGTGACTTATCCAAAGCATTTGATTGCGTATGTCACGAAACCCTAATTTTTAAATTAAAGCATTACGGGGTTTGTGGGAAAGCTCTTGATCTTGTCTCTTCTTATCTTGGTAATAGAATTCAGACAGTTGAAGTTAATGGAGCAAGATCATCTGGTTCTATCACTAAAATGGGGGTCCCGCAGGGTTCAATACTAGGACCATTCTTATTTTTGGCCTATATTAACGATCTTCCATTTTTTGTAAAGAACCTATGTGATATTGTTTTGTTCGCAGATGATACGTCTCTTATTTTTAAGGTTGACCGATCTATTAATGATTTTGACGACGTTAACAAGGCAATTTCACTGGTTTTGAACTGGTTTACTAAAAACAATCTACTGTTAAATAGTAAGAAAACTAAATGTATTAAGTTTTCGTTACCTAATGTTAGGGGGTTCTCCTACAAATTTATTACTGAATGGTGAGCCATTAGATTTAGTACAATCTGTCACGTTCCTTGGCATAACTATAGACTCTAAATTACAGTGGGGTCCTCACATATCAAACATTGCTGGTAGATTGAGCTCTGCTGCATATGCTGTGCGTAAAATCAGACAGTTTACTGATGAAGCCACTGCAAGATTAGTATACTTTAGTTACTTCCACAGTATTATGTCATACGGCATCTTACTGTGGGGTAAAGCCGCGGACATACAATCAATTTTTGTCTTACAGAAAAGAGCAATTCGTTCCATTTATAACATGAAATCCCGCGACTCTCTCAGGGAACGATTTAAGGAGATAAATATTCTTACAGTGGCTTGTCAATACATTTACGACAATTTGATGTACACTCGCAAAAACATTAGCTCTTTTCCCAGATATTGCGATATTCATAACTTTAATAATAGGTCTTTACCTATGAAATTGCCGTATTGCAGTACAGACTTTTTCAAACAAAAAAAAGTTTTGATTGGCTATGAATTCTAAATTCAAATTAATTTTGTTTTAAAAATATGACATTCTATTTACAATATAAGTCTTTTTTTTATTGATTAGCGTTGTATTTTCATTACATTTCAACATTTTTCCTCATAATGGATACTTTGAAATTTCGTGTAATTATGGAATATGAGTTCCGTCGTGGCACCAACGCGGCACAAACGACACGTAACATCAACGACGTTTACGGAGAGAACTGTACAAACGAACGTACAACCCGTTATTGGTTTGCTCGGTTCCGTTCTGGGAATTTTGACTTGAAAAATGAACCTCGTGGTCGTCCGGAAACTTTGGTCAACAATGATGAATTAAAGGCGATTGTGGAAGCTGATGAATCTCAATCTACAGCTGAGCTGGCAGCAGCTTTTGATGTTAGCATCAAAACAATATTGGTCCATTTGCGATTGATTGGCAAGATAAAAAAGCTTGATAGATGGGTGCCCCACGAACTTAACGATCGCCAGCGCAACGTACGCGTCGAGACTTGCCTTGCGCTGCTTAACAGGCACAGAAATGAAGGAATTTTGAATCGAATTGTTACGTGCGACGAAAAATGGATTCTTTTTGACAATCGAAAGCGCTCAGCAAGTTGGTTAGATCCTGGTTCGGTACCAAAGCAATGTGCAAAACGAAAAATGACCCCTAGAAAGGTGATGGTCACAGTTTGGTGGTCTAGTGCTGGTGTGATTCATCATAGCTTTTTACAAAACGGCGAGAGCATTACTGCAGATGTGTACATTGAAGAACTGACCACAATGATGGCGAAACTCGCACGTCTGCAACCAGCTTTGGTCAATCGGTCGTCTCCACTGCTACTTCACGACAACGCGCGACCCGATACTGCACAACAGACCGTCTCTAAGCTGCATGAGTTGGGTTTGGAAGCTCTCCCTCATCCGCCATACTCACCAGATCTTGCGCCTACCGACTATTACTTTTTCCAAAATTTGGACAACTTTTTAGTGGGAAAAAAATTCAATTCCCGAGAGGCAGTACAAAACGCCTTTGAAGAGTTTGTTGTCTCCCGTCCTGCTGATTTTTTCAAGAAGGGCATCCATAAACTGCCACAGCGTTGGCAAAGATGCATTGATTGCAGGGGTGATTACTTTGAATAAAAGAAATAAATAAGTTCGAAAAAAAAATACTTTAACTTTTTTCAAACAAAACGGCAATTTCATAGGTAAAGACCTATACTAGGAACAAAAATAAATTGAAAGTTCCAAGATTCAGACTGCAGAAAGTTAATGGTTCATTTATGGGAAACTGTATACGCTTTTATAACAAGTTGCCCGACGGTATCGAACAATTGTCAATGCGTAAATTTAAATTATTCATAAAGTCAAACTTAATGAAAAAAGCCTATTACACAATAAATGATTATGTGTCGGACAAAAAAGCTTGGCCTGAATATCCCAAGCTTAACGGTATGAAATCTAAGGTACTTTGCCTATTGCCTATTCCTATCTATAAATTCAGTTTCTATTTGTAATGTTTATAATAAGATAATCACGGTATTTTTCTTGCACCGGTGTGACGTGGTGGTTATTTTTGTAACATATTCATTATCTCAACTGTAATGAATTATATACATTGTAAAAGACAGTAGAAAGAAGACAAAAAAAATACATCACTGTAAAGTTTCTTGTAGCTTCTTCTTTACAGTTGTAATCGAAGCTTCGGATCAAAGTTTTCAATTCTGCATTGTGCCGGATTGCTTGCACCAGTAGTGAGAAAGAGAACTGCTTTTTTTTTCAAACTCATATATTGTAATGGGCTTGCTATATTATTTGACAATAAGCACTTTGTAATTTTATATGCTTAGTGAAATAACTTAATTTTAAGTACCTAGTATAATTTTGACTTGTAAAAGTGCTAAAATTAGCCTATTTGCAATAAATCTTTTGACTTTGACTTTGACTTTGACTTTGAACAAACCAATATTGGGGTAAGATAATCCAGAAACTTGAAAAAGATTTCTCATAATCCATCGCAGTTTTTTTCTTTTGAAGTGCTCTTATCCTCATAATTTTTATAGCGACCGCTCAGGAATCCTTTTACAAAGCAATAAACAATCCCCAGTTTACATGAACAAAGGAAACCACTAAAATTACGTTTCCGAAATCCGTACCTATCACTCACATTGTCACATACGGACCCAGAAAGTGAATCGTTTGTCCCTTCCTGCTGCAACTTATCGATATTTACAGTAGCTCAACTGCAATTTTGTTGTATCTGCCGTTTTATGATCAAGTATGACAGTTTTATATAACATGCTATAATATGTGATAGTTTGGCGTTATTATTATTACTATTAATAAAAAAAAACTTGAGAGGTGTCAAGGGACACCCGGATAAAACGAAGTTCCTTTCGATTAATTAGTGAAGGAATTGATATAAAAAATTTTTTGGATAGTATAATATTTTTTTTATTGTTTCATAATTAATCAATTATATATAATTCTTCTGAACGTGGGTATGCCAGTTAATCATAATCCAACTACAGTTCTGTCAAATATTTTGCTCTACAATTTGATTATATAATGTTGGTTTATGTTTTTTGGTTGGTTTAATGTTAGCACAGATATAAAAAAAAAATAACAAATATGTTTGTATTTTTTGATTCTATCGAACAACGATGTAATAAAATCTACTTATTTTAGAGGACAGATAACTTAGGCCTCTAACAAACGTAAGCTTTCTACTACTCCTTTTTCATTGCAGTTATGTTACTGCTTGTCTAACTGTAGCCTAAACATTGCCTTTATCTCAAGCGAGTGATTTCAAAAGGGTTTTATTTCACAGAAACTAGCTTGGAATTGAAGTAGTAGGTACTTACTCCACCCGAATCGTAGAACGAATGGTTTGATTTTGTAAGCTTTGTTTGGATTGGTGAGTATTATTAATTTTACATGAGATGGGCTTAGAAAAAGTATTTTTTGGCTTCATTCTTCTATATACTTTAAATGATGAGCCTGTACTAAACGAATTGAGGTCTATTAAGGCTGTGCTCTTATTATAAAATCTAAGTAGGGTTATTTATGTTAAAACCTATATTTTCAAACTAAATAATACCAAGATATAATAACTAATAGTAAACAGTACCTACTACTACAAAAAAAAATTGGACTCTATAAACTCTACTAACTCTACTCTCTCTACTCTATTCTTCTCTACTATCTCTCTCTCTCTCTCTCTTTTACTCTTTCTCTATATATTTTTATATCCACATGCTTTATTAAATCGAAGGCTTTCATGTGATCCACAAAAGCGAGATAAATAGGCTTGTAGAATTAATTATACTTTAAAATAATTTGATTTAAAGTGTAGAGTAGGTTTCGTGCTTGAAATCTGAAACCATTTTAGCGAAGTTCATTTCTAAAACGCCATATCTTCGAAAAATATTTAATCAAAAGAATATCATAGAAACGAAACATGGAGGTACTAGCTACCCGGATGGTTGGTCGGCGTCCAGTTCTCTGAATTACTTTAATGAAAATATTATATATATGAAGCAAAACATTTTTTTTTGGTTAAAGTTGGCGATATTGCTCTTGTCTCCCATTTTGTAGGGTAAAATTATATCGAGCGACACATTGTGGGCAGTACCTGTCCAGTTGATAGAATTAACAATAATAACAATAACGCCTAACGTTCACATACATAGATCCTGGATCCTAACTAGGGTTTCCAGTGTACAAGGGCCCAGGAACTACGAGGAATATGGAACAATGGAACAACACCCAGAATCAGAGCAAATATCTGCCCTTTTTTTCCTTGCGCTAATACTTGTCCTGCCACGGAAATCGAAGCCTCTCGAGCCGACTGGCTCAACCACCACATCACAGAGGCTGTCATTCAATTCATGTCAATCGTATTAACATCATCGAAGTTGGAACAGGATTTCATGAATAGTCAATTGTTTTATGCTCTTTAAAATATATGCAAATATAACTTCTATTGCTGCACAATAGAGACTTGGTAGTGTAGGTATGTGTCAACTAATCTGACAATGATTATATCACCAAACAGGGCGAAGTTCACGAACTTTCAATCAGCTGAGTTTAGGTAAACAGCTGATTATACAAAAACGATTGGAACAATTTTGATTTTTGTTTTTTTTTTCAATTTCATGAAATTTACGTAAAATTTTTTAGTAAATAATTACTAATCAGCTATTGTGAAAGCCAATGAGATGGACATCAAAGGGTTGATCACGTAACATTACAATGCAACAGGAAAAATCTCAATCCTAATTTGAAAATGTCCATAGAATCTATGTACATAAACTGCGTATTGAAACTGTTAAATCAATACGAAATTGTGTTTCTAATAGTTGCTCAAGTTACGTGATCACCAAGCAGAATGCCAAGTGAACAACGTAAATTGTTTTATATTGTGTAATAGCCAACCGATCCATAACTCCAAAAAGTTTTTAATGTGAAGAAATTAAATCTACTTGGTATATTTTTTTAAAAAACTAAATTTACGTAAACAAACAAAACCATAAAAAATTAATGAAAGTGTAATTAAAAATATAAAAAACTACATCTTTCCCCAAATAAAAGCTTTAACAGAAAACAAGAATGAAGAATCTCTCAATAGATGACGCCACCAAACCCGTAAGCCCGAGCCTGAAAACCAAGGTTTTGAACCAGTGTTGCCTGTGACGACTTATGGCGGTATCTTACTGTTGGCATCATTAGTGAGCTCAAAGCCAACAGAGTTCCTCTGCGAGATAAGATTCGAAATGAGAACATCCGTAGGAAAACTTAAGTCACTGATATAGCGCTTAGAATCAACATATTGAAGGGGTATTTGGTTTGGGAATTAAACTGATGAATGCGAGGCGAAGGGAGGTGGCCAGTTTTAGGTTCACGTAGATCTCCATTGTTAACATAACAAAGCTAAAAATTACTTAAATTTTGTATTATTATTATTGGTAAAATGACAATTAACAATTGTCAAGATGGCGGCATTAATATGTACCAAAGCAAAAACAATGTTATACTGGCCGATAAATGGAGCTTAACTAAAAAAGATGTATGGTCTAAAGCACACTCGTTTTTTTTTTAAATCGATGTATAAACACCGAAGATAAAGTAACAAACATTAAAAAATACAACAGAATTGAGAACCTCTCCTTTCTTTGAAGTCAGTTAAAAATAAAGTATACTGTGTTACATTACAAAATTCTTAATACAAAGCCTTTAAAGGTGTTGAAAAAGTGATACTAACATTTTAAAAGAAACATTGCCATATTTCCCATAACAGTAGCAACCCGGCACCAATACTTTTAATTACATTGAATAGGGAGCATGTCCGGCAGCTACGTCGTTACCTGAACACGGCGACCGCCCGGAGCGGCGGCCGGGCCGGGACATGTCCTTAATTATCCCGGGACGGTTGCGAGCTGCCCCAGAGGTGATAATAATGCTGAAACAGGCCAGTCAGGTACTACAGGATTGGTTCGTTTTTATTAACGACAAGGTCAAAGTGGATATTTGTAACGGTTGATACCTGAATTACTAGGTGGTAGGAATTTTCTGCAAAGTTCGTGTAGGTAGGTACCACCGCTTTGCCAGTTATTCACTGAGCAACGCTTGTTTGTATCTAAAACTGCTAATTTGTAATTAACAGACTTGTCCCATAAATTACTGCAGCCATGCAAGCACTCACTTTAGCTTGATAGAGGTTTAGTAACTGAGAAAAAGTTAAATAACTTTAATATATCAAAACACTGACAGTACAGTATAAATAGATAGATATATAGATGAAATATTTACTATACACACCAAATAATAATTTAAAAAAAAAATTAATCTGCTGTACTCTAACATGAATTCATTGCAACTTACTACAACCAAGCACTTGGGGTAAATAGAGTCTTAAAAGGTAGGCAACGCACTGGCAGCGCCCCCGGTGTTGCAGGTGTCTATAGGCGACGGTAACTGCTTACCATCAGGCGGGCCGGCAGCTTGTTATAAAAAAATTTGTTAATCATCCCTCACTTCGATAATTAACAATAAATAAATTCCTGTTTATTAACCTATCAGAAAATTAACCAAACACGAGTGGTAACCCTCTTCGCTTCCCTTTTCCATTACACATGTGACAAAAATTGGTCCGTACGTAAATGTGTCGAAATTCGGCCCAGCGTAAATATTTGGTCCATAAATCAGGCCAATACAGGCCCACTATCCAGGCAAGAGTGTTAAAACGGCTGTTTAAAATCCTCGCGAAATACGCGTAAACGTAACTGATACCTTTTCGGACCCTTTTTGGTATAAAGGCGTAGGTGAAGTTTAGGGATGAGGCATAAAGAGATCGAAGAATTTTCGGCTTGAGCTTTTCACCCGAAAGATTTTTTTGTGTGATGATTGATTGACTGAAAACCACTTGACCAATGGATGCAAACCGTTGTCTATAAATTACTTTGCTCCATTAATAATTAACAATATAAAAAAAACCCTTAAAGAAAATTAAAATTGTTAAAATGTATTAAGCTTGTGCTAGGTTAGAATTTTTCGGCGAGTTGGCTGGACTGCAAACATGACCCCATCTCGCCCCGGTACGGTAGAAGTGCGAAGGCATTTCCCCCCCTCAAAAAAAAGGTTAGAATTTATCAGACCGATGGGTTTGAGCATGCATACTAAATATGATAAAAAAAAAAATGTTTGCATTCCTTAGTTATTATTGTTATACATAAGTTTAATCCAAAACAACAGTATGATTTTTAAGCTATCTTATTCGATGTGTATGATAGAACCAAACCGAAGAACCAAATTCTTTCCAACACTAAAATGGCGTCCTTAAACCCCTGTTCACACCTACGGTGACAAAACTAAAATGGCGCTTTAAAACAAATGGCTGGTTTTATGAGTCACGGTCCTCCAGCCCACCGGCCCTCTTAACCCTCCAGCCAAAACTATTATATTTACATGACTGGTAATACTGCTTCCAATCTGTAACAGAAAATGCGATAAGTTTAGTGTAAGCGTGATCCAGTTATAACTTAAAACGAATAGGAATTCATTTGTAACTGTCAAATTGACCAATCACAGCAGAACGTCGATTATTACAGCGTTATATTTTTCCAGTTTTTTCACCAGTGTCTTTCACAGCATAGTTTTTGTCTTACATGGTCATTAATTCACAATGCTCGCCAAGTGCAAGTTGGCACTACCAATTTAGTAGATGTCACAACCAAGTCTCCGAATTTTGTGGTTTGGGTGGTTTTCGCCATGCAAATTCCCTATACCTATAATTATATCTTGGAAAGAATTCGAGCCTATAACTTGAATTTGAACCAAGGTGCGTTTATTTGAATGCCACACAATCTATTATAGAACCACATTCACTCTGACATGTCTTTTTTTAAAATTTGAAAGCTCATAATTAGTACTCCACTGGCTACTTACTCCATGCTACTGGATTCACACGGTTCCGTGTTTATGTCGTCGAGAGATTTGTACGGATTCGGGCCTCAGGGCTAATTTTATGTGAAAATGATAGGTGAATAAATCTCTCGGGACAGAAATGGTCGGTGGGTAATGTTTCCTTGTTTATGATGCTATAATTTTTATAAATTAACTTTGTTAAAATATAGAACATTTTCTATTACATACATTTCTTTATTTTATTTCACTACAATAACTAAATGTTAGATTGGATACACTGCATGACTTCTTTTTTTTCAAACTCATATATTGTAATGGGTTTGCTATGTAATATTTGATAATAAGCACTTTGTAATTCAATATGCTTAGTACAATAACTTAATTTTGAGTATCTAATATATTTTGATTTTGAATTTCGAAAGTGCTAAAAATAGCCTATTAGCAATAAATCTTTTGACTTTGACTTGGACATAAAAGAAAATTGAATTTTATAATGGCCGCACTAATCTATAAGCAGCGACTATTATAAGATTTAGCTTGTTTTGTGGGTGCAGTCCCATTTTTTATAGTCCAAGTTGTGAAGGAAAATGTCATCACATATGGCTACTTCATATGTCACTCTCACTAGGAAGGTGACAAAATGCTTGATCGATGAGCTCATCAGAATCTCATTTTGCAAAAATCCACTTTATGTATGGAGACCATACATGGGTACTGTTGATAAACTAGTATTATGTAGATTACAATATAAGCAACCATGTTGAGTAGTTTATCTATGCCTTATATACAATTTATGTAAGCTTGATATGAATCATTGATTTTTGTTAAGTATTTTATTATTGACTTGCCCGATGGCTCAGTTGGTAGTAACCCTGCCTTCTGAGCTGTAGGTTGTGGGTTCGATTCCCACCCAGGATAAACATTTGTGTGATGAAAATCGATGATTGTTCTGTGTCTGGATGTTATATTGTATTCTACGTATGTATTTACAAACAATAAGTATCTAAGTATTGTATCAGTTATCTGGTTCCCATAGCTTTGCTTAGTTTGGGGGCGCTGTGTGAAATGTCTACACTTATTTATTTTATTAATAATAAGATATTTATTATTAATAACATTGATTAATATAGTATTGATATGATAGCCTCTGTGGTGTGATGGTTAAGCAGCTCGGCTCATAACCCTAAGGCAGAGAGTTCGATTCCCGCAACAGGACAAATATTTGATCATAGAAAAAATATCTTGTTCTGTGTAGGTATGGGTGTTGTAGGACCATAGTCCTCGTAGTTCCTGGATTCCTATACAAGGAATCATAGTATGATCATTGGGCGTTATTTATTTATTTTCTTGGAGTACCGCCCATGGAAGTAGGAAACAAGTAGCTGCAGCCGGTCAAAGTCCTGAGTGGTGCTCTATGGGGGAGGCCTATGTTCAGCAGCAGACGTCTCCGTGCATCAGCATCATCATCATCAGCTAGTCATCATCATCAGATGATGATTATTTCTTAATATTGACACATTGACTGACTGTTTTATTTTACATTCACCATGTTTTAACAGGCGCATCTTGTTAAACGAAGTGTAACTATTTAGGAAAGATGCTGTCAATGCAATGAAGGAAATGGCGCAATCCCCATTTTTTTCTATTATTGTATCCAGTTAAATTAATATATATTCAGTACTTTTATTTAGCTTGTGTACATTTTGAAGTAAAACTTCTTTACGCACGCTTGACTTGGTCAGTGTGCTGGCGACGCGAAAAGTTATTATTATTGCGAATAGAAGTTGAAATTTGTTAGTTAAAGTAGATCTCCATTGTCAACATAACAAAGTTAAAATTTGTATTATTATCTTGATTATAAAATGACAATTTACAATTGTCAAGATGGCGATATTAACAAAACAAAGTACCGGCCAATAGATGGAGCTAAACTAGAAAATAAGTTTTACTTCAGTCATGTGGTCTAAAGCACACTCGTTTTTTTTTTCTCTTACAGTTATTCTGTTACATTAAATTTGATTTCGGCAGCAATTCAATATAAACATACCAATTTCTACTCGTACAGTTTGAGTAGAGTCGATCGCAATAACATCTAAACATAAAATTCTCGGTTTTATACGAAACAAATACAGTAATGGCGTACACAAAAAGGCGTTTAAAATAACGCCTATTGGCAAACGGCAACATATATCGTAAATCCAAAGAGTACAATAACATCGCAGGTGAATCGGTCTAACGCGATTCCAGTGGAAGAGAGGGGAGCCATTTCGGACATTAATTCTCGACGTGAGCTGACTTTTGTGTCGCAGTGGGATGCCGTTATTGACGTAAAGACTCTTATTGTTTGATTGATGAGTCTCATAATGCAGTCTGTTACGGTTAATAAATGTATTAGCTCAATATTAGCTACCTTTTTCCTGGAAACCTGTAGATATTCAATATTTTAGCTGTATCAGTATTCCCGAAAAGGCACAAAGCAAATATCATCATTAGTCAAAGTACGTCACAACGAATAATAATAATAATAAATGCCCAACGATCAGATACATAGATACTGACCTTAACTAGGATTCCCTGTGTCAGGGACCCAGGAACTACGAGGATTATGGTCCCACAACACGCAGACTCAGAGCAAGTATTTGCGCTTTTTTTCTGTGCACAAATACTTGTCCTGCCGCGGGAATCGAGCCCGCCGCCTCCGGATGCTCAACATCGTCAACAACGTCGGCATGAGCCGACCTGCTCAACCACCACACCACAGAGGCTGTCAACTAAGATTGGTAATGGCTTTGTTCATTGCCAGTCGTCAGCCAGTCAATCACGAAATTGAAAGAGAATGGAATTGTCCTGAAGAATTTCCAGACTGTGCGGTTCCCAAAGCGTTTTTGGGCATCTAATCTTGCCAGCTCAGAGTTTTTAGCTCTCTGCAGTGAGTTTTTTGCTTTCTCCCAATTGAAAAAGATATTTATATTTTGAGTAATAGACAAGTGAAGCTTGGTACAACAATTTTGTTGTTAGCAGCTCATTTAAAAAAGTTTATGTACTGTCTATAAAATACAACTCATCTATTCCGATTTAATTGGAACAGATAACAAGTTTTCGAGTGTTCGTACGTGGTATGTGGTGTGTGGTGTGTTTGAACTTGTGGCTAGTCTGTGGCGTGGAACTCTTGGTAAAAGTGAGTCTAATTATAAAGGTGAGCTGGATAGTTTTATATCTTTTTGTAGGATGCTACCTCTAAACAAGTATTGAGACTAGAATAATTTGAAATCACACTCGTAAAACACGGCCAGATTCTTTAGATTGGAAGCATACAAATAATATTTGTTTTCCACATTTAACAGGTCCAATTTTTGGGTCGCTTGACCCTTGAATACAAATGACTTTAGAAAGATCTTTAATAGCTGTAGTTTTTTTATAAAAATTAAGTTTTTTTTTTAACAAATCTAGTTAATATCTTTCCTCCAGGAGGCGTTGGATTGTTTCACCTGGTCTGTAAATAAAATACTCTACTGAATACCACTCCACTGAATTAAAACTTTTTTAGTTTAGCTCCATCTATCGGCCATTATAACTTTGTTTTTGTTTTGTTTCGTGTTAATATCGCCATGTTGACCATTTGCACATATCAACATAATAATACAATTTTTTAACTTTGTTATGTTGACAATGGAGATCTACGTGAACCAACTTCAACTTCCGTTCGTCTTGCATTCACCAGCTTACCCCTTAAGTCAAGCAAGCGTAAAAAAGTTTTACTTCTAAAATTAAATCATGTTCATCGGTGCATTAATTGAGAATGGTTGGACTGATTTAATTATTTTTGCGATCAAAATGTTTCAATTTGAAATCCAAATCAGGGTTATTCCATTAAAAAAACTGTAACAGAAAAGACAGAAAATATTTTTAATTTTTTCACTTGAGCAACGAAACAAGGAGAAAGTAAGCAATTCACCGGTTCACCTAAAACAATGTATAAAAATAAACTGTGTGCCATCCCCGACTATTCCCCGCTCCACATGTAATCTTCATTCCAGCTCCAATTACAGCTATCTGGGCAACTGCAGATGTGGCCCGCGGCGAAGGGGACAGATCGATTGACCGTTGGGATAGCCCTTACTGCTTATGTTATTATACTGCGCTAGTCTACGCCTAAATAAAACTACTGGGCATACTAAAAATTAAAAGCTGCTCAAAAAAATTAAGCAATATACGGGTAAGTACACAAACATAAATATAATTTTTTTAAATGTTTTTTTTGTTTTGTATTTTTATTTGTTGTGTGTGTCGCGTTTGTTGTATGTTAGTTGTGTATTGTTTTTTCCATAGGTATACGATAAAATCTCACCTGATTAGATGTAATGATAATATTATCTAAAGTAAAGTACGTTTGCCAATGAGATGCGCATTCACTTTTGGCTTCAAGAGACCTAGATTATACATAAGAGAAATAATCATGATGGAATTGCATTCCATTCCTTGGCTTCTAGGTCAAACGTTGATTGTTGCCGGATCTAGCTTTATTGGTGTTCCATTTTTAAATATTGAAATATTTAGAGGTATTCCGTGGTTTCCTGCAAAATAATTGTCTTATTGTCTTCAAAGAGCAACTCGATTGTTTTTTTTTTGTCTCTTGACAGATAATCCAATTTAAATATTATTCGAAAGGATTAGCTTTCAGATAGTTCTCATAAAAACCAATGAAATTAGTTCAGCAGTTTGGTTTTGAAATCAACATTACTGGAATTTACATAAAGATGATATTATCATCCAAGTATTTCTCAGTGTGATCTTAGGACCATTAAAGTCGGCTTTATTCTTTTTTTAAAGCATACTACTCTCAGGACTCAGTTTTCTGGTATAAAAGTGTCATATGTTGATTCCGGTAATATTGCATTGCCTTTTTTATATAACTTATATAACTACTTTTATGACTTAGATGAACGACGTTATTTATCATAAAAAAACACCAAAAATTTATTTTCTGCTCTACTTTTAGCTCATAATCCCGCATGTTTCGTACTAGACGTTACGCGACTCCATAGTTATACAACACAATTCACGCGGAACCTTCCCACTGAAGCAGTTACATTGTAGTTTTTGCTCGGGAGCTTGCAAAACCATTTTCATTTTAGAGCGGCTGAAAACCATCGAGGTCCGACAATGGCTCGTCATGCCGCTTGCGACCTGTTTTTATAGACTCGAAACAGATTTTGGAGGGCCCTTCTTATTTATGAAATAGCTTGAGGGCGACTTGAATGCAGGAAAACCTAATATAACGTAACAATCTTTTATATTTAGAAAAAAATATTCAATGTCACGTTAAAAAAAGAGTGTGCTTTAGACGACACGACTGAAGTAAAACTTCTTTAGTTACGCTCCATCTATCGGCCAGTATGACTTTGATTTTGCTTTGTTTATTGTTGATGTCGCCATCTTGACAATTATAAATTGTGATTTTAACAGACATACCGACATAATACAAAAAAAAAAAACTGTATTATATTGTTAATGGAGATCTACGTGAACCAACTTCAACTTCTGTTCGCACCGCATTCACCAGCTTACTTCCCCAGCTATATACTTTAAAATTCTATATTACTTCAAAAGGAAACTAATAATGATAATTCTTTTAGAAAACTAGTCTCAAAACGAGAAAAATAAATGATCTCCGCCTCGGTGCGGGTGAGGTTGGAAACTTTTTTAATTTCCCGCCGAGTTAACGGTTTCAAATCCCTTGCTTGACCTGCGCTCTGTTTTAAAGAAAAGTTTCGAAGGGTACGAATTAGTGATGGATAATCTAAACTATCCGGAAAGTTTCCGAAATTGATTTTATTCGGCTTATACTGAACACAATATGCCAAAAAGAAAAAAGTAGTGATCTGTTTTCGTCTTTCGAGATTTATTTAATTCACTTGTAGTAGCTCTGCTTACGTTTCATCCCACTCGCGGCTATTACAAGTGATTTAAATAAATCTTTTTGACGAAGGCAGAACGATTGTGGATCGAACTAACTATACACAATAACTGTAACTAATTATATGGCAAACTATTTGTTGCTTTCAACAATGTATAAACATGAATGAAACTGGACGCAGTTAAAAAACCTATTAAATAAGTTCTTAGGCTAAGTATTGAGTGGTAGGACTTAACTGCAAAGTTCGTCTAGGTAGATACCACCGCTTTGCCAGTTATTCTACCGCCAAGCAGTAGTGCGCAAGCACTGCTGTGTTCCGGTTTGAAAGGCACTGTAGCTAGTGAAATTACTGGGCAAATGAGACTTTATGATCTGATCTCACAGTTTCTGATGTGTCAGGATGACGTGCGCAGTGCAGTGTCACGCGAAACTCTACGACTGACACTGCAGCTGATATGGGCAGCCGTGTGCTAGCTCGTCACGTCATTTCTTAACATAAAAAAAAGTATTTTTAGCATAATTCAACGAAAATACGGTATGAATTATGTGATAACGAGATACATCCGGTAAAAACAACTCTAGCTCCAACTCTAGTTAGATATTTAAAGAGTTCATTTTCTTTAATGGAAGGTTACGGTGAGCCTCGAAAAGCGTTTTGATGAAGTAGAATATCGCAAAGTAATTGGTTAGAACCGTGTTTTAATTACTTTTGATGCTTCACCGTGACAATCGTTGGCGCAAATTTTTTGGGAAGTCATCCCTTTTTATTTTGATAGCTCATTAAGTAGCCGTTTTTTGTGAAACTGTAAATTCCAAGAATTGAGTGTTATTGGATCAATTGGGCTGCAATTGTCAGCCTCTGTGGTGTGGTGGTTGAGCAGGTCGGCTCATTACTTAGAAGCAGTGGGTTGGATTTTCGTGACAGGACCAATATTCCTATACAAAAATAAATACGTTTTGTGCCTGAGTGTTGTCGGATCATGGTATTCGTAGTTTTTTGGCCTCTAGATACAGGGAATTATGGTGTGTAGGATATATGTATATGATCTTTGAGCGTTATAATTCCTAGAAGTATACTTTTTTTCATATGTGTTGCTTCAATTGTTGTGCAAAAAATGCTTTAGTAAGGAAAAGAAATAGTTGCTCTGTCTTATTATCTTTTATGATACAAGCAATTTTCTAATTACCTGAAACATCAGAATTATATATATATGACTAATGCCCGTGGGTACTAAAATAAAGCGTTCGTACTTATCTTTTTAGGCCAAATGTGTTACAGGGTATGCTACAGAAGTTTAAGTGCGAACTTAGATCCTGTTAAACTTTAGTGCAAACGGGCATACAATTACTTTCCAGCACAAAATATAGTTCAACGAAAAACATTCTAAGCAAAGTCAGGTCGATGTACGAAATCCTTTACAAAAACACAAGTTGCTTTGTAATCACAGCTTCCTCATATAAAAGTTGGGATAACAAAGGGACGGCGCGACGGCGAGTGTTTGCTCTCGGTGAGTCGCCGCGGGGCTTGGGGACGAAGGTGTGGCTCGTTTGTGAACGAGAAGAGGAGCGAGATGACAACAAAGTGTTGTAACGTAAAAACATTCCCTTCTTACGATTTGTGATTTATTGCAATATCGCTCTACAGCAGTATACATTTGACCATCCGATCACATTTAACGGTAGCTTAAGAAAACCATGTCCCGGTTAAGGGATCGATGGATGTGGGTTCAAAAGCTCCATGTTACAACAAGTTTTGTGCTCGCTAATCGCTCCCGCTCACAACTCTCTAACAATAATTATTATGATGGACTTAGGCCAAGATAAATGCACGCAACTTTGGCGCAGCCATTCGGGTACATTTGCCAAAAGGACGTTTTTGGGACAGTTTTATCCGAAAATACCCATTAGAGTAAGATAACATGCGTATAATGTGTTTTTCATGCTATTATTTTGTGGTGTACTTAACCTCGGCTTCATGGAAAGTTGCGCTGGGTTTTATGTTAGTTCTGTGCCATGAAAATTGTAATATATGTCACGGAAAGCTTTGACATACTCCTATAATGCGTTTGTGTTTTGTTATAATACACCAGTTTATATATTGTAGTATTACAGTTGTTTGAGAATGGTAAAAAACGTTCATTCAAATAAACGTAATGTAGTAATCAAAGTTAAAGTACTAAGCACAAGAACGGAGCCATTGACTTTGTCAGAGCAGAATAAAAATTGCCGTACCTGAACCAGCTAAAGAAACCTAATTATACACTCCAAGCAACTGGACAGGATGTCAACTAGATGGATTTGCAACTGGTCAGATACCCAACTAGATAATTTTGCAACTAGACTGATTAGTTTCGCCGCTGTACAGATAAAATAAGGATAGTTTAGCAAACTCATAAATTCACATTTTTACTAGGTGTCAGGAATTTTCTGCAAAGTTCGTCTAGGTAGGTACCACCGCTTTGGCAGTTATTCTGCCGCCAAGCAGTAGTGTGCAAGTACTACTGTGTTCCAGTTTGAAGGACATTGTAGCTAGTGAAATTACTGGGCAATTGAGACTTAACGATCTGATCTCACAGTTGAGTAATCTTATTACCAGACTGTGCTGATGTCTCAGGATGATGTGCGCAGTGTAGTGTCACGCGAAGCTTTATATTTTGGAGTTCCGAGTGACACTGTTCTGTTATGGGCGGCCATGGCGCTTAACGTCAGGTGAACGGCTCGCTCATCACATTATTCAATAATATAAAAAAATTACAAAATATCCATAAAATTAGTAGTAAGATGAGAGCAACAGAAAAGAGCAACAATAATAAATTCAGTATATCCATCTCAACCGGGCCGGACAGCGACCGACCCCGCTAAACTCCGGGACGTGACTGGTGACCGATTGACAGCCAGCACGCAGTTCCGGACCAAAATTCAACCGGAAATGGGTCCGGGTGCAAGTTAGGAAAGAGTTGGGCGTACAATTTACTATGACTGCAAAGATTTGCTCATTTCTCAAATTTGAGTCAAATGTAAGTCTTTTTTTGTTCATATTGCATACCGCTGACTTTTCTTATTGTTATACTATCCATTCAAAGGTTGTCAGGAAGACATAATTTTAAGTGATAAGGCCGCCCATTGTGCCTCCTATTATAGTACTGTAAAGCCTAGTTTTATTTTATATTGGAATACGCAATAAATAGATTTTTTAAACTCTTTAATTTCAGGATATTCACAACCACATTATAATTGAAGGGGTGAGAATAAAAAGGGTTTAACTGACTTTTTCACAAAATGATTTGTGGGTATCGTTGGATTCAGCGTGAAATTATCTACAATAATACTTTCTCAAAATACCAAAATTAAGCTTAAATCTCAAGATTTTGAGTCTAAAAACGGTTTATCTGTCACAGGAACACAGTTCGCTTAGCATAAAAACATTATAATATTTATTTCATTATATTATATTTTTACAGTAATTGTATGAATTAGTACTATATTTAGTAGTTTAAAATAGAATTAAAACATTTTCAAGCAACTGAAACTTACATAAACCTTTTCTATTACCTTATAACCACTCTACATTAAAATGACGCCGTTGACGTTTAAAGTCAATTTTCTCGAAACTATCAATTTGACAGTTAAACCCTTTTTATTCTTAACCCTTCAATTATGTTTAGCTTTCTATCACCACTATTGACGGTAATCTTTACCTTCCCTATTATCCGATCGTTAAAGCATAGTTTTCATGAGTGACTGCTACAGAGTCCTTTTTACAACTGAGCGGTACCGCGCGTGCTTCGGAGGGCACGGTCCTGGTGGTGGGCACAACACAATAGCCGTTAAGCCAAATTAAAAACTTACGGGTGACTTAAATATTCTGACATTTGCTTGTATGAAAAGGATGAAGAATTAAGAAGGGGTTTACTAAGGGAAGTACTAGCTGCCCATTCTCCCAAATCCTTTTTTCTATTTTTAGGTACTGCATGGCATGAAAACCTATTAATATTTATTGTATAATAGCTAGTTTATTAGCACATAACACCACGGAGATATACTTCACATTGTCCATTTTCTTGCGCCCACGTGATCCATTTCGGCAGCCTGTTCAGCTTAGAATATTATTGTAGTTCTATATTATTATTTTTTGTTCATATTTCCATCCACATACATTCATAACCTATTTGAAAAGCACAAACGAAATAAAGGATTTATTTATTTATTGAACACCAACATAATGTACACTATTACAATAATAAAAATAACATTACATTACATTAAGGCTAAGTGTCATTACAATTATGGGTGAAGACTGCATGCAAGTAAATTAGCGAGTACTTAGAAATTAAAACAAATTTATGTATGTACGTATTACATACATATACATTACATACATATTTACGTATATATATTTATACTAGCGGCCCGTCCCGGTTTTACACTTTGGGGAACATTATTGTAGTTTCAGTAGGGATCCTTATTTTTTTCTTCTTGAAATTAAAATAGCTTATATTAATCAGTGATAATATAGCAATCAAATGGTGAAAGAATTTTTAAAATCTGTCCAATACATTTTGTGCCAATTCGTTACAAACATACTTACATAAAAATCTTTTTATAATATTAGTATAGATAGGTTAATCTTTTATTTCGCTGTAAACATTCAGAAAACATCCACCTAAGGCTGGTTACATAAAGGCATATAAATAAATTTTTGTCCAAAACAAATCACATCCCAAATTTTTAACAAACCAATAACGTAGCTTGAATCTTGTCCTTTGTCCCAAATATAAATAAAAAAACAGAATCGGTCACGTTTGACGCAGGGGGCCGTTGAATTACGTCGAGGAATCTTATTTATTTGACAGATGAAACGTGAGCGGTTGCGGTGGGACATTCCACCTTGTGGGACATTTCGACTTGCGGGACATTCCTACCTGTTTTTCCTCTTTAAACCGAAAATGTCAATAGTTTCGTATAAATAAAATTAACTATAGTTGTGGTAGATAAAATAATTCAAACTTAAAATATGACTTTTTTAATAAAACAAACAGTTAAATAACATAATCAATTCATTATTCGATCAATTGTTTTAACATAATCATAACAATATCTAATATCAATAGTTAATTAACTAATTAATTTCAACATAACAAAATAATCACATCAGACACAGCTCAGAGCACTTTGTAGTGCCGTGTCCGTAGCTGGACAACTTCTGATCCGTCGACAGTGTACGCAGCTCTTTTATGTCAAAACACAGCTCGTCAGAGTCTAGTCAGTGACTAGCAATTGCAAGTCTTTTAAGATGGAATAAAAATACCACAGATAAAAAATACAACCATAAACAATTGAGCAACTTTTAAACAAGGTTTTACCTCCCACACAGTAGTAGCTACATTGATTAGAGCAGTTAAAATGATAGCGGTTACATATTTGAGCCATTTGAGACCCTTGGTCCGCGTGAACGCGGACGTCGCGTTTTCTATGAGCGCCTGGTCGATGCGATATTTGGTACAACGAATCAATATTACAAATCAACCATTAATTTAAATTTCTTTAAAGAATCAAATGGTAACTTTAAAAATAATTATCTGCAATAATTATGTTCAGTAAAACAATATTATTCTACAATGCCGTCCAAACAGTTGCCCAATTAAAATGTTAATTAACAATGAAAGAGAGCCTCTACGTGTAATTATCGGGATTTTCAGTCATTTTGGGTAATTACTAGGTTCCGAGTGTTTTTCGTGTCGTTACTTAACATCTGGTCAAACGCTGACTGTCAGTAATTACACTCATTATTTATTATAATGGTCGAAGGTACGCCACGTCTTTGTAGCCTGAGTTTAAATTAGTATGTTATACTGCAAGACATATTTACTAGTAGGGTAAGGATTCAACATTATCACTCTTTTTGCATCCACTGCTGATCGCACTTAATAGGAGAGGCGTTTGCATAATAACTACGCTCGGCAAGTGTTATGGTGATCTAGATTATAATGCGTACTGAGGAGAATGCTGCAGCCGATTTCCAGAATAATAATAATAATAATAACGCCCAACGGTCACATACATAGATCCTGGACCCTAACTAGGATTCCCTGTGTCTAGGGACCCAGGAACTACGAAGACCATGCTCCCACAACTTCCAGACTCAGAACCAGTATTTGCGTTTTTCTATGCACAAATACTTGTCCTGCCGCGAGAATCGAACCCGCCGCCTCGGGTTTTGAGCCGACCTGCTCAACCACCACACCACAGAGGCTGTCAATAATAATAATAATATGTGTGGACATCTCACAACGCCATCTAGTCCCAAACTAAGCAAAGTTTGTATTATGGAAACCAGATAACTGATACAATGCTTAGATAATTTTTGTTTGTAAATACATAGAATACATTATAACACCCAGACACAGAACAAACACCTATGTTCATCACACAAATGTTTGTCGTGGGTGGGAATCGAACCTACAACCGACAGTTTAGAAGGCAGGGTTACTACCAACTGAGCTATCGGACCAGTCAATTATATTCTATATGTAAGGATATGTATGTGATCGTTGAGCATTATTATATTATTAAACACTTGACCGTTATTTGAAGCTTACTTATATGAGAATAGCGTACCTAGTTTTCCGGTTAATATCTTCCCTCTCTTTTACTCATAGCTATTTGTCTCTCTCGCACACCGGCCTCACCAGGTTCCCGTCCAATTCCGAGCTATGTTCGGTATTGGCTCGGGTTTTATGCTCATTGGCGTCAAGTTTTCCGTCGAGTGCAGTCGTCGTGTCGTCAAGACCACTACCGCTTGCAAGTTCAATTTTGTTTTTAAAATATTAATTTTAAAAGTGATTGTTATTACAAAAGTGCTTTTACCGGACGGGTAGTAAGTACATGTTAAATATTATTATGTGATAAAATGCGGTAAAGTAAATCTAACGGTGTTACCGTTCGTCTTTACCTTAATAGATAATAATTGCATGCCCTCTTTTACTCTTTGTTTCATGTAAAACAACGTAAACTGCTGATACCTCAATATATTTTTAGATAAATGTTTTATAACTACCGACTTCGTATGAAACGGAACATTTAGATCTAAACGAATATAATTTTCAAATATTAATAGCCCTCTTTATTAGGATGGATACTCCAAGTGAAGTTCCCGTTCCGGGGCCGTCGGGGCTGCAAGCCAAGGGGTCTGCAACGCATCGCAAGGCACGGACAAGGACCAGCTCATCCTCATCTAGTGAAGGTAGCTCCTCGAAATCCTCTTCATCTTCGTCATCCACTGGGTTGACGCGTAAAAAGAAACGGCATCACCGCCATCATAAAAAAAGGGGGGGCCGACATAATAGCAAAAATGAATTGTTACACAAATTATCTTGTGAAGTTAGTGAACTCCGTAAACGCTTTTTTAACGATAACGTTAACGATACAGTTTATTTAAATAGCTCTGAGAAGCCGCAGTATGACTCATATGAAGTGCAGTCTGTAGAGAATGAAGATGAAATCTCCTTGCTAGATAATCAAGAGCATTTATCGTTTTGTGGCGATGAGGAAAATGAACAGGTAGACCATTCCCATAAATTTAAATTTGACATACAGGTCAAGTTAAAGGAACCCTCTGTTCCTAAGACACCTGCTAATTACCTTAAAGTGCTAAATGAGGTTCAACACTTTGGCAAAAGTGAGTGGTGCGAGGTTAGGTACTCAGAAGTACAGAAATTGTACAACCATAGCCCTGGCTTTACAGAATTAGAGGTTAATGAAGAAATTAGATCTTATGATTCACAACGACACTTAGCCTATGCTGATAAAGCTTACGGTGCTTTGACGTTTAGTATGCTAAAACAGCGCGAGGTATTGCAAAGTACAATGTCGGATCTGATAACCTGGGCCCAAGACAAAGGCAGTGTAACACCAGATCTGCTGCGCGAAAAGGTGGTTGATCTGTTTTCTGAAGGAGCGGAATATCATAAGGTGTCTTCTGACATGCTGCAACTTATATGTGGTCATCGCGCAGAGACTATACAAATGCGCAGAGACGGAATAATTAACTCTGTTCGCGATCCTCTAGTTAAGGTGTCCTTACGCAAAATTCCGCCTTCAAGCCAACACATTTTCAATACTGAAGCAGGGGGGGGAAAGCAGGGGGTATCAAAAAGGCCTTTTTACCCCCTATTAGGTCTAATACCTATAAAACTGCTTCGCAAGCAGTAGGTAAAAAATCTGCCCGCTACCCTTCGCAGGGGTCAGCTAATTTTGTAGTACCCTCGCAGGGTAATTCACAATCATGTTATACTGTACCATACGCTGTCCAGCCTTCGCAGGGTTGTGGAAATAGCCGTCCTATGCAGAACTGTGGACATAACCATCCCTCGCAGGGAACCAGCTATAACAGCAGTTATTTTAGTGGTACACGTGGATCTAACCACAACATGCGTGGATCCTTTCGGCCGCGTGGAAGTGCTGGAGGTAACCACCGAGGCAATAGGCACAAGTCAGTCAGGGGTAACAGAAAGCGTTCTGCGGCCCAAGATAACCACACAGGTAGTAAAAGAGGAAGGTATTGACTATTTCAGAGCGGGCCAGCTAGCGCATTATGTCGACCGTTGGAAGAAATTGGGAGCGCCACACACCCTACTTCGTATAATAAAAGGGTATCGCATACCCTTCTTCAAAAAGCCACCTCTTGTTCTCCCCAATGCCCGGAGTCCATTCAAAACAGAAGAATCCAAGGCGATGTCAATGACCATATCGCAAATGATAACTCAAAGAGTTCTAGAAGTAGTTCCACGCTCCCCAAGCTTTTTGTCGACAATGTTTTTGGTGCCCAAAGGCGATGGCTCCGATCGACCAATTTTCAATCTAAGGAACCTAAACGAATATGTCCTCACAGAACCATTCAGGCTTATAAATATCTTTCGAGTCGCAGACTTTCTCCAACCACGCGACTGGCTTTGCAAGGTAGATCTTGCACAAGCTTATTTCAATCTGCCAATATCCCTGTCACACAGACGATTCCTCCGTCTAATTTACAAAAGAAAATTAATGGAAATGACGTGTCTTTCTTTTGGACTCAGCACAGCACCCAAGGTATTTGCAACATTGATGAATTGGGTTGCACAAACATTAAGGCAGGAAGGCATTCGCATACTTGTTTATCTAGACGATTTCTTGATCGCACACCAAAACCGTCAAACGCTGCTAGCCAATATCCAAATAGTGCTAGACCGCCTACACTACTTGGGATGGCGCACAAACCTCCAAAAGTCGATCATATCCCCCAGCAAAAACCTAATATACCTGGGTATTCTATGGGACCCGTGGCTAAACGAAAGGTCACTGCCATACGAAAAAATTGTGAATATAAAAGAAAAGATTTCGGATCTATTGAGCAAAGGCACATCGACCCTAGAAGCTCTACAAAGTCTGATGGGAATTTTAAACTTTGCAAGCTTTGCTGTGCCCAAAGGCAGACTTCACTTTCGAGACACTCTTATGTTTCTAAACAAGATCTTGAAAAAAACCCATGTAAGTGTCTATGTACTACCAAAAGAGGTAAGAAGAGACTTGAAGTGGTGGCTACAAAATTGCCATCGGGCATCCCCGATTCACCATCCACCACCATCACATTTCCTGACCACGGACGCATCGGACTTAGCATGGGGAGCTCAGCTGGACGGTTGCACATTATCCGGACCGTGGACACAACGCGAAAAGCACCTCCATTGCAATCGGAAGGAGATGCTCGCAATACTGAAAGCTGTAGAAAAACAAGGGGCCCACATGTGCAAATCGACGGTCCTAATACAGTGCGACAACAAAACTGTTGTAGCGTACTTGCGAAACGAAGGGGGCACCAGGTCTGCACCTCTGTTACAGTTAACAAAAAATGTCTATCGTCTCCTAGACAAATACCAGATAAATCTAAAAATCCAACATATTCCCGGGAAATTCAACAGCCATGCAGATCACCTGTCACGCCATCGTTGCCCCCCAGAGTGGCATCTTGTTTCTCAATGCACAGCACAATTCAAAATTCAAAAGGTTTGGATTGCCCATGATAGACCTGTTTGCATCAGAACGTGCAAAGGTAGTTGTAAATTATGTATCTCTGGACCAGAACGACGCTCATGCGTTGTACCACGATGCATTCTCCCGAGATTGGAATTACCCCCGAGCCTGGGTCTTTCCACCACCTTATCTAATACCAAAAGTGTTGGAGCATCTCAACTCGGCCTCAGGTGTGTTTCTCATGATAGTCCCGAGGTGGGAGCGAGTATTTTGGAGACCAGATCTAAAAGCCCGTGCACTAGCAGCACCTTACACAATAGAGAACCTACATTTACACCTGATAGACACGGTAACCGGACTCCCACCTCCCAGAGTTCAAGAGATGACGATGGAAGTTTGGAAATGTGGGGGTGGTCGCAAAATTTAACTCAATGGAATAAGGCGCAATTACAGCTCTTGCAATCTTCTTGGCGTCCATCTACCAAAAAGACTTACACGGTAGCATGGAATAGATGGCTGAAGTGGACAGAAAAACATAAAGTAGGACCCTTACAACCCACAGGCCCAACCTTGGCTCGTTTTTTAGCAGATTTGCATATTGTGGAAGGTCTGGCTTATAATACCATTTTATTACACAAATCTGTAGTATCGACTTTGTCTAACCCCGACTATGCCGGTAAACTAAGCTCTCACGTTCTAGTCAACCATGTCCTTAAATCTATCGCATTGCAAAAGCCAGTACCCAAAAAACCCGCAATCTGGAAAATAGACAAACTAGCCTCGTTTTTAGGTAACTATTCCGTGGATGAAAATAATGTCTTTGCTACTTGTAGACACACTGCAACGTTATTACTCCTTTGTTCTGGCAGAAGAGTACATGACTTGACTCTGCTGGCTGTAGACGATGATCACCTCACTGATAATATTGACTGTTTGATCCTTTGGCCTATGTTCGGATCCAAAACGGACACTGCCACTTACAGGCAATCAGGATGGAAATTGTCTCCTAACCCTAACAACAAGAATTTGAACCCAGTCTTTTGGGTGAAACATATGATTTCGTTGTTAAAAGAAAAACGCCAGTCAGGTGGCTGTAATAATCTATTTTTAAATATTAGAGGAAAATCTAAAGCTGCTTCTCGCACAGTCATTGCGGGATGGGTCAAATCCTTGTTGCTAGAGGCTGGAGTTACAGCATCTCCTGGTAGTCTAAGGTCTGCAGTAGCATCCAAGAACTGGTCTGATAATTATCCTTTAGATGAAATCCTGGCTAGGGGTAATTGGAAGTCACAGAATACTTTCACCCGATTCTATTGTAAAGAAGTTATGCCTTCCAATATTAGTCCCAGTATAACTAGAATGTTTAATCCAATAGTTTGATTATATACAATTATTTTAAGATCAAGATATGTTTATGTAAATTGTCAAATGAAGATAATTAATCTTCAGGAATTTGGATAAGAAAACCTGATTATTATATTGATAGTTTACAAATATGTGTACTTACTCTCTGTGAAAATAAAGTTTGATTTTGGGTTAAATAAATATTAAGTTTGCTCGCACACCTGCTGTTTTAATTTGAGATTTTAATTCTAGGTAGGTATACCTAACTAGTTACCTCTCTACATGAAATTAATTTTGTGAAAATTCCTCATTCACATTGGCGTCATTATTTCCCACCAGGCGATAACAGACACGTCTCATATGAGTAAGCTTCAAATAACGGTCAAGTGTTTAATAGCAGTGTTTTACCTGAAAATAAAACACATATTAAATACTTACCTTATTTGAAGCTTACAATTTTTAACTCTGCCTGGTAATATTCGACTCAATGAGCATAAAACCCGAGCCAATACCGAACACAGCTCGGAATTGGACGGGAACCTGGTGAGGCCGGTGTGCGAGAGAGACAAATAGCTATGAGTAAAAGAGAGGGAAGATATTAACCGGAAAACTAGGTACGCTATTCTCATATAAGTAAGCTTCAAATAAGGTAAGTATTTAATATGTGTTTTATTTTCAGGTAAAACACTGCTATTATTATATTCCTTTAGCCGGCTCTTACGGCACGGAAGAGATATCGTAGTCCTCTTCTTACGCCAGACCACACGGATTACTTTACACACATAGTAACAACGATAAAGCTTTGCCTATTTTACTATATGTAAATATATATAACTCAAAAGTGATTGAATGACTGACTTACTGACATAGTGATCTATCAACGCACAGCCCAAACCACTGGACGGATCGGGCTGAAACTTGGCATGCAGGTAGATGTTATGACGTAGGCATCCGCTAAGAAAGGATTTTTCGAAACTCCACCCTTAAGAGGGTGAAATGGGTGGTTGAATTATTTTCCCGTAGGCCACGCCGCGGGCGAAGCTGCGGGCAGAAGCTCGTACTCTATATATACCTATCTAACTTGTTCCTTATTAATTAACTTATTACATGCCTACATACATTGACATTTTATTAAAAGATAATATTATTTAATAGACATAAAACAATAAAAAGGGAACTTAATCAAACAAACCACTACCAGTAGGCAACGTGCCCATTATGCTGGCAGCATTGCCACGTTGAATGGCAATGCTCAATCTTTGGCCGAAGTAGAGGCCAGCATTTTGGTCACGCGTGGCTTCAACCAGACGTTTTGAAAGGTCTTTAAAAATTTGGTGAGTACTCGGTCCCCAAGGCCCCAGTGTCTCAACTGCAAAAGGCGCAAATATAAAACCGCTATCAAGATTACTATATTTGCGCCTTTTTAGCTGCTCAGCAGAATTCGCCGCCGCGCCAGCCTTAACTTGTGTTCCAGGAAGATGTGACGGCGCAAGGGTGTCAACACATGTAGCGTCCCACACCAAAGGCCGCCCCAACTTCCAAGGAATTAAAGTCATTCCGTCGGGTCTTTTACCATCGTCCCTAACGAGGCCATTAGGCTCCAAAATAGCGGCGCAGTTGGCGCTAGTAAAAGCCCTACGAATGATATCGTTCAGACTAGCGTGGCGAGGAATCCTCCCGGCACTGCGGACGCAGGAAAGGCCATGGTGACCGAGCTGGTCGACAGTACTGCCACACTGGCAGCGGTGTGGAGCACAGCACGATGCGCCCAAGCGGAGAGATGCTGCAGTTCTAAAAGATGACGAATCCATCAATGTGCCAGTATTACGTGATGGGAGAGCTTGCAGCCACAAACCTGATTCCCACTTTGCAGTGGCTAAGAGGCGGGCACGATCTGCGAAGCTTGAGCACGTATGGACAAGTTGATTCCGTACTTGCTCGCAGAGCGGCCCGTCCCAGAGCCTCTGTGAGGTAAGAGATTTAGGGACCTCTGTGTTAGGGCAGGCTAACAACCACGCGTTCCTGGCCTCGTCAAAAAAGGTAATTTCTATATTATCTAATGATGCAGCAAGAATTTTGAGGGTCAAATTTTGAGTACTATGTACTGAAGACAGAAACGCAGGAAGAGCAACACCAGAGATCGACCGGATACCAAGGCCTCCCATTCGTACAGGAAGTGAAGCCTGTAACCACTCTCGATCATGTAAATTTATGTTCAAAATTGTTTCCAAAGTGCTCTTTACGATGTTGTCTAATCTGTGAAGAAGATCTACGGATCTTCTTCACAGATTAGACAACATCATGTTTCCAGAGCTGACAACATCGTAAGATATACGTAAATTTTGGGACAAACAGACAATATCGAATTATGGTAAAAGCCATGTGGGTGTTAATTTTGGATAAACGTTCCGAACATTGTTCAAAATTTTGAATTTTCTTGTATAAAAGTATATATAAATAGTTATTTCATAGAAATAGCTCGTAACGATCCCTCTCGAATAATTCCTTTGTCATACAACAGAGGGGAAGAAAATATGTAAAATTGTTTTATATACATTTTATTGAAAATCTCGTCAGACAAACATATGAATTTTAGCAAACATTCTTATATTGATATTTTGGTAATAAAAGTACTAGGAATTCAATAAAACCATAGTATTATTGAATAATTCAATTCTAGACAAACGGACTAAATAAAATATAATGTTCCCACCCACTCAGGTCAATAACAAAATATTGAGTGGTTTAATCAATATCCTTACTTCTTTACTAATGTTATAAACGCAAAAGTTTGTGTGGATAGTTGTTACTCTTGCGCGCTAAAAATAAAGAATGTATTTTAATGACACTTGAAATGCAGATAGCTCATACGCTGGATTAACACATAAAATATTTGTTGTTGCGGGTAAAACCGTGGGGCGTAGCTAGTGATGAATTATTTCTAAAACAATAGCACAATAAAAAAGAACTGCTTCACGAAATTGCACTGAACGGTATATCTTCGTTCGACTTTTGCTTATCATCAAAGTCAATATCAAACTCAAAAGACTTATTATAAATAGGCTATTTTTAACACTTTTACAAGTCAAAATTATATTAAGTACTTAAAATCAAATTAAAGTTAGTAAAGTCAAAAGATTTATTGCGTATTGGCTATTTTTAACATTTTTACAAGTCAAAATTATATTAGGTATTTAAAATCAAGTTATTGTACTAAGCATATAGAATGACAAAGTGCTTATTGCGACAAAGTGCTTATACTAAACCTTTAAATAGCGTCAATTTTATTATTTGAGGCGGTCACCATCACAACAATTGTCATTGTCATAACAACCTTTTATCTATTAAGAAAAGCTCGCGATGCTAAGATGAAACGCACGCATGTCTCAAGATGACAAGAGTCTCAAAGTTCTCCGAAACAATGTCGAAAACAATTCCGACACAAAAATAGGAATTTTTGAACGTAACGATATTAAAGTAGTGTAATTCAGTGACTGGGTTACCATCATATCATCTGTTCAAAGTTTTTCGACAGCCTCTGTGGTGTGGTGGTTGAGCTGGTAGGCTCATGACCCGGAGGCGGCGGGTTCGATTCCCGCGGCAAGAAAAGTATTTGTGTACAGAGAAAAAAGCGCAAATACTTGTTCTGGGTGTTGTGGGACCATAGTCTTCGTAGTTCCTGGGACCCTAGCCACAGGGAATCCTAGTCAGGATCCAGAATCTATGTATGTGCGTTGAGCTTATAACTATTATTATTACCATTTGTTACCGGACAAACTCTTTTGTAAAACTACCCAAAAACTAATGAAGGAACGATTGATATTCAAAATATATCAAGCTCACATACTGACTGTTATTGTGCTGTGTTGATATTGCAGAGATCAAGGGAATTGCTTAGTAATGCCTAAGCAATATTACCCTCTCAAGCCACGGCTGCTTTTTGCCACAGATTACATTATAATGTTACATATTTTTGAAGTTGCTGTATGCTGCTACGTCAGTGCCGAGATGGCAGGCAGGATAGTGGAGCAATCCGACCCCATGGGGTTAATATACTTTTTAGATGAATAGGCTACTTTGTGATTCCTTTTAGGGCGAATTCGTGATAAATGTGTTAGTAACTCAATATCTTATGGATATTTTAGTTATATTTACGATTACAGGTGGGACATGAAACTAAGTATTCGTGGGTTGAAAAGTGGATGGAGAACTAACGAAACCACTGAAGGCCAACGCGCCGGATTTCTGTTTTTTTTTTTGTAAAGTCACTAAGAACGAAACATCTCGGAATGTCTAGTGATTAGAAGATAGTAAACAGGCAATAACCACAAACATCGAGTTTAAGAAGCCCCATGTTCCGTCATATTACGGTAACGTACAATTTTCGAACAAAGAAAGCTAATATTATATTTTCCAAGTAGCCATATAAGCGCAGTAAAATTTTCAAGAATTGGTCGAAAACTCGAAAATGTTGCTACAAAGGAAGCATAATAGTTAGCCTTTATGTGTACAAGTACGGGTTATGTTGCTGGATCAGACATTGCGCTAAAAGACGTTGTGGGAATTGGACATTTTGCACGGTTCCATTTGTTTGAAGTGGTAAACATTTTGAAACCACATTTGAACTTTTAGAATAATGGATTTGGTGCAACATAAAAAGTCTTTATAATTAACTATTGTTACATAATAACTTGCAATGACACACGAAAAGCGATTTCGTCTAAGCAACCTTTTAATGAATAGCACATGAAGTAGAACTAGACTTAAATAGGCAATTCACAATAAAAAAATGAAATTAATCCAGTAATATAAACAGTTAAAAATTAAATCATATATAACTGATTTATTTGCTTGTGAATATAGGTCAAACAATAATTTGTGGTCTTAAAAGTAACATAGTGATATCTCTATATAATTAATACGGTAATATTTAATAATAAAACATGGTATACTTACATCTAGCTATACCAAATTATACAGCTAAAAAATTAATTAAGTTATGTAATGAACAGACTAGAGAACCGGAAATCATAGCTTTACTAAGCTGAAACAGTATTTTTCCGAAGGTCAGAACAAGCAACTTTATCCTTAGCTATTCTAAGTCACATAATTTAAATAAAATTAAAGTTTGCATAAAACTCTTGAGTAAAGTAAAGTAAGGCTCAACATTGTTTTAAAAGCATTTACTTTAGATATAATCTTGCCAGTGTTTTTGATAGTAAATTTTCATTTACGCTGCTAACGGTAATTTTTCATGCTAGAAGTTTTCAGTGGGGATTAGAAAATTGCAAAGTTACTCTATTTTGATTCATTTACACCAAACGACACGATGTACTTGCCTGTTCCTGGTTCTTTCTGGCTATCCCACATTGTGGTGAGGTCAACCTACCTATCTCTTTCTTTCTATTTCCCCTCTATCTTTGACATAGTTTTCTGCTTGCAGTGCAATCTTTTATTTACTTCTGATACATCGATCCATCTTGTCTTGGATCTGCCTCTAGACGGAGATACAAAGATTGCAGCTTTCTCAAAAAACCATGGATAGAAGCAGCCTAATTAATTAAATAAGTTAGACTATTTTATAATTATTAATACAACGAGCTTCTGCCCGCAGCTTCGCCCGCGGCGTGGCCTATGAGAAAATAATTCAACCACCCATTTTACCCTCTTAAGAGTGGAATTTCGAAAAATCCTTTCTTAGCGGATGCCTACGTCATAACATCTACCTGCATGCCAAATTTCAGCCCGATCCGTCCAGTGGTTTGGGCTGTGCGTTGATAGATCACTATGTCAGTCAGTCAATCAGTTAGTCACCTTTGAGTTATATATATTTAGATAGGTATAACTTCTAAATGAGCCATTGTTGTGGCGAGTTACAATTAACCATTAGGTCAAATACTGTATTTTAGAAGCTAAAATTAAAGCCTTTGATGTATATTTTCAAATCGGATCCCAAGACTGCCTTACCAAGCGTTTTGCTGACTCCTTTATTATGCAAACTCCCAGGTAATGGAACTCCCTCTAGACTTCCTTGTTTCCTGACAAAATATAATTTGCTTTACAACTAAAGCGAATAGGTTCCTCACAGGCCAGCGTGTTACACCTTTGACTGCATCGTCACTTAATATTAGATGAGTTGCAGTCAAACGTTGACCTATTCGTTCATTGTATGATATAATACGTAAAGTATAAAGAGGGCTGAGATATATGAATAATATCGAAACGGCTTCTGTAAATGGACTGTAATTCCACGTACTGAGCTTGTTTAGTAAGATACGTCTCTCGAGTACACTACGTTTGCACCATCAAGACATCTTTGTGAACTGAGATGCTCATGTGAGGCTGCATTTTGTAGCGTAGCATTAGTATTATTATATTTTCGTAGAATTTTGTTTCTGTGAGCTACTTTTTCTTTTTGCGTAGCCATGTTATGTCTAGATAGAATTTTGCATGAAAATTTATAGATATTTTATCTCGCGGCTTTGGAGTAATTTTTTTTAGATCCTCTAATGGTTTCCAACTTGGCTTAATGAGCAGTGAGACCAATAATTTCACTGAAATTTATCAGTCTGTTAAAAGCATGTTTATTATGGGAAATTACTTAAATTTTATTTAATTATTATTGATTGCTTAAGTTTCGTAAACCAAACAAAAAATTGTTTGGTCCAGCTGCTGGTGACTCTACGGTGTTGTGGTTGAGCAGGTAAGCTTATAACCCGGAGGCCACAGGTTCGGTTCGCGCGAGTGCACAAATACTTATGTACTCATAGGTTTTGGGTCCAGGATCTATTTATGTGATTGTTGGCCGTTATTATTATTATTCATCACAAAAAAATTACAGCGCAATAAAAATACGAATAATTTTGTACAGGCAAGCAAGTATTGCATAAATGTATTTAATGCGTAATTTCTCTTATATTATACTTCCACATATGGGTGCTTTAATTTTTATTGAAAGGCTTTGTATTTGTATACATTTCGCTTGAAGACATTTTTCACATTGAGTTTCCTAGTGTAATATAAAACTACGAAAAAGATAAGTTTAATGAAACTTAAACTCATTGGTTTAGTTTAGTAAACTGTAAGACCATTAAAATTAAAGTATTTGTTTACACATAAAAGCCGCGGTTATATCACACTGCTCAAAATTTCAAAAAAATATGTTAAAATTACTTTTAATTTATTTAAACACAGTTACAAAATTCCATAAACTCACGAGGTAGGAAGTTTCCGTTTATCAAAGCAAATTAATATTATAGGTCAATGGAGTATCTACGGAATAACCATTAAGGTCATCAACGTTTCATAAGATAATCTTAACTGGTACAATTGAACTAAATGATATGGTAATGGTAATTGTTATTGATAGTGAACTGGGATATACTAAACTAATGCCTAATGGAATCTATACTGACAAGCTAGATGGTATTAGACATAATAGTACTGACGTCTCATTACTCTTGATTTATCAAATAATTGCTCATAAGAATGTGTGGTTCTAATTATTGGCCTAAACGTCCAAGGCTTCGGAATTGGCTTGAAGAATGTTCACTGGAACTGATGGCAGATAATATTCCGCGTCTTGAGCGATAAAAAGAGCAATGTTAAGTCAATGTCATAAATAAATAAATAGAACCTTTATTTTTACTACTTAACAATTATTTATATACATTTTTACGCATGCAAGATTTAGTGTTGTTGAATCTATTCTTATATAAGTGTATTTGATTAAAAATTATTAACTTCATATATTATTCTTTGTATTTATCTCAATCTTCATCCTCGTTTTCATTAGTAGTAGTCGCCTCCCCCATCTCTTTCCACCATTTCCTATCTCTAGCTTTTGTCATCCACTCTGGTCCTATCCTTTTCGAGAAAATGTCACTCCATCTTTTTTTCATAATTTTTTTTTTACTTATTTTTTTTTTTTTTTTTTATTACACCCAACGATCACATGCATAGATCCTGGACCCTAACTAGGATTTCCTGTGTCTAGAGGACTCAGGAACTACGAGGACCATGGGCCCACAACACCCAGACACAGAACAAGTATTTGAGCTTTTTTTTTCTGTGCACGAATACTTGTCCTGCCGCGGGAATCGAACCCGCCGCCTCAGGGTTATGAGCCGACCTGCTCAACCACTACACCACAGAGGCTGTCAATGTCATAATGTATTGTAAATTACGCAAAAATAATCTTTACAAATCAATAGCATATTTATAGGTTAAAAGTACTTTACAAGGTCAAAAAGCACTTTTACAAGTCAAACGAGCCCGAAGCAGGGCCAGTTTACACCTGAGGTACTAAGAATTCATCTATACGATTATCACCACCAATACCGACAAAAATGCACAGACTAGCGTATAGAAAAAGTAGGTCTTCGCGCCCGTTCGGTGCATTCTTGGCAACGTTCGTCTCGACGAATGTCAAACTACTAAAATGGTGGCTCGCTTGGTCTCATCTAGTCACTTGACAAAAGGTTGAGATTATTTATAAAAGCCTTATTAATGGATTTGTAACTGATGACAACTTAGAGACTTTAAAAAACTTAATTAACTCTATCCGCAGGCCTACGACTAGGAATAATAATAATAATAATAGGTCTTTACCTATGAAATTGCCGTTTTGCAGTACAGACTTTTTCACACAAAAAAAATTTTTGATTGGCTATGAATTCTAAATTCAAATTAATTTTGTTTTAAAAATATGACATTCTATTTACAATATAAGTCTTTTGTTTATTGATTAGCGTTGTATTTTCATTACATTTCAACATTTTTCCTCATAATGGATACTTTGAAATTTCGTGTAATTATGGAATATGAGTTCCGTCGTGGCACCAACGCGGCACAAATGACACGTAACATCAACGACGTTTACGGAGAGAACTGTACAAACGAACGTACAACCCGTTATTGGTTAGCTCGGTTCCGTTCTGGGAATTTTGACTTGAAAAATGAACCTCGTGGTCGTCCGGAAACTTTGGTCAACAATGATGAATTAAAGGCGATTGTGGAAGCTGATGAATCTCAATCTACAGCTGAGCTGGCAGCAGCTTTTGATGTTAGCATCAAAACAATATTGGTCCATTTGCGACAGATTGGCAAGATAAAAAAGCTTGATAGATGGGTGCCCCACGAACTTAACGATCGCCAGCGCAACGTACGCGTCGAGACTTGCCTTGCGCTGCTTAACAGGCACAGAAATGAAGGAATTTTGAACCGAATTGTTACGTGCGACGAAAAATGGATTCTTTTTGACAATCGAAAGCGCTCAGCAAGTTGGTTAGATCCTGGTTCGGTACCAAAGCAATGTGCAAAACGAAAAATGACCCCTAGAAAGGTGATGGTCATAGTTTGGTGGTCTAGTGCTGGTGTGATTCATCATAGCTTTTTACAAAACGGCGAGAGCATTACTGCAGATGTGTACATTGAAGAACTGACCACAATGATGGCGAAACTCGCACGTCTGCAACCAGCTTTGGTCAATCGGTCGTCTCCACTGCTACTTCACGACAACGCGCGACCCCATACTGCACAACAGAGCGTCTCTAAGCTGCATGAATTGGGTTTGGAAGCTCTCCCTCATCCGCCATACTCACCAGATCTTGCGCCTACCGACTATTACTTTTCCAAAATTTGGACAACTTTTTAGCGGGAAAAAAATTCAATTCCCGAGAGGCAGTACAAAACGCCTTTGAAGAGTTTGTTGTCTCCCGTTCTGCTGATTTTTTCAAGAAGGGCATCCATAAACTGCCACAGCGTTGGCAAAGATGCATTGATTGCAGGGGTGATTACTTTGAATAAAAGAAATAAATAAGTTCGAAAAAAAAATACTTTAACTTTTTTCAAACAAAACGGCAATTTCATAGGTAAAGACCTAATATTACGCCCAACGATCACATACATAGATCTTGGACCCTAACTAGGATTCCCCGTGTTTAGGGACCCACGAACTACGATGACCATGGTCCCACAGTACCCAGACATAGAACAAGTAATTACACTTTTTTTTCTGTGCACAAATACTTGTCCTGCCGCGGGAATTGAACCCGTCGGCTCTGGGCTATGAGCCGACCTGTTCAACCACCATACCACATAGGCTGACAAGAGGAATATTTTTTAAAGAGGTTCAAAATAGTATTTTATACAGTGTAAGTAATGCACTACAGTGACCGTTTCCCACTGATCCGCATGATTATTTACATGAAAAATGTAAACTAAACGTTTTACCTATGACCAAATTTTATATGTCATAATACCATGAAAAATAACAGGCAAATTAAGTTAACGTTCATCCGATTTGCAATTTGAAAATAATCCAAATACGTAATTTCAATGAAAATCTACATAAAAACGGTGTACCTTTCAAATTTGCTATAATATTATGTATATAGATGTAGCATTCAAATAATAGCTAGGAATTGCAGCTGAATCTAAATAGCTAGGTACGATTATCAGGCGGTTTTTACTGTAATTATTACTTTTTTCAAGCAACTAAACAACTCTAAGTAGAAAAGAAACTTCAAAGCAAAACTCAGGACCATCTTTGCAGAACAGACGCCGCTTCACCTGCACTGCGACTGGGATGGAATTCGGGAAATTCTCATTTGCGTTCTTTTGATGAACTCTACAAGATCCGGATAGATGTCAAAGCCAAGTCTCGTGAATTCAAAGTTGTATTACAAAGAAAATTAAAGATATTTACGAAGTTTTGACGTTTCTTTTTATAATCTGTGAGCGCTAGCTGCAATGGGAGTTTTAAGCAGCAATCATTTTCTAGATGTTGTGTGAGCTTTTAGTAAATTCATTTTCTTCATTCTGTGACATTACACTGTTTTAAAGGTTAACAACCGCGTTTTTAATGTAAAAAAAGTATTTCTAAAAAATACATCTATACTAAAATATCTAACTAATGAAGACGAGAATGAAATGGCGATGTCATCCACCTTTGTCATATTCTATACAATAAACCTGCTTGCTTATAACCTTACTTCATAATTTCACTACTAGCATAAAATGCTATGTAGGACCACAGTTTATTAAATAAGTACACAAACCTTACACATGAACCGGGGTAAAAGCATTTCTTTTGGGGAAAAATGATTATAGCGTAAATAGGTACTTAACCTAGCTTTGTGACACTGTTGACTGTTACCTCCTTGTTAATTACAAGGTATTACTTTATTACATGACATCACTAAGTATCTATTATAAAATAATTTTAATTTGCTTGCAGCTACTAACTCAATTATTTAATTTGACAAATTCAATTTAATTAATATAATAATAATAAATATGTGTGGACATTTCACACAGCGCCATCTAGCCCCAAACTAAGCAAAGCTTGTACTATGGGAACCAGATATATGGGAACTGATACAATACTTAGATACTTTTTGTTTGTAAATACATACATAGAATACTATATAAACACCCAGACACAGAACAAACATCGATGTTCATCACACAAATGTTTGTCCTGGATGGGAATCGAACCCACGACCTGCAGTTCAAAAGGCAGGGATACTAACAACTGAGCTATCGGGCTATAAAAAAAATATATAATAGGTCTTTACCTATGAAATTGCCGTATTGCAGTACAGACTTTTTCAAACAAAAAAAAGTTTTGATTGGCTATGAATTCTAAATTCAAATTAATTTTGTTTTAAAAATGTGACATTCTATTTACAATATAAGTCTTTTGTTTATTGATTAGCGTTGTATTTTCATTACATTTCAACATTGTTCCTCATAATGGATACTTTGAAATTTCGTGTAATTATGGAATATGAGTTCCGTCGTGGCACCAACGCGGCACAAACGACACGTAACATCAACGACGTTTACGGAGAGAACTGTACAAACGAACGTACAACCCGTTATTGGTTTGCTCGGTTCCGTTCTGGGAATTTTGACTTGAAAAATGAACCTCGTGGTCGTCCGGAAACTTTCGTCAACAATGATGAATTAAAGGCGATTGTGGAAGCTGATGAATCTCAATCTACAGCTGAGCTGGCAGCAGCTTTTGATGTTAGCATCAAAACAATATTGGTCCATTTGCGACAGATTGGCAAGATAAAAAAGCTTGATAGATGGGTGCCCCACGAACTTAACGATCGCCAGCGCAACGTACGCGTCGAGACTTGCCTTGCGCTGCTTAACAGGCACAGAAATGAAGGAATTTTGAACCGAATTGTTACGTGCGACGAAAAATTGATTCTTTTTGACAATCGAAAGCGCTCAGCAAGTTGGTAAGATCCTGGTTCGGTACCAAAGCAATGTGCAAAACGAAAAATGACCCCTAGAAAGGGGATGGTCACAGTTTGGTGGTCTAGTGCTGGTGTGATTCATCATAGCTTTTTACAAAACGGCGAGAGCATTACTGCAGATGTGTACATTGAAGAACTGACCACAATGATGGCGAAACTCGCACGTCTGCAACCAGCTTTGGTCAATCGGTCGTCTCCACTGCTACTTCACGACAACGCGCGACCCCATACTGCACAACAGACCGTCTCTAAGCTGCATGAGTTGGGTTTGGAAGCTCTCCCTCATCCGCCATACTCACCAGATCTTGCGCCTACCGACTATTACTTTTTCCAAAATTTGGACAACTTTGTAGCGGGAAAAAAATTCAATTCCCGAGAGGCAGTACAAAACGCCTTTGAAGAGTTTGTTGTCTCCCGTCCTGCTGATTTTTTCAAGAAGGGCATCCATCAACTGCCACAGCGTTGGCAAAGATGCATTGATTGCAGGGGTGATTACTTTGGATAAAAGAAATAAATAAGTTCGAAAAAAAAATACTTTAACTTTTTTCAAACAAAACGGCAATTTCATAGGTAAAGACCTAATATAATGTAATACAAATAAATGTTTGTTGTTTATGAATAAAATACAATACAAGATATTTTTTTATTCAAGCCGAATAAATTATATTTTTTTAGTGTCTTTTCTCTTAAATACTGCCTGCTCAGCTTTTACAAGAAAACGGTTTGAACACTGACATCTTAAATTAAATTCATTAGTAATCTCTTGGCGTTAACAAGACTTCAGATTTCCCAAGAGATCCTTTAGTGCCAAAGTTAAACTAACAATATTTGTGCACTGCTTCTAAGTTAAAGTTGAAATGAAAAGTTAAATGAAAAAATGATTACTCACCTAGGTTGCATTTTATCATAGAAAGCCTTTTCATTTTATTTTTCCATATCTCATGTTTATTATTTTTCTACCTTTTTTATGTTAATTAATGATGTGAAAAGCTAGTTGTTTACCTGATGTAAGGCGACACGACCGCCCATTACAGAACAGTGTCACTCGGAACTCGAAAATATAAAGTTTCGCGTGACACTGCACTGCGCACATCATCCTGAGACATCAGAACAGTCTGGTAATAAGATTACTCGACTTTGAGGTCAGATCACAGTCTCAATTGCCCAGTAATTTCACTAGCTACAATGCCCTTCAAACCAGAACATAGCAATGCTTACGCACTACTGTTTGGCGGCAGAATAACTGGCAAAGCGGTGGTACCTACCTAGATGAACTTTGCAGAAATATCCTACCACTTAGTATAAAGCCCACTAAAAAGTAGGCTGATAAATGGATAATGTTTTGACGCCTCTGTTGACCATCGGGAAATGACTGTAGTTTGGTCTTCTTGACCAAAACTCTCCCAGAAATCTATATTATTGCTACATAACTTTCCGGTCATAATTGATTGGATTAGCCAGTTCTGTCAACCATAGAAGTATTATTGAACATCCTTCCTCAGTCAATATAATTAAAAGACGACCAAATTATTAATCTAAATTATTAGTTCACGCCAATCACTTAACTTCGGAACCTAAATTAATCTTTACATACCGTGTATACCTAAAATATATATATCTGTATAATGGAGTTATCTATCGTACAAATAAACTGTTGAAAGTAGTAATAAAAATCATGGAAAACTGAGATTATTCTTGGCATGATATATTAAATATGTTTTGCAATAATGTTCCTGTTTACATGTATTGGTTGCCAAATCGTATGTAAAAAATAGTTTAAGAAATATTATTATTTGTGAAATGAGCTACATTTCGTAAATATTCATATTAAATCGACCTACATTTTTACCTCGGCACGTAAAAGTACACTAACTTTCAAAACGTTAAATTCCCGCTTCTGTCTAGATCAAAATTCTTAATCATAGAAATGTTAACGATACGACAAAAGACTTTCTTGGGGTCAAGAAAACGAGGACGCCGACCGAACCTACAAGTACTTATAAATACATTGTGATTTACAACCAAGATGCCAATATACTGTGGGGTTAGCAATATTTTCTTCGCTCACCCCTCTTCGGCTCTATGATAAAGTACAGAAAGACGCAGTATGGGTTATCGCATCATATCGCGTGATATCATTCAATAACAATCAAAAACTTTAATTACACATTGTAAATTACCTCATATGTAACATTTTTACCTCATATGTAACATTTTTTAAAACGGGTAAGACATGAGATTTTTGAAACGAATTTAAATAATTTATTGTTTATGACATTTCACACAGCGCCATCTAGACCAAACTAAGCAAAGCTTGTACTATGGGAACCAGATAACTGATACAATACTTATATACTTATTAAAATACATAATTAGAATACAACATAGCACCCAGATACAGATTTTGTTGATTATTGATGTAAATCCATCGATCCCATCTCTTCCGATAAGAGCTGGCCATAAGGGAATATCCAGGGAATGGGCACCAGCATTCAGCTCAGCTCGGTCTTTAGTATAATTTCCTGTACTCACCAAGGTGCATGTAAAGCGTGGTGATTATGGCAAACCCTCTATTAATGGCAGAGGCCTATGTTCAGTGGAGGATGCACCACTAGTCTGGTGGTACAAAATCAGTAGGACTATGAATCAAAATCAGTCATGCATTAAACAAGCCATGTGTTTTGACACTAATGGGACCACGAGTTCAGTGCTACGATCACAAGTCAAAAATCGCAAAAAATCTTAGGATGATTATCGATGTATGGAAATTTGTTTTAATTATTACATAGGTACCTATTCAATTTTACTGTTGTGTTTCAATTAAAAATTATAATACAGTCCATACTGATTATTTGTCTCTACTGTCCTGTACATAAACCAGGTTATCTCTTTCACTCCTCGATAGATTTTATTACATGTTTTTGTCAAAAAGTTCCCAGAGTGTAACAAAATTTATCCACAATTTTTTTTTTAGTTTTGTATCCTAGTGCGACAGAAAACGAATGGCGGGTCAATGACCTTTTCAGGTCCCATACGAGTAACTAAGTAGATACTAACTTAAAGGCCGTGATGAGGTATATCATTTATATTATTTGGAATATTATTGAGTGATAAACAGACTACACACAGCTCAAATCACTGGATGTAGAGTAGAGGCTTGATGTTTCCAGAGTATGTATCCATTCTTCATTTCTTTCTTTTACGGCGTAGTATTCTTAAGTTCTGTCGTCGTCAGGTGAGTTTCAGTCAAACTTAAACCTATTCGTACACACATAAAATTAAACTTTTTTTTGTATACCAATCAACCCAGTGGCCTGTTTTGTATTATAAGAACTATTAAGAAGATAACTTTGTTTTATTTTTTTTTTATCTCCGATATCAAATTATATTGAAGAGAGGTAAAACTGTTTTTTCATCCTATAAATATTTAATTTATAAAGAAAACATTATGTTCGTCTTCGTACTATATACCAGTGTACGTTGGTAAATCCATCCATTTTCTCGCTAAGTCGATAAGAAATCGCTTCAAAGGCGCCGATGCGCTGTCTCGCTGGCTCTCCGAGATTGCATACAGAGCCGGTCTCACACTGCCACTGGCGGATATAACAAAGTAAAGCACGTTGGAGCGATATCACAGAACAATATATAGAAATAGTAACGTTACGCTACGTCATGCATCGATAAGCAATATGCGTTTCAAGATAACAATCAGTGTAAAATCCGACTGATATTCATATTATTATATGCTGATATAATGATAATAATAATTTGAGTGGACATTTCACCCCAAACTAAGCAAAACTTGTACTATGTGTACCAGATAACTGATACAATACTTAGAAACTTTTTTGGTTTTTGTAAATCCAGACAGAACAAACACCTATGTTTATCACACAAATATTTTTCCTGGATGGGAATCGATCCCGCAACCCACAATTCAGAAGGCAGAGGTACTATAAACTGAGCTATCGGGCCAGTCATTATATCCGACAAAATGACTTGAACCTGACCGCGAGACCACCAGTGGTCCAAAGACCAAACATACATTACCGCGGCTGCCAGCACCATAATCATTTGTAGACGAATATGAAAATGTGGGTCTAGACAAGGCTAGTAGATACGTCTTTTAATGATCAAGTGCTTTTCTTAAGCCATGCGTGAAAATTAAAAAAAAAATCAACAATTTAAATTCCATAATTAAAAATGATCAACAATTTTTTTTAATCCTAATGTTATATTTTCATTTATTTTCATACTATAAACAACTATTTAGTTCCAAGACAATTCTAAGTTAAAATAAAATCGGTAACGCACCGTCAGTAAGTAGCACGACTATCATTTGTTTTTATAGTAATTAATTGACGCGCTAAAACACAAAAGACTTTTTACTAATTTAGCCGGCAAAGTTAGTGAAAAGTACCAGCCGCTGCTTACTTATATTTCACCAGTACATAACACCACTCAAGAACCTGTAATTAATGGGTTAAAAATAAACAACTTACTAATCCTTTTCCTCAAATAAAAATAACATCTCAATTTATTGTTCTAATCAACCGTATTATACCGAAATATATGGAGTTTTTATTATGAGTCATTAACGCAACACGACAAGATACGGCGTCAGAAGCGTTAGGAAGATTAACAAGCGAGCCCGGGGCTTATCTTGGCCACTATCATTACTTTATGGCTTTCGAGGTTTGTACGTAACGTAAGCCGCAGGCAGTATCACTTTTAGGACCAAAAAACAGAGTATAAAAGAAAAAATCTCAAGAGGGTAACTGCTTAATGGTGTATTACGTAGCCTGGATTTTGATTTTACTTAATAATGATTTCGTAACATTTATATTTTATCAATCTGAGCAATAAAATCGCACATTAAAGATTTATATTTTATAGCAAAATCGCCTGCTAAGCGTAATCATCACATTAAATTTCAAGTAAAGGATATTTCGTTCAGAATTAAAAATTTTCCATCACATAAAACTAAATTTAGTGTTAAATTTTTGACTTACTTTGTTCTGTGTAAATTAAATATAACAGTGTGTCAATAAACACCCTATTCAGTTGAGAATAAAGTATGAGAAGATGAAAAGAACTGAAAGCTAAGTTTCATTTAAAATATGAACTATCCTTTTTAACTTAAACAGCACAGCATAAAACAAAACATAAACAAAACGAATATATAACAAACGCAAAGTAAAAAAAACAATTTCAGTCTTATATGGCTTTCTCGTGGATTCCATTATCAGGACTGGACCAAATCGAAATGGGACCATTCTGGAAGCATCAGATTTCAATTTAAAAAAGTATCATCAAAATCGGTTTACCCAGTCGAAAGTTCTAAGGAACCAACAGTTTTTAAAATAGTTGAATTGAGAACCTCTTACTTTTGTGAATTCGGGTAAAAAATTTAAGAAAATCATGAAAAACGATTTATTGACTACGTTTTTACATAATACAGCTATTTGTAACATGACAGAGTGATAAATTATCTAGCTAGGACAAAGCAGCCTCTAAGCGAGGATGAACCACGTTCAGGCCTGCTAGAATTTGCAAAAATATCTGAAAATGTATAAACATATCTTTACAAATTACACCTACACTGTGTGAATGTGGCCCGATTTCATAAATAAGCTTCACACACAGCAACCAAAAAACAAAAGCAGGCTTTCCAGTTCACCAATTTTTATACGCGGGAATACAAAGTTTTTTGTTGCGTTGCTCTCTGAAAGGGGTGGGCTGGGAGCTACCTGTGCTTTAACGTAAGATGTTACGTATAAACTTTTTAATATGAAATCATATTGCTTGTAAATATATGATATCTACAACTTTATTGGTTGCGGCAAAAAATTCTACCCGTAATTTTAGAAACATTTATTTAAATCTATAGTACTACATTTCACACACGACTATTACATCAACGTACGGCTTTGTTTAGACTTTGTCCCCACTAGTGACGATGTCAGTGGGGATTTTGAATATATACAAAAGTTAAAACATGATGCTATTGACGGTAAATACGTAAATGTAGATAACTTGAGTGGCGGTTTTTTTGGCATATTTATATAATTATCATATCTCTAGTAGTGTAGTTTTTGTTTAAAATAATATTTTGTAGCATTTTGTGTTATTATTTGTTTTTTTTACAAATTACTCATATACATTTTTTTGCACGCCTATATCCTTCTTTCTCAAACTATGAGTAGAACTGGAGTAAGAGTAGTTACCGGTAAAAAATATTTTGGCATTAATTCCTCCATTTGTACTGTTTTTAGAACAATAAAGAATAATAATAATAATATACAAGTACCACACACACAATTCAATTATGCTCACTAGATTCAATAGGAAGTGTTGACATTTTTCCGAAAAATTTAAGTAATGAATGCTGGCCTCTACTTGGTCCAAAGGTTAAGCATTGCCATTCAACCTCAAAATGCTGCCAGTATTTTGGCCTACCACTAATGGTTTCTCATTTTTTTTTTATTTCATTGTAAACTGTATAGATATAGTTTGCTAGTAGTATAATTATATAAAAATTAATGATACAAAATAGGCAAATAAAATAAAATTTGGAAAATTATAATCATAACAGTAAAAGAGTTCAATTAGTAATTTTAAATTATAATAAAACCTTACTCGGATTGCTCTCTGCCTCCTATACCACTCCCGGATGAGATAGCACGATACCTGCGGCGAAGTAAATAAAAGTTGCCAAATTAGTTGCGCAAACTGTGCGGCCGACATCGGGGCTAAATTACTTGCTGCCCTTTACATTTTTATGTTTTGACGGAATTAAGTCATCGCAGGCTTGGGGACTTTTAGGACATGCTTGGGCACGGCACGTTTGTAAAAACTTTTGCGAATTTAAGCCACAAAGGGGTTTGACAATTGGAAAATGTTGCAATGTCGCGTGAGTGAGTGGTAGCGGTTAGGAAAAGGGATGGATACATTAATGTTATGTTTTGTTTCGAGGAAATAAATCTGTGTTGAGTTTACTGAATTTCTATGGATTTATTTGAGTGGAGCCTAGAAAGTTCACCGAACGAGCATTGTGGTGTACATTATGAGTGGATTTGCATGGTGCTTATATTATACCAGCCACTGGGGACTGAGTCACCCGCGTCCGTAGGAGTACACCCCTAATCCTGAATCCCTACACGTGGTCCCCGGGTGGTGCTAATCAGGTGACACACTGGTGGTAGGCTTCGGCCGACGGCTTGCGACCACCCACCGGGCAAAGACGGGCCGCCAAGCGTCTCTGACGTGTTCCGGCACGATGCTCGGTGTAGCTGATCGGGGAAATTGGGTCGGGGTAGTTTCGCAAGTGTAGTACACCGGTTTAGACAGACGTAGTATGTGTCCTGCATCGGCTGGCTAGTTTGGAGGCTAGCGGGATCCGAAGCACGGTGCACCGCTGGCCGACCGCAGTTAGTAGGGGGCCCAAGTAGTGTGCTAGCCACTCACGAAAGGCTGCCCCGCCAACTCGCGAAAAATCCCGGAATGCTCTATCGTGCCGGTTGGCGACCGGATGAAAGGACCCGATAGCCATTCTTGGGGGGGTTCGGGCGTCCCCGCAGTCTCCATGCTAGCCATCCAATGGTGTAGTTCCTCGCTGCGGGTCTTTTTGGTGCATACAGTTGCGCCTCACTTCACTGCCAATTTTTCCCACCTTCCCTCACTCTCAATCACTATGAAAAAAGGAACAGTAAAAAGGAACGTTAAACAGCGGCAGCACGTCCTTTCACTAAAGGTGCACCTCACAAACATCAGAGGTGTGCACTCTAACCTCATAGCAGTCCACCACCACCTGGAAACTGCGAAACCTCACCTCTTGTTCCTCTCGGAGACGCAGATACGGTGTCCGTCAGATGCAGCTTACCTATCCTACCCTGGGTACGTTTTAGAGCACAAATTTAAGCAGCGTGCTGGTATCTGCGTTTATACGCGTGACGACATTTGCTGTCGACGTCTTCGAAACTTGGAAGACTCTCGTTTCTCGGTCATTTGGTTGCTTGTGGACACTGGCATCGAGAAGATTCTTTATGCTGGTGTCTACCGATCTCACAGTGGAGACCAGGAGACAACCAGGCTGGCTGACTATCTCAGTGAGGCAGCTGACGCGGCTCAGCAGCGGTACCCTTCGGCTCAATTAGTGGTTCTGGGCGACTTCAACGCTCATCATCAGCAATGGTTATTCCCATACCAGAACACTGACCATGCGGGAAGAGAAGTGCGTAAATTAGCGCTGTCACTAAACCTCACCCAGCTGGTTCATGAAGCTACGAGGGTACCGGATGTTGATGGGCACACGGCTAATTGCTTGGACCTTCTGCTGACAACAGATCCAGACAGCTACTCTGTGTCGGTATCATCCCCTTTGGGTAGTTCCGACCACTGTTTGGTGAAATCCGTGTCGGTATACTCGCCGCTTGATCGTAGCCCGAAAGGCACCCGGCGTGTATGGCGATACAAGTCAGCAGATTGGAACGAGATGCGATCTTTTTTGTCTTCTTATCCTTGGCGGCAAGTTTGCTTCTCTTCGAGCGACCCTTCGATTTGCGCGGACGCTGTGACTGACGTGTTGCGGCAAGCCATGGAATACTACATTCCCTTTTCCGACACCCCGCAATCCGGAAAAGCTGCCCCATGGTTTGGAGCTGAATGCAGAAACGCCGATGCGTTAAAGCAGGAGGCATATTTAGCCTGGGTAGATGCAAGAGCCCGCAAATCGAAGAATTTGAGCAAGATGAAGAGAGCCTTTAATAAAGCTGCCAAGGCCTGCAAAAAAGCCCTAAAAAAGGCTCGCTTCAGCCATATTAGTCACATTGGGACCAAACTTGCTTCATATCCTGCGGGAAGTAAAGCGTTTTGGTCCCTGGCTAAATCGGTTGAGGCGAACTTTTGTCGCCCCTCACTGCCCCCGCTGCTAAAGCCTGATGGGTCACTAGCTCACACAGCAGAGGAAAAGGCGAACTTGTTCGCATCTCTTTTCTCTGAATCTTCACGTCTGGACACCGCTGGCGAGGTACCTCCTGGTCTACCGGGATGCGAGGCGTCAATGCCGGAGATTCGTATCCGTCAGAATGAGGTACGTAGAGCGCTGCGCAATCTAGACGTGAACAAAGCTAGTGGCCCTGATGGGATCCCAGCCATAGTGCTAAAAACATGCGCGCCTGAGTTGACTCCTATCCTGACACGCCTTTTTCGTCTTTCTTTAGACTCTGAACAGGTGCCAAAATCATGGAAGATTGCTAACGTGCAGCCCGTGCCTAAAAAAGGTAGTCGTGCCGACCCTGCTAACTATAGGCCAATATCAGTCACTTCCATACTCTGTAAGACTATGGAACGTGTCCTGAACAGCCGGCTCCTGGCATACCTAGAAGCAAACGACCTCTTAAGCGATCGACAGTACGGTTTTCGCCGAAATCGGTCCACTGGGGACCTTCTAGCGTATGCCACGCACACATGGAGCGAGGCCATCGAGAAGTACGGAGAAACGCTTGCCGTTTCTCTCGATATCTCGAAGGCCTTCGACAGGGTCTGGCACGACAGCCTCATAAGCAAACTTCCATCATACGGCTTGCCCACTGGCCTGTGCAAGTGGATTTCCGATTTTTTGAGGGAAAGATCTATTCGAGTAGTTATTGACGGCTGCTCGTCTGATCGATTAGCGATTAATGCTGGGGTACCTCAAGGATCGGTACTTTCTGCAACCCTCTTCCTGCTGCATATAAATGACCTCCTGAAACCCGGTATTTTTGGGTATGCGGATGACAGCACGGTTGTAGAAAGCTACAAGTCAAGCGCTAGGGCCAGTGGTGCCGAAATTCAGACTCTAAGAGAGACCATGGTTGAGCGCATGAACTTAGCCTTGAATACCGTCTCTGCATGGGGCGAGGCAAACTTGGTTAAGTTCAATGCAAATAAAACCCAGGCGTGTCTTTTCTCTGCAAAAAAGAGTCCGTTTGTGCTAGCTCCGACTCTCCATGATGTTCCGATACCGATTTCGGATCACCTAGAGCTTCTTGGCATGACTCTGTCATCCAACCTCAACTTTGGGTCCTTTATAGAGTCAAAGGCTAAACTAGCTGCCAAAAAGCTGGGCGTTCTCTCTAAGGTCAGGCAGTACTTCGCACCTGAACAGCTTCTTAATTTGTACCAAGCTCAAGTTCGATCGTGCATGGAGTACTGCTGCCACCTGTGGGATGGGTCTGCTAAATACCAGCTGGAAGCCTTAGACTCTATCGAAAGGCGTGCTAAGAGGCTCATAGGTAGCGACTTGTTTGAGGCCCGCCTACAAAGCCTTGACCATAGACGCAAAGTTGCCAGTTTATCGGTTTTCTATCGAGTGCATTTTGGAGAGTGCGCATTAGAGTTGCATAACCTGATTCCGCCATCACCTTTCCACCATCGAACAACCAGATGTACGAAAAAACGCCACCGTTACATGGTCAATATCCCCCATGTGCGAACAAAGCGTTTTGGCTCCACATTTATCATGCGAACAGCCAAAGACTGGAACGCTTTACCGGCGTCCGTATTTCCCGATAACTACAACCTTGGAGTCTTCAAATCGAGAGTGAACAGGTATCTTCTAGGCAAGCGTGCTACATCCTAGACCGCATCGTTACTTACCATCAGGTGCGATAGTGGTCAAACGCAAGCCTATCTAATAATAAAAAAAAAAAAAAAAAAAAAAAGCCAAATATAAGTATTTATTATTTTCAGCTGAATGATATTAGATTTTTCTTTATAATATTGTTTTGTGATATTGTATATTGTATTGATTGTATACACTATGCACATCATCCTGAGACATGAGCACAGTCTGGTAATAAGATTACTCGACTGTGAGATCAGATCATAAAGTCTCAATTGCCTAGTAATTTCACTAGCTTCAATGCCCTTCAAACCAGAACACAGTAGAAATCGGCAGCAGAATAACTGGCAATGCGGTGGTACGTACCTAGACGAACTTTAACTTGTCTATCATTTGACCAAGTAAATACCTATTTACTATATAACTTTTCAGAAAAGTCCTACCACCTAATAAATAAGATAAGAATATCTTTATTACTTAGAAAAAATAAAGAGAACCTTAAATATACGATTAGGTAGAATGGATTGTCGGATGGAGTGTTGGATATTTTTTTGTATTGAGACGGAGTTTACTGGCTACTTCCACTTTACCTTCCAAAAATATCTTAAAACAAAATTAATTTCATAACAAGCTCCACTTTAGCGAATAATTTCAACTTCGCGAACTAAAAACTAAGTACAACTCAAAATAATTAAAGTCCCTAATTTTTGTTCCGGAATTAATTACACATTAACATTAATGCGAAAAGTAATTTCTGAGCGATAATTAAGTTAAGGAATACGGTGGGTTTTTAATTAAGATATTCTTTTTAAGATACGAGTCCGGCGCTATCTTAAATCAGTGGACACCTTGGAAGAAATACCGTTTTGTCTTGGGTACCTAAGGTGTTTTTTTATTTCTGAACTTTATTTTAACAACTTTAATGAGTTTACGGTGAAATTTTTTTGGAATTAAGTCTTTCCATGTACTGTAAAGTTGTCAGTTTTATCCTGTGACTGAACGGTAAAAAGTGTGTTCTAATTTTAATCTTAAAATTTGATTCCATGTAATGCCGACCCGTAATGCCTTTTACATAATTTACTCTATTTTTAATGTTCTCCATTTTTAATGTTCTCCATTAAAGTGTTATTTTAAATATTATATGCGCATATTGGGTCTGGCAGGATGCGTGTTTTTTTGAATAAATTATTTTATGATGTTTTGTAGTATGATATAAATATTAGTAGACGTTTTGAACAGCGCCATCTAGTCCCAAACTAAGCAAAGCTATGGGAACTGTAGCTGTACTATGGGAACCAGACAACTGATAGAATACTTATATACTTTTTGTTTGATACATACTTAAAATACAATATAACACTCAGACACAGAACAAACGTCGACGTTCATCACATAAATGTTTGTCTAGGATAGGAATCGAACCCACAACTCACAGTTCAGAAGGCAGGTACTACCAACTGAGCTATTAGGGTAGTCACTGAGTTATCAGTAGTAGTAGTTTTGCGTGTTTTACCAAACCTATTATTTTACGATAAGTTAAGCACGGCTTAAATATTTACTTAAAATTGTAATGGAAAAAAATGAAGGCATATTTTTTATATATTTACGTGGAGCGTCAAAACATATGATAGCCGACAAAAAATATTGTAAGTTACCGCTATTTATATATATATATATACTTTATATATATATATATATATATATATATACATAAAGTATATTTCTATATCTATATAGGTTATAATTATATAACACTAACAGCAACATAAATCATGATGCCTTAAATATAAAATGTTATTGTGATTATTATTCAACTCATCTAATGATGATGAGTGTAATGATGAGTTGTAATCTAGGTGGCAGAAATTTTCCGCAAAAAAAGCGTTCATATAGGTAGGTATCACCGCTTTGCCAGTTATTTCGCCACCAAGCAGTAGTGCGCAAGCACTGCTGTGTTCCGGTTGGAGGGGCACTGTAGCTAGTGAAATTACTTGGCAAATGAGACTTTATGACCTAATAAAATTACTACGACTGCTGAAATCTCAAGATGACGTGTGCAGTGCAGTGTCACGCAGAACTCTATACTCAAGAGTTCCGAGTGACACTACAACTGATACAGCCGTGTCGCTAAACATCGGGCGGACGGTGAGATTGTCACGTCATTCCATAATATAAAAAAAATACCTATTACAGAAGACGTGATATTATGACTATCTTTACAAGCTATCCATAATTTCTACATTATGAAAACAATTTTAAAATTATGTGTTCAAGTTTTTTGTACATATTTTATACGTATCAACTAAAAATATCAATAACGTGGGTAGACCGGTATTTTGTAAAACAATCCTTACCTTTTTTCATTTAGAGATTGTTATCAAGTTAAGTATTTTATAAGCAAAAAAGCGAGGTAATCTCATTTGAATTTGGAACTCTAAATACAGACACTACATACTATCGCTTTTCACACTGGGTAGATAAAATATCTTACGAAGTCTTTTGTTTCTCTTTTTAATGAAAAAGCTTAATTCTTTCGTCTCGTTTTAGCACGAGATAAACTCCGTGGTAATTTACTCCATTGAGTGTGATTTTAACTGTCTCCAACTAAACTAAGCCAAAAAAGGCTTAATAAAAAGTCATAAAAACTGTAGTTAAGTTAAAACTTTTTAATGATTTAAAAAACCAGCTCGTATAATTACTATTGAACTTCCCTTACAGGTAAGTCTCTTTTAATAGTTAATTATATGGGCTTAATTATGATGCCAATTAAGGATAATGCTGGATACTGTTATTCAGTAGTTCGTAACTACTATATGGTCTGTTTGATTTAATAAACGATATAGTCGCGTCACGTCACCAATAACAGTTGCAGTGTCACTCGGAACTGTAAAATATAGTCCACAATAAACTGCGCACGTCTTCCCGAGATCATAAAGTCTCATATAGTAATTTCACTTAAGCGCATTAAACTAAATTATTTACTTAAATTTCAAATACTTCAATAAAAACTAAGACAAATTTGCTAATTTTTTAAATCAAATATTCAAATATTAAAAGCAGTCTTGTCCTCGACCAAAAAAACCAACTCAGCAATACTACGCTTCTCAGAAACTCCGAATTAATAGCAATTTGGATCCGTCTCGTTGTTCCAATTAAATAGAGTAATGCGAAGATACTTTTTAATTTCCATTAAAGCCACTCGGTTTTAGGGTTCAATTAACCTGAAAACGTAATGTATGTAATGTATTACAGAAGGTGCGCTCAGCTATGATTCCACGCTTTTGTGACTTCATTCACGATATTCTCAATTTATGAATGAAATCTTAATTAGAGCGCTGATTATTGCGGGCCTTAGATTCAAATCTGTCAATCGGTGTCTGTATTTTTATTGACTAACACTAAAAACAAAAGTTAAAATATGTGCAAGCGTCAAGTACAGTTTTGTTTACTTACGTAAATAATTAATTTGTTCTACCTGCTGCATTTTTATGTATTAGTTGGTGTTCAATAAAGTATTATTGTATTGTAATGTCAATAATATATTTTAATGTAATTTGCTTTTTTTATTTTACCTACTCAGATCAGCAGAAAATAATATTGTTTCATATTAATTAAGATTTGACTCGTTGTTGCTACTAATTTAGCGTATTGCAATCAAATCAGTAACAAGATATAAACAAGTTATGCAATAATATTACAAATCTATTTTCTAGGCCTCAGTAAAAAACCATGGTACAGAACCCAACAAAAAACAGTTGCACACGCACTTGTTTAGTTTTATTTTACAACTAAGTGACGGGACAAGCTTGGCAGTATCCCGAAATGGATACTCGCAGCCATTTTTAAACTCTGACGTTGATAGAAAGGAGACATCAAATTGAAAAATAAAAAGAAATAGTAAATGAATAATAAAAATTATATTTTAATAAAACTTCTTTCTGTTTTAAAAATTAAACTTGAGACAGTAATAGTAATAATAATAGTAATCGGTTATAAGAAATCTAAGAGAATATACAAGGATCCCCAAGTCCAGACCCCTAAGAGACTATACAATGATCTTTCAACCTAGACCCCTAAGAGCTATACAGATATAGCTCTTAGTATCTTAGGAGTCTGGGCTAGAAGATCCTTGTATATTCTCTTAGGGGTCTGGACTAGAGGATCATTGTATAGTATCTTAGAGGTCTGGGCTAGGAGATCCTCCTATAGTCTCTTAGAGATATGGGCTAGGAGATCCAAGGGGCAGTAGCGTATTTGCCTCACGTTCTTGTTGATCTGGTGTTAAATCGACCGCATTGTCGACGATGCAAGCTTGCTTAAAAAAATCCTGTTCAGGTTTAATTTGAAAACTTTCAAATTATGTCTACTCGTATTCGAAAACACAGACGCTAATAAAATCAACCTTTAGCCGTTCGCATTATAAAGTATAGATACCGTATTATTATTTATATACTGTAAAGGTCCAATCAAAATGATTGGTTAGTATGTCCGTTAGAATTCAAATCTTGAGGTTTATGTGTTTTTTAGTTGGATATATGGAGGACCACCTTCAATGTTTCCTCAAAATATTATCCTCAATTATTAAAGGTATAATGTGGTATAAAAGATTTATCAATACATGACATAATAATCGTACCTAAATCCGTACATAAGGTTGGATATTCGCATACGAGCTACTCGTATCTTTTGTGTCGGGAGGATTTATAGATAAGCCGTGTTCAAATCCGCTGGCTTCGGGCTTAATCCTTCCGGAGCGCGCTTTTACAAAGAAATAGGATGTAATTGTAATAGTAACAGGATAATTATTTACTTGCTATATTTAGAACATGAATAAAAAATATTTTTAACATTCTGATTGTTAATAATTTCTTTTTCATTACTTCTGTAGAACATAAAATATATTTTCACAAGACTTTCTTAGAAATTACTCATAAAAATTTTATTGAACGTAGGAGTTCACTAAAAATAAAAATAAAAAAGATGAAAATTGGTCATAATACAAAACAGTGACTAAAATTGTATTAAATCTGTTAAAATATTAAAAATATCAATGACAGTTACATATTTTCTTTTAAAACATTCCTGTCAGCTAAATCAGTTTTGCAACCCAAGATAAGATCTTGATAAATAATAAGTAAGATAAGACGTATTTGCTTACTTTAGCCCTAAACCTAACCCTTTTGAAATCGGTCCAGGTACCTTAGATTCTTAGGTCAGATCTTTAAGTAATGAGTTTTACGTCTCAAATATTGGATTAATCTCAAAATCCCCTTTAAACTTTTAAATTTAGAAGGCATTATTAGATGAGAAACTATACCTAATTCATCGCTATTAGCTTTTATAGCAAAGTACAACTAGCCGTTCCTAACGGAACGGTAAAGTTAAGCAATGTTTGCTGCGGTGAGCACGATAAGCCGTCCCTTCGCACACAGCGCCATCTAGCCCCAAACTAAGCAAAGTTTGTATTATGGAATCCAGATAACTGATACAATACTTTAATACTTTTTGTTTGTAAATGCATACATAGTATAATACAATATAACATAAATTTTATATATTACTACTCAGTGAGAGTAGAGTCGTATTGTATTGCCACTCGCTGGTACTGCCCGTCAGTCTATCTTGTGCGCGATACGAACGTTAAATCGGCAAACTCGATCTTTTCTCCATTTTTTTTTTTTTTTTTTTTTCTTGCGCACTACTTCTTGGCGGCAGAATAACTGGCAAAGCGGTGGTACCTACCTAGAAGAACTTTGCAGTAAAGTCCTACCACCTAGTAAAAGACATTCTCAACCTTGTGGGTGACGTGAAGACTGTTAAGTCTGCCACTGTGATTGTAGCTTGTTGTCTTATTTTCCAAATGGACCGTCGTCACCGGGATCGGAGCTAGAGTTCTGGTGAGTTCACTTACGTTATCACCTACTTCTCACTGAGCTCTATTTCTGTCTCATTCTTTTACTTTCGGGGGCACCCACTCGTAACGCACCTTCGAATTGAAAAGGTGCGGAAACAGTAGTACGACATTTTATACAAGTGGCAGTATTTTGACACGTCAATTATATAAAGTCAGGATAAAGATTGTACGAATAGGTATAAAGAATTGCTAATTTGTTTAAATAAACGTTTAATTAACAAAGTTTTAAATAAAACACATATTATGTTTTTATAAGGAAATTCAATTCCCTGAATAAAGGATTTGACAAATGAAAAAAGAACTCTAATACGATATTTACGCAAACAAAAGTTCACCCTAAAACCAACCATGTTATTAAAGCTTAGAATTGAAAATCCAACTTCGTAATTTTAAGCCTGGTAACGCTTACCGCACAGTTCGCACACCTCTTTTTACGGAACGGTTTTAGGAGAAAACTTTGAGCAAACTCCATTAACTGAATTAAAATTGAAATACCCTTATTATTATGCAGGAAAGATTAATGAACTAGCTGTTAGAATAGCACTCGGCTGAGGGCCGTTTGTAAAAAGTGTGCTTTGAGACTTGTTGGTCGAGAGTTTACATTGAATAGGATATTGGTTATACGTAAACCTATGTACAAGAATATGGAAAAATTACCACATAAACTATTTATATACTAAGAATCATACCATTTTCTGTAGAAACTAGTCAACTATACTCAATTATCAAATTAATTACAATTACTTAATTTTTGATAGCTTCTGTTATGTGGTGATTGAGCAGGTCGGCCGTTGAGCGCTTTCTCTATTCCCCGTAGTGGGGCCAGTGGCGGAGAGTCGGGGGACTCTCCGCTGCACTTACATGGCCCCACACGTCTGGTGGGCAACTAAGGTAGAAGGTTGCCCACCCACTGGCGCAGAGGCCCGGAAGGGCCTACCGCCGGGGCGAGATGGTTAATGCAGTGCGTCTCCATCTCGCCCCATCCCGGCGGCAGTCGGATCACGGGGGGGTTTTAGTGGGTTCGAGTCCCACATACCCCCTGCCACCGCCCCTATGGTGGCAGGGAAGTGCGAGGGCATTTTTCTCAAAAAAAAAAGGTCAGCTTATAGCCCGCAGGCAGCGGGTTTGATTCCCGCGGCAGGACAAGTATTAGTGCATAGAAAAAAAGCGCAAATACTTGTTCTGAGTCTGGGCGTTGTGGGACCATGGTCTTCGTAGTTCCTGGGTCCCTAGATATAGGTAATCCTAGTTAGGGTCCAGGATCTATGTATGTGATCGTTGAGCGTTATTATAACTATTATTAATGAAAATTACAGAACTTCCGTTACACATCCAAAGAGGATTTGATTGGCCCGTTGCTACGTATTGTAAGCTACCCATATCCACTTGGTATGGAAAATATAATTAATGGACATTCATTAAGCGCTATCTGTGTTAATCTCTGTACATCAAGTTTATTAAGACATTGGATATCCAATATTTGCACCCGACTCCATGCGTTATACTCGTATGTAGCCCTATAGAGGAGATCTGTACTTAGAGCAGGAATTTCATAGACGAAGCTATCAAACACGACTGTAACTTATTATAAAACCAATAAAATAATTCTAAATGTAACTATTCCGTATACTTTATTTTCGATTCTTGAACTCACGTTTTGTATTTTCGATTTTTTAATTTAATGGATATGTTGGTTGTGGAAGATAAAGTAATTTGAAATCTATTCAGACTCAAAATATTACTTTTATTTATAAAGCAACATTTAAATATTATAATCTAATCATTACTCAATCGATTGTTTTAACATAATTATAATAATATCAAATATGAATAATTAATTAACTAATTTATATCAACATAAAAATCAAACGTATCATACCTGACACAGGAAAAGACAGTTCAGATCACTTGGTAGTGTAGCTAGACAACTTCTGTTCCGTCGACAGTGTACGCGGCCTTTTTATGTCAAAGCATGGGTCGTCAAAGGCACAGAGTGACTAGTCAATTGCAAGTCTTTTAAATGAAAAAAATACAACAGACTAAACATACGACCATAGACAATTAAGCAATCGTTAAATAAGGTTTTACCTCCCACATGGTTAAATTAATATTGTTCAAAAAGAATAGATTCACTACAATCTGTTTTAGTGCGTCGTCTATATTATTATTTTTTCCAGCTAATTATTTCATACCAAATCAAATTCAAATAATTTAATTCAAATAAGCACGCTGTGTATATTTTACTTTTATGTGATAGCTTTATTGATAAAATATAAATAAAATATAATAGTTGTTGGAACGTGATATTCTTGTTTCAAAATATCTTTAAACATAATAGTTTAGGTAGAGGCAAAAAACGACTGAATGTAAATAATAATATCTTTTAGTGATCAATAATCTTGCAGGTGTGCGGAGATTATCAGACGCTAATACGTTAATACGCTTGAAGCATCAATTATCAACCTTTTTTTATTAATCTATACCTGATGTCTAATTTAAAGGTCAGATTAATTTTACTACGATTAATTTTATATAATATAAAGGAACATTTTCTTCATGAGCGGAATCCAAACCGCCGTCCACCGGTCCCTTCAGCCGGAACATGTATTTTAAGCTACCATGACAAATGATCTCTAATCCTCTAATCTCAAAATCTCATCTCAAATTTACTAACTTGCAAGTTTGACAGCATGAAATTTATCTGTGAATTACGTTAAGCAGATGATATTTCTATAAATCTTATATATTTAGCCATAATTATTGTAATGTGATTAAAAGATGACTTAATATGATAATCATCAAATTGGTCAACTACGTTGATAGGTAACGATGGTACTTTAGTTTGTTTTCTTTGGATTCAATACATAAAAATATTTTTTAACTTAACCTTTTCATATATTTTCTTTGTAAATCAAATCTAATATTAATGTTTAAATTAAATTGGTAAATAATATTATTTAAAGAAACAAACATTAAATATAATCACTAAAGATATGAGTTTGAATCTTAGGCATTGGAACACTAATTTTAGTAACATATGACAGCCTCTGTGGTGTGGTGGTTAAGCAGGTCAGCTCATAATCATCGGCGGTGGGTTCGATTCCGTCGGCAGGACAAGTATTTGTGCACAAAAAATCACAAAAACTTGTTCTGTGTCTAGGTGTTATAGGACCATGGTCCTCGTAGATCCTGGGTCCCTAGACACAGGGAATCCTCGTTAGGGACCAGGATCTATGTATGTGATCAGTGGATATAAAAATAGAACAGAAGTTACTTTAGTAGAAACACCGCGCACAAATAATTACGTGTATATAAGCTATGACATGTATGTTTGTTCATAGGAAACAATGCGAGTAATGAAGCGTCACATAGCATTGATTAGGGTAGTCCTCAGTCAATATAACACTCTTGTAGTAAATATGATCAAAATTGGTTCACATGGGAACAATATATGATATCGTAAATTTATATCAAACTACTTTTATGTGGTAGAATTCTCCAAAAATATCAAACCTAAATAGTAGCTTGATGATAAAAGTCTCTTAGTTCATATCCTGAATCTCTTTATTATCGGAATTACAAAGTTTTTTTGAGTTAGTTTAGTGGCAGACTCAAACATTATATAACAATAATATCTGCATCCCGTAGTTTCACCCGCATGGTGGAAATTTTCTTAGTTTTTTCTTCTCCTGATAAACACAACAAAAAAGAGGATTTGCGAAGATGTCCCATCCGTTCAAGATGGAACATTTTTGCAATTTTGTCACTTGATTTGATGACTAAAAGAAATAGAGATTCATTTTTATATATAAAGATTCTTGTACTTCCGCGTAGAGCTAGGGCACGTTCTAACGTTACCGTATTTACGCACACGGCACTGTTGACAAACGGTGTTATAATATTAAAATGTTGCCAGGTTTTGGGATAATTGGGATTAATAGGATACTAAGAACGACCGAACGAGGATGATAAATTACAAATATTAAATTAATTATTAATTAAAATATTGTCCCGGTCAATTTGATTCAGTATTGACTTTGAATGATCCCACAAAAACATGAAACTTTTAGGTCCGTGTTACAGAACGATGTTCAGTGATTGATCGGTGCTCAAAAAGAGATTTTATTCACTAATTGAAAACTTTATGGAAGAAATCTCTGCTTGAGCACCGATCGATGACTGAGCATTGTTCTGTAATACGGACCTTAGAGTTAGAGAGCTGAATCAAAACATCGCACCAACACCGACAAAAATAGCATGAACAATTATTACACAAGACGTGCGAAGCCAAGCACTCATAGATGGGGGTAAATCTTCCATGCTAATGCTAATAATAATAAACCACTGACTCCAAAAGCCAGTATTAATTCAGGAACTAAATTTCAAACGAGGTATATTTATCTAAAATCAGTTTGTAGTTCGCAACTAAACCCATTCGTATCCATTCCACCGTTTAGTACTGCCGATACCGAGTGAATTAATAATGAATGTTTCATTTACACAACGGTAATACATTTCGAAAAAGGAGAATGCTTGCAAAGAAAATACGGTAAACTATTCTTTATCTTTGCTTATATATAAATAAAAGTTAATGTTTGTCTGTTTTTACGGTCCATAATATTAAATGGACAATCAAAAAAGTAGTCGTAAAGATCAAAATTTCAAAAAGTGTTTGTGGGTTTTACTGATTAGTATGATAGATTATATCAATATAGTACATCTGATTCAAAAAATAAAGATCTAAAGAAAAATTGTGATATTTATGTGTTAATAAAGACTATCTCGGATCAGTCCTCTATTGAAATATACATCAGATCAATCTTTATGAAAAAGATATCTAATTAAATAATATTAAAAATAAACTAGCTTATTGTGAATGTAAATAATTTTGAGCAGTGATTAAAAAATCAATACATTTAAATGTAACAATTTAAGTAGTCGTCCCTCGTAATCGCTAAATATCGTAGCGAGGACAAATTATGATTAGCTATGCTATTAATACGAATTTCGAAGTCGTATGGAACAAACTGCTTAATGTTTTTTTTTACTCCACACCTTTGTGTATTTAGCCATAGTGTGTCAAATAATTAATTTCTCAAGTTAATTTATATAATATATTTACTTTTATTATGTCAAGTCAAGTCATAGTCTAGTCTAGTCAAGCCATACTCCCAGCAAAGTGGTGGCAACTTTACCAGAAGTTTCTATGTAGTTTTGGAAACAACACAAAAATAAGCATTTCACCATAATGATGGTGAAACGCTTATTGGAACGGAAAGTGGTATAATGATACCACTTTCCCACACTCATGCCTGTAATCCAGCACTTAACGAATAAAATGCCACCAATTTTGTGCACTAACACTACAAATAACACAAGTTTTGGAAAATAATACAATGCGGTGACGTGATCTTTTTCGTTTTCCCGCCAAAAACCCTGCTTAATATTGTAACAGATAATAAAAATAACCGAAAATAGAGAAAAAAAATTGTAGGTAAAAAGAGGTTATAAATAATGATGAGGTTATAAATTTCGTAAGTGAATATTTAGGTTATAATAAATTAATAAGTTAATATTATCATTAGATCTGTGGGAGCTAGTCTATAAAGAACCAGTCAATGAAATGTGGGAACATTGTCACATGGCAATATAAAAACGAGAATTCTACAAAACCCTTGCTACTTATAGATGTGATTATAAGCCATTATTGTTTTGTGTCGATTACTTATACTATTCTATACGGGATCATCTTTTATCTACTTCTATGTTTCTACTTTTAGTTCCACTGTGTTCAATGAACTCTCACCTCTACTATATTAATTTTAAGCTTGTTTTTAGAATAAGTGTATTTAGTTTCTGTGCGGTGTAGTTTCTAATTTCTGTATCGGAATATGTAATGAAGGTATTTCGATAATATTTACGCTTGGAATATGCTAACAGCTGTTGTTTGAGGGCAGAAAAAGCTTTGTTTTGAACCAAATTGATATTTTATGGTTATTGAATATTTATATAGATGAATAAAACATGAATGCCCATTGTTTCGTTTTAGAAAACCTTTACAAATCGAATAAAATATTTTTGGTTTTTTTATTTAAGACATTTTGGACTTTTTCAGTGTCTTTGGTCAGAAAAGATTGAGACTTAATTAAGTAATTTATTAAAATTAATTAAAGAAATAATTGTAACAGGCACTAAATGCGGTCATAAAATTATTGAAAATCTTTTATTTCAGGTTTTTTTAGTTACTGCGTCGTCACCTGCCATCTACCATGATACATAATTAAGTTATGAAATTAGTAAACGGATAAAATGTAAAAAAAAGTATTAGAGTTTATGAAAGAGGTGTGAGATAGGGAGACGATGATGTGAGCGAATGGAGGTGCGAAGAAGTGACTTTCTGCGATTTAAAAGTATAATTTAGTTTTTTGAAAAATACAGCTTGTATTTACCGTTAGCCGTACCGTTTCATTTTCACATCCATTAACCAGTCTCAGATATAAAAAAAAAACCATATGACTGAAGTAAAAATTCTTTAGCTCCATCTCTCTTGCCCCAACAGTAATATATGAAACGTAACTCTTTCTATCTATCTTCACGTAGAGACGGAGATATACTTATCCTTCTCTACTAAATAGATAGAAAGATCAATCCGTTCGCTTCATCAGCTTACCCCAAGTAAAGCGTGCCTAAAGAAGTTTTGCTACAAAAATATGTTTGCGTTTTTGTCAAAAAAAGATCAATATTTTTATTTCATTTTTCTCTAAGTTTCAAGGATATTTTTAAAATTTGTGAATAAGGTGTTTTGTTTTGGCTCCACACTTTTGTGTATTTAGCCAGTGTCAAGCAATTGATAATGTATCAAATTAATGATATTTCACGGAAATGTGTGTCAAGTCACAGTCGAAGTCATCAAGTCAAGTCATAGTCTAGTCAAAATCATACTCCTAGTAAAGTGGTGGCAACTTTACTTGAAGCTTCTATGGAGTTTTGGAAACAACATAAAAAAAAACGTTTCACCATCATTATACCATTTTCTCACACTCACGCCTGTAATTCAGCACTTAACAAATAAAATGCCACCAATTTTATGCAATAACACTGAAAGTAATACAAGTTTTGGAAAATAATACAATGCGGTGACGCAATCTTTTTCGCTTTGCGTGAATAAGGTTACTTGTTTACTTTTTTGACGTATGTGTCAAAAAGAAGAAATTACGTTTATCGTTTCAAAAATCATAAGCCATTTAACAAAAATGAGAAACAAAACACGGTAGGCTTTTAAACAGAAATGATTCGAGCAAGCAACGAGGTAACGACAGTATTTCTGCTGTAGATACAATGGGCAACAAAGCTGCTTTGTTTCGCCATTGTTAGACCAGAATGTGCCAGCTTTAGTATGGAATAAAGGTAGTCGCATTACCACCGCATCTGCTTCCACACTAATCTGCTCCTATTTTTACGTTCCATTTTTGAAGTAAAACTTCTTTGCGGTCTCTTGACTTGAGGCGTAAGCTGGTGAGGCGAACGGAAGTTGTAAGTTTTTAGCTAACGAAGATCTCCATTGTCAACATACCAAAGTTAAAAAAATGTATATATTATAATAAATTGTTATCACACTAATAAAGGCGAAAGTTTGTATGTGTGCATGTTTGTTACTCCTTCACGCTCAAACGGCTGAATGGATTTAGATGAAATTCGGTATCAAGATAGCTTATTCACTGGATTAACATATAGGCTATCCCGGAAAAGTGAAATTTTCCCGTGGGACGAGCAAATAATTAAAATACTTTTTATCCGTGGGTGAGACCGGCTATCTCAATCACTTAAATTTCATACTGAAAAGTACTTGAATGATATACAATCCTAATCATAATCATAAAAAATACAACCGACATACGAACCTCCTTTTTTGAGTCGGTTGATACAAAAAGGAAGACAAAGTGAATGTGTGTGTGTGTGTGTGTGTGTGTGCTTACAGCATCTGTGGTATTGTGGTTGAGCAGGTCGGGTTTGTTTCCTGCAGCATGACAAATATTTGAGCACAGACGTAAAAAAAACGTAAATACTTGTTCTGAGTCTGGGTGTTGTGTTGTGGAACCATGGTCCTCGTACTTTCTGGGTCCCTATATACAGGGAATCCTAGTTAGGGTCTAGGATCTATGTAAGAGATCGTTGGACGTATATTAAAAAAAACAGACCTCTTCTCGTGTGGTACTCTTCTCTTCGCTTGATGACAATGATGGGTGTGTTTGTTTTTTCTTCACGCTGCAAAGGTTATACGGAGTTTATTGAAATTTGGAATGGAAATTGGAATAAAACACAGAATAGTTTTAAATTACGAGTGAATCCGTGAGGCTCACCTAGTGTGTACTCCAGCTTAGAAGAATTACTATCAGTGTCACCATGTTTAAGCCTCAGAATTTTGTGACTTCTGTTTCTTAGCGGCTGAAAGGGTTTGAACTTATATTCTTTTGTGAGTGGCCAAATTAGTCAATGTGATGCAACTTCTAAATTTTCTACTCACAACAAACCACTCAACTTTGTTTAATAAACTTATAACAAGACTCTCTCGACTGTTTGCCGTTAGTTCTAGAATAACTTGATTTTCATGCTGCTTCCATCTGTGGAAGGCGGTCTTAGGCTGCGGCTTTACTAGCAAAATTATCGCAACGGTTCCGAAGGATATAAGTCAAATGTTTTATTCAAAAAGGTACTATAATTTTAGATTTGATATACTATGTTAAAATAAGATAAGTACCACATTTATCGTATGTTAACATAGCGTTTTTAAATTGAATTTTAAACCCTAACGACTTATCCGAAGGATTTTGGTGCTGTAAAACCTGGCTAATAGAATATCCAGAGAATAGGCATTCTTTATTATAAAAAATAATAATAATGATAAATAAATATAAATAAAATAATATATAGCATAGGCAATAGAGTATTCTGCTCGGTCTACATTATGGTCTACTGCGAGCACCAAAACGCCTACAAAAGGTAGTGATTATGTCAAGAAAAAATTTCTTTTTAAATCTCATAAATAGATCCTGGACCCTAACTAAGATCACCTGTATAAGTACCCAGGAACTATAACGACAATGGTCCCACAACACCCAGACTAAGAACAAGTAGTCGCTTTTTTCCTGTGCACCAATACTTGTCTTGCCGCGGGAATCAAACCCACCGCCACCGGGTTATGAGCCGACTTACTCAACCACTACACCTCAGAGGCTGTAAATGTGGAACAACTAAGTGATTGACGATGTGATGTATGATTTTATAATAGAAAAATAGTTTTCTTTTCAACAGTTTTAGTGTTGTATATATATTACTGCTCGTGAAAACGTTGCCTTAGTTGGTTTGATTAAAGTTGTTTCCTTGCAGTTGGCGTTGTTTGAAGCGTGGAGTCGTGGATTAGACCTGGTTATGTTATATAATAATATAACAAATAACGCCCAACAATTAAACACATAGATCTTGGACTCTAACTGGGATTCCCTGTATCTTAAGGAACTACGAATACCATGTTCCCATAACAACCAGATGAAGATGTTGATGGTTTTGTTACCCCAATGCACAAATACTTGTTCCGTTGCGGGGATCGAACCTGCCGCCTCTGGATTATGAGCCGACCTGCTCAACCACCACACTACAGAGACTGCTGAGGTGTGTTCTTTGTATGACGTAGGCATCCGATAAGAATGCATTTTTCAAAATTTTACCCCTAGGGGTGAAAAGTGGGGAGGCCTACGTTCTCAAGAATGGATATTTACTGGCTGATGATTTGATAGTTTTTTAAGATTATGTGGGAGTATCTCGAACATTTTGAATCATGTTTTTTTATAAATTTTTTTTTGATGATTTTGTTTTTGATTTGATTTGATGGTGACCATTTCGTCACTTGACAGGCTAAATATTTTTTTATAGATAAATGAGCTGGATTTAGTAGAAAAGTATGAAGTGGCAGCTATCAGTCTGATTCATGAGGACAGCTTCTATGGCGTGATGGTTGAGCAGGTCGGCTCAAACCCGGAGGTGGCGGGTTCGAGTCCCGCGGCAGGAGAAGAAAAAAAAGCGCAACTACTTGTTCTGAGTCTGGGTGTTGTGGGACCATGGTCCTCGTAGTTCCTGGGTGCCTAGACACATGGAACCCTAGTTCCAGGATCTATGTATGTGATTTTTGGGCGTAATTATTATTATCATATTGAACTATCCAATCACGAAATTCCTTCAATATGTATTATTTTTGGCGACACTATCGCCACCTGGCTCGGGCTTGTTTCCCTAATTATATGTAAATCCTTCAACCCTCTCCAGGGGTGGCAGGAATATAGGCAACCGTCAAATTGAATATTGAAAGCGTTTTAAGGAAATGTTGAGGGGTGCGATTTGAATTTTAAAATTGGCGACTTTTTAGTACTTTGCGGTTTGTAATTCAATTTGATGAGGGGAGGGTGGGATTTGGGAAATTAATTTTGGAACTTTTGTAATTAGAAGTTGTTATTGTATTAATTTATGGTTTTAACAGCATTTTAGTACAAATGAGTTGCTAAGGTTGGCATATTTGTGTTGAATATGGAGTGATTCTGCAAATACTAGATATTTAAAATTCTTATTTTATCTGTGCGCACGCGCGTGTGTGTGTGTGTGTGTGTGCGTGTGTGTGTGTGTGTGTGTGTGTAAATGTTTGTTACCATTAATCTACGTAACTACTGAACAAATTTTGATGTAACTTGGGATGCATGATAGCTTATACGCTGGATTAACACATTAGATACTTTTATCTGCTGGTGAAACCGCGGGGTGCAACAAAGATCCTATGTAGGGTCCAGGATCTATTTGTGTGATCGTAAAAAAAAAACAACTAGTAAACGGCTAGCACTCATGAGATATAGCCGAACTCGAAGTTTATATATTCAGGACAATAATAATAACGTCCAACGATCACATACATAGAACCTGGACCCTAACTAGGATTCCCTGTATCTAGGGACCCAGGAACTACGAGGACCATGGTCCCACAACACCCAGACTCAGAACAAGTATTTGCGCTTTTTTTCTATGCACAAAAATTTGTCCTGCCGTGGGACTTGAACCCGCCGCCTCCGGGCTATGAGCCGACCTGCTCAAGCACCACACCACAGAGGCTGTCAAATTTTTTTTATTTTTCTTCATTAGGAATAGTAAACAGCACACATTATCAATATTAAGCTAAAATATAACTATGATAAACTTAGTAATAATGCAGCCCACAACACTATCCTCAGATTGTTAAACAGTATAAATAAATTTTGTCGAAAGAAAAAAATTATAATAGTACCTTTTAAAGGTCCTATTATAACATGGAATGGTAAATACGGAAATATTTTTGTATCCCCGGAGGCTATAGCTAGTACTATACTATAAGGAAAGTAAAACAAAAATCCACAAACAAAAAGCTATTTCGTTCGTCCTCCATACACGGAGCGACTTGTACCAGTTGTGTCGACGTTTGTCGTCGAAGACACGCAGCCAGCCGGCGTCATTGGCGGCTGATGAGCTGGCTACGCAATGATCCATGTGATTACCCGTCTCGCTCATACAACGGTCTAAGGTAGGAGAGACCATAAATGTATATAATTTTTGATGTATTTAATACTAGCCTTTATTTTTCCAGTGTGGGGGCAAAGGTCACTTCTTCCATTTATCAGGGTCCAGTATATTTGGTGGGAGCCAAGCTCCTCACGCCATAAATAGATTTATTTTCTTGGTGAACCAAGAAAATAAATCTTTGTTTGATGGTGAAGCTATTTTGCAGCTATGGGACCATTCCACAGCGGCTACGAAAGTCATTATGCTTCGTATTGATTAATTAGCCGTGGCGACATCTATAGGACCCGAGTTAAACTATTCATTAGCAGTTATTTCTGAATGACGAGAGATGATTTGGTATTTACTTTTTATCATTATTATATATTATAGGAATGGATTTGAAAGTATCAACCAACCAGACTATACAAATATATTGGAGTTCCTAAAAACTACCGTTTCATTACGATCATAAAACAAATGATTACATTTTTTATTGATCTTTTTTGTGTGTGATTTGTAACATTAGTCCAGCCTGAGGCTTGCGGTCTGGTGCCTGTGGCAGATCTAATGGCATCCCATGGGAACTCATTAACAAATTAACTCATACAAGTTAATAGTGCAAAGATAAATTTGTTTATCTAGTTAGCAAACTCAATAATTTATTACGTTTGAAATAGAATAAAATAAACAAATAAATACATACAACTAGGATTCTATGTATCTAGGGACCGAGGAACTACGAGGACCATGGTCCCACAACACAGAACAAGTATTTGTACGTTTTAGAAGTGAAAACTTCGTTAGGCGCGTAGAGCACTTTTTGGGTAAACAAAAATTATGGCTCTCACGTCATCGTCACCGAATGCTTTTCATAAGCTATATATATATATATATAATACTGTGTATTATATATGTCGGAGAACAAAAAGCGTTGACGATGACGCGGAACGCACGCTTCCTATATGAGCTATTATATCAGAAGTTACTTGTTCACACACTTTTTTGATGTACAAATACTTGTCCTGTCACGAGAATTGAACGTACCGTCTCCGAATAACAAGCCAACCAGCTCAACCACCACACCATGAGTCTGGCCAGAAATGGGTAGCTACCGCTTGTAACTTGGAGTGTTCTCAGAACAGTGAAGCGTGGAGCTCCCGTCAGTCATAGTTGCAGAGTTGCGTATTTTATTGTTGGTCATGATGGCGATTGGGATAATCAGGACTTATGTTTCTAATTAAATAAATAAATATGTGTGGACATTTCCCACAGCGCCATCAAGCCCCAAACTAAGCAATTGTACTATGGGAACCAGATAACTGATACAATATTTAGACACATTTTTTTGTTTGTAATTATTTACATAGAATACAATATAACACCCAGACACGGAACAAACATCGATGTTCATCACACAAATGTTTGTCCTGGGTGGGAATCGAACCCACAACTTACAGTTCAGAAGGCAAGGTTACTACCAACTGAGCTATCGGGCCAATCAATTATTCAAATCTTCAAACAAGACTATGACTAAAAACAATTTGAGTTAATACGATTAGGCGTAAAGCTTTCGGTCTAGAACATTAAACGAAATTGGTAGGTTTATTTCGTAAAAACTCAAAGAAAATATAATATTGAGAAGGATATTAGAATACTAAACTAAATTAGACCTAAAAACCAGACTATAGGTAATTAAATTAAATAGAATATGAAATTGATAATAATATCAATTTCATATTCTATTTAATTTAATTACCTATAGTAATTGTTTGAATAATCAAACAATTTTGAGCAGTATTTAAATTTAAAATTAAGAAGTCTGTAGAAGTCACAGTGACTTACTCAGGTTTTTTTATTATTTGTTAAGTTTGATCACTATTTCACCTGATAGTAAGTGACGATGCGCTCTAGGATGTTACACACTTCATTCACTCTCAATTTGAAAACTCCTAAGTTGTAGTTTTTGGGAAATATAGACGCTGAGGCAATGCGTTAATAAACGTAGAAGCAAATCGCTAGCTAATCGCTTACTACTTAGAATATGCAACCATTTGCGTATTTCAAGCACTTAGTCGTTACTTACGAAATGGACCTAAAAGCTACAACAAAATAAAATGATGATAAATTTTATGATAATTTACACTAAAGCGATATGGAATTGTATAATTTACCTATATTTCAAGAGAGTTTTTTTTCTTTCAAACTATTTTTTATCAAACATTTTGTAATTTTATATGTCTAGAACTATTTAAGTGTTCTTATTTTGACTTTTAAAAGGGCTATAATTGACAATGTGTAATGGATTTATTAGAATACTACCTGGGCGGCAGCTTCATGAGCGTGGTGATGAAAAATTTCTTATTTTTTTCTTTTTCTGAACCTTCTCCTGGCAATATAAACACAAAATAAAGAAGTAGCGAAAATTTTACATCCATTTACGCGTAATGTGATGAACAAGAGAAATAGAGATTCATTTTTATACAGATAGATTAATTTTTTGCAAAAAAATTGAATTTATATGTAACAGCCAGGTCTGTATAAAAAGTTTATAATAATGAAGGTTGGTACCATCAATACACAGTGTTATTAATGTACGCAAGTTTCTACGAACTTACTTTATCTGCAGTCTTCTCGGAAACGGTGCATGTGCAAATCTAAGCTCCTTTGCTGTGATCGCTGGGCAAATAGGAACGGGGAACGTTTGTTTATGTAATCAGGAATTTCTTCTACTCTAATGTACATGCTAATAAAATTAGCACATAGTCTGTATCAAATGAAGATAAAACAGCCTCTGTAGTGTGGTGGCTAAGCAGGTCAGCTCATAACCCGAAGGCGGCTAACCTGCTTAAGCACCACACCACAGAGGCTGCCAAAGTCTGTATTTATAAGACAGACAAGTCTGCAAATCCTTTTAATAGGTGGTTACCATCGCCTACCACTAGTTACAATAACAACGGAGACGCTAATGCGCTGTAAGCTACGCTTGTTTTATGGCGCAGTGTAACGGAACAGAAGTCCCGTAACGTCACAAATATAGTAAAGATTAAATATTGAATAAATATACTAATGAAATCAAGTAAAATAGTCCCATAATAAGTTCAAGGTCACAGGACGCTAGAAAACTATATATGAAATATATGCAGAAACAATTCACTTAGATTTATGAACATCTACAAATACTAGAATAGTTAAATCAATAAGAAATGTATCAAAATAAATTAGATTAGTTTTACACTAATGCCATTCAAACAGTTGATTAATGCATTTAAGTAATTAAATGAACAATAAACAAAACATAATAAATAAGTTCCATTCACATAATATTACCGAAGCATTAAAGTATCTATGTCTTGAAACGGAAATTGCTACGAAAACGAAAAATAGCAAAACCATTAATAAAACTACTTCGTAATAAAGAAAAGTACTTAAAACTGCCAAATACTTAAAGAAATGTACGTCGCGGAATGTGAATTAGACCTTTGTCGCAATAACTTCCCATCCGTCTGCAAAATAATATAATCTATGACAAAAATGTATCGGCTAGAAGGGCAAGAAACACCGGAGATAGCAAGAAAGCCGCGAAATGTTGGGTGGAGCGTGAGAGTGAGAAGAGAAGAGCCAGAATTGTACACGTTAGAAGGAGATGATGAGATTGGTTGGAAAGGATTTGGAGAGTTAGCGGGAAGCAATGGCCGCGGGTCAAGGGAGTAGGTCGCGTTGAAAGGAAACAAAGAGGATTTTTACGGTTGCTTGTACTCGGTGCATCGAGTTATTCGCATAATCTTCGTAATTACGATTATTTAGTTATTAACTTGTGAAATTTGTGATTTCTTGCGGATAAAACGGGTGATTGTGCGTTCGTCGTAGGAGTAGATCGGATCGGAGCATATTTATAGGTTAAATACTCGGAGCGCGGGTTAATTTGCATAATTTCAACAATTTTCTGATTTGGTTATTAACTCGAGTTATTAACTGTCTAGGTGCATTAGTGAGCTAGATGTCCTCTCTCGTTTCTTAAGAGTGGTGTTAGTAAGTGAAATTGGTGTTTTGTGATAATACAAGTGGGGTCAGTCATCGGTAAGTCGAGGTACACGCCACGGTAAATCATTATAAATAAAATACTAAAATATAAACATTCCAAATGATCCAAGTAATTTACATAGTGAAAACGTAATTATAATAAATAATTTCCAGTAAAATGGTATAATGTTGAAGCAAATAATATCTGAATGAATACTATTCAAAACAAATAATATCAAATTAAATCATAATCTTTATGAAATGTCATGCTTACTCAGAGTAATTATTTATGCATACATACATAGCTTATTATTATTATAATTCTGGTAACAAATAATTGTTATTAATCAGATCGGTTTGTATCTGTGTTATCAAATCTGAAGGTTGGAACCTGGTTAAAGATCTGGTTTTACTAAATCTAAATGCTTCATAAAAGTGGGCTACATCTACTGACTACTTTGATAAAGTCTGTTTGCACATTGGGTCTTGCGGAGCCGTACCCTGAGGTTTCTCTATGCTGTACAGATTAGAGAGCTTCTTCTTCATTTGTGTAATTGATGGATTTTATCATGGATTTTATATAATATAAATCTACCTGCGATAGTATTCTGGATCTGAACTCGGGGACAACCTAAGATGGTTTAATCTGACCAAATCAATCTAATTAAAGATTGTTTTAAATTCAACATACATCTAATAAATGACTGGTAATGTCATGAATTATCATATGGATATAAGTAAATATCCTGATAATCTTGTAATCTAGCTGGGTATGGCTTGATTACCTATTTAAAATAACTAATGGCTGGTAATGCCATGATATTATCATATGGATATAAGTAAATATCCTGATAATCTTGTAATCTAGCTGGGTATGGCTTGATTACCTATATAAAATAACTAATGGCTGGTTATGTCATGATATTTCATAAGGATATAAATAAATGTCCTAAAAATCTTGTAATCTAGCTAGGTATGGCTTGATTACCTATATAAAATCTATACTCAAATAATCTAATCATAAACTCGAATCGTTTATTATACAAATAAACCATAAATATTATTAACTTGAATAAACACCAACAGGTAATTATCCATGTCTAATTCTAATATAATGGTTATGTCTATCGCGTCTAGGCGTAGGTATCGTGATAGGAATAGGTAGGTCGGGGAGGGGGGATTAGGGCCTCTCTGGTAACGAATTCAGTAATTACCTAAGAGTCCCACAAAGAAATTTGTTTTGATAAAAGAATATGTCCTCTTTCTTATTATAGTGCACTGCCATCTGCAGTTTTAAAGCACTTATCAGTGGGGAGTATCCAGTCAGGTGACGAATCTCACATTCTTGGGGCGGGGAGGAGCTCCTAGAACAGAATTATAGCAGAAAATGACATGCTGTAGTTTTGCTGATAAGTGCAACCAAGCTATATTTAATGTAAACTCAGAAAGCATGAGATGAATGTTATAAGGAATAACTTAGGTCTTACTTAGGTCTCATATATAACTCAAATCACTTACGAAAACAATACGTTGGTTCCTACTCAAGTTCTATTATAGTTATGCCACTATTTAGTATCTTTGGGGAGTTGCTTACAGTTACAATTATATAATACTTAAATACCTACTTACTATTTATAGCAATACATGCTTACTAGATAAATAAATAGATATCTATATTCTTAATATTCTTACATATTTACGTAAATATAATCTAATTAATAACGTTAATACGTATGTCCTACAAATCCTAATAATTCATCTTAAAATCCTAAAGTCATTAATAATAAATGAACGGATAAACACTAGATAAGTTAACTAGGTCGCCTTAGGAATTGTCTCACTACCTTTAAAGAACTAGGGTTACTACAAAATCACAACGTACGGTCCTACCACATTATTAGACGATCACATATCACTTGGCCATATTTACTTCATCACCATATAACACCTCTAACGTTTATATACCATTATATACCATAATAGACTTTAATATATTTATAGATCAATTAGGGTTAGGCCGGTTAGGGTATTCGGTAAAGGGCTTCTTTCAGGGGGGGCGTTACAGCAGCCTTCCAGCGTACTTTCTCCTATACTTTTCGATATAAAAGCGACACTCCCAAAACACACAAGTACGAAAACAAACATGTGTACTCCCATCCAAAGCAATTTTCCCGCAGTTACGCGACGTAAGCGAGTACAACGAAGAAGTGGTTCTTTGTTTTCACATCACCTTTGTCCCATTTGCATCTTGTGACACTGCTCGTGACAGGACGCGAGTGCTCTAGGAATTTAGACTGCATGTCTGTGAAGGTAACTATTGGAGATATTATTCTATACAAACATAGAGTACCTTTATAATCACAATTAAATTAAAGATATTTTATGCGTCGTTTGTTTAGATGCCATTTTAAGAAGAGTTTTAATGCTATTGGAATTAGTGCTATTGAAATTGGTACTATGGTAATAGGTGCTATTGAAATTGATGCTATTGAAATTAGTTTTATTTAAATTGGTACTATTGGAGTAAATGCTATGGAAAGTAGTGCTTTTTAAATCGGTGCTATTGAAATTAAAGCTATTAAAATTATAGCTATTGAAATTGGTCCTATGGATTACCATAGGATCAATTTTAATACCACCAATTTCCATAGAATTGATGCTATAGAAGTTGGTGCTATTAAAATTGGTGCTATTAAAATTGATGATATTGGAATTGGTTTTATTGAAATTGGTGCTAATGAAATTGGTGCTGTTGAAATCGGTGCAATTGAAATTAGGTCTCCAGTAGAAATACCGCAGTTAGGCAGTACAAAAATAAAAAAGTCAAATTGATTCTACGTAATACTTATTCGTCATGAGTCTAATTAATTTGCTAGTAATATAAACCTAGTAACTGAATCCAAACAAACCGGTTCCTTCGTTCATTTAGCATTATCCGTGGTCGTATCATCTGTCCAAATGATTCACAGATTTGCATACAAACTACCTACTACATCCACCTGCGACAGCTTACAGCCGCCGCAATGCAATTTGAATTGAAAACGCTTTCATTTCCTATATAAATCTCTTAGTATATTCTCGTACATATTCACTTGCACATATATTATACAGCTTGTCATACATTCAGTGGTTTTAGAATTAGTAATGGTACTTATACATATAAGACCGTTTTCTAAAGTGTATTCGCCAATATTTTAATGCTATATCATCAATACATTTGATGTAATGCCGGTGGTTATCGTTCGACTGCTGGTTATAAAATAAAACTTGAAGTTCAATGGTTCGTGTTTTATTTACAAAATATGCTTAATAAGTATTCTAAGCTAAAAGTTATAAAAATCACCTACTATCATTAGCCTGAACCTTAATTTTGTACAAAATAATATATTACTTACCTATTTATTATATTTTTTGTAACTAACCTAAGGGGAATAATACAATTCATTTGTATAGCTAGATATTTATTAAATATTGTCTTAAACCGAAGTATTTTTTTATGTTAAGGAATAACGTCACGGGCCCCATAACAAAACTGACATGAGGATCTACTATTTATTTGAAGTTGGTTTATAAAACCGCTAATGATTTTTAATTTAATCACACTAATATTATAAAGGCGAAAGTTTGTATGTGTGTATGTGTGTTTGTGTGTATGTTTGCTACTCCTGCACACTCAAACGACTGAATGGATTTGTATGACATTCGGTACCAAGATAGCTTATACACTGGATTAACATATATGTTACAATTTATCCCGGAAAAGTGATTTTTTTCCGTGGGACGAGCAAATAATTAAAATACTTTTTATCCGCGGGTGAAACCGCGGGGCGCAACTAGTTCTTCATATTTAGAAAGCAAGTCGCCAATCGCCACAGAATACATGATACTTCTTACATCAATTAATGGGTGCTGGTGGCAATATTATTGTAAACCTCCAACACATTTTCAAGAAGCAACATGAATTGGCTCGCCTCCTGCATGATGAGGTTCGAGTATTACCACAGAATATCTAATAATATGGTATTAAATTGCTTTCACACTCACGTTCGCACTCTGAGCATCAATTATTTGACGCGTTTATGATTTACGTGTATACAGCTGCTATTCAAACTGAGACCTTCTGGTGTGCGCGTTAAAACACAAAATAGTTTATCCCCTCTCAAGTTTTCTGTAAAAATTAATAATAATTAAGATTTGCATAAATTTATTTGCAATAATGCGCCAAGTATTCTAGAAATCAACCCCAAGGTTTTTTTTAAATTTATTTGTATATTTTAAGTTTTGGTGTATGGAAGCTACCCTGACATTAATGTATATAAATGATTATGATACTATTTATTTCAATAATGTATTAATTATTCAAATAAATGAATAATTAAGGACAAAAATAAAGCAAATATGTATCTATCTGGTTTCAATGAACTTTAAATATTTTAATAACCATCGCCGTTATATCAATGAGAAATGAATAGATCATTGGCTTTAAGAAAGCAATCAATTGTCTACAACAATGTCAACCATTCCAACCATATTAATTGCACATCCCGAACATGATCGAAACAAATGAATCTCTACGGTCATTGCCTTATATAATAAGCCTCTTCTGATGTTCAGGTTCCTCTAAAATTAGGGAGCTCTGATTGGAAGACAAAGGACCCCAATGCCCTCTAATATTGAGTGAGATCGGACCCAATCGAGTTATCCGTTATAGCCAGAATTGCTGTTGGCATTGATCTAATATTAAAATGAATAGGGGTCACTGCTGGGTGCCTTTTGACAGGGACAACGAGATTTGGGAAAGAATTGGGTCGATTTGTTTCGCTGTGATTATGGATGGTGCTATAAATAACAATTCTGTCAATTGGCATTAGAGAAGAGTCGGCACAATAAAATTTATACGGAAATAATATCTGTGTTGCTGTTGAAAGGGATTTCATTTTCTAATTTACTCGCCCGATAGCTCAGTTGGTAGTTACCCTGCCTTCTGTACTGCAGGTTATGGGTTCGATTCCCACCCAGGACAAACATTTGTGTGATGAACATAGGTGTTTGTTCTGTGTCTGTGAAGATACATATGGACCTTGCATTGGAAAATTAAGAGTTCATGAGAGAGAGTATGTTTCCAGCGGGAAACATCCTAAATTGCAAGAGACCTGAAATGTTAAAATGATGAAATCATAAAAAAATCTTTTTCATCATCTTCTCGTGTATGCAAATCATCAGCCATCGCGTTAGAATGTTTTAGCCACCCAAAGGCTTAAAGCTCAAGCTTCAGCCGTATCGCTTAACATCAGGCGAACGGTTAACTCGTCACCTCATTCATTTACATAAAAAAAAACCTAGTTAGAGTCCAGGATCTATGTATGTGATCTTTGGGTGTTATTATTATTCAGAAGCCAAAAACAATGGTTAAAAAGTATTTTACTGCATATGTATTTGTCATATCTATATATATAAAGGTCAGCACTGCAGCTGACCGTTGTATTGTCGGAGCACGTAACAACACTGTAAAAGTGTTGTCCTCACTAAGTAGGTACGTGCTGAGTCAACACGCGCAAACGAGGGTCCAGACACAGTATAAGACTTGCAGTAAGAGCCGAAAGTGAAGTTGATTGAATTTATTAATGAAAATTGAATTTAATACAAATAGTAAAATAACGAGTGTGCTTTAGACTACATGACTGAAGTAAAAGTTCTTTAGATTCGTTCCATCTATCGGCCGGTATAATTTTATTTCTGCTCTGTTTATGTTAATGTCGCCATCTTGACAATTGTAAATTTATGTATCTTTTTTTACTTTTGTTTGTTGATCATAACCTCAATGACTAAGAGGTGCAACAATGATAGTTATTATTAGATTCAAGTCTTTTATTGTTTAAACTAAAAAATAATCGATTTGGTTCTATCACGAATGCAAATAATAAACAATTTTAAATCATTGAATTGCAGGCACGTTCGGAGATTTGATTCTGTTAGGGTTCGCATGATTAGGAACTCCTTTTGGGAAAATTTACATTATTAAGTAACACCACTGCTGTAATTACACTATGTAGTGAAAACAGAGGTGCTGTGTCAGCGTAGGTCACTCGCCTCTTTATTGGCAGGCTTTTCGTCATCGGGCGAGTTGAATGTATGATTAGTGTTTATAAATTTTTAACTTGCAACTTTGGATTTTGGATTTTGTTTAAGACTTGACGACGAGACAAATGTTGCAGAAACCTTGCCACTTGCTCAACACATCCTTTGGTGGATATTGACTTATTATTATATAAGTAAAATAAAAAACACCCGGATCATATACATAGATCCTGGACCCTAACTAGGATTCCCTGTGTCTAGCAACCATGGTCTCACAATACCCTGACACAGAACAAGTGTTTGCGCTTTTTTCTGTATATAAATACTTCCCCTGTCGCGGGAATTGAACGCGCCACCTCCGCGATATGAGCTGGCCTGCTTTACCACTACACCACAGAGACTCTCAAAAATAAAATATTTCAAAATCTTTACTAACTTCAATGTGTTTTGTTTTTTAAGCTTATGATAGCTTACGTCAAAGCGATAGTATTAAATAGCTAAAAAAAACGAGTGTACTTTAGACCGCACGACTGAAGTAAAACTTCTTTAATTTAGCTCCATCTATCGGCCGGTATAACTTTGTTTTTACTTAGTTTAATTTTAATGTCGCCATCTTGGCAATTGTAAATTGTAATTTCACTGGATATACCAACATAATTTTTTAAACTTTGTTATAGTGACAATGGACAATATTCTTGTTGACCAACAACTTTCAACTTCTGCTCGCCTCGCCAGCTTACTCCCTAAGTCAAGCGTGCGTACAGAAGGTTTACTTCATGAAGAGTCAAATATTTTTAAATTCCGTAATTATTTTATGAAGTATTAGGTAAAAAAGAGTTTACCTTTCACGATAGGACATTGTTACAATAGAAAATCTCAACAATCACCGGTCGCGCCCGGCGCGTGCCGTTCTACAATATTCAAGTTATTCAAACGCCAGGAAGCGCTGCAACGGTTCCTGTTCAACTACAGGATGCTTTAAAGCACGTTGTTCATACTTCAGTTTGTCAGATCAATCCTAAGGTGCTTTTTTTTCTGTGCACAAACACTTGTCCTGTCGCGGGAATCGAGCCGACCGCCTCCGCGTTATGAGCCGACCTGCTCAACCATCACAGCACAGAGGCTATTGGGTCATATTTATGATTCTGTTATCAATTATAACAGTTTTAAAAATTTGTCCACAAATGCCCGTCTAGATTCAAGTTTGACAGCTTCTAAGTTCACACGTTTTCCTCCATTACGTACCTACTGTAATGCATTTAAATACGTCCTAGAGAGATAAGGGTGAACTTAAGAGCTGCCAAAAATAAGTGCAGATGGGCATAAGTCTATACATATATAATTCAAAGTCCTGACTGACTGTTTTAATGACTTATATATCAACGCACAGCCTAAACTACTGGTCCTAGAGATTTGAAATTTGGTTGGTGTGTTTTTTGTAAAGTGTAGTTATCCACTAAGAAATAGTTTTTCGAAATTCCATCCCTAAGAGGGTGAAATGGGTGGTTGGATTATTTTCCTATAGGCCACGCGGGTGAAGCCGCGGGCTGTAGCTTCTATATTCTAAAACTTCACGTCTATTTTCTAGCAGTAAATATGATCGGTTTCCCGAACATCCTGTATAAGCCAAGGTGTACAGTCGGGCGTATCATAGCTTCTTACATTAGATTGATTATCCTCCGATCACGTAGTAGAAAGGGGACGGATTTAATAACAGTCGTATGGTCTATCAAGCGGAAGCAAAAGTCAAGCTTGCCAATAATCACACTAATATTATGAAGTCGAAAGTTTGTGTGTGTATGTTTGTTACTCTTTCACGCTCAAACGGCTGAATGGATTTGCATAAAAGTCGGTACCAAGATAGCCTATACACTGGATTAACATAGGCTACATTGTAACCCGGAAAAGTGAAATGTTCCCGTGGGATGAGCAAATAATTAATATACTTTTTATCCGCGGGGGGGCCCGCGGGGGGACCCCGTGGGGCGCAAATAGTAATGAATAATTCTGTTTATATTTTCAAATTAATTACGACTAAACCCACGTCAATTAAAAGTCAAAATTACTCCGACCAGGTTTCGGACATATTCTACGTTCTTCATCTGGGAAACAATTACTAACAAAAACCAGCTTCTAGAAAAAGAACTTACAATATGTCCGAAACCTGGTCGGAGTAATTTTGACTTTAAAATGACGTAAGTTCAACCGTTATTAATTTTACAAAATGTTTCATAATTACGATAGTATTCAAAACTAAAAATACTGTATATTACGAGTATTATTCTTATAATAAAAATTAATTTAATGAACTGATGAATGAAACAATATATAAAACTGTAGACTGTATACTTGAAAAACCTTTATATATATATTAGGTCTTTACCTATGAAATTGCCGTTTTGTTTGAAAAAAGTTAAAGTATTTTTTTTTCGAACTTATTTATTTCTTTTATTCAAAGTAATCACCCCTGCAATCAATGCATCTTTGCCAACGCTGTGGCAGTTTATGGATGCCCTTCTTGAAAAAATCAGCAGGACGGGAGACAACAAACTCTTCAAAGGCGTTTTGTACTGCCTCTCGTGAATTGAATTTTTTTCCCGCTAAAAAGTTGTCCAAATTTTGGAAAAAGTAATAGTCGGTAGGCGCAAGATCTGGTGAGTATGGCGGATGAGGAAGAGCTTCCAAACCCAACTCATGCAGCTTAGAGACGGTCTGTTGTGCAGTATGGGGTCGCGCGTTGTCGTGAAGTAGCAGTGGAGACGACCGATTGACCAAAGCTGGTTGCAGACGTGCGAGTTTCGCCATCATTGTGGTCAGTTCTTCAATGTACACATCTGCAGTAATGCTCTCGCCGTTTTGTAAAAAGCTATGATGAATCACACCAGCACTAGACCACCAAACTGTGACCATCACCTTTCTAGGGGTCATTTTTCGTTTTGCACATTGCTTTGGTACCGAACCAGGATCTAACCAACTTGCTGAGCGCTTTCGATTGTCAAAAGGAATCCATTTTTCGTCGCACGTAACAATTCGGTTCAAAATTCCTTCATTTCTGTGCCTGTTAAGCAGCGCAAGGCAAGTTTCGACGCGTACGTTGCGCTGGCGATCGTTAAGTTCGTGGGGCACCCATCTATCAAGCTTTTTTATCTTGCCAATCTGTCGCAAATGGACCAATATTGTTTTGATGCTAACATCAAAAGCTGCTGCCAGCTCAGCTGTAGATTGAGATTCATCAGCTTTCACAATCGCCTTTAATTCATCATTGTTGACCAAAGTTTCCGGCCGACCACGAGGTTCATTTTTCAAGTCAAAATTCCCAGAACGGAACCGAGCAAACCAATAACGGGTGGTACGTTCGTTTGTACAGTTCTCTCCGTAAACGTCGTTGATGTTACGTGTCGTTTGTGCCGCGTTGGTGCCACGACGGAACTCATATTCCATAATTACACGAAATTTCAAAGTATCCATTATGAGGAAAAATGTTGAAATGTAATGAGAATACAACGCTAATCAATAAACAAAAGACTTATATTGTAAATAGAATGTCATATTTTTAAAACAAAATTAATTTGAATTTAGAATTCATACCCAATCAAAACTTTTTTTTGTTTGAAAAAGTCTGTACTGCAATACGGCAATTTCATAGGTAAAGACCTATTATAATGTATATTACAAAAAAAATCTCGTATATATTAATACTTGTTTAAAAGCTTCCTTAGAATTTCAAAGAACCAAACCTCATCAAAATGCATCTAGTAGTTTTTACGCGATAAGTTTTCGTACAGACAGGCAGACAGACAAAAATTCTGAAAACTGTATTTCGATACACCACTAGGTTTTTTTCTAATTAATCTTCTAATTAGGTACCGATTTTACTTTGGTTGCGTTTTTATTATAAGTATAGATAGATTGAAGTCAGTATTCTGTACTAATGTATAAATGAAGTAAATATTTCTTAGATTTAAATCGAAATGAAAGCCCATTTACATTTTTGTGGTGTGGTAGTTGAGCAGGTCGGCTCATAACCCGAACGCAGTGGGTTCAATTCCTGCGGCAGGACAGGTATTTGTGCACAGAAAAAAAAACGCAAATACTTGTTCTGAGTCTGGGTGTTGTGGGAACATGGTTTTCGTAGTTCTTGGGACAAAGGGAATCCTAGTTAGGGTCCAGAATATATGTATGGTATTGTTGGGCGTTTTTTTTATTATTGAAAACGTGTTAAAAGTTGCTTGGTATAGAATTTTAATTACCTATCGAAGAATTATTATTCGTTTTAACGTACCCGCAAATCCCCAGAGTTCACTTGAGGGTATGTTTCTACGAGACCTGTAATCTCTCAGAACATGTGCACATTCTGATCTAATATCATCTGTCGGAGGAACTGGAATATCATTAATGCTTGAACACGTCTTCCAAGTATCTTGGCTTCCCACAGAGTGTTAGCGAGTTAAATATGCTACATCGTAGAGCGGCCCATAGTTTTACATTATATTTTCCCGTATTCTTAAAGCTTTTCAAAACCGTCTATTAGGGAATCTGACCAATGAGGAATCTGACTAAGAAACTGTAAACTTCTTGTAATGGTCTAATAAGAAAACTGACCAATTAGGAATCTGATTAAGAAATCGTCAACTTCTTGTAACGGTCTAATAAGGAAACTGACGAACAACTGATTAATATAATGAGGCAAGTGAAACGGGATTATAAGCTTTCTGTTCATATGGCTTTATCTCCGTAAAAGCTATTGGTAAATTATGATATTTAATTAATGTTTATGTTCACAAATCTACACATATATAAGAATATAAAACCAACAATTTTTAAATCGCTGTCTGTCCGCCCAGACACTTCTACCGTAAGCTTTTGTAGACATAAATATAGGTAAGATTCAATATTGAATCAATTCATCTTATCCCGGGAATTGTTTGATCCAGTTCAGGATACAGTTTCACTGAACATCGTTATCTCAACGTCACATAAATAATTGAATCAGAACTATTGCTAATTATAGAGTTGCCCAGCAGCTTCAAATTAAATAATTTAATATTCCAAGACAATTTACATTGACTACTCATTTAGAATAAAATCCATTGCTTTAAAATTTTTGCTTTTACTTACTAATTTGAATATGAAATTTAAAAACATTTTCACATTTAATTAAAGTCTTCGAAGCTCAGCCTTTTATAATAATGAAGATTACATTATCCAGCTCCTCGCCCGAATATTTTTACCGAGACATATTTTGACAACGTAAAAAATAATATGGTCCCGCGAAATTCTTAATATCGAGACAGCCTTTGACTAAGATGCCGTGTGGAATGCCTTTATTTCAAAACTTATTTTATTTCGCATGTTTTCTTACAAATTGAAACATATTGAGTTCACAAAGGAATAAAAAAACCCGATAACTTTGCTTGAACACGAAAAGGTATTTCAAATACAATGGCTGGGATATTCTCCTTAATATGTAATATTTCTTCAATTGCAACTATGTGGAAAAGCGTCTATATATTTAAGAAATTATTCAGATAATACTCCAGTGATTTTCTCAAATTATACACTAGCTTCAAATCCCACTTGGATGGGCAAATCTCATGAGTTCAGCGTGAAGATGATTAATATTTTAGTTCTCAGTGATCGTTGATACTAAGCCACTAAATCCGCTTCCTGTGGTATGGATTCACTTTCGCTATTCACTTTGCTCACCTCCACATACACACTTCCTCTATCCGACTCGCCATCGTTCCGTCATCGTCCCCAATAATTACACGCATCGTACACATTATCTGCTCGGCATTTGTTTCGGTAGCGTTTTTGTCACGTCTATAACTTTTTTGAATATTATTCGTAGGAGCTTTATGACGTAATGTGTAATATTTTTGACTGAATGAAATCTGGTATGTATGTAAAATAATCTGTTTGACAAATTGGTTATTGATATTTTAGCGGATGATAATGATTACTTTAAACTTAGTTTTGAAAGCAATGTGGATAAGCTTATACACTACTCATTCTACCACTTATGGGGTAATTATGGATCAACCACAATAATGTGCTCAAAGAAAATTGAAGTAAAGTAGACGTACTGCCTATGCGTGGTAGGTAGACTGCCAAATTTGTGTGAGAACATTTTGCAGTGCATTCAGCAGCAGCTGAGAATATGATGCATTAAATTTGTCCCAAAACCGATCTTTGGATGTGTTGAATGTTTTTCAATAAAACTGTAAGCATACGATAAATGCATATGATTATTTCCAATATTGTTCATAAATGTAGATACAATATGTGAACCAAAATTTTATATGAAAACATATTTTCATTTTAAAAAATCTCAATAATACCCGCTTACTTTCTTACATATCGAATATAATAAAATCAGCTTCGGTTAACGTTGGGATTCCATTGCTATATGGCAACATATACAACACGTGGCTTCTTTCATTCGCAGGTAATACCCGAAGGGCAACATATTTGCGCCACATTATACAGGGTAAGACCTACAATAGCAGCCCCATAATGTTAAGCCGTGGAAGGGAAGTCGCATAGAAAGTCCGGTTATTTATATTCTTGAAATATTTTTTCAATTATCACATTGTTTTTATTTGTATAATGTTACAGATATTTTGACATATGCATACAATGTTTTTATATAAATGTGTATATATAGAAAGAAGGAGAAAAATGAGGATATTGCACTTGCATTCAAATTTCATAGCCCCAAAGTGAGATTAACTATACGGATATAATTTTATTGGCTTACACAATAAAACTAAAATAAAATTAAAAACTATGCATTAGCAAAACTTAATCTAAGAAGCCGCTATCAGTAGGCAACGTGCCCAAAGTGCGGCATTGCCCCGTTGAATGGCAATGCAAAAGCCAAATTTTTGATGATTGAAAATAATTTTAATATTGGCTTACTATATTTTGACATTACATGCCGTTTAATAATAAAGATATATAATAAGTTTAGTGTGGACATTTCCCACAACACCATCTGGTCCCAAACTAACCAAATCTTGTTCTATAGAAGCCAGATAACTGATATAAATACATACATAAAATACAATATAACAACCAAAAATAGAACAAACACCAATGTATACAAATATTTTTCCTGGGTGAGAATTGAACCCACAACCTCCAGTTCAGAAAGCAAAGCTACTACCAACTGAAGTTTCAAGCCAGTGAAATAATTTATTAAAGACCACCACTTAAATTACTTTCAGCATTCTGATTTTGAATTGTAATAATAAATGTGTTCAAATAATAATAAGCAATAATAATTAACGATAAATTATATGATTTCGACTTTGAAAAATTTCTTATCTCATTTCAAAAGTTATAACGCTGCCAATATTTTGAATCCTATCAAATTTCAGAGTAGGTATTTTTCATCCGTTCTCTGTTGGTCTCATTCTCTTTTACCTGCGATATAATGTAATACAGTATGTTGCTATTTGCCCCACGGGCCCATTTACCGAACGAATCGATTCGAATGAACCCATGAATGTTTCATATTACGACTTCGACTGTAACTATGTTTATGTTTTGAAAACTCTTATGTACAACTGCTGTATCATTTTAATATCATGCGGTTATTAATCTATACATATAAAATTCAAAGACTGACTGACTGACTGACTTATATATCAATGCACAAGCTAAACCGCTGGTCTTAGAGACTTGAAATTTGGAGGGTGTGCTCTTTGTAAAGTGTAGAAAGGAATTTCAAAATTCCGCTTTTAAGAGGGTGAAATGGGTGGTTGAATTATATATAAAAAAATCTTCTTCATTTCCTATAGGCCACGCGGGCGAAGCCGCGGGCAGAAGCTAATTTTATATACTTACCTATTTTAAACTAATATTATAAAGAGGAAAGATTTGTGTTTTGCATTGATGAACATAGGCGGTATATAAAATAACCGCGTGAAGCTGGGGCGGGCTGCTGGTATTATAATAAAAGTCAATGCAACTATCAAGCTGAAAACCAGCGATGGACATTTATGACTCACGCTGATCCAAAAGCTTGTTAGCCGTGTCGATCCACCGCGCTACTCGCACGCGGCAGCAGCACTATACAAAAGCTTGTTAGCCGTGTCGATCCACCGCGCTACTCACACGCGGCAGCAGCACTATACAAAAGCTTGTTAGCCGTGTCGATCCACCGCGCTACTCGCACGTGGCAGCAGCACTATACAAAAGCTTGTTAGCCGTGTCGATCCACCGCGCTACTCGCACGCGGCAGCAGCACTATACAAAAGCTTGTTAGCCGTGTCGATCCACCGCGCTACTCGCACGTGGCAGCAGCACTATACAAAAGCTTGTTAGCCGTGTCGATCCACCGCGCTACTCGCACGCGGCAGCAGCACTATACAAAAGCTTGTTAGCCGTGTCGATCCACCGCGCTACTCGCACGTGGCAGCAGCACTATACAAAAGCTTGTTAGCCGTGTCGATCCACCGCGCTACTCGCACGCGGCAGCAGCACTATACAAAAGCTTGTTAGCCGTGTCGATCTACCGCGCTACTCGCACGCGGCAGCAGCACTATACAAAAGAATAAACTTTATTCAACACGTCATAATAATTCTAATAAATAGAACAATTTTTTTCAAACTCATATATTGTAATAGGTTTGCTTTATAATCTTTGATAGTTAGCTTATTGTAATTTTATATGCTTAGCACAATAACTTCATTTTAAATATCTAATATAATTTTGACTTGCAAAAGTGCTAAAAATAGCCTATTTGCAATAAATCTTTATGACGTTGACTTTGACTTTGATAATATGTGCAATTCCAAATCTTATGTAATTATCTACAGATTATTTGATATGAGCATATATCCCATCATAATTTTTGAATCATATTCCTATAGAAACACATTAAATATTGGTCTTTACCTATGAAATTGCCGTTTTGTTTGAAAAAAGTTAAAGTATTTTTTTTTTCGAACTTATTTATTTCTTTTATTCAAAGTAATCACCCCTGCAATCAATGCATCTTTGCCAACGCTGTGGCAGTTTATGGATGCCCTTCTTGAAAAAATCAGCAGGATGGGACACAACAAACTCTTCAAAGGCGTTTTGTACTGCCTCTCGGGAATTGAATTTTTTTCCCGCTAAAAAGTTGTCAAAATTTTGGAAAAAGTAATAGTCGGTAGGCGCAAGATCTGGTGAGTATGGCGGATGAGGGAGAGCTTCCAAACCCAACTCATGCAGCTTAGAGACGGTCTGTTGTGCAGTATGGGGTCGCGCGTTGTCGTGAAGTAGCAGTGGAGACGACCGATTGACCAAAGCTGGTTGCAGACGTGCGAGTTTCGCCATCATTGTGGTCAGTTCTTCAATGTACACATCTGCAGTAATGCTCTCGCCGTTTTGTAAAAAGCTATGATGAATCACACCAGCACTAGACCACCAAACTGTGACCATCACCTTTCTAGGGGTCATTTTTCGTTTTGCACATTGCTTTGGTACCGAACCAGGATCTAACCAACTTGCTGAGCGCTTTCGATTGTCAAAAAGAATCCATTTTTCGTCGCACGTAACAATTCGGTTCAAAATTCCTTCATTTCTGTGCCTGTTAAGCAGCGCAAGGCAAGTCTCGACGCGTACGTTGCGCTGGCGATCGTTAAGTTCGTGGGGCACCCATCTGTCGCAAATGGACCAATATTGTTTTGATGCTAACATCAAAAGCTGCTGCCAGCTCAGCTGTAGATTGAGATTCATCAGCTTCCACAATCGCCTTTAATTCATCATTGTTGACCAAAGTTTCCGGACGACCACGAGGTTCATTTTTCAAGTCAAAATTCCCAGAACGGAACCGAGCAAACCAATAACGGGTTGTACGTTCGTTTGTACAGTTCTCTCCGTAAACGTCGTTGATGTTACGTGTCGTTTGTGCCGCGTTGGTGCCACGACGGAACTCATATTCCATAATTACACGAAATTTAAAAGTATCCATTATGAGGAAAAATGTTGAAATGTAATGAAAATACTATGCTAATCAATAAACAAAAGACTTATATTGTAAATAGAATGTCATATTTTTAAAACAAAATTAATTTGAATTTAGAATTAAATCCTATCAAAACTTTTTTTTGTTTGAAAAAGTCTGTACTGCAATACGGCAATTTCATAGGTAAAGACCTATTATTAAATACCGAGGTACCTTTAAGACCATGTTATAACTCTAAATCTAAATGTTGTATGTATGTATACAATAACTTTTATACCACCACCGTCCTTGCTCGTTGATCTATCTCTGTCCATCCAAAGGTTGTCTGGAAGTAATTGCTTTTTAGCGTTAAGACCGCCTATTGTAACCTACTCACAAGTTATTTCCTGTTGTTGTATATGTTAACTTGGTGTCAATAAAGATTTATCTATCTATTATTAATGCACCTTCAGTTACCTGGTTTTAAGATAACAATTAGCTAGCTTTTATTATTCCCGTCATTGTAATTATTGACAAAAGAAATACTTCATAATAATCCAAGTAAGTAATTAACTTTCACTTACCGTAGATTAAACCAACAGTCATTGCTTTACAAAATTCAATAGGGCTGTCGGAGTAAATAAACGAACGCAAGCAAATCCGTTAAAGAGAAAATCCAGTTGAAAACAACGTGAATTCTCTATAAAAACTCGACAAGGGCCGCGACTGTGCGACTCGCGATCCTCTCATAGGGAATTGTGCCAGGGGTCGGCAACCTGCGCCTCGTGAGCCATATGCGACTCTTTGGATGTGATGCTGCGGCTCGTTTGTTCCGTACGAAATATTATTTATTATTTATTGTTATTATTATTGTATTTATAAAAAAAACACATTTATACAAGTACTATTGATTGTTTTAAGATTTTATTGTGGCTCTTTAATAACATTGAAATTTTGTTTGTAATTTTTAACTCTTCCGACTCAAAAGGTTGCCGACCCCTGTGCTAGTCGAATACTTTGATCCAGGCAATGGAAGATACACTGGAACCGTGTTGTACACTGTCAAGTTATATTAGATTTCATTGGAAGACTGTTTCTTTAGCATCCAAGTTGAATAATAACTTAAGTGCTATTTAATGGAAATTTTCTAAGAAAATAATTAAATTTTGCCGCACACTCAAAATTTTTTTATAAACTATCAGCATCCGGGAACTATATTAACGATTCACTAGAGTATCTATGTGGTAGATTAAACCGGAATAGAGCATATTTTCTCGGTGACTGAAACGTAGCCTTTTCCTATCAGAATAATATAATCCTACCAATATTATAAACGCGAAAGTTTTTTTTTTGTCAGCCAGCGTCAAGTAATTGATAATTTCTCAAGTTACAAAGTCACAGTCCTACTCATCAAGTTAAGTCATAGTCTAGTCTAGTCTAGTCAAGTCATACTCCTCGTAAAGAGGTTAGTTTGGGGGCTAGATGGCACTGTCAGAAATGTACACAAATATAAAAAAAAAAAATGTAGTACAACTCATTTAAGTATACTTAAAATTGTATGTAGTAAATGGTTTAGAAACACTCTTCTTTCTCTCTATGTCTAGGGCCCCAGGAACTACGAGGACCATGGTTCCACAACAACCCAGACTCAGAACAAGTGTTTGCGCTTTTTTTCCTGCACAAATACTTGTCCTGCCGCGGGAATCAAACCCACCACCTCTGAGTTATGGGCCGACCTGCTCAACCACTCCACAGAGGCTGTCTGCAGATGAATAAAATAATGATGTTATAAAATAGCAGCTACTGACTCAAAATGACATTATATTACATGATGATGATTTATAGGCAAGCGTGTTATATCCTAGACCGCATCGTTACTTACCATCAGGTGCGATAGTGGCCAAACGCGAGTCTATCAAACAATAAAAAAAATATTAACTGGATCAGTGCAAATATACTTACGTTGAGTGTATAATAAAAGCCCGCCCGCGTAATCCTGACGATTTCAGGCGAAAGGTCGGTGCAGTCGCGCAATGCATTATGCACGAGGCATTTCGACGCCCGTTTGCCTTGCCCTTTTCTTTCCTCTTTGGTTTGGTAATGTCTTTACTTGAGCCTTGAGTTCTTATTGCCTCGTTCGAAATTTTTATGCTGTGGAATGAAGAGCGTTTTTCGTGGAAAAAATTATAAGAAGTTGTAGTTTATTTTTTGAAAATTTATCATCACCCCTATTTTAGTTTTGACGTTAAAACGGTTTTGGTAAAATCATCCAAGAGTTCATCTTTCCCTCTCATTTAGTCAATCAGTACTATCACGGACAAAGTCAAACTGATTAAAGCCCTTAAATAAAGAAAAAAAGTCATGTCGTAAACCCTACAAAATTGCTAAGCATCTTGCTATATATTTGACAGCCTCAATAGTATGGTGGTTGAGTAGGTTGTCTCATAACTTGGAGATGGCGGTTTCGACTCCCGCGACAGGACAAGTATTTGTGAACAGGAAAAAATATCACAAATACGTATCCTGTGCTTAAGTGTTGTGGGATCATGATCCTTGTAGTTCCTGGATCCCTAAATACAGGGAATCTTAGTTAGGGTCCAGGATCTATGTGATCTTTGGGCATTATTTTTTATATATTATTATTATTTTACAACCAGAACATAGCCATTTTTTGTTCTAAAAAAATAATGTTTAAATATTAATGAAAAAAAAAAAACTGTAACCATACCAAATTTTACTGAAATCCATCCAATAGTTTTGGCCTGATGCGTGTTTAAAGGGACAGACAGAGGGAAAGAAATTATTTTTTTTACATCTATATCGATAAAGAATAATGCATTTTTTAAATATAGCCTAGTTTTAGTTTTATAATAATATGTATAGATTGAAACGAGCAAGAAATTGGTTGTGATCCCCGGATCTAAAGGATTACAGGGACGGTAACGAGTACCAGGGAATAATGAACTAGGGGATTGGGCGATCCGGGGTACTTTTATTTGGGCGGGTTCTTGTTACAAAATGATATTGAAAGTGAAACGTGGGGTGTCTTTGTAAACTTTGATTAGTGATCCAGGATATTTTAGGACAGAGGATTTTTTTGTCATCATAGAAGACTTAATAGTATAAGTCCGGAAAATTCACTCCGTAAACATATTGACTCTTTTTATAATGAAATAATTTGCAATCTTATTCATAGTTCTTGAATCGAAATTTCAAACACTTCATAAGCACTTTATAAGAAATAACGTAGAGTATTAAAAAAAACTCTTCTCTACTCTTTTTTTACTTCAAACTTGTCTAGCATTTGACCGCGCTCTCACCTGATGGGAAATGACGATGCGATCGAAGGTGTAGCATGCTATCCAAGTAAATACCTATTCACTCTTCTCTTGAACACGCCCGGTCATACCTACTACATAAACCTTACATACTATTCCTATCCCTATTAAAAGACTAATCTAATTAATTCTGATATCTATTATGTTAGTGAATGATGTAACGAGCTAGTTGCTCACCTGATATTAATCGACACGGCCGCTCATAATAGAACAGTATTCTTCGGAACTCCAAAATATAAAGTTTCGCGTCATACTGCTCTACGCACATCATCTTGAGACAGCACAGTCTGGTAATAAGTTACTCGACTGTGAGATCAGATCATAAAGTCTCAATCACCCAGTAATTTCACTAGTTACAGTACCCTTCAAACTGGAACATAGTAGTGCTTGCGCACTACTGCTTGGCGGAAAAATAGCTGGCAAAGCGATGGTACCTACAAAGCGGTGGTAATGTGAACTTTGCAGAAATGTTCTAGCATCTAGTAAAATTGTAATGAAGAAAGTATCTGCAATATTGAGGCAGAATACGAACGTGATTAAGTGTCAATCTTTACTATGTTTACCATAAAACCGCAATTACGTACACTTAAAAAGTATATTCAAGGTTTGATACAAAATTAAATAGCTGGATCCAAAATTAAATCCCTAAACGATTTATCGACAATTGGGGCGGTCGTTGGAGTAATTTTGTCGTGTAAAAGTAGGCATTTTGTCCACTGTTATCGCTCATTAGGGCCCGCATAGTCGGCGCCCACTTCATTAACGTCTTGGCCCCTCCGCCCCCATTACTGTAAAATACTACAGCCCTTATATATTCTACAGTTTTCTCTTTAGGTACAACCGTAATTTCTTATTTGCGCCGTTCCTTTAGATTGGTAGTTAGTTAGAATTTGTGTTTGTGCTGTTTCTAAGGTTGCTGAACCTTTCATTTGTGTTTGTTGTTTTACATTTCACAATTTTATTTTAATTTTTTTATATCGATTGTTTCTGGATAACTAATGCGTGGAGTACACATATACAGGTTGTTCAAACTAATGCCTCCCAGCGGAAATGTATGTGGTAAATATTGTCGAGTTTTTATGGATGAACAGGAATTTGCTTTTTTATTTTTAGAATTAAAAATAACTATACATTCAAAATTCCTGATTATATTTAAAAAAGGCATATTATTTTAATGAAAAATATTTAAATGAATTGGCGTTCAATTAAAAATAAGTTCCCATTCTTTTATTGTTTTGAAGAAACAAAATTAGACACTATTTGATTTTTTACTTAACTGTATCTTTTTTACAATAAACATTAGCAAAATATAAAAGTCTGTTAAAGCGGTTAATGGAAATATCTTTACGTTCCCTGAATATTGATATGAAAACTATATTTGGTTCGAACAGTCATATTATGAAACCTATTTGAAAAATTTAATGAAAACAGTAAGAGCGTGTTTCGTAGTAACGGTAGTATATATAATACAATATGAGTATTGTCATTTGTTTTAGTGTAAGAGAAACCAGTTTTTATTACTTATTAGACAATCATTTTTGAATTAAAACGTCTCTACGTACGCTTGACGACTTGAAGGTGAAGTTGGTTCATGAAGATTTCCATTGTCAACATAACAAAGTTTAATAAATAATAATAAATATTTATAGATATTTCACACAACGCCATCTAGCCCCAAACTAAACAAAGCTGGTACTATGGGAACCATATAATCAGACAGACAGAATATCTAGATATTTTTTGTTTGTAAATACACACATAGAATACAATATAACACTCAGACACAGACAAACATCGATGTTCATCACACAAATGTTTCCCTGGGCGGTAATCGAGCGCACAACCTACAGTTCAGAAGGTAGGGTTACCAACTGAGCTATCGCGCCAGTGATAGCGTCCTTACTGTTTGTTATGTGCATATGATTATCATAAACCAGACTTCACGCCACAAAATCGATTTAGTTTTCCGACTAACCCTGGGAGTAAATATGACTGGGGATAAACTAACCAAATTCAAAATAACTTTTTTGTTGTAATAATTGGATATGATATTATATAGATAAGTTTACTTAGAATATGTTATAAAAATGTTATGTATCTTTTTTATGTGTAGGAATGACTTGACAAGCTAACCGTTCACCTGATGTTAAGCGACACGGCTGCCCATATCAGTTGTAGTGTCACTCGGAACTCTAAATTATAGAATTTCGCGTGACACTGCACTGCGCACGTCATCCTGAGACATCAGCACAATCAAGTAAGATTACTAGACTGTGAGATCAAGTCATATTTTCTCATTTGTCAAGTAATTTCACTAGCTACAGTGCCCTTCAAACCGGAACACACAGCTGTGCTTACGCATTACTGCTTCGCGGCAGAATAACTGGCAAAGCGATGGTACCTACCTAGACGAACTTTGCAGAATAGTCCTATCAGATAGTGAAAAAAAGCTTTATGATTATACGCGTATTCCATTCGACTTCACTCCCAAACACAGAAATAAATTGCCAAAGTCACAGTTCATTTTACGATGGACGTTGGGCATTAGAAATAATAATTTTGTCTCCATGTCATTACATTCACAAAGAGCACATACATATCATTTTTTGTCGTCGACATCGGTGATTGGCACAAAACAAATGACAAATTGACAAACGTGAAATACTAATAATTTTTCATCGATTTTCACCACTCAACATCCGACGAGACGTCATCCATTGTAGTTTTTCCGTATTAGAACAGTAGAGAAAAGTACGCAGTGAACGATCACAATAATCAGTCCTTTTGCAAATTTCATCTTTGATAAGGTGTCATAATCGTGTAATGCTGTTGATGACGGTAGATTTTGCAAATAAATGTTATAATTGAAATTTATGATAAATATAGGATAATGTTCCTGTTCCTTGTCTACATATCCCTTTAGCCGGTTCTTACGGCATCCGCAGGAAGATATGTAGTGGTCCTAATCTTGCCCCGGGACCACACGGCAGTATTCTAAACTACTTGTGGGGGATAAAATAAATTGAAATCCATTTAAACTCAAAATATGACTCATTAGTAAAACAATATAATCAAATCATTAATCAATCAATTGTTTTAAAATAATCATAATAATATCAGAAATTAATAATTAATTTACTAATTAATATCAACATTCAGAGCACTTGGTAGTGCCGTGTCCGTAGCTGGATAACTTCTGATCCGCCGACAGTGCACGCGGCCTTTTTATGTCAGAGGCGCGGAGTGACTAGTCAATTGCAAGTCTTTTAAAATTGAATAAAAATACCACTGACCAAAAATACAACCATAGCAGCTGAGCAACCGTTAGACGAGGTTTTATCTCACATATGCTAATAATAATTATATCTTTTTTAAACTTTAAGTATTCTTTAATGGTATAAACCAAAGTCACAAAAATACAAAAAAAAAAAAACATACACACATAAACATAATATATCTATTAATTAATTATTTTTGTTTCATTACTAAATATTATATCTAATCCTCCAAGTAGAAAGAAGACAAACGATCTGAGTTTACGTTGACCTGAGGTCATATCAAGGGACCTCTAAAAGGTTATCACGATTTCCGAGAACCTTCGTCAAGGATCCAGATCAAACGACTTCGAGTTGCATTAAAACTAACCCTTAAGCCTGTTGCAATTGCAAAATCAATCTTAACATTTTGGAATAGAGTTGATTTCATATCGAAAGGAAATACAATATAAGAAATTTAATTTGTTCAGATGTGAATGGGAAATCTTCGAAAACATGCTTTCATGTCTTTCTGTTACATATTATCGGAAAGATATTGCATTATAGGAATTTGTGGGATTTTGACCCAATTTCTAAATTCCAAATAAAAGAAACCAAATGTCAAAATAGGAAGTACGACTAGCGTCATTGAATAAATAACTATATAAAATTAAGAAATTATTTAATTGTAAAGCATATAATTCTAGAGTATTAGTGCATTTAAAAGTTCCAAGATCATTTACGTCTTAAAATCCATTGAAAATTGAAAAAAAAAAATCTAAGAAATAATTATAATTCAATATTTTTATTAATTATTTATAAGCACTTAATTATAACGTCCAACGATCACATACATAGATCCTGGACCTTGACTAGGATTCCCTGTGTGTAGGGAACCAGGAACTACAAGGACCATGGTCCCTCAATTCCCATACACTTGCTGAACCACCACACCATAGAAGCTGTCAATTACAATGTATGGAGAAAAGTAGACGTACCTACTATCGAATATAAATTTGTAATTAACTAGTTTTTGTCCATACATTTTTGAAATATTTTTTTATTTCACACAGTGCCTGATAAAATAACGAATGTCTTATAGTTGACCAATTCTTGTCTTCCATCGCAATTTTTTTTTCAATTTGTCTTTTCTTCACTGGCCAGATTGGTTGATTGTGCCAGATCCATCCGCCTTCTCATCGGGTCACGGACGTGATGCGACTGGAAGTTATATAAGATGGGTACTTTGTATTCGTATATTTTGGGATAGGAACGTATTGCTATCCGAAATGCCCAGTCTGTGCTTCTTGAATGTTTCTTAAGTTTAAAAGAAGGCTGCATTGTTGTATTAGCAAACAAAGCTAACTGACTCAGAGTTGGATTGCTGAATTCAAAGCAAGTAATTTTATTAGAGCCGAATACGTTTGTTTCTTCAATTGATCAAAGTGAAAATTGGGTTTATTTTGCTAATTATCATTTCATCGGCGAAGCAAAAGCGAATTTACCTTACTTAATCGAATTCGCCATAAAACAAATTAATTTATTCCTAGATTGGAAGTCGGCGAGGGAACCGTTGACTGTTGATCCCGGACGGCCGATCGAATAATATTATTAAAGTGTTTGGCTCCCTTCGGATTTTGAAAACAAAAGTCCAAAGGCGAAATTCTGGTTCAAAATTGGTTTGGATTTAGTTTTGCTACGTTCAGCCGTACCGTTTATTCACAGAGAAAACTAGGTCTGAACTAGAAATAGTTGGCGCAGTCGATGGGATAATTTGGTTATTTTTTGTTTACATTGCTTTTTTCTAAATTTAAGCAATTACAATATTGATTTGGTATCAGGCATACAAACAGATCTTCTAATACAATTCGGCATCGATTCACGTCTATGTACTTAATTATAATAATTTATGTTTACCTTTTGTCGTTCATTCCCAGAATCATTCTTTATTAATTGCTGTACAATACATATGCTAAACTATGTCACCAAACGCGCTCTGCTTAATAACACCTGAAGGTAAACTAAATAATTCGGACCCTAATCAGGCTTGACGTTTGCACGCTTCGGTTAATCAAGATAATAAACGTTTATCAAATAATAATATTAGGTCTAGTGAAATAGAACAACGATCATCACATCATGTCTGTTATTAGGAAAGTTATTTTTTGTAAGTTACTTATTGACTTGCTAATTAAACTAAACCTTTAGATAATCATCATAATCATCATCAGCCTGAAGACGTCCGCTGCGGCTCCACATGGCTCTAATTAGGCCGTTGGTCCACCTAGGGGGGCCTATGTTGCATCTTCCGGTTTGTGATCGCCACTTGAAAACATTTCTTCCTCATCGGTTGCTGATACTGCGGGCTATATGGCCCGCAATTTGCCACTTAACGTGCGCTAATTCTAAGATCCATATCGGTGATTTTAGTTCTCTCTTAATTTCGGATCTTATCTAGCAAGAAAATTTCGGAACGTTTAATGTTCTATGACAAATATAAATAATTTAAAAAGAATTTAATGCCATTTTCAAAACAATGTGTATAGTTACAAATGTCGTTTCAAATTTGCGTCAGTTCTATTTAACGTTGGATGAAAAATTTGCAAACAAATTGAAACACAACAACGGATGTAATAAAAATATAGGAAATTAGATTCTCGATATTGGAAATGTTGTTTGAACAGCCTTCACGATTTCTATAACAAAAGATACGTTATTATAACGTATTTTATTATTGTATTTAACTATACTTTAAATTATATATCTGATAGATGAGCGAAATTCGTTCTGCCAGTCAATGAATTTGCATGTTTAATTTTAATTTTTGAAGTAAGTTAAATGCTCCAGCCCTCTACCGAAGTACTCGTTTATAGTTTAAAAAATACAGGCACTGCTCTTTAAAAAAAAAACTATACATAATGTCCTTTCTAAAAATGTTATTTTTTCATATTTAGTTCAAACAACTTGCATGGCATGCAAATTGTTTAGACGCCTACGAAGAAAGTGAACAAATTTTGCAGATAGACAAATAGATTAATGTTATTATTGTTATTGTATATTATATTATACTATATATTATACTATATATTTATGTATTATATATCTACATTACATTTAAAAAATATGTACACTAATATTAGATACACTTATGCTTTGGGTTATTTTATTGTACTATAATTGTTAATTCTTCTTAACTCAAAAACAATGCATGCCGATCATAGTTCTTACAATCGTTTAAGTATTCGGTTCCTTTAATCAATTTTATATGGTTCTTTACAATCATTCATACACCACTTACATTCATTTATACCTAGTCCTTACAATCACTAATACAACTCTTACAATCATTCACACTTACAGCTTTTACAATCACTCATACTCTAATCCTTATAATCATTCATACTTACAGCTTTTACAATCACTCATACAGTTCTTACAATAATTCATACTTACAGCTTTTACAATCACTCATACAGTCCTTATAATCATTCATACTTACAGCTTTTACAATCACTCATACAGTCCTTACAATCATTCGTACTTACAGCTCTTACAATCACTCATACTGCTCTTACAATAATACATACCTTAAGTTCTTAGAATTACTCATATATACTTTACAACTCAATCCATAGACAGCCTCGGATCAATTATACAATTTCTACAACCATTCTTAAAATTCTAATAACTTCTCATTTCTGTTTCATTCACTATTATTTTTTATGTTTTTTCTGTAATCTAAACATTAAATCCTTTTTAACTGTTCAAATCCAACTAACACTTTTGTAACGTCTCAAAAAAAAATAGATAAACAAATGTTTGTAAAACTGGCCTCCACAACACAGGGAATCCTAGTGTGGAGCCCAGGGCTCGAATAATAATATCTACTGTCAACTAAAATCATGACCTTGTATTTGATTATTTCACATACCTACTTAAGTAAGGATGATATTGTTATTGTTGCTATTGTTTGCTGAAATAAATCTTATTCTTATTCTTATTCTTATTCTTAATATGTGAGTTCTTAGTAATAGCTCAGCGCAAAGTGTACTTGTAAGTTGTTGCTTGCCAAGTCATAGTATACATACTATGACTTGGCAATCGCATTAAACAATCTTATCTAAAAGGCTTTGTCCTGACTGACTAACAGACAACGCATAGCCCAAACCGCTGGATGTATAGACTTGAAATTTGGAGAGTGGCTATCTTTTATGACGTAACCGCGTGCTAAGAAAACATTTTTGACAATTCAACCTCTAATGGGTGAAAAGGGTAAAAAACGTTTGTATGAAAAACCTGCATTTCGTGACGTGTCGTTTAGAAACTTAACACATACAAACAAGTATAAAAATAAAAGAAATGGCACTTTTTAGTTTCTTGAAATTCAATACTTAAGGGGGTTAAAAAAAATTGTCAAAGTTTGTATGAAAATTTCAAATAAAATTACTGTATTATACTGAAATTAAGAATCTGTAAAAAAAATAAATAGATACTGGTCGCGGCATTTTTTCCTCTGAAGGTTTTTTTTGGCAAGGTTTAATTTAAGAGGTTAAAATGGGAAGGAAGGTTTGTGAACACAATTATTTTCAAAGTCACGCTCGGAAACCCGGTTATTATTAAATTTGTATGTTGTATGTTTCAAAATAAAATAAATATTACTTTCTAAAATATTATTTATGAACGGGATATTTACCATGTAATTTATTCGTTTCGAGTTGCCGTTATTTGGTAGTTGAGATTGTTATTGTTGTTAGTGACCTTGGAAGTTTAAAAAGTTATAAGATGAATATGTTAAAATTATTAAAATAATTATTTCTTTAGCAAAATAATTTATTTTTCTTAATTACAAATACATATCGATTATTAAGTTACATCATTCAAGACTATGGTACCTTTATAAAAATGAAAAATGAAATAAAAAGTGGTTTTCATCGAAATTCTGTAATATTGCGTTCATTTGGTGACTTAAAATTCTTTGAAATACTAGCTAGCTAGCTTTAGACTAGTTACACCATCTTTTGTCTCTTTCGATCCAGCTAAATATTCCAGTAGCAAAAAAAGGACAAACGCTTAAGTAACTAATCCGAGACTAATACCCGTTTATTAATAAGGCTGAGAAGGTTTATAATATTTATATGGTCATTATAAGATGTTGTTTGGTTAGCTAATTACGGAATAACTTAAGACGGAAGGTCCCTTAAGTTGGGACTTAATAAAGTAACCGACTTGGTATTACATTGATCTCACAACTTTTTACGGTAAAAGAATAATTGAGTGGTTCTCACCATAGTATATAGCCATAGTCTTTATTACAAGTTTATTTTTGATGTCATTTAAATATTTAAACGTATGTGAAAAAGTTTAGAAGAAATCCTTACCAGTAATTGCTAGTTCATCTGACGATTAATGATAACCTGTGATCGGATGACTGTGCAATTAATTAGATTAGTTGAGTCTTTATTCTATATCTAGACTAATAGCTCAAGTACCAGGGTTAAAAACAAACCCAATTAAAAATTATGCATTAGTATAACTTAATCTAAGAAGCCGCTACCAGCAGGCAATGTGCCCAAAATGCTGGCGGCATTGCCCCGTTGAATGACATTAAGTCTTTGGGCTAAATAGAGACCAGCATTTTGGTCACGTGTTGCCTCGATCAGAATGAATTTTGAGTGTAAAGAAGATACCTGAATCTCATTTCTATGCTTCCTGCTTCCCTAAAGGTCCCTAATGACTATTTACAATGCTACTTCATTTTGAGACACCCTAATGAGTTTTTTATATCTACCCAGAAGGAATTAAGATGTAGCGTTAATAAGGCTTTCCTAAAATGCTACCTAATTAAGTGGGTGATATAATTAATTTTTGTTTTGCCAATTTACTTAAACAAACGCCGGTAGCTTTCGCTTCGTATTTTAAGTATATTTTAGAGCCTTCCTTAATTTTCTTGGGGATATAACATTTTGTTGAAAATGAAGGATACCTTTTTAATTATGACGCTTGTTCGGCGAAGCCGGTGTAGGCCGAATTGTTGATCCAGTAAAATCATTTTCGTTGAAACAATACTGGTGAGGTAATTCTTTTTTCGTTGGAAAATATTTTCGTCCAATCCAGAGATGGGCACGAAATGAATTTGAAATATTTTTTGTATTAAAATTATATTGTATAGGAGCGATACGACTCAAGCTCTATGTTAGTAATCGAATGTTCAGGTGGCACTATTTCCTGTTTTATTAAATTAATATGAGTGAAAGTCAAAGGATTCATTGCAAATAGGCTATTTTTAGCACTTTTATGAGTCAAAATTATATTACGTACTTATAATTCGTTTTTTAACCGATTTAAATCCCAACGAGAACATCATCAATGTAGGTGAAATCGAAATACGCATCATTAAGGGTAACTCATAAACTACTTGACAGATCTTGATCAAATTTAAATGGGACGACGCAAGACAAGGATCATCAAAATCGGTTTTAATATAAGTTTTTATTCTTTATAAAACAAAATTTAGTTGTCTGATTAAGGGGAAAAATCGGAATAAAAACTTAATTAAATGCTTGAAGACATTAACGAATTAGTATTGATCTGTGGTAATACAACCACATATGTGGGTATTCTCGACTAAAATTCTTCATATCCCAAAGCAATCCAAATACAAATCATTAATGTGTTTTAATGGCACGTTCTCATTTGACTCGATCTGTACTAGGCACGGAAAGATTTGTATATTAAAAATTAACAAAATTTATCTAACTTGGCATGGTTTGCATATTCACAATTAGTTGGTATGATTAAAGCTAAAAATACAGCCTATTGTAATCTATACATTCTTAGCCTCAGATGAACTAAAAGTAGCTCTATAATTATTTATGACTCGGGGGATCTATAAGGAAATAATTAAAAAGTTCCGTTTCAATACCCCGGGTATTCAAGTGGATTAGTGTGTGCAGTCCCCTGGCTGAGTGGGTCAGGAGATTCAAGTGGATTCAAGTAGCGTATTTAACTACTCATCAGTTACTTTCCTAAGCTAAGATACAGATTTTCTCATTAGATGTAAGGAATACCTGTAAATAATGTTTGTTATTTTTGTTTATGTTTGTGTTTGTATAAAAGTAAACAGTTATATAAAGGGACCGTTACCGTCATTGGTCCTAACTACAGCCATATCTAAACGTCCCACATCTCTAAGCCTTTAACGTTTATCTTCACATTAAATAAAAAGGCAGTTAATGCGATTACTCGCTGGTAATCAGGCCAAGTGGGCCGAAGATGGGACGGATAACCGGAACAGTGAAGGAAACGGGACACACGAATGGGACAGGCTGGGCTGGGCGGCAGAGATACCGGAATCAGCCCTAATTTGCAAATTGAATAGAGATTTGATTAATTACTAATGCGTAATAATTTTGAGTGGTGATGGCTGAATTGGAAATTATAATATTGGTTTGTGGAATTGGTGATTTACATCGTATTTTTATTTTATTAAAAACCAATAATAATGTGTTGATTTGTCTTTATCATTGGATATCTTCCAGTCCATAAAACGCCACATTGGACTATATTTTTTTTTCATTGCATCAATTTTATGATAAAAAATAAAACGTAATTAATGATAATAAATCCGCCAGTGTAAAACGCATTCCCTCCTGTATTAATCTCTAGAAATTTATAACGCTGTAATAGGCTATAAACAAACGTCACTTCATTAATCGCAAACATTGTTTAGCGTAAAACATTGTTTTTTAGCGTAAAATGTTGTTTTTGCTGCGTTAATATATTGTTTTGGTTGCGTAAAATATCACCGCGTTCGTAACTAGGGATGTGAATGACAACTTTGTCGGAAATTGGTGTTGGGCTTGTTATTAAGAATTATCATCAAAAATGAGATGAAAGGATTGCAACATTCCCATTTGCAAAGACTGTATCATGGGTGATTATCACATCACACACATCATCAACCACAAAATATTATCTGGCTAATATAGGCCTATACCATAAAACGCCACTTCGGAAGGAAGGGAGAGTTAATAATATTGCCTAGCCATTTACAAGCATATTTGCGTCGAACAAAGTATTTTTTTTTATATAAGTATGGTAGGTAACAGTTGTTAAACGATTAAATTCAAAATAAGATTTACGCGGAAAGTCTTGGAACTTTTTAAAATTTGAGACTTACGAGTATTACAATGAATTGAATCACTGACATGATAACATAAATGTTGAATTACTTGCGCCTTTCTTCCTCTGCACCAGCACCTAACTTCAAACTACAAGCGTATTTACGCTTTTATTTTATTTTATTTGTATTTATGTTTATAATAACAATCCTTTAGAAAATAATAAAAGATCTGAAATAGCACTATATAAAATCTAAACTACATACATAAATATAAAACCAATATTATTTAATAATAATTAAAGATAATTCAAGAAATATTCAGAGCATCTTAAATTATAAGGATGCAGTTTAAGCCGGTTATTGTAAATTCCGGATATATCGGACGTCACTATTGCCAACCCTTTGAAATGTGATGCGACCGGAGTTTTTAGCGAAGATATTATAGGCTGTTGGCAATTCATTCCAGTTAGTTTGTTATTTAATAACCACTTACAAGGTTTTGGTAGAGGTATATATTTATAGAAACATTTGATGTAGCGGCTGGATAAAGCTGCAGTAAGAAGTTTTTTAAATTTTCACGACAATTTTATGTCAAAAATTCAATTAAGCAAATTGAATCACGTTTACTAAAAAGTACCAATAAAAACTTTTTCTAAAGTAAATAGCAAGTTTTATTGAGAATATTTGTAAGGATAAATGAGAAAAAAATACGATGTAAAGGTTCACTCGCCCAATTCTCTTACGTTCAATTAATTTATAAATCAGAACCACGAGTAAAAGGTTCCAATTATTCAAATGAACATTGTTCATTCGAATCATAAATCATCCCGAGATCAATGAACACTGAGCACCCATATCGCAATAAATACCTGTAAAACTACTTTCTCATTGCAGGGAAATTTAGAAGCTTTTGCGATAATATCTTGGAGATTCGATTTTTATTTCCTAATTGTTCGTGTTTGCTGAGACATGTGCAAATGTACGTGTTTCGGGACGTTTTTACATTTAAAAATATACTTTTTAAGTAATTATCTACTCTAAAGACAATTCAGAGACGAATAAAGGACAATTCCTGTAAACACATAACGTACATAGTAAATCATGTTATGTTATTGCTATGGCGGTAGGACTTTTCTGCAAAGTTCGTCGAGGAATGTACCACCGCTTTGCCAGCTATTCTGCCGCCTAGCAGTAGTGTGCAAGCACTACTATGTTCCAGTTTGAAGAGCACTGTAGCTAGTGAAATAACTTTATGATCAGGAGGGTGATCACGAAACTTTGATTGCAATGCAACAGGGGAAATTTCCATCTAACTGTACACATAAACTGCGTATTCAAACTGTCAAATCCATACCAATTTGTGGTTTCTATTAGTTGCAATCGAATTACGTGATCGTCTAGCTGATCTGACATCAGCACAGTCGAGTAATCTTATTACCAGACTGTGCTGATGTCTCAGGATGATGTGCGCAGTGCAGTTTTATGCGAAACTTTATATTTTGGAGTTCCTAGTGACACTGTTCTGTTATAGGTGGTTAACACCAGGTGAATGACTAGCTCTTCAACTCATTAACTAACATTTAAAAATGTTCTTAGAAACTGTTCAACAATAAAACTGTACCCATCTGTTTAACCTAGATAATAACAACCACTTCAGCTCTTCTCCGTTTTTAATGACCAATAAAAATGCAAGTAAGTACCTATTTCTTACGAGCAAAAACTGGGTAATACGTTCCGGGGTCGTAAGAACGACATACCTACTATTTAAATTGTTGCGTTGCATTAACAGTAGACATAATACATTGTTAGTATCTTTTAGAGAAAATGATCGTTAAGAAATAAAAATGCATTTAATGATATGCAGTTTATGTGCATAGTGGAAATAAAAAAACAAATGGAATAGACGCTATTCAAAGTTTTTTTTTTGTTATTGATTGTTGTGACGAGCTAGTTTTTCACCTGATATTAAGTGACACGGCTGCTCATAACAAAACAATGTCACTCAAAGCTCCAAAATAGCTTTCACGTGACACTGCACTGCGCACATCATCCTGAGACATCAGCTCATTCTGGTAATAAGATTACTCGACTGTAAGATCAGATCATAAAGTCTCAATTGCCCAGTAATTTCACTAGCTACAGTGCCCTTAAAACCGAAACCCAGTAGTGTTTACACACTACTGCTTGGCGGCAGAATAACTGGCAAAGCGGTGGTACCTACCTAGACGAACTTCGCAACAAAGTCCTACCACCTAGTAAACGTCTCAAGGCTGTCAATATATTCACACACAAAAATTAAATAAAAAGGCAATGTTCTATTTCTGTATTTAAGTATATATATAGATAGGGAAGTAGAAATTGCCTCATCCAGAACTTCACTGATCATCGTTGATGCTATAACTGTTATGGCAAATAATACGGACGTAAACAGTTCTTGTAACCGTTTCGAACGTACTTTAAGACAGAATTTGCTCTTAAATTCGCGTTAATTGATGACGATGTTTGTTTTCCTTAGCTAAGGCGTATAATAAAAGCTTATTATGAAAATCTTGATATTTAAATGAAATAACAATACTTCTACGTGGTTGAAGATTTTTTTTCGTAATTTTCTATCTACACTCGCTTTTTGCGCGTTGTGTTCTTTATCTTGCGTTCTTTATATATATTAATATCTATTTGGGAGCTACCATTAATGGTATTCTTTATTTTATTTAGTTTAAATGTTTGATTGATAGTTTTAAGACCCTCATTCAAATTAAGTCTAAAAGGATCTACGTAGACCTTTGCTTCATCCACGCCTACGTAATGTAACTGAGATCCTGTTAAACTCTAAGATCTCCAACTATTTCCAAAACCAAAGTTCCTACAAAATGCTCTATTCACCAACTTTCACAACACGAAATCTCTACCAAACTTTGTTTGGCTTCATTCACCGTGTCTACGCTTTATCCCAAAACTTCGATGCATGGTGTTCCTTACGACTTGGATATCATTTACATGTACGAGGTTTGAACACGCGAAACTCAAAGCGCGGTAACTTTTTGTATAATGTTGAATGTTTAAACAATTTCCTTTGCCGTTGGCGTTATTACTTCCAAGGTTACTTTATCGAAGTCATCTGTTATGTTATCTGTCTTTGTTCACATTTTTGAAGCTACTTTATATTATTCTATATTGGCTGAGTATTTGAAACGGCGTTAATAAGAAATCTCGGTGCGGTTAAATACCTTAAGTTCGGGGGGACAAGAAAGTTATTTCGTTTTCCAAAATTTATCAGAGCGCTTTGTCGATGTGGTGTGTTACCAAAATGCACTAATCTAGTTGGAAAAACGTATCAGTACCGAATAGGTACCTACTAATACCTAATACCTATACACTTACCCAAGGTACGCTACCTACTGTTCGTCTGATTTGTTGTTTTTTTTTAACTCAACCTGTGTGTGTGCTACTCATGTAAAATGCAAAGATTAAATTCAGTGAAGTAACAGAAAATATAATCTAAAAAGTTAGTCACAACGATGCACTGTAAAGTTGCCACAACAGTGGACTTTGAGAGCGCGGAGCGACGGCCAGCAGTAACAGTTTTATTTAACTTGCAGTGCAACTACAGTTACAGTTTGTTCTGAAAATTTGGATCTGAGGACAATGGAAATAAAACTATTTCACAGTTATAGTTCCTTGTTTTGTAAATGTTATAACAATTTTTATTTAAGCCATGACTTAGACCGCTAGTACAATCATATATCTAATGTTTATCAAAATTAGATATATTATTGTACTAGCGGCCCATCCCGGCTTCACTCGGGTGGACATTTATATTTTCAATTTTTTACACCTTGGGTAACATTATTGTAGTTTTAGTAGCGATCCATATTTTTTTTCTTGGCAATTAAAAAAATCTTATATTACTCAGTGATAATGTAGCATTCAAATGGTGAAAGAATTTAAAAATTGAATTTAGAATATTAAAAAACTCATCACTTTTTGAGCCAATTCGTTACAAACATACTTACATACAAATATTTCTTCTTTATAATATTAGTATAGATATGCTATATATGAGTGCATATAACATTGCACTTTGTTTTGTTAGGATATGGTCGGCAATCCGATTCATTTTACGTCTAAAATATACTAAAATTATATAAATTTACTACGGATCATGTGACCAATTAAGTTGAAACAATTCTGTACTACTGAAAAATTAAATACAAAGTAATGTCGTGAAGTCAGTAAAGTTTCATTAAGTACCAATTTTTCTCCTGAAAAGAGTTTTGTACTAGTATATAAGACTCAAGCAAATATTATCAATAGGGTTTTCTCTTACTTCACATTATTATTTCACTCGTAAAAAATTGAAAAAGCTTTTTGAAGTGAATTCAAAATAACAAGCAAAGGTAAAACGATAGGTAGATGCCGTTTGACAGAAAATATATTATATTACTTTTTTCATTAATTTATTACAGTGATTCAGAAATTCGATGTCTTTTCTCAAAAAGGGTAGAGTCCAATTTAATACAATTACAACTAATAGGGTGAGGTTGGAGAGTACTCCAAGGCTGATGAGGCAAGATAAAATATATAATTTGATAAAAAAAATTCGTTGCGAAAATTTGTTCTGGAGCACTTCGCTCCTGAATTTTAATCGCAGTAGGAGAGGAGCTCGGAATTGCCATAAGTAACTTACCTTTAATATTCTTAACTTTCAACTGAAGTTGAATATCGTTAGCTATTTACTTCTTACAATTTTAAGAAATATCGATCTATACGTTTTCTGTTCCTTTTACTTAGGGTTACCATACTATTAGCATCTACTACAACAGTAAATAAATAAATGTTTGTGGACATTTCACACAGCGCCATCTAGTCCTAAACTAAACAAAGCTTGTTCTATGGGAAGTAAATAACTGATGGAATACATACTTTTTATTTAAATACATACATACATTTTAATACAATATAACACCTATACACAGAACAAACACCTACGTTCATCACAGATGTTTGTCCTGTGTGGGAATCGAATCCACAACCTACAGTTCAGAAGGCAGAGTTACTACCAACTGAGTTATCAGGCCAGTCATAGTCAGTGGTTAGCAATGTACTATGTCATAATCCATATTTATCAGATAATAATAATCTAAATATTATAATACATACATATTCGTTCCGTCCCTTATCATAAGATTCGCAAATTTATACATAATCGTGACAGGGACTAATCATTTTCAAATAGTAATTAGTGCAATAAAGACGTGTGAGATAAATGGTATCGCAGTGAAATATATATAAGGTAAGTTTATTATTCCTAATTACAAAATGTATGTAATATAGCCCACTCTATCTGGCTCCTTCATTCCGTGGTGTATCTGTAAGTTTAGGAAACCATCTTGAGCTTTTGGGCGTTGATCTCACGTCAAACCTAAACTTTGGATCCTACATCGAGTCCAAAGCCAAAGTAGCTTCAAAAAAACTCGGCATATTGTCCAAGGTAAGGCGGTACTTCACACCTGGACAGCTTCTAAATCTGTATCAAGCACGAGTCCGATCGTGTATGGAGTACTGCTGCCACCTGTGGGACGGGTCTGCCAAGTACCAGCTTGAAGCTCTGGACTCGATTGAACGGCGTGCCAAAAGGCTCATTGACGACGACACTTTGGTTGGTGAAAGGCTCCAGAGCCTTGCACATCGACGTAAGGTGGCAAGTCTGTCGGTTTTTTACAGATTACACCACGGTGAATGCGCTCAAGAACTGCATGATCTAATTCTCCCATCACCATTCCACTACCGGACTACTAGACGCTCGGCTAAGCGCCATCCTTTTGTGGTCGAAATACCACCCATTCGTACCAAGCGATTTGACTCAACGTTCTTAATTAGAACGGCTAAGGAATGGAATGCCCTACCAGCGTCTGTGTTTCCGGCGAAATATGACCCGGGCGTGTTCAAGAGAAGAGTGAATAGGTATTTACTTGGCTAGCATGCTACACCTTCGATCGCATCGTCACTTCCCATCAGGTGAGAGCGTGGTCAAATGCTAGACAAGTTTGAAGTAAAAAAAAAAAAAAGTTCATTGTGTTGTTTGAAAGAGATTGAAGACCTATTACAAAATATAGTCAGTAGTAAGCTGTTATATCAATAAATTATTATTGAAATAAAACCCTTTTACGCTTGACTTGGTAGCAAGCTGGTGAATGCAAGGCGAACGGAAGTTGATTTTTTTCATTGTCAAGATAACAAAGTTATTTTTATATTATTATTGTAAATTGTCAAGATGGCGACATTAATAAAGCAAAAAAAAGTTATACCGGCTGATAGATGGAGCTAAAGAAATTTTACTTCAGTCTTGTTGTCTAAAATCACACTCGTTTTTTATCGATATCTATTTAGTAACACACACAGTTAAAAGTTACCATAGTTTCAGGATGGCAGATTCGGAAGTCAGGGAGAGAGTCAAAAATGACGCCAAAGAAAATGAAACAGCTGAAACAGTAGAATCAAAACCAAAATACTGGGACCCACTCACGGAGGGAGTGAAATGGATCGAAAAGTACGCAGAATCGCTCGAGAAGTTTTTTGAGCGACTTCCAGAGTTTATTAGTACAATCATCGCAACGTTTGCTATCTTCACTTTTGGAGCCACACTACGAGGTAACATCACTAACAAAAAACCAGGTTTACTGACCATACCTTCTATCGTTTAGCTATCCTGCTTCGGAAGTGTCGCTAATGCTCTATCTGTGAAGGTAAAGCATTGTATATTCTTATATACGTATAAATAAAATAAAAAAATTAAAAAACCCTGATATTATTGTGGAATTTCTAATAATAGAGAACATTTTCGATAAAGTCAATTTTGAAACAAAAAAGATCGCACCTGATTGATTCTTGTTATAACAGAGACCTGATTTCGTATTTTAGATTTCAAAATTTTATCATTTTCATCAAAAAACAGAAATAGTTTATTAAACAAAAGCAGCCTCAGTCATTTTTAAAGCGTATTTGAATCACTCTTGTACACTTAATCTATTTGTGGTCCATCGTTATCAAAAAGTACGCGTGTCCTGCGAGCACTTTCCTTAATGAAAACATCAACTGAATCAAACTTCTAGCACCAAGTTTGTGCCTTTTTGATTTTGATAAGATTAGTATTATTAGTTTAATAAAATTTATTATGCGCAAAGTTTATATGAACACCTAATTTTCCGATTTTTAGGTACATAATGAACGATAATATGATTGGCAAATATGTAAAGTGATGCCCGTTAGCACTAAAATTCGTCAACATTTAAGGTCACTCTCATATTTATAGGACGTACCCAAACACGTTGCAGGAGGTATAGGTAGTAGGAGGCAGTAGGAGTATATAGAGATAAGTGAAAACTTAGGAGCTGTTTAAATTTAGTGCAGATGGGCATGAATTTGCTGTGTGTTGGATTAAGTTTGTTCTCCTGCATTATATTAATAAGATATTTCTTTGTTAAGGTATTTATGACTATTGAAAAAGTTTTTAATCCATTAAAATTTTGGTAAATCATTAAAGGAAACATTAACATTTGTACTAGCTACTGTTGAGTCAGACGCACTCTACATGTCTATCACTCCACATGATTTCTCTTAGTAACAAAATTAGTAATCTAGCAGTGTATTTTGTATGATTACTTCTGGTTGATCGGTCATTATAGATAATTTATTATCAAGCCTTTCGCGTTATTGTGCTATAATCATGATTTTATTAGATAGCGTGGGTACAACTTATATATTTACAAATGTGTATGTTATATTTATATTTATTAGCTAAACAATAGGTTCTCGAAAACGGTGATTCAAGAGCAAAGTAATGTAGATATGTATGTTATATGTTATCTTTATTTATTATGATTGTTACCGCAGTATTGCGAATGTGTTATTACTTTATTTAAATTTAAATTATATTTTATTTTTTTATTTTTATATTTTCTTTATGACAAAAACCATTACCAGTTTCCTGCATTAGTCTTATTTAATTGTGGGTGGTTTTGGTACATTATGTTCTTTTTTTTATTCCCATCCATTCAAAAGTCATTGCTGCATTAATTTCTTCCGTTATACAATCGTTTTTTTGGTCTTGCCTTCCATTCTATTCAGCACTATTCATATTTATTACTCTCTTAATAATGTGTTTTATTTCTCTTCAGAACCTAAGTTGTTTTATGTTACTTAATGATGTGACGGGCTAGTCGTTCACCTGATGTTAAGCGCCACGGCCGCCCATAACAGAACAGTATCACTCGGAACCCTAAAACATAGAGTTTCAAGTGACACTGCACTGCGCACATCATCCTGAGACATCAGCACAGTCTGGTAATAAGATTACTCGACTGTGAGATCAGATCATAAAGTCTCAATTGCCCAGTAATTTCACTAGCTACAGTGCCCTTCAAACCGGAACACAATAGTGCTTGCACACTACTGCTTGGCGGCAGAATAACTGGCAAAGCGGTGGTACCTACCTAGACGAACTTTGCAACAAAGTCCTACCACCTAGTAAAACCATACCAAACTAAAGATTTTAGTTTTACTGGTGCTTCATTTTTATTCATATTTTGCATTTCTTATTGAAAATCTAAAAAACGTTTCAAGACAAGTGTAGGAGCAAGGTATTGAACGAATTGTAAATTTGACCTAAAATATATAAAGTACAAAAATAAATGTATATTTCATTTATATATTTTTTTCTTTGTCACCATCTACCATGAATTGATTCTATGCGATCTTGAGTTAATTGTATTTCTGATCGATGTCACTATTTATACGATCGGACAGATGTAGTTCTAATGTACATAATTATGTTAATATAGTAACTAATACTAAACACTACCTACTACTACAAAAATAAAAAAAATTGGACTACATACTGGCCACGATGATCTATAGATAGTGCAAATGCTCCAGCCCACTAATCAGATTAACTACATATTATAATTAATTTAATAAACTAATCATAATTAATCTAATTTACAACGATCAGATTAACTGCAAATCTTTTCTCTGGTTTCTTTATAGGAGAATGGGTGGTTATCCTAGTAACAGCTCTCAAGCAGTTATCTGGTCACACTACTACTAACCAAAATGTCACTGCCAGGGAAATCATCGAGCTCTTCACCTCGCAGAACTTGAAGATGGAGAATTTTGGAGTTATCTTCATCGGCGCGCACTCTGTCTCGCTTGGTCTTTACTTCCTTATAGGAGGTTTTTTGCATGTAAGTTGACCACTCATTCTAAGTAGGGATATGAATATGAATGAATATTGTATAGAGACATATTTTGGTATGGTTCTTATATGCTTTCCGGTTTTAGGTGTATCACTCTTAACCAGCTTTATTAACGAGAGTCAAATCTGAAATTACTGTTAATATCAAATATTTCAAAATAATAAACATTACAAATTTCATATTTTAAATACCAAATTTTGTTTCTCAATTACAATGCAATATTTTACAATCATCTTGGTTTAAAACTGTTTGAAAATTACTTAGTTTTGAAATAATCCTTAAAGTTTTATTTCTTTTGTGTGATTCAGTAATACAATAAAATGGTTATCTTTAATTCCACCCGAATGGTGATTACGTCAACAAAATTTTACGCAAATCCTTTTATTGTAGATTATTAAATTTATCTTTGGTTTATCATAATTCACACGTGTATAGATACCTGAGTTTAGTCACATACGTAAATCTGGAGTAGCGTTGCTCTGGTAGGCTATCTTCAGTATATTTATGGAGATCTATAATTATCACAAAATATATAATAGTTTGGGTTTATACATATTTGTATTTATTCAAATGTTATCACTAGGTCACTATTTACATGGTTTGATTTTAAAATATTCTTCATTAATAATTTATAATTAGGTATAACTTCAACTACTACCTCTCTCTATCACAGGCCACCTTTGCTACTGTTATTTCTAGTAAATTAGAGAAAAAACATGTTAATTGTTGAAGAGTTTTATTTTGATTGACTAATAGAAATAGAACGTCATTCTTTTTAAATAATCTAAACATTATATATATAAAGAGATTTAATTGAAATATGCGTAAATAGTTTCATACTATTACAACAGCTACATACCCACTTTGGCATACCATTCACCGCCACGTGATAAAAGCTCCTCAGAAAACATTTACTATAAACACAAATTTATTAATAAATATTCCAATTTAGTTTTATTACTTAACATTTAAATTTAAAAAAGTTTAAGTTCAAAAGCTTTTTAATGATTGTAAACATTTATGGATGCATTTGTCTCTTCAGTGGTATTTCTACATGAACAGACGTCACCTGGCGCACGAATGGAAAATCCAACCTACAAAATGGCTTACGCCGGAGCTGGAGCGTCATGAGATCATGGTGGGAACCGTGGCTCTCTTAATTACCGGCACCTTCTCCGCTATTCTCGCCTGTTACATCTACAACGGGAACCCATCCACGGTGTACTACCAATTCACCGAATACGGCTGGCTTTGGTTCATTTTGCAGTTCCCGGTTATATTTATATATATTGTAAGTACCTAGAGACCTCTCATAATTTCTTAAGGAGTTCTGAGTAAGTTGGTAGTTCTGAAAACTTTGAACCACAGCAAATTGAGCGATCAATGAAAGACAATAATAAAAGTTGTTTTACATTAAGTTTATGTCATAGGTAAAATACCCACCTAAATACATATTAAATCTATATGAATATATAAATATAATCTATACAAGGTAGAAATGAAAAATTATTTTGCATTAATGTATGTATTCAGTCCATGCTATAGAACGCTCCCGTATAACTAAATAAAAAACTATTTATGAAATAAAACTTATAATTACCGAAACATTTACAAAGCACTCAGCCGGTGCCCGCGCTGTGTGTACCGTTAAATAGGCATTTCGGCTGTCATGCAGTTATTTTAGGGGACACTAAATACTAAATCATTTTTTTTATTGGACCTTGTACTAATATTCTATAGCATAGTCTGAGTACATACATTTAAGGAAAATAGTGAATCAAATTCTACCTTGTATATATAAAACGAAGTCGGATTTGTTCGAATACTTATAACTCGAAAACGGCTCGACCAATTTTCATAGTTCTTAATTTATTTGTCTCCGTCTCGAATAGCAGAATAGCTATTAAAACATTGGAAATCGAAACAAAAAACTTTTTTCATACAAAATGTTTTACGAGATATAAAACAAAATCGGGTTTGTTAGGCTTACGGTTAGGCGATACGAAGTTTGCCGGATCAACTAGTATATAAATATAACAAATAAGCAAAAACCAGCAGCAGCAAAACATCCTAATAAAGTATTTTTCGTTTATTTATTTTTTTCATTTCAGGACTACACCACGTACATCCTCCACCGTATGTACCACACCCCGTGGCTGTACAAGCACTTCCACAAGCTACACCACAAGTACAAGCAGCCGACGGCCTTCTCCGTCACGGCTATCCACCCCTTCGAGATCATGCACATTCAGTTGACGATGTGTCTGCCGCTGTTTACTGTGCCTGTACATTGGCGTAAGTATGATTGTGTGTATGTTTGTGTATGTTTGTATTATTGAACTAAAACTTCTTCATGCACGCTTGACTTGGGGAAGTAAGTAAGTAAGCTGGCGAGGCAAACGTGAGTTGTAAATTGTTGGTTAACGTAGATCTCAAACTCAATATAATTAAAAATTTGTATTATTATGTTGGTATGTCCGGTAAAATGACAATTCACAATTGTCAAAATGGCGATTAAATTAAACAAAGCAAAAACAAAGTTATACTGACTGACAGATTGAGCTAGGCTAAAGAAGTTTTACTTCAGTAGAGTGGTCTAAAGCGCACTCATTTTTATTTATCTCATATTTAGTTGGATTCAAATATGAAATGGTTTTCATTTCTAATTTTTTTATGTGCATTCTTCAGCTTTGTTTTTTTTTATGTTTGTATAATATTTACTACTCTTTCCTACTATTAATAACTCTACAAAATTGAAATGCAGGTTTGTAAGTTGTATTGTTTGTAAGTTGGTTTTCTAACTTTCATTCCAAAAGTTTTAGAACTGACTGAAAAAAGTCTGTTAGAAATTTGAGCTACTATTGCTTCATTTACTCGCATTGTGGGCAAAATTACGGAACTTCTACTGCATTTTAAGCCATCGAGAAAATAAAGGAATGTTTTAATGTTTTCGTCGCATCATAGATTCCAGCTATTTTTAATTTTTTGTTCGATATCTGACATGATCTGTACTCTCATAGACATTACTTTACTATGACTATACAATAATGTATTTAGTCATTTGAAGATCATCAACTCTTTTGTGTCGAACATTAGGATTCAAAGGCTTTTTTAAATTGCAACAAAATATTTGTCAACATTTATGTATCTTATATTTGCTTGCCTTTAAGTACACTCTTCACTTTATCGACAATAGGTTTGCCTAATCAATGCTGTTTTCTTTATTTTTCTAGTTCCTTTCTACTCAATCGCCATTTACAACTACTACCACGGTATCATCGACCACTCCGGCATCAACTTCAAGTCACAATGGTGGCAGCCATGGCAGCCTGATGCAGACTTCCATGACAAACATCACGAGTTTTTCCATTGTAATTTTGGCTTCAATATGTCTTTATGGGATAGGGTATGTATTAAACCTTGAACTTTAATAATGCTTAATGCTATGAAGAGAGGATCTCTTTTGCTTGAGGTTTTTATGTGGACATCTACTGTCTGATGATGATGATTACAATGGTGATGATGATGGTGGTGGTGTTGGTAATGATGTTTTAGTTTTGGGCCAAATGTTTAGGATTTTACCAATAGGTACCCTTATCTATAAATGAAAGATAGTTTATCACTTCACTGATTGTTTATTGTTATACAATTTGGCACATTTCACACACATTGTGACCCTTTTATAATATATTTTATTAAATACAAATGAGCAAAACGTGTCTGTTGGGAGAACTGAACGGAAGAGATAGATAAATCTATACATCGCTAGAGCGAGACAGATAATTTAGTATTAATGAATACTAAGTAGTTAGATTAGTTGGTTAGTTAAAAATTAAGGCGACAGTTAAGCTATTACTACTGCTATGGTGCAACGAAGCCTAAAAATACTAAATATTCTAATATCAATATGGTATGGTATGAAACAGGTGGTATAGAGTTTGCACAAAAACTGCACGATCTAATTCCTCCAGCATCTATCCAGTCAAGAACCACCGTTGGTATTGGAGATATTTGGAACATTAGAGGATGGCTCTTATGGTAGAAATATCTCCAAAACTTACACACTGCTTTGACTCTCCTATTTTATTAAAAATTTCAGTATGGAAGTCTTGCTTTGGTCAGTGTTCCCAGAAAAATACAATCCAGGGTTATTTCAGTAAAGTATAAATAACAATAACACTCAGCGATTACATACATAGATCCTGGACCCTAACTAGGATCTCCTGTGTCTAGGGACCCAGGAATTACAGGACCATGGTCCCACAATACTCAGACACAGAACAAGTATTTGCGCTTTTTTTCTGTACACGAATACTTGTCCTTCCTGGACAATTTGTGAAACAAGGGTGCTACATATTTGACATCATGGTCCCATCAAGTGAGATTGTGGTCAAACAAAAGCCTAGTCAAAGATAATAATACTCAACAAAAGTTACATAATTTATATTTTTACAGTTGCATGGTACAATGAGAAAGCAGAATGTAGTATACACAGAAGACACTTACCATGGAGAAGCTCCGCTGATTGACACTCCCAAAGGCAAAGAACTGCTTGACAAAGATCCTGAGCTGAAAGAAAGTTTAACTAAGACTGAACTTAATGCTAACTAAAGAGTTATTTTTACAATTAAATTTAAGCTGTTCATTTTAGCTCTTGGTATAATAGAAATAACAAATAAAGTCGATACCGTCTCAAAAAATATTCTTTTTTAATTCTCAAATCTGTAATCCAAGGGTGTTGTGGATGCCTACAAGCGACAGTAACTTTTCACTATCACTCGGACCGACAGCTTGTTTGTCTGTCCGTGTTACACGTGTAACACGTGATCACAAATTGATATATATAATTTATCAATTTGTGATCACGTGTTAATAACATTTTAATTAAGCTTTTGCGCTTAGATTAGTATTAAATTTATTTATCACAGTTCACACGTGATTATGTTTCCGAGATAAGAAACATAATCTGGTAACGTCCTCCTAATCCTTATTAATGATACCTACTTATTTTGTTAGTTAAAAATATATACCTTAATTGTCATTTGTGGCAGCTGTATATTATCTGTGCACATTCGACTTTCATAACATGACTCGATTGTTTTTACAAAGTCATCAATAAAAAATAAATTGTTGGCTAACATTTTTGATTAAATATCCGACCTAATAGATGGAAAATAACAGCATTGTAAAATAATCTGGAGTTACAGAAACCTCATGATATAGCTAATAAAAGCAAGCTAGAAGAAAATAAATTTATAAAACTAAACAATGGCACGTTCTGAACTTATGATCGGAATTTCTCAAGGCATTACCCGCGCTATCTGTCCCCTCCGAGGATACATATTTCAATTCTCCGCTGCACGAGCGTTCTTGGCACGGAGCCACGCGTTTATGACTTTCTTTGGCTTTGGAAAAGAATATGGCAAAGAGAATATGCACTGCTCATCATGCTCAAGAACCTGATGTTATTTTTGAAATATACAACAAAAGATTTTGATACTAAGAAAAATCACCTATAAAACCTAGAGAAGACAATTGAACTACGAGATATAGGGACTGCAGTGCCTCGATATAAATTTTGAATCAGTCCAATGGGACTAGCATCCAAGACGTGAATTGTACAGTGGAGGAAATTATCGGTCTGTAAATGCGTCATGGCTTTCCCGACATTGGGTATTATATATTCCTAGACTTTGGTCAACTCGTACACATGCCATGCCACACATGCCAATTGAGATTATTTCACTTGGTTCCATTCTCTCAGTAAGGTTTACACAAACTACATAAAAATGTACATAACTAATGAAGTATTTGAGTAGAATTTGGTACGGTAATGAAATCATTATAGTTTTTTTTTTTGCAATCCTATAGAATAGAATAGAATAGAATATTTAATTATTTGTGCAAAAATAATAAATTCCGTTTACAATCAACGAAATAAGTATATAAATGATTTAAGCTCATTCTCACAATTTCGCTGTTCAGCACAGATAGTTACTATATATATACTATGAAAGATTCAATAACACAAAAGATTATAAAAATAAAAAAGCCGATGTTGGTGATTTGGAATGGTGGTGAAAGTGAAAATATTACAATAAATCTAAAGATCCGGCTCAATGATAGGTTTAGGTCAATATGATACTAAGCAATGGCCTAATGCAGATCATGACGATGAAAATACCACCTAATATATATATATATATGAGGTGGTATGAAAATACCATATTACGTATATATATATATATATATATAAGTATATATATGTATATATTCTTAGTCCTTATTCATTTATAAAGCTAAGCTCCATTTATAAATGAACCAGAGATGAAATGAGTTTAATCAAAACTGAACCTAATAATTATCCTATAATTATTATGATGGAATAGATTAGTTCTTTAGCAGCAACTTTAGTAGTAACCATTCTTATGTCTAGGAGGGAGAGAGTGACACCTATAATTATCCTCACTGTTGAAGATAACTAAGGATCATTAAAAAATAACACTAAAAACATAATCTCCCATTTTATTTTAATATATATTCTAAAACTTTTAAGAATTTAAACATGACGTATATCATTTCACCTTTTCCGCGGAACATTAATGAACAAAAAAGTGAAATGTAACGAAAACCACTTACATATAATACCTATTTATTTTATAAAGTAAAACAAAGGGCCGGTTTGAAATAATACTGCCGACATCGGTCTTTCAAGGCTACATCAGTGTTTTACTGGCGAGTTTCCTGATTTTTCGGGACATATTCTGCAACCGTTCGACAAATATCTCTTTCTATTTAGAGTTTCTATAAACGAGGCATGAATGCACTTTAAAAACTTGATGATAACTAAGGTAAACACATCACAACAGCACAAGAATCCCACTGCTGAACAGTAAAAAGTAGTCGTTAAAGTGCTATAAATAGCTTATTTGCCATAAATCTTTTGACTTTGACTTTGAACATAGCCTCTCCCGTAAAACATAAAACGTCACTTTGGGCGCTATCATGAGTGGGGTTTGCCATAATCACCGCAACGAAGAGAATGCTGCTGCCCATTCCCTGGTTATTCTCTTATCCAGCTCTTACTAAGCTATTACAAACACCATTAAACGAGGTTCTCTAAAATAACTGCAAACACAATATATTACTAGCTTCTGCCCGCGGCTTCGTCTGCGTGACCTTTAGGAAACGAAGAAGATTTTTTTCCATTAATAATTTAACCACCCATTTCACCCTCTCAGGGGTGGAATTTTAAGAAACCCTTTCTTAGTGGATACCTCACTTTACACAGAACACATCCTCTAAATTTCAAGTCTCTAGGATCAGCGGTTTAGGCTGTGCGTTGATATGCAAGTCAGTCAGTCAGTCAGTAAGGACTTTGAATTTTATATGTATAGATATCACAAAATGGCCGACTACATTCAATTTTACACCTAAAGTAGTGGTTAGAGAGGCCTATATGCTAAGTAGTGGACGTCTTCAGGCTGATGATGATGATGATGTGATTGTGAGTTTTTAAGACAAGAACGTTAATCTAATAACTGTTTAAAATTACAGAACAGAGACATTAAAGTTTATAAATATCTTTTTTAAACATGAACATAAACACAAGTTTTTTAAACACAAGTTTCCAAGGTAAAGCTTATATTATCACGCTGTTTTATGTCGTGCTTAACCTACCAAGAAATAATCTTGGGTTAGGTTTCAGCATACACTTCATGTCGCCCAGGACAAACATTTGTGTGATGAACACCGATGTTCGTTCTGTTTCTGGGTGTTATATTGTATTATATGTATGTATTTACAAACAAAAAGCATATAAGAACTGTATCAGTCATCTGATTCCCATAGTACAATCTTTGCTTAGTTTGGGGTTAGATGGCGTTAGATAGATAGATAGATGAACTCTTTATTGTACACACCAATAATAAAAATACAAAAAAAACAATCAATTATAAAAAGTGTAACAATGGGCGACCTTATCGCTAAAAGCGATCTCTCCCAGGCAACCTTTGGATGGAGAGAATTTGACGAAGTGGTAAACGGGGTCCACATAATTATTTCGTTCATATAAAGGGCATAATTATAATACTTTTTACATTCTTAAAATATAGAAGAAATATATATACACATATACTCTAAACAATACAATAAATAAATACATACATACGTACATAAAGTTGTGTGTGATGTGTAAAAATAAATAATTTAGCCGTAGCTGACGTCGCTCAAGGCATTGGTAAGCTTCAATATTTAATTAAACTAGATAGCTAGGTAAATAGGTAACCTTGTTATCAATAGAGTCAAACACGAAAATAATTCCTAGTCAAAATGTGGGTCAACAAAACAAAGCCTCCCTGACTCCAGCCACTAATCAATCCGCACTAACGCATTAATAACGAGTGAATTTGATAATAATTCACCGCTAGAGAATTCCGCCGTTTCACGTCTACCATTTATCACCCTCGCGAGGATGAAAAAAATTGCTGTGGCCTTAAGGGGCCGAGTGAAAATAATGTGAGAACTAGGGCAGGCCTGGTTTGATTTATAAGGGCAGCGTCTTCGCCTTAATTAAACATCGATGCCCTCGGTTAGAGGGGGAATGTCAGGTTTTAAATGCCATGCAAGGGATAAAAAAAATTTAAGCAGTTGAAATTGTAGATGTAGTGTGACCTAAGCATTTTGGAGAGATAACGGTTAGGTAATAGATTTAGAAGAGCTTCGTTATAAAATCGTCAATATCATTATGCTTTTCTTAATTTAAAGGTAATAATAATAATAATATGCGTGGACATCTCACACAACGCCATCTAGCCCCGGACTAAGCAAAGCTTGTATTATGGGAACCAGATAACTGATACAATACTTAGATACTTTTTGTTTGTAAATATATACATAGAATACAATATAACCCAGACATCTGTGTCTGGGTTATATTGTATTTGTGGTGTTTGTTCTGACAAACACCAATGTTCATCACACAAATGTTTGTCGTGGGTGGGAATCGAACCCACAACCCACAGTTCAGAAGGCAGGGTTGCTACCAACTGAGCTATTAAGATTTATTTATTAAGAACCAAATTAAAAAAAGGGGGAGGTTCTCAATTCGGGTTTATGTTTTATTTCTTTTTTGTGTTTGTTACCTAATAATTATCTCCTTCATACATAAACAGATTTCTAAAACACTTTTTTATATCAAAGGATAAGCTTTTAAAATAATCTCATAGAAGTTTTATGAAAATTGTTTTTGTTGTAAAAACAAAATAGCTGTAAAATTCGTGTATAAAATATCATCAATAATCTTGTGTTCTTATTATGAAATTAAGATGATTGAAGTCTGATGAAAAGGATATAACTGTGTAAAGCTTTTTACTAGGTATAATACATTTGGATGACGAAGATGTAGAGTCATGATAGACCCCAACATTTTACAGGCTATCAAAAAATTTTCATAGCAAGCAATTTTAGTCTATTCTTCCAACGTCATGGGACCAATAATCATAAGTCTGTTTTCATGATCTGATTATAATGACCATGATTATGGTATTTTGTTTCGCTTTTTATTTACTTTTAACACACTACCGTTATTGGTAAAACATTTTTAATTTACATTCTCCTCCTACTTATTTTAAAATGTTCGACTCATGTACCAGGACGCCAGAAGGATTAAAGAGGTTATAAGTTACTACGGCCAAAAACACCAAAAAAAATAGGTAGGTATTAATATACGTATATTTTATACCCTTTTGATCAACACTCAGCATCAATGCAAAACACGCAGAAGGAAACGAACCGATTCCGGTTTTAAATTACGTTTTACCAAAATAAAGGTGATTTTTTTTACAAAGGATCGCTGAAGCCGAAATGACAGCTCAAAAGCAAAACTCTTTTGTTGCAGGGAAAAATATAAATCAGCTCGTATTTTTAATCGCGATTATTTTTTGTTTTCAAAGGTTGCGTCATAGATGTCTGCGACATTTTACTTCTGCAGAACTGTAGCTGAACAACCGGCAGTACCCATGTTTTTTAATGTTTAGGGCCCACACTTATGTGTATTTAGCCAGTGTCAAGTAATTGATAATTTCTTAAGTTAATGATAGTTCACGCATATATTTCTTAGACTAGACTATTATATTAGATAGTCCTTAGACTAGACTATTATATATTAAGTATGACTTATCATACTTGTAGTAAAGTTTTGGCAACTTTACTAGAAGCTTCTGAATGGAGTTTTGGAAACAACACGAAAAATAACGTTTCACCATCATTATACCTACAACTCTCCCACAGTCATGCCTGTAATTCAGTACTTAACGAATAAAACACCACCAATTGTATGCACTGATACTGAAAATAAAACAAGTTTTGGAACATACATACAATGCAGTGGAGTGATCTTTCTCGTTTTCCCGCCAAAAAACGAGGCAGAGACTAACGCACCCATATTTATGGCCTCTTCCAATGATCAGTCAACGATTATGATGATCATCGACATTCGACGGTTCTTTGTGACTTTCAATAGGCGAAAACTTTTAAGCCCAATTAAGTATATCGCTTTAATTATTTTTACATTCAAATTAAGTCAGTATAAAGTGTCTTTTTTCATAATATCTAGGTAGCTCCAACTATTTGTAAAAACGCATTGCCCGTGGTTGCAGTTACGTAATTTGATTGACCGGATTCAGGTATGGCATGGGCCATACCTAAATCCGGTCAATTTAATTCGGAAAATAATATCGGAAAACCGCATGCTCCAACCGGGATGTGGAGATATATTTTGCTTTTCCGACATTTCACTTTGACTTTCTGATCAGGATGCGGTACTTAAACTAAATAAATCGACACTTGCCTGTTAATGGCTACGAAGGGACACTGCCATCTAGTTCAATTATGCCAATTTTGTAATGAAAATAACGCCATCTATTAGCTTTGAATGGAACTTTCTACACGCCATGCAGTTGCTGTATTCTTTTTAGTTCAAAATAATTTCACTAGGTGGAAGCTAAGTAAAATTAGTAATTTTATATAGCTGCCACCTAGTGGAATATTACAAAACTAGCTGTTAGCGTCATTTATGTGGTGGTTATGAGAGACGCCTGCATTTTTTGTTTGGTTTCATTTTTGTTAGCTGCATTGAAACTACGCTCTACTAAATTTCTTAAAATTTGTATAGATGGCGTTAACTCTTAATTTTTTTTTAAAACACATCTTGTAAGTTATTGTACTTTGACCGTCTGTACGAATAATACATCCGTTTTAACTTAATATTTCAGTTAGTTTCAATTGAAAAAATAATTAATTCACTTGTCTATGTTTAAATTTTATATTTAAAAATTCATTAATCAAAATATATAATTTAATTATTATTTTTTTGCCTATACGTTTCTACTGTGCCGGGACACGAGCCAATGGTAGAATGTAGGCCATAATCTACCGTCACGCAAAATTTTTATTCAATAAGGTGCGGGTTGAAATGAATTAGAGTGAGTCTTGATTGTGTCCGTTTTCTCACTATATTTTCCTTCACTGTTAAAAGAGCGAGAGCAAATTCCTCACTTAGATTGAAAATATATTAGTGCAGGGCCGAGCGAGAGTTGCACAGACAGAGCTACTTTGATCCACACTCACTTCCACTTGACTGTGAGTTGCAGAAACATAGAGTAATAGATTATTTGCAGTTATCTAAATGACATTCGACAATAATGATGTAGGTAATGCTTTTTTTGTTATATTTCTTAAATCTCAAAGTTTCCTTATTTATCGTAACGGACGTGCCAAATGTAACAAACCACTGTTACAAGGTCAACAAAAAATCTGAATCTAAATCTGAAAGAATAGGATTAAGAATATATTAAGAGTATGGAAGCATTGCATTTGCATTTCGGATAATTAACAAAAGAACTGCATGAGATTATTTCGTCATCTCCATTAGGACTAAGACGAGAAAGAGAACTTCTTTTTTCTTCTTTTTCCAACTCATATATTGTAATGGCTTGCTATGTATCATTTGACAATAAGCACTTTGTAATATTATATGCTTAGTGAAATAACTTAGTTTTAAGTACCTAATATAATTTTGACTTGTAAAAGTGATAAAAATAGCCTATTTGCAATAAATCTTTTGACTTTGACTTTGACTACAAGGCGAAGTCGTTTCACCCCTATGTAGTAGACAAAATGCCAAAAGACTACCTTGCCAACATGCCGCATCAAGCGTTTCGCTGACTTTTATCATTCACACTGCTTAGGGTATCGGCCTCACTCCCGGCTTCCTTGTTTCCTGACAAATACAATTTGACCTTCTCTAAAACTAGATTGAATAGGTTCACTGGCCCACGTGCTACACCTTCGACTGCATCGTCGCTTCATATTAGATGAGTTGCAGTCAAAGGTTGGCCTAATTGTATATTTAAAAATAGTACCTCCTCCCTTTTGTTAAAAATAGGATGCATGGAAGCAGTGTAAGGCATATTAAAATATGGATGCATCACGTCATAATTCTTGTTGCTTTCCCTCAAAGTATGGTAAAAAGGAGTAAGTGTCAAGATGGTTACGCCATGATGGCGGGTGAGGTTATGCCCATAAAACGCGATCCTAGTTACACCCAAAACGAACATCAATGGTTAGATTCAGCCCCGAATAAAGAAGTTAAATTTATTAGGGAACTAGCTAGCTTCACCTTTTGCATAGTTATGCATAAGGTGCTCGTTGAAGAATGATTTCCTCTATACACGGTGGCATTTAATTCAATTTTTCCTTAAATGTATGTACTCAGACCATGCCATAGAATATTCGTACAAGGTCCAATTAAAAAAAAAATTGTTTTAGTATTTAGTGCGTCTTAAAATAACTGCATGACAGCCGAAATGTCTATTTAACGGTACATACAGCGCGGGCACCAGCTGAGTGATTTGTAAATGTTTCGTAGGCAACAAAACACCTGCTTTGTTCAATGTCACAAGGCTTTTCTTTAGAATTTAAATTTGAAGTATTTTCATAATACCTAGATTTAAGTTTTATTTCATAAGTACTTTTAATATTTAGTTATATGGGAGCATTCTATAGCATGGGCTGAATACATACATTTAAGGAAAAGAGTGAATTAAACTCCACCCTTATGGGAACTACCATTTCTACAGTGTCTAATAACCGTCCCATTACCCGGTACCGCAAACATCTCATTTCAATAGAGCCCGCTAGGTGGCGCGAGCATTCATCTCGTGCGCGACAGGCGGTCCTTTGTGAACAGAATTATAGACCGTGCCATTAGTTACGACGGTAACTCATTGTTGGTTTGTACAATCGTGCCTGATAATGATGGGTATGAAAGGTTGCGGTGTAAGGAGTTTCTTCAATTTTTAATTATAGTTTGCTGGTTAAAACATGATGCCGATGAAAAAAAAACCTAGGTACCTACAAGAGGTCACGCACACACACATGGCACCCATATAAGGTTGAAATTCCTTCAAACTGCACTAAGCCTTTCGCTACTAACTTTATAGTAATGAGTGGGACAACTTGGGAGGTTTCAAGTCAAGAGTGAACAAGTGAAGAGGAAGAGGAGTGAGTAGGAAGGTATCTTCTAAGCAAGTATGTCCCATCATAGACCACGTCTCAGGCAAGACAGTGGTCATATACCTAGTGGGTTATTCATAATCATTTTTTTTTAAAGGTTCAAAATAATATAATAAAGTATATAATAAAAATGTGGAGAAACAAATATTATCATTGATTGCAAATTTTGAATGTTGGTGGATTTTAATCACCGGGAAATAGAAAAATAAACTTGGCATTTTGAGTCCCTTAATTATTTATCAGTGTTTTACATAAATAATCATGTGTGTATTTGTAATAGTTTAAAATGGTCTTAAGGCAGAGTCTCATCGCAAAATTAACAATAAGCGCTACTTTTAATAGCCCCGTGCAGCGTGATGCAACAAAATATACAGATTTAAAAAATAAAGTAATTAGGATTGAAAACTAAAAAGAAAGGTGACATAAAGGTGAATACAATTTTATTAAGTAATTTAGTTTTACCAAAATGAAATCGTAGAATGACCCAAAAAAGAAATATGTACGTTGCAAGTTAGTGATCCAAATTATCAGAGATAATAACACCTTCTTTAACATATTAAATGGCCAGATTGGTGTTTTAAACATATCACTAGTTATTTTTTTTAGACATGCCTATTTCATTTAATCCACACTACAAATTTTCTTCACATCAGCATCACGTAATGTCATGATATGTATCTAAAAGAAGCTTGTTACTACGATGCTGGTAAGAATTAATTACTTATCAGTTGGTAACAGTGGGTTAGAATAAAACAGCTTTTGGCAAAAGTAACGTAGAACTTTATAAACGCAAACTCATTTGAATACCATCCATCAGAAGCAGTGGGAGTTAAAATACAAATTACAATTTATAAAAAGTTTCTACCGACTGATCACTCGTAAAGCGCCTAGTCATTAGCACTAATGCCCATTTTTACATTATAATGGTCTATACCCCGGGTAATAAGCTCGCTTCCCGCGGGGATCTCATCACGGGGGTTCTAATGTTACGCTCACAGAATATCGGGGAGAAGTGACGAGTTTGGTAGGTAACAGCAATAAGAAAATTATTTCAAATCGTTTTAATCTATGGCTAACAGCGTGTGATTTGACCATTACAAAAAAAACGGAGCATTAGATAATATTTTGGAACGTTTGAGAATAATTATTAACCGCACAACACACTGTTCAGATCAATTTCTGTATTTGAATTTGTAAAAAAAAAAAGAAAGTCTTTTCTATTTAGTTTCTCAATTTCAGGCAATTATAAGGCAGAAATATTAGTTAAAACCAACAAAAGTGAAATAATTTGGTTTCTGTTCATAAAGGAACTTTGCTGATACATAATACGTGGGTGCTTTCTAGGTCTTGGTTCCTCAGGGCATTAGTTTAGTGTAACTACATATCAAACTTACTTATCTAAATCAAAAACGTGAGTGCATAAATAAAACCCCTTATTCCTTTCTGTCTTCTCGTGTAGGTAAATGTTAATTGAAAGAAAATCCTACGTATCATTAAGTTCGCCTATGTTTACTACTTTTTATGTATCTAGGTACTATAAGTACTATGACTAAATGCGTATAGGTATTGCTCATGTGGCTTATTAATTAGGTTTCAATAGCTTTGTTTTACATTGACTCGGAAAGGTAAAGCAATTTAATTTTTAGCTAATTTCGTTTCTATATACGTAACGTTATCAGTACCACAAACCAAAATTTACCTCGAGGGCATCAGGGACATTAGGGTACCAGCCCTCAGACATCACCAGGGGGTCAAAGTAATCCAGCAGCGTCGTGAAATTGATACAAAATTTGGTTTCAATCAATGAATGTATTAAATTTAATTCTTATTCTATACAATGGTACAAGATGAAGGGTGGCATGATTTAGTATCAGATGTTCATATCCGAGGCATTTTTCATTATTTGATATTTTTTGGAACTTAAAAATTTATAATTATTTATTAATAATTGGGTAATCTTTCCTGTCCTAGACACAAATCTAAAACTAAAATCAACTTTTACTAAATTCAATTAAATTTGAACTAAAATCAAAGCAACACCTAGAAACACGACAACTACTTGCGCTTTTGTTTGCACACAAATACTTGTCTTATCGCGGGAATCAAACACGCCACCTCCTGGTTATGAGCCAACCTGATCATCCACCATACCACAGAGGCTGTCAAACACACTGTTTCAAATGGGACAATTATAGCCTAAAATAAATGTATCTTTGTCTGGATATGAGAAAAACATGTTATAGCAAGTAGGTCCCAGCGTCCGTGAAGACAATAAACCCAGTTCACCATTTACACCAGACATTAGGGAAAAGAAAGGCAGGTTTTATAGAGCAATAAAGTACAATCCAGGCGCCCTATCGCTGCGATAGCGCAACAAATTGCAAGTGATGTATCGCACGTTGCTTTCTTGTGGATATGATGATGGAGAAATGAGGATAGTCCGGGAAGAAAGGGCACTTACGAATTTTTTCCTGAAGACCAAGTTAATAATACGAAAATATGAATGTGTAATAAGGTTATTAAATATATTGTGATAGATAGCGGCTTAGCGGTGGCTGGAGATTGGTGACGGAATCATGCTTAGTAACAAGTTTGATTTTTTTCTATTTAATTATATGTATTTTGTAATATAAATAACGGCTAAACTCACGTCAATTAAAAAGTCGAAATTACTCCCGTGACGACGCTCGTGAAAGCCGCCGCGGCTTGCGTTAGCAATGGCTCCCAGAAAAAGGACATCAAATATGTCCGAAACCTAGTCGGAGTGATTTCGACTCTTTAATTGACGTGAGTTTAGCCGTTATTTATCTTACAAAATATGTCATACTCACGATAGTTTTCAAACTATATGTACTATATGTATTTCTATAATTTATTTTTGTGAGTATTGTTCATTTTGTTTTTCTTCACTCTTTTTTGATTTGTAAACAATTTCACTTGTTTTTAACACGAGTTAATTAAATCAATAAATAAAGAGTAGAGTTAAGTCTGAAGCAACCTTGCTTTTAAAGTAATAGTTTTTGTATTGTATATATTTTTAGTTTTATTTTAGCATTTTATTTTTTATTTTGAATTTTATTCAAAATATTATTCTTGCCTGAATTAAAGTTATTTATAAATATATTCAATCTTGTACGCAAATCTTTGTAACCTTTATCATCGTATCTAATACATGCTAAAATGTTGTATATAAAATAGCTCAACAAATTTTACCATAATACCTTAAAATGATCTTCAGAAATACTTACAGATTCTCTTAAAGTCTTCTTTACAACCCATAATACTCAAGACATTATCCCAACCGTTACAACCTCCATTCCTGAAATGGCGTATCGACTATCCGAATACGGCGAAACGGATGCCCACCTCACAGCCGGCCGTTCGTCCGGCCGCCAGCTAGATTTTATCGCTCCTCCGAACCATTAAACCGGCCATAATGAAGTTTCCCGACGGATAATGCACTAGAGCATTACGCAATGATTTACAAGGCCGGCAATAAAAAGAATTTAAGGGATGACCCGCGTAAAAATAGCGAGCTTCGGAAGGCTTCGGGGGGTGAATAGGTATCATAAAGAAGAAGAATGTGCCCGCAGCCGTAACCAACGGCCGCGGGACGCCCGGAATGGTTTATGTACGCCATTTTATTATTTCATATTTCTGTGTTTTGACTTTTTGATGGGCTTTATGGTCGTGTTAGAGATTTGGTGGGTGATGGAATAGTTTCGATGGTAACGTTTGCGGTGATAAAATCTAATGGAATTGTCTTTACAATTGTTATTTCAATGGTAAAACTGTTACGATTAACACGTTTGATTTCATGGTCATCTGTACTAATGTTATAAAAAGGAAAGATTTATACGTATGTTTGTAACAATTTGGCTCAAAAAGACCGAATTTAAAAATTCTTTCACCATTTGAATGCTACTTAATCGCTGATTAATATAGGCTATTTTAATTGCATGAAAAAAATGTTTCTGCCAAATTGTTTAAAAAAAAACTTTCCACCCGTGCGAAGCCGGGACGGTAGTTTTGATATAAAAGACTAAGACCTGTACCAACAAACTTGACGAATGACGATAATTATCTCTGCCAAGAAGATCGAATCATCTCAATCTTCAAGACCTTTAATCATTTCCATAAAGGCAAACTTTTCGTGAATTATGATCTCACCGCTGACGACCATAGTTAAATTATAAGCAACGTATAATCAAACAATTTTTACCCGTCGATAGGCGGGCATTAAGGGCCCATAATAGCAAATTGAAATGGTCTGATTGTGCAGTGATCGCGCGATCGTCGCAATTATGGCGGGGACGATAAATCGCCGGGTGTCTGATACGGGACATGGAATGGGCGTTTGGGCCCACGGCGATAGGTTACGGTGGTGAGGTAGTGGGAGCAATAGTTTCTTCTCTATTTACTGATTGAAGATACGATCTGATAGAATCTATTGCACAATATTTTAATGTCATTGACACATGAGATGAAGAAATAGAACTAGGTTTTAAAAAAAAAAAAACGAAAACGTAATCATTTGGCGGCGAGTTTTATATATATGCAATATTACTAACAAATAATAAATATATAATTCTCAATGATCACACAATCCTGGAACTCTAACTAGGATTCGCTGTCCCCGGGAACTACGAAGATTATGGTCCAACGGCACCCAGACACAGAACAAGTGTAATTGCGCATTTTTCTGTGCACAAATCTTTCTCCTATCAACAGGGAGTCGAACCTGCCACTTCCAGTGATGCTCCATCAAAACACCACAGAGCCAAGATAACCTTTTTGTTTATATTTTAACCAAACCAAGGGTTTCTGGAAATTTTATGTAAAATTATTAATAAGCCTACTAGATTAAAGCTGCTAGTATACCTTTATAATCTCATTTCTTCCTTCCTTCTCATTAGCCTTAGTGTAAGACTTTTGAAACCACCTAAATGCTTCTGACTTTACTTAACGAGTTTTGATGCAGTAATGTTTTGATGAGTTGTTATGTCGGCATCAACATTTATTCAATCTCAAAGCTTCTGACAGTTTTTGAAGTAAAACTTTTTTATACACGCTCGAGTTGGAGAGTAAGCTGGTAAATGTGAGGCAAATGGATGTTGAAGTTGGTTCACGTAGATCTCCATTCCCAACATAACAAAGTTGTTGTTTGTATTATTATGTTGGTATGTCCGGTAAAATGACAATTTACAATTGTTAAGATGGTGACATTAACATTAAACACAGCATAATAAACCTATACCAACCGATAGATGGAGCTAAACTAAAGAAGTTATACGTCAATCGTGTGGTCTAACGCACACTCGTTGTTTTGTTATTTATTTTTAAGGGATGATAAAGTATCATCATAATTTCTCTCGGTGCACCACTATGCAGCAAAATTATACAAACGCATTATGTCCGCACATGCAAACGTCTGCATGACGCTGGCCGCGCCCCTTTAAGTGCCGTCTGACGTGCTAAAGAATATATTAGCAGAGATAACAACTTTGTACATGATCAATATAGGATAGTAGAGATTAATGATGTTAAAAAGTGGGAAGACACAATTATCAAAATAATTTGACAAAGTTAGTTACAACAACTTTCAAAATTTGAATTGTCAGGACACCTATAGATACTTAAAGGGATGCTGACTTAGAACCTATGCGAATCGTCTCTATGCTTGTAGTTTAGGTTCATTTTTCATCGTTGTTTTTTATTCTTAGTAAAATTATAAAAACAAGTATACTCACTACACAATCAATTATGTGTAAGGTTTGTGAAATGTTTATAATTATATATTTCTATGCAATTCAAGTTGTAGGCTGACTATGACTTCTTCAATTTGTATCCAGCATCGATGTAATTGATCTTATTAAAATTTACCCTGAAATAAATTTAATTGTTTTTAGCACTGTTTGGCCACTCTAACTATAAATATGAATCTTGAATAAAACATTAAATAACATTTTGCAGTAGTCGGGTAAATATTAATACTGACATTCCATGTGTGGACGATACCTAAAACTATTCACCAAAAATCGAAGGAAATATGTCGCCTTCCCCAGATTCTCTTTGAAACATGAACTAACCATAAATATGGCGCACAAAAAGGAAACAAAGACATAAATAATAGCTCGATATCGGCAACGGTGCTCGTAAATATAAAGTCGTGAGAGACTGCGGTAGCTGGATAGCTGAATTGTGGACTATTGTAGCATATTGTTGGAATTCGATCCTGAAGACTTAAGGCAAATTGACTTGGATGATTTGGGTTGATCAACAATCGTCAAGTTAAGTAAATCTAGCCGTAGGCTTTTGTAAGGGAACGTTTTGGAATGTTGTGAATTTATAAGCGTTGGGCAATTTATTAGCCACGAAAAAGCTTGTGTGATAAGAAAAACTATTGTATAATGAGCAATATAAGCATCATAGAATATATTATATCTATTTATAGTCAGTGTTTGGTTGTAGATCATTTCTTATTAGACGATTTCATTATAATTAATCTAGTTCATTTTATGATCACTATAAGAAAATATGTATGATGAGGTGTAAAATGAAAAATGGGCTAATGATGTAACATCATGATGTCAAATACCAAAAAGAAGTAAAAAGAGGCAGCGTCTCAGATGAGAGAGTGATATTCGGAAAATAGCTTGATATTTGGAAAAGGATGACCCATAAACAAAAAGTATGGCAAGCTCTAAGGGAGGTCTATGCAAGAACGCAAGACAATCTCAGTACTGGTGTTTACATTTTTTAAGTTTAGCTATCAAATTCATTTTATGTTTTAAGATTGTTGAATAAAGACTAATATAATATCCGTTTTTTTTACTAAAACCCACGCGTATTTTGAAGATATCTGCTACTTCTGCAAGTCATAGAACCTATAACTGTTTGTGCAGTCCGTGACATTCATACCTCATTAGATAAAGGCAATACTGGAAACCACTATCGTATGTTAAAACACAGAACTCATACAAACCATATTTTATTTAAGCAGTACCTTTACTCGAGCTTACAGAACACTGACTGAAGATTAGTATCCAAATTGTCTTGTTATTATGAAAGTACCCACTACTGTTGTGGCTGTTGTTATTATTATTGTAACTACTACTACCAAATTGTAAATTGTAAGCTTTTAATTATTTACTTATTTTATGATTAGGTGTATAAATACCATATAGTCTACTATTGTAAAACTTTTAGATCATTAACGGGAAGACCCTGCCTTTTGCAACACAGTATAATAACTAAAGCAAAAGGCAGAGCTCACTTTATCATGTAATCTAATTAAGTGTTTTCCAATAAAGAATTTGAATTTGAATTTTGTCTAATTAAAAGGAATCGACGAAAATGTACTATTAACAAAACATAGAATTTGCTATAAAATATTTGTACCAATAAGCTAGATAAGAGATTATTATAACCATTTTTTTTAATTCGTATAGAATACGTCATACTCCTCCACTCAGCTTCTGTGGTGTGGTTGTTGAGCAGGTCGGTTCATAGCCCGGAGGCGATGGGTTCGCAAATACTTGTTCTGAGTCTGGGTCTTGTCTTCATAGTTCCTGGGTCCTTAGACATGGGGAATCTTAGTTATGGTCTAGGATCTATGTAAGTGATCGTTGGACTTTTTCATTATCATTATACTTTTTAGATACCTTTTCCTCACCAACTTGTGTATATATCCTATATTACGTATATATCCTGTATCCACCGTATAGTTAACAACGTGTTCTACAAAATTATCTGATCTTTGATTATTCTTATCGCCACTCGAGATATACTGATTATTAAATTAAGTATAATGAGAATAAATCTAATGTCTACAGTTTTTACTTATAATTATCAGGTGCTCTAATGCTTGTACTAACGTTTTACAGCTCTAACTTCGTACTTATTTCACTAGGGATCTAGCGTCCGCTTTCTTGTACGTTGGTCAAACTTTTGCCAAGTCAACATGCCAAATACTGTACGTTCATTGGTTGAGACAGTCGACGATCAACAGGCAACCAATGGGCGTTCATTATTTGCCAAGTTGATACGAAGTTAACAAACGTATACGAGAAGGAGCGTTGCTTGGATAAGTTATATTCTAATAGGCTTTATTACAGATGGGCATAAGTGTGTCTTTTCCCTCAACCTCAGGCACTGGTAAGATGTCTAAACCATGATATCAGAGCCGGGTGCGCATGCGCTGGGAGATAATCTGCCATACGGTAAATCACTTGTGCCGTGACCTCGGCTATCAGGCATCGGTGCCGTAGGGCTGTCGGGAAACAATGTAAGGGTGGAAGGGGACGTTGCACTGATAAAAGTCTCGGAAGACAACTCTCGTATTTATGATTACAAATCTGTGTGTAAACGACCAGTGAAGAAACCAAAACATTTGAAATTCGAACCAGTATTTCAAACAAGCATAGTCGAAGATTTATTTCTTGTAGAGTGACTTATTAAGTTCTGAAATCTAGGCAATATATCAAAGACCAGTATAACAGTCGTAGATTACGTCTGATGACATAAATTATTGTAATGCCACAGTGAATATAATATTATGAGAATGAGAAAGATTTCATCGCTCTTTCGCAGTACTTTGATTAAATACGTCAGTTCTCAACTTTTCATGTATAAAAGCTACAGATAATATAACTAGGCATTTTTTTAAAGTTTAAACTTAAAGTTAAAAACGATGCAGTAACAAAACTTAACAATGCAGCCAGCATTTTGGGCAACGTGCCCAAAATGCTGGCGGCATTGCCCCGTTGAATTTACATGCCTTTTTAAGTTTTGCATTGTTTTAAATTTTAATTTTAATCTATTACAAATATTCTAAAGTTTAAGGCCTTTACAATACAGCAAATACAATTAATATAATATTATAGCCTGACAGCTTCTGTAGTGTGGAGGTTGACTCATAACACAGGTAGCGGGTTCGATTCCCGTGACAGGATAAGTATTTGTGCACAGAAAAAATAGCGCACCTACTTGTTGTGTGTCTGGGTGTTGTGGGACCACGGTCTTCGTAGTTCCTGGGTCCCTAGATACAGGGAATCCTAGTTAGGGTCCAGGGTCTATGTTTGTGATCATTGGGCGTTTATTATTATTTTTACATACATTACTATTACAGCTAATGCGTAAATCGTGATCGCCATGTTTTTAACGATGGAATTTAATTTATTTCGCTCCGGTAAGTTTTATAATACAAATTCATATGGCAACCCTATTCACCTGCAGGTTCACGTTATTCAATTTAACATGCCGCTCATATCGGCATCGGCTGTATTGTTCCAAACTCGCCGTATTTTATTAAATCGAATCCGCAATACTGGCAATACTGGCTGTATGATTTAGTACGCCAGCTGCTTATAGTTGAGTATCTTTGTTGTAGTAAAATTTATTTACGCAGGGGAGTAAACTTCTGCATGCGAGGCGAACGGAAGTTGACGTTGGTTCACGTGGATCTCCATTTTATTCGTACCAAGCGATTTGAATCAACGTTCTTAATTAGAACGGCTAAAGAATGGAATGCCCTGCCAACGTCTGTGTTTCCGGCGAAATATGACCCGGGCGTGTTCAAGAGAAGAGTGAATAGGTATTTACTTGGCTAGCATGCTACACCTTCGATCGCATCGTCACTTTCCATCAGGTGAGAGCGTGGTCCAATGCTAGACAAGTTTGAAGTAAAAAAAATATATATAACAGAATAAAAAAAATGTATTATTATGTTGGCATGGCCGGTAAAATGACAATTAGATGGCTACATTAATATTAAACAAAGTAAAAACAAATTTATACGGGCCGATAGATGGAGCTAAACTAAATAAATTTTACTTCTAAAGCACACTCGTTGCTTATTTGAGGTTGCTTTTTCACTGATGTGAGAAAAATATCTTTATTGGATTCAGAGAAACCTTTGACAGCAGACTGCAGATAAACAAAGTTACAAACAAACAGCAAAAGTTCAACAACATCTTAACACAAAGACAAAGAACTCTTTGACCAAGCGTAATATTAATGGAAAACAAACTCCCTTCCTCTATGATTAGAATCCAAATTGGCATTTTATGGAGGCTTGTGTCCAGCAGCAGACTTCTTCAGGCTGAAGATGTGTGTAGTTCTTAGGACTGACATAACTATAGATATGGTATATTTTTATGTAATTTGGATAAATAAACAATAAGCTAACGGCCTGTTGGTAGACCCCCACCACCAGCACCCTCGCAGCCCCAGGGGCGTAACTGACATATTGAGTAGGCACAACTATCATATCTGACACATTTTAAAATCAGTTACTATTATATTAATATAAAAAATCATAACGCCCAACGATCACATACATAGATCCTGGACCCTATAAATGTCCATAAATATTTATTTATTATTTAATACCACATACAGTTGATACGAGAAAATAAATCAACATATACATTTTGGAAATAATTTCCACCATTCTGTTACTTAATTGAATAAAATGTCACACTTCAAGACAAATTAAGAGCACCCCAGGCAAATCTTAGACAATTACAAAGACACAAGACTCTGTCATTTCCCTTTATTAAATCCAGTACGTGATTAAGGGCCAGAGGGCGGCCCTCACGAGCATCTGACAAATAAGCGTCGAAATTGTCGCGATAAGTGTCACAATGAGTGTCAGACACTCTGTGTCTCCGCCCATTTGACACTTCAAAATGTTTTAATAGTCAAGCGTTAAAACACTTTAATATGACGAGGTTTTTGATTTGCTGGTGAATTTTTAAGTCTAATTCAAGAGCACGTACTTATTAAGTTATGTCGATATTTTATACACTTTAAAATCAAATTTTCAAATGAGAGATTTGCAATGATATGAAAGCTGTTGTGTTAACTTTCAAACACAAAACACGAAAAGAAATTGATGTTCAAAGCTTTTCAAATAATGAGATATGCAATAAAATTGAATACTATCGTAGACATTAATATAGCCTCCGGTTCATTTTGATTTTGGATACTGATAGAAATAGAAAATTACATCGAAAATGTAACACGTCTACAAATCACACTATAATAAATCTCAGTCTACGACCCACATTGTACCATCCACAATTAACCATAATGTAACCAGTAACTCCTTTCTTCACACGACGGGCTTTTGTAACCTCAAAAGGTGTTTGCAACTACCACCCAAACAATTCTAACACAAAAGACAAACCAACAAAGCCGTTCAATGGTATAAAAAGTGAAAGGTGACGAAAAACATTATAGAGTTTTGAAGGCGGTAGTACCCGGTAATAGCTGCCTGGACGGGGTGGGCGGAGTGACACGCCCTGGGCACTCTCCAGGAGGTCTCGTTAAATGGAATTGGAGAGACTTCTGATGTGAGATTAAAATTTCTGAGGCTATCCAAAATAAAAATTACTTTTTTAAGTCTGCCCTGATACTGTTTCACAAGTCTGCATCTATTTTATCTTTTACTTGTAGTTGAAACAACCATATAATTTGTACTTTGAGGTCAAAAATAACTATTTTGCTAACCACTAAAGGTCAAAAATTTTTTTTTCTTAATGGCAATTTAAAAAAATCATGGCACAGGTAAGTAGTACCGAATTATTGTCCATTCTGGTAAACACCAAATTGCTCATAATTCACATTTCTTGTATATAATATTACTAAAACCAAACTTTTGACAGCCTCTATGGTGTGGTGGTTGAGCAGGTCAGCTCATAACCCTGAGGTGGTGGGTTCGATTCCCGCAGTAGGACAACAACTGTGTTTGTGTACAGAAAAAAAAAGTTATTATACAAGTATTTGCGCTATTTTTAGGACTATGGTCTTCGTAGTTCCTGGGTCCCCAGACACAGCATATCCTAGTTAGGGAGTTGCATAACCTGATTCAGCCATCACCTTTCCACCATCGAACAACCAGATGTACGAAAAAACGCCACCGTTACATGGTCAATATCCCCCATGTGTGAACAAAATGATTTGGCTCTACATTTATCATGCGAACAGCCAAAGAGTGGAAAGCTTTACCGGCGTCCGCATTTCCCTATAACTATAGCCTTGGAGTCTTCAAATCGAGAGTGATCAGATATCTTCTAGGCAAGCGTGTTACATCCTAGACCGCATCGTTACTTACCATCAGGTGTGATAGTGGTCAAACGCAAGCCTATCTAGCAATAAAAAAAAAATGTGATCTTTGGGCGCTAATATTATTATTTTCTAACTTAAGTTTCTATGTCCTAATACCCAATTGTATTTAAAAAAGTACATAAACATCAAAATAACACACCTTTGGTTCTACATCAAAAGCATCTATAACTCGAAGTCCCATTACAAAGCACTCCGGGTTGTCCCGCCCATCACTAACAAGGCCCTCATTGTCAGAGTACCTATGGCCCTCTGTTCAACGACTCTTGGACTTTAAATTCTCTAATGGGATCGAAGTGGGCGTTCACGTTTTGTGATTTTGTGTAAAGGACTTATTATGTAACTGACAATATTTTGCCTAATTTGGTTTTTTTTTATGTTAGTAAATGATAGTATAGTATAGATAGTATAGTATAGTAGTATAGTATTTTTATGAAGTGAACATCATTCACTTCATAAAAAAAATATCATACGTTAATTTTATTTATAATTCTACTAATATAGTTGTAAATCTAAATGCTGATGATGAAGATTTAAGTTAACTTGTAAATCATGCTCCAAATTAGAAGAGTACCAGTTACTTGGTTATTTGTTGTTGTGGTGTTTCAATAAAAATAAAAATATTGGACTATCTATTAATCAGTATCACTGGTTTTAGTACTTTTACAATACATAGGTATATCGTTAATAAAAAGCTGTAACCATTCAAACCTCTAAAACAGACCAAGAAGCTTTATGCCTGCTGCTTGACTAAGAAATGTATGTTTTCCGTCACAAGCCTTTTTAACCAACTTCAAAGAAGGTGGAGGATCTCAATTCGACTGTACAATACAAAAATACTTTATTGAACACTAACTAATACATTACACATGCACATTAAAAAAAAAACTTACAAACTGTATATGACTCTATTTTTTTATGCTTGTTACCTCACAACTTTCGGATGGGTGAAAGATTTTGATGAATCTTTTTTTTTTCAAAACTGGTGCTTCCCGTGTGTCCCTCTTCAATTTGGTCCAGTTCTGACAACGACATCCACGAGAAAATCATATAAGTCTGTAGTCTTTTTTTTACGTTTAGTATCTGTTTATTATTTTCCAACAAATTTAATAGAACCCTTAAATAGTCCAACTTCAACATGTAGGTATAACTGACTCTATTATTTAAGAATGTTAAATGTATCCCATAAGAGCATAGTAAAAACTTGCCGACTCCCAATAACTGCGATGTCACGTATGAAGATAAAGAGCACATAACTTTAGCAAAATATCTCTACTTGAATAAAGTGGCTGCGTGTAAATAATAAGAAGCTGGCACTGGTCTAGGCACAAGGCTAGAATATAGCAAGACAGTGCCACATCTTTTTTCTAAACTGTTGGTCGTGAGTTCCTTACTATTTGTATTCGAATTTGAATTAGTTTCTACTAAAACTTGTCTTTTTAAAGCAAAACTTGTTTACGCTTTACTTGGGGAGTAAGCTGGTGAATGCGATAAACGGAAGTTGAAGTTGGTTCACGTAGATCTCCATTGTCTATGGGTGCCCTTCTGGCACTGAGTCCGACACTACCCGTAGGCCCACCCAGCCACGGGTGTGCGTAAGAGCATTTACTCCAGGTAAAAAAAAAAAAAAAAAAAAAAGATCTCCATTGTCAAAACAAGGTTAAAAATTTGTATTATTATGTAGGTATGTCCGGTAAAATAAAAAATTTTAATTGGTAAAATGGCGACATTAACATTAAACAAAGCAAAAACAAAATTATGCCGGCTGATAGATGGAGCTAAACTATATAAATTTTACGTCAGTCGTGTGGTCTAGTACACTCGTTTTTTTTGAACACACACACACATAAGCAAACTTAAGAGTATATAGTATTATCTTCCAGTTAACCCGGGTATTGTGGAAGGATTCATGCGTTACTGCATTATGACAGCCTCTGTGGTATGGGGGTATGAGCAGGTCGGGTCATAGGCGGAGGCGGCGGGTCGATTCCTGCGACAGGACAAATATTCGCACACAGAAAAAAAAAACGCAAAAACTTGTTCTGTGTTCGGGTGTTGTGGGACCATAGTCCTCGTAGTTCCTGGGTCCCTAGATACAGGGAATCCTAGTTAGAGTCCAGGATCTATGTATGTAATCGATGGGTGCTATTATTATTATTATTGGTTTGTAAAAGTTCTTTTTTTTTTTCAATAAAGAAGGCTTTACATCGTTCATCAAACTTTTGCTATTTTTACCAATTAAACGTTTTCAAGAACATTTAGTAAGACTAATGTTTTCATAACTTCTGCTCCAGTCCATTCCGTGTAATGGTCGAGTCACTGCCAAAATAAATGTTGCTTAATACGCCGAAACTTTTGAAATATGTTTTGCTTAAATGCGCTGCTGAAAGCGTAATAATTTTCCCCTTTATGTCCCAACTTCTTGGCTTTTTGTTTGCGTTGGCGTATCTTTTTATTATTTAGCGTTTCTGCTGTGCATTGCTGTTAAGTTGTAGAAGCCAAAATGTATTGTCAACATATTTTAAGTTTTGAAGAAACTAGCTGGTTTTGAAGATTTTAAACAGATTGGTTTCTTTTTGTCTATTGGTATTTCTCTGCTTTATTATTTTACTGTTATGTTAATTTTGTTTTGGCTCCACACTTTTGTGTATTGAACCAGTGTCAAGTAATTGATAATTTCTCAAGTTAAGCCAAAAGTCAAGTTAAGTCACAGTCCAAGTCATCAAGCTAAGTCGTAGTCTAGTCAAGTCATACTCCTAGTAAAATGGTGGCAATTTTACTAGAAGCTTCTTTGGAGTTTTGGAAACAACACGAAAAGATACGTTTCACCATCATTAACCACTTTCCCACACTCATGCTTGTAGTCCAGCACTTAACGAATGAAACGCCACCAATTATATGCACTTACACTGAAAATAACACAAGTTTTGGAAAATAATATAATGCGGTGACGCAATCTTTTTCATTTTCCCGCCAAAAACCTAATTTTTGTTTTGTCTTGAGTTGCAATTGTAGTCAACCTCTTGATCGTCAATTGTTTCTTGAAAAATTTATCAACTGAAACTTATCAACAAAAAAAAAATTATAAATCTGAATCAAAGTCAAATAAATGTAGCTAGTAAAATTACTGGGCAATTGAGACTTTATGATCTGATCTCAGAGTCGAGTAATCTTATTATCGGACTGTGCTGATGTCTCAGGACAATGTGCGCAGTGCAGTGTCACGCAAAACTTTATATTCTGGAGTTCCGAGTGTCACCGTTCTGTTATGGGGGGCCGTATCGCTTAACATTAGGTGAACGACGAGCTCATCACATCATTCACAAAAAAAAACCTTAGTATAAATAACTTAAAGTATGTATCTACTTCATCTATACTACCAATGTTATTGCCATTACCACCTCAACAATACAAAAACTACGTGAACAATAAAAGCTGATCTCTATATTCAGTAAAATATCAACGCCTTCGCGCAAAGGCGATTCAAGTAGGATAGAGCAATTCTGATACGATATCTTCACGACCAGCGCTTAAGGGGGCCGTTAAGGCAGTTAGAGATAGAGAAAACCGCGTACACTGCATGTGCACTCATGATGGGACATTTCCATACCTATTGGGAATCAAATGGGTTTTGATAACAAGCATAGGGATGAAAACGCTCTTGATCTTGAAGTCTTAAATTCTCATTTTATACTTCATATTCTTCATTTTATAGTTCATGTAACAACAAAAAATATATGAATTAGTCTTAGCTTGTAGAAATATACAGAGTCAGCGCCGAGCCGCCACCGCCGCCGCGCGTACTCCTTAAGGATGGGCATCTATATTGCCCGAACACCGGTCGAGTTATTCGACTGTATCTCGTGAGTGTTAGCCGTGTAATAGTTGTAGTTATGAATACTACTCACGTCTATTTCTATAATAATATAGTCAAATATTGTACCTATTTGATATTAAACATAAATATAAAATGAATTGTGCATTTTCCTATTATTTTTTTTTTTTGATCGTCAAATTTCTACTCGATTGGTTCTCGCCCACACTTCTATTTGGTGTGCTATTGATTATTTCATTTGCTTGATTTCTGATTCAAATTCTTTTTCGATCCAAGTTTTCATTTTATTATCCTATCATTTATTTATTACATTATAATTATTATTTATTATTATTATCTAAACCTTTAATAATAGTGTCACCTTTTATTTATGATTATAATAATTCATAATGTATCCTGGAAATATCTGTGCAATTTTCAAAATTGTCGCTAAGAAAGTCAAGTCAACTTCTTTAAGTCAGTAAGATAAATGAGCATGAAAGTAATATTCAAGGTCTCATTTACAAAAAGGCTGAGAGTTTCAAGAATTTAATTAAAAATAACGTTTACATTTCAATGTCAATTAATTGAAAGTCTAAAATAAAAGTTTACAATTCATCGTTCGATAAATTAAAAGTCTATGCGCTTTTCCAGTGTCTTGAGTATTAACTTGGCGTAGCTCAGTGACCTGATATATCCATCTTAACTTTTTACCATACAAAAGTTACCAATTTCCTATCGCTGTGGCAAGACTTACCTCAGTTCAATGTCCCATCACTAAATATACCGTGTCTGAGGCCGTTTTCCAATATCATACACAATACTAAAGATAAACACACGCTGTAATAATATTTTAGGATCTTACACCTACCCACGTATGATACACGTTATAATGCTTTGTGGTAGGTTGCGATACCTTGGAGGTATAAAGGCACAATGTCACTACGCTTTCAAAGAAAGTTGCTAACCATGTTGTTAGCGTTTCTACTACGACATGGATAGCTAATTTATTTGGAAATGTTGTACGCATAGTATTGAAAACTTTTCAAAACAATTCGACTGTTATTCGTACGACAGTCGTATACTTTTAATAACAATAGTTCACATATTTTTAGCAAATCTAGCCATTTACTAGGTGGTAGGACTTTACTGCAAAGTTAGTCTAGGTAGGTACCACCGCTTTGCCAGTTATTCTGCCGCCAAGCAGTAGTGCGCAAGCACTGCTGTGTTCCGGTTAGAAGAGCACTGTAGCTAGTAAAATTACTGGGCAAATGAGACTATGACCTGATCTCATAGTCTAGTTATCTTATTACTAGATTGTGTTGAAACTTTATACTTAAGAGTTTTGAGTGACACTGCAGCTGATATGGGCAGACGTGTCTCTTAACATTAGGCGAACGGCAAGCTCGTCACGTCATTCCTTAACATAAAAAAATGTATGACATACAACGAGACACTGTGCTTTACTTTTATTGTAATAGTTGATTTTGATTTCTCTGGAATTAGATTATTTACATCCAATTTTTTACGTGAACAGGGTAAAAGTGGCCCAAGTGATAGACCCTCTAAATTGCTTTATCTTTTCTTTTCAGATCCTAAGCTACTGATTCATACCTACTCTCAACCACATAATACATAAATAGTACTGCGTGCCTCAACATTTTGGTATATTTTTTTTTTTTAGTCAATTGTGTTTTAGAGTACGCGACTGAAATAAAACTTTTTTAGTTTAGCTCCATCTATCGGCCCGTATTACTATGTTTTTGCTTTGTTTTAATGCTAAGTCACAATCTTTACAATTGTAAATTATTACTTTACCGGACATACCAACATAATAATACAAAATTTTAACTTTGTTATGTTAAAAATGGAGGTCTAAGTTAACCAACAACTTTCAACATCCGTCCGCCTCGCCAACTTACTCCCTTTTTTTGAGGAGGGATATGCCCTAGCACTTCCCTGCCACCATGGGAGTGGTGGCAGGGGGTATGTGGGACTCGAACCCACTAAAACCCCCCCGTGATCCGACCGCCGCCGGGATGGGGCGAGATGGAGACGCACTGTATTAACCATATCGCCCCGGGCCAGCTTACTCCTTAAATCAAGCGTGCGTAAAAATTTCTTCTTTCATCCCTATTCCAACCAATAATTCTCGCCCAATACAGTTCCCTCCGACATTGTGCATTGAGATCTAAGGGCGTGACCGAACGCAATTTACGTTGCGATGCATAAACAACGACCCGTCATTAAGTATGGTAATCCGTTGCCTCATCTGAATGCCTTTGTTTGAGAACTGGCGGTTGAGTAATAGAGTGGTGCTATGTAGCCAATTACTGGCAATTTGTACGGTTACGAGCAGATTGTTTAGGTTGTATAAAATACTTTCTTTCCATAGGTAAATAAAATGTAAATAAATAAAGAAATGTATTGCTTTACATTTTTAGGATATTAAGTAAGTAAAGACATGTAAGACGTCCAATAGTGGTTTGCATAAAAATCAAGCCAGTCAGCCCAGCCTATGCATGCTACAATGGCATGTTACAGGTGAAACTATTTTAATGTAACTATAAGACCTTGACTGTTACTATGTGACAGCAATAAATAAATTAGAATTCGAATTTGAGTTTGAATAATACCTTTGATACTATTAGTATAGGTTTTATTTGAAGAGTTTAGGTTGTTTTTTGTGGTCTAATAAATAAACTATTATTATTGTTATTGTTTCCTTTTTAGGTTTTAGGTCTTGTTCTATGCTAATTTACACAATACTTATCACAAAAAAAATCGTGTGATGATTAGTTTAATTTTTTTTATTATGGTCTATTTATATTCATATTATGATTATCATCAGCTTACCCATGACCACTTTCAGATTAGTAATTCTTCAATAAAAAAAAAATAAAAAAAATAACGCGCAACGATCACATACATAGATCCTGGACCCAACTAGGGAGACTAGGGACCCAGGAACTACGAGGACTGTGGTCCCACAACATCCAGACTCCGAACAAGTATTTGTTAACCCAAAAATAGTACCAAAATTTGACCTCCGAATTCAAAGATGTCGAAATTAAGAGAGTATCGGAGTTTTGCTTGTATTATGCTGATCTTGATGATTTAATTTGCCTTTCTCTTATTATGGTGGATACAATAATTCGCAAAGTATCGATCGTTTGCAGTATCTGACCATAATTTACCGCCAGAGGAAGGCGTAAATCAAAGCGCCGGCGCACGCCCTCGTAAATCCTGTAACATTATCCTGTGCCCGTTTGGGGACGGTGATAATTTCGGTGTAAGTTCCTGTCCCCTTTGGGGACTATGATTCCGGTGTTAAGTTCTGTGTCCGGAGTTTGGTCTATTTGAGCAGTAATCATTTTTGGTTGAAGGTCCGTTTTATGTTTTTTAATATTGTCGTTGTATATTACTGCTCCTTGTTTTATACAGTCTGTGGCTTCAAAAAAATTCACCATTAATCTCCCAATATACACTGTATAACAGTAGAATAGCTACTCAGTGTTGTTTTTTCTTGTTTTATCATTACTTATTTTAAAATTGGTAGAGAGAAACAAAACACGATATAACTATTCTTTCGCTACACAATCTTCATTAGTGCGGGAGTTTGTGTGTAGCTTACTTTACAATACTGTACGATATAATGTTTATATTAAGATCCATGAAGCCTCATTATTGCATATTGGTGAACTATTTTCTTCATCTTTGTCTCATATAGGTAAACAAATCTTGATTTTTTTGGCCACCCAAGAATTTAGCTTGGTAAACTATTATGACCCTTAAACCTCTGAGAACAATACGATCAAAATTAATCAAGACACTAATCCTATTATACCTGAAGTCAGTGATTTATAAATTGCTAGCGACGATGTAAAACACTGCAATAAAACAGAATGCAAAGCCTACCCGATCCATCACCGTACCTTCCCGTACCTCCCATGAGCGATACCATCGCATCGCCGCGTCTATTTAAGTATTCACCGACGGCATTAATCTCCACGACCTGACGTCGGGTGTGTTAGCACGTCTCAATCCACGCCCGTCCAAGACAAGATTAAGAACCTTGTCGTTTTATCATAAACAACTTTGGTTTGAGGATTAGTTGATTTGCTAAGGTATTGAATAATGACAAGGTATTAGTGTCTAGCACTGTTCAGAAGACAGGTTCGTGTAATTTATATTGGTATTTTATCAGATTTAGATCTATGAGTTTTTAATGATACAAGATCGTTTTTTTTTTTTTTTCAAAATGAGCGCTAGTTTTGGATTGTAAAATTTAGGCAGGTTTATTATTAACAGGTTACTCATTGTATGTAATTTATGTAAGAGACTTTTTTTTTGGCTCCACACATTTGTGTATTTAGCCAGTGTCAAGTAATTAATAATTTTTCATGTTAATTTATACTATATAATGTGTCAAGTCAAGTCACAGTCCAAGTCATCAAGTTAAATCATAGTCTAGTCTAGTCAAGTCATACTTCTAATAAAATGGTGGCAACTTTACCAGAAGCTACTATGGAGTTTTGGAAACAACACGAAAAGAAACGTTTCACCATCATTATACAACTTTCCCACACTCATGCATGTAATCCAGCACTTAACGAATAAAATTACACCAAATTTATGCACTAACACTGAAAATAACACAAGTTTTGGAAAATAATACAACGTGGTGACGCATTCTTTTTCGTTTTCCCGCCAAAACTCAAAAGTAAGAGATTATCTACGACTAACTAATTATCAAAGTAAAATATGTTTAGTACTTACTCTTTTACAATAACTTTCACGCACTTTTCATCGTTACTCAAATATGATTTCATGCGCCTACCAGGTTTTTTTTATGTTATTGAATGATGTGACGAGCTAGCCGTTCACCTGATGTTAAGCGCCACGGTCGCCCATAACAGAACAGTGTCACTCGGAACCCTAAAACATAGAGTTACAAGCGACACTGCACTGCGCACATCATCCTGAGACATCAGCACAGTCTGGTAATAAGATTACTCGACTGTGAGATCAGATCATAAAGTCTCAATTGCCCAGTAATTTCACTAGCTACAGTGCCCTTCAAACCGGAACACAGTAGTGCTTGCACACTGCTGCTTGGCGGCAGAATAACTGGCAAAGCGGTGGTACCTACCTAGACGAACTTTGCAACAAAGTCCTACCACCTAGTAAAATGGTAATGAATGGTCATGGTAATGAAATAAATGATTCAGCACATTTAAACGTAACTAAAGTATGATTTATTTATTATCAACTGACACCGCATGTACCTTTTTATAATATAGCTGCTCGCCATTCATTGGAAATTTGTATATTTAGAGAGTGTTATGACTGTGACAAAGTTCCCCAGTGGCTTTTCTCTGTGGTTGGATTCTGTCGGATGCTATTAATTTTAAATGGGTGCCCTCTCTGATGTACCTTTGATCGTTTATCAAGAAAGGGTTGTGGATGATGTGGGTGGTTTCATACATTTTTAATACAGTTTTGTGGGGTGAATGGACAAAGAACTCACAAAAAAAAAAAATCTGAACGTCTGGGACAGTCCATGTTGGATATACTTGTGTGAACAACAGATAGTATTTTGTATATTTTAGTTGCGCCCCGCGGTTTCACCCGCGGATAAAAAGTATTTTAATTGAAGGGTTGAGCATAAAAAGGGTTTAACTGACAAATTGACAGTTTCGAGAAAATTGACTTTAAACGTCAACGGCGTCATTTTAATGTAGAGTGCTTATAAGGTAATAGAAAAGGTTTATATAAATATCAGTTGCTTGAAAATGTTTTAATTCTATTTTTGAATACTAAATACAGTACTAATTCATACAGTTACTGTAGAAATATAATATAATAAAATAAATAATATAATGTTTATATGCTAAGCGAACTGTATTCCTGTGACAGATAAGCCGTTTTTAGACTCAAAATCTCGAGATTTAAGCCTCATTTCGGTATTTTGAGAATGTGTTATTGAAGATAATTTCACGCTGAATCCAACGATACCCATAAGTCATTTTGTGAAAAAATCTGTTAAATCCTTTTTATTCTCACCCCTTCAATTGACTCAGAATCAGGCGTGATTCCGCGGAAGTTCATCTTAAATACAAAATGAAATGAGAAGATTTAATGTGATTTCAGGTTTTTTTATTTTAGTTTTAATTTTTTTTTTCATAATCATATTCAATTTAAGTAAATTATTCAAGTCGAATAAATACAAAATATAAAGACTTTAAAAAGTCAAAATAACTATGAATAACAATGTCAATGTAGAAATTTAGAGTTATTTCATAGGAAATACTGTATGATTATAATAAACGATAAAAATGTCAATAAAAATACAAATAAAATTGAAGTACTACCGCTTTGCTTGTTATTCTGCCGCCAAGCAGTAGTGTGCAAGCACTACTGTGTTCCGGTTTGGAGGGCACTGTAGCTAGTGAAATTACTGGGCAAATGAGACTTAATGATCTGATCTCACAGTCGAGTAATCTTATTACCAGACTGTGCTGATGTCTTAGGATGATGTGCACAGTGCAGTGTCGCGCAAAACTTTACATTTTGGAGTTCCAAATGACACTGTTCTGTTACGGGCAAACGTATCGCCTAACATCAGGTGAACGACTAGCTCGTCAGATCATTCAATAACATAAAAAAAAATTTAGAATACTGGTCAATAATTCGATAAACATTATTCATATATCTAAAAACCGAAACTTTAATCTAATAATTTTTGTAAGAACGAATTCCTTCGCTAGTTATGACTCTTAATAAAAGGAGGTATAAAACAACAAACTAATAAAATTCAGCCTCTTTATTACACATAATTATAACGTCTTAGCTTCCGTTCTTGCCAAGCCTGTAATTTGAATTATGTTACACTCCACACTCCACACTTTTAGTGGGAAACTCATTTTATTAGTCTTTGAAATTAATGTTTCATAATCGAAAACTTACATAAGATGACATTATGTTAATAGGTACTGTTTAGAAATAATCCTGTCCTCAAAATTTTAGTCAAAGTCTCCTCTGTTAGTAACAATGTTTTTTTTTACTATCAATGGGCGTGCTTGACTACATTTTCACCTGATGGTAAGAGATACTGTGGTCGAAATTGGAGCACGCTTACTCATTATAATATTATTGAAAAGAATGATAACAGAGTTTTACCACCGCATTGTATTATTTTCCAAAACTTGTGTTATATTCAGTGTTAGTGCATAAAATTGGTGGCATTCTATCAGTTAAGTGCTGGATGGATGGCATGAATTTCGGGAAGTGGTATATATAATGATGGTGCAACGTTTCTTTTCGTGTTGTTTCCAAAACTACATAGAACCTTCTGGTAAAGTTGCCACCACTTTACTAGGAGTATGATTTGATTAGACTAGACTATGACTTGACTTGATAACTTGGACTGTGACTTGACTTGACGCATACATATATGTATAATATTAATTAACTTGATTACTTGACACTGGCTAAATACACAAAAGCGAGGAGCCAAAACCAAAACAAAAAAAGAATGATAACAGGCCAGATATGAGAAAAAGACAATTATTATCATAATTATCATATTATCTGTGTAGTAAGAGTGAAAGATCGACAGCATCAGTCTATTAAAAATTTGGGAAGGAAAAGAACTTAGTAACATTGTAATATCATGAGTAAAAAGTGGATTAGTCGCTCATAGCCAACACAATAACGCTTTGAGTGTGCGGAATACCTTATACTTAGCTTGTAAGTAATTATGCAATCGATATTTAAATTCGTTCAGGTTTCATTCTGTATAAATCATCGTCAATATAAACTAGGGATGGGAAAGACTTGATTTAATAATTAAAAATATAACAATAATAACAGAAATTGGAAACGATTTGCTACTTTGCTTTGAAGAAAGTTTAAGGCGCTGCGTACGTCTCGATTGCATTTCGAGATTCCTTGCATTTGACTGGCCTGATAGCTGTTGGCAGTAACACTGCCTTCTGAACTGTAGGTTGTGGGTTCAATTCCCACTCAGGAAAGAAAGAAAAGAATATCGGTGTGGTGAACACCAATGTTCGTTCTGTGTCCGGTGTATATTGTATTCTATATATGTAAGTATGTATTTACAGACAAACAAACGTATCTAAGGTTCGTATTACAGAACGATGCTCAGTCATCGATCGCTGCTCAAGCAGAGATTTCATTCATAAAGTGACCAATTAGTGAATTAAATCTCTGCTTGAGCACCGATCGATGACTGAGCATCGTTCTCTAATACGGACCTAAGTATTATATCCGTTATCTAGTTCCTATAATAAAAGCTTTGCTTAGTTTGAGGCTAGAGGGCTGTGTGTGAATGTCCACACAGATTAATATTATAATTATTATTTCGTTGGTCATGTCTTGCGCTGCCAATATTAATTATATGTACTTCAAAATATAATTTTTATGTACGCGTAATTATAAAGTACAGTTTAAGTAGGTACTTAGCCTTAGAATTAGACAGTTCTTCTCCAAAGAAACTCAAAGAAATTTGTGGATTATGTAGGTACATAATCCACAAATTTCTTTGAGTAACTACTTTTTTAGAGTACTTATGATTCATTTTTGTTAGTATGAAAAATGGGTAAGTATAACTAATAACGACCACAAAGCGAGTTTTATTAAATTTTGTAGTATTAAATGTAAAAGATCGATTAGCGATAGAAGTAAACAATATTTCCCCTCACTAATATTATCGTAATTTCCATAAAATCATGGCAATGATTGCTACGGTCTATTTACCACGTTTTATGATTTATACACAATAATTGCAGTATTTATTGTGACAGGTGCTTAATAAATTGATTCGCAGATTAAATTGTCTGTTATTGACAACGTGCAGTACATACATGATTTTTTTAAAATTCAAATAGCTGATAAAATAGGGCGGTGATATTTAAAAGTGGGAAAATAATAGGTGCTTTTAGGTCGTAATTAGATAAGTTTACACTGTGAAAACTTTTTTTTTATCTTAAGGGATGACGTGACGAGCTAGCCGTTCGCCTGGTGTTAAATGACACGGCTGCCCATATCAGCTGCAGTGTCACTCGGAACTCTAAAGTATAGAGTTTCGCGTGACACTGCACTGCGCACGTCATCCTGAGACATCAGAACAATCTAGTAATAAGATTACTAAACTGTGAGATCAGTTCATAAAGTCTCATTTGCCCAGTAATTTCACTAGCCACTGTACCCTTCAAACCAGAACACAGCAGTGCTTGCGCACTACTGTTTGCCGGCAGAATAACTGGCAAAGCGGTGGTACCTACCTAGACGAACTTTGTAGTAAAGTCCTACCACCTAGTAAACTGATTTATATTTAACTGATTTATATATCTATTTATTTATTACTATATTTAAAAAGGTTTTCACGTAACGGTAATATATAAAGCAGTTTGTGTTTATAATACCTTAATAGTATTTTAAACTCCAATAACATCACTTCGGCTATCAACAAACAATCTTTCTTTGATTAAGTCGTGTGTAAAAGGTAGACAAGGTATATACTTTTGAAATACATAGATATCATAGATATGGTGTTGTGATAGTTGAAGATTTTGGCTCCCAAAATTGGCGGGTTCGATTCCCGCGGCAGGATATATATCTGTATAGAAAAAAAAGCGCAAATACTTGTTCTGAGTCTGTGTCTTGTGGGACCATGGTCCTCGTAGTTAGTTAGTAGGACCCTAGATACAGGGAATACTAGTTAGGGTCCAGGATCTACGTATTTGATCGTTGGGCGTTATTATTACTATTTCTATTATAAAGTTTATTTTCCATTTTACCATCAACTAATGGTTTTAATACAGATAATAAAACTGTAAGTACCATAATGCGCGGTCTTCCTTCGAAATAAATATTTTTTACTATAGCTTGGTGACGCAGAGTTTTATTTTAAAGCAATATTTATATTCAATAAAATTTCCATGTTTAAAAACCTCAGCCAAATTTAAATTTTTAACAACGTATAACCATAAAATTTAATTTATTCACGTAAAATTAATCGCGCGGCATTAAAAATAGCCGTCCAATAAATTAATACTTAACCATAACTTATCCACTAGCTCATTACTTAAAGCCTCGTTTTAAACCATAAAAAACCCATTCAATTTACGCTACAAGAGTTAAGTTGGAACTTAAACGGTGGTCAATTGACCGGTTATAGTTTTGACCGCTCCGTCCGCGATATATTGACCGTAATTGTTGGTTGTGGTACGGTCGGCAATGAAAATGTTAATTTTGATAATTTATTGCGTATTGGCTTTTGGATTTAATTTTCATCCTGTGGGCGGATGAGTGATATCTGTAGGTATCAATTTTATTATTGATGATTCAATGCCTCAATGTGTGTCTTACCCTCCGGAACAATTTCCACTTGTCTCTAACAGGTGTTATTTTGATGTGCAATCTTTTGATTGATAGATTGATCTCTTTAGAGAACGTTATTTGGTATCAAACTATCCAGTTAGAAATAATCTTTTGCCTATAAATAAATTAATAAAAACTTTATTAGTGTGGAGCCAAACCAAAAAAAAAGCAGTGGACATTTTCCAGCTTATGATGTGAATGGCGCGACGAGCTATAATTGTCCGGTCAATATTTAGCATCATGGCCGCCCACAACATATTACAGTATCAATCGGAATCGCAATTCATCTATCTATATATATATAATTCAAAGTCCTGACTGACTGACTGAATGACTGACTGACTGACATATATCAACGCATAGCCTAAGCTGTTGGTCCTAGAGCCTTGAAATATGGTGCGTGTGTTCTTTGTAAAGTGTAGGTATCCACTAAGAAAGAATTTTTCGAAATTTCACCCGTTTCCTATAGACCACGTGGGCGAAGCCGCGGGCAGAAGCTAGTGGCTTATATAATTAAAAATATGGTGTTTTTAACCAATGTCCAAAAAGGAGGAGGTACTATGTTTGACTGTATTTATTTTTGTTTATAAATTTAACATTAGCAACACCTTTGGTAATTATTCTAAGACTTGCAGTAACTCGGCATACCTAGGTCATAACTTGCATACTGGCAGCTATTAGCAGTTAGGTCAGCTACGCCAATAAATCAAGCAAAGCTGGCAATTTTCAGCCGTTCACGTCGGACGGTCAGCAACAACAATAACCCCGTGCTGATTGCGAATACTCAGTGTTACCATGCGGGATAGATTACCCCGGTTAGGTGTATTTTTGTTAACGGATTTATTATAATACGAAAAACTGTTAAACACTCGGGAAAAAAAATCTGATTAGCAAAGAAGCAAAACTTATAATAATGTTAGTATTTAGTCCCACTTTACTTTTAAGCGTAAAGCTTGCCCATTGTTACGCTTTTTTTATGCTATTGTTTTTTTATTATTTTATTTTACTTGGTATGTAAAATGAAGAGTTATACTTCTATTTATTTTTATATTTACATTTTACTCCAATAAATGTTATAGGAGTGTTTATTAAAGGTTTTTAAAGTATTTTGTTTAACGCACTCTTGACAATGGGTGTAGGCTGGTGAATGCGAGGCGAAAAGAAGTTGAAGTTAATTAACGTAGATCTCCATTGTAAACATAACAAAGTTAATAATTTGTATTATTATGTTGGTATGTCCAGTAAAATAACAATTTACAATTGTCAAGATTTAACATTAACATTATACAAAGCAAAAACAAAGTTACACCAGCCGATAGATGGAGCTAAACTAAAGCAGTTTTACTTCAGTCGTGTGGTCTAAAGCACACTAGTTTTTTTAGACTGGTTTTATTATTGTATAGGTAAGGTTACTCGGCCTGTCACTGAAATAGTAAAATCGGTTTTAATGACCATACAAAAGTATTTATTCATCGTGGTCTCAAACTTTACAATAAGTAATAACAGGTTACATCATCAAACACCAAATGAAGTAAACAACACGATTGCTAGTTCCAGACTGCCTTTATTTATATCTCATGCCTACCCTACACATACAAATAATCATAACACCAGTACATCTCTCCCTTAATAATAATATTTCAAATAACATAAAGAAACATGCATGCAAGTATTTTTATGTATGAATAATTATACAATTTAATATTTTTCCTTCCGGAATAAAGAAAAAAAAAAAAAGTATGAATATAGTTATAGTAAAAATTGTTTTAAGGTAAGTATTGCAATTACTAAGATAATTAATCCAACTGGTAACTTAAACATATAAAAATTATGTGATTATTAATTAAAATTTAAAACATGCTGTATTAAACTAGGAATATTTAATTGGTAGGTAGGTATTATCATTACACAGGTAAGTACTCTGTACAACAAGGATGTACTAACTCAATGCTTGACACAACTACTGGACGGCAATAGTTATGAAAACATCTAAATAAGTACAATAATAATTATAAAAGGTTGAAACTAAAAATTGTTGATACTTAAGTTATTATCAATTACAGTGAAAAACAAATATAATTTATTGCCTAACAAAACTATCAATACAATAGTTATGTAGACCACAATAATATACAAAGAATAAATATATATTATCAATGTTATTCATGTAATAACATTATAACAAGATTGTGATATTTTTATCAATTGAATTTATACATTTTATTTTATGTTATATTAATTTAGATTTAGTGATCAATGTATGAATAATAATAATTTATATCAATAAGAGTAACTTAGGGAAACAAGCTTCATTTATATTTTATTTTATTAATCTAGTAATGTATTTGTTTTAACTTTTGTCTAGCTTTTCTTGCAGCAACCCTTTTAGATTGTTGGTGTGAGATATTCGGTGATTCATCCGGTGAGTAATCAGCCTGGTCCACGTCATCGTCAGTGTCTACACATGAACCATAGAATTCTAATGGCTCATCGGATAAGTCTCCAGCACTGCAATCTTCTTCACGCATCGTCTGGTCCAACGACGTCACGGGAAGTGAGGGATCTGGAAGTTTAATGAGATGCCTCCTATTCCTACGCAAGATCCTACCCGAGTCGTCGGTGACGAAGTAGGAGCGCGGTTCTGGTGCGCGCGAGGTGACGCGCGCATGCCGGCGCCGCGCGCCGTCTGCCGTCACGACCTCGTCGCCGGGCTGCAGCTGCGGGAGCGCTCGAGCACGGCTGTCGTACTGACGACGGCTTCTCTCTCGATTACGCAAGATGTTTTGAAGGTCACTCGTGTTGTCCCTGTCCGGTTTTAATTTCTCGGGGTGCGAGGGCAAGCGTGTGTTTAGCCTTCGACCCATGAGTAGTTGAGCCGGACTCGCTAAGCCATCTCTCGAGGCCGACCTATAATTCAGAAGAGCTAGGTAGAAATCTTCATTAGAGTTTATGCATTTTTTCATCAATTCTTTCACAGTACGCACTGCTCGCTCGCTTTGCCCATTTGACTGAGGATAGTTAGGAGATGAAGTAGTGTGTTTAAAACCCCAGGCCTGCGCGAAGCTTCTAAATTCTTTGGATGCGTACCCTGGGCCGTTGTCTGTGACCAGCTCCTCGGGGATCCCGTGCCTGGCGAACTGATCTTTCATCGCTAAAACCACCTGCTTTGATGTGATATCTTTGAGCGGACATACTTCTACATAGTTCGTAAGATAATCAACAATTATTAAATAATATATTTTGGAGTATTCAAAAATATCAGATCCCAGCTTCGTCCAGGGTAAATTGGGAATCGCGTGAGGCTCCATGGGTTCACGCATGGGGCGTGCTGCATGCTCTGCACACACGCGGCACCGGCGCACCGCGAGCTCGACGTCGCGCGCCATGCCCGCCCAGAACATGACGTCACGCGCCCGCCGCTTGCACCTGTCGATGCCGAGGTGTCCCTCATGCACACGCGATACCATTTCACTGCGCAGCTCTCGAGGAATAAATACCAAGTTGTTACAAAATATTACTCCATCAATATATTCGAAGCATTCCTTGTAGCTCCAGTACTGTCGCACGCACTCTTCTGTTAGATGCTTATTTATAGGCCAGCCGTGTAAAATATAATTTTTTAAAATCTTTGACTCACTGTCATTACTTGTGTGTTCCCTTATGCACTTTAACCGCTCATCACTGACCCTGACATTCTGCAATAGGAAACATGTCTGATCTTCTATCTCTTCGGACACTTTGGTGTGAAAATGCTCCGGGAGTGGCGCTCTCGACAATGTATCTGCAACGTACATATATTTACCAGGTTTATATGCTACCTTAAAATCATAACGTTGAACACGGAGCATCATGCGCTGCAATCTAGCCGGAACTGAGTCTAGTGACTTTTTGAAAAGCGCTTCTAGTGGCCGCCGCTTGCACCTGTCGATGCCGAGGTGTCCCTCATGCACACGCGATACCATTTCACTGCGCAGCTCTCGAGGAATAAATACCAAGTTGTTACAAAATATTACTCCATCAATATATTCGAAGCATTCCTTGTAGCTCCAGTACTGTCGCACGCACTCTTCTGTTAGATGCTTATTTATAGGCCAGCCGTGTAAAATATAATTTTTTAAAATCTTTGACTCACTGTCATTACTTGTGTGTTCCCTTATGCACTTTAACCGCTCATCACTGACCCTGACATTCTGCAATAGGAAACATGTCTGATCTTCTATCTCTTCGGACACTTTGGTGTGAAAATGCTCCGGGAGTGGCGCTCTCGACAATGTATCTGCAACGTACATATATTTACCAGGTTTATATGCTACCTTAAAATCATAACGTTGAACACGGAGCATCATGCGCTGCAATCTAGCCGGAACTGAGTCTAGTGACTTTTTGAAAAGCGCTTCTAGTGGCTTGTGGTCCGTTTCTACGGTAACGTCATTTTTACCAAATACGTATTGGTGAAATCTCTCCAAAGCAAACACAATGGCAAGCATTTCCTTTTCGATCTGAGCGTATCGCTGCTGCGTGTCGGTGAGCGTGAGCGACGCGAACTCCACCGGCCGGCCGCCCTGCAGCAGCACGGCGCCGAGCGCGCGCGCGCTGGCGTCCACCGACAGCAGAGCGGGCTCGCGAGGCTCGAACAACGCCAGAACCGGCGCGCTGCACAGCGCACTCTTCAGAGAGCTCACCACGCGCTCCTCGCACTCATCCCAGCACCACTGGCTGTCCTTCTTAAGCAGGTTGCGCAATGGACTCACTTTATCAGAATAATTAGGTATAAATTTACTTACATAGTTCATCATGCCGAGAAATCGCTCGAGAGCTGGCCGGTCACTAGGGCTGGGCATCTCCATGATGGCTCTCAGCTTTGCTCGATCTATCTTCATGCCCTCAGCACTGAAGGTGTGTCCTAGATAGGTGACCTCTGTCACGCAGAATTCGCACTTGTCGCGGTTAAACTTTATGCCAACGGATCGCGCCCTATCAAGGAGACTAGTTAAACGTCTGTCGTGTTCCTCCTTTGTTGATGCCCATACGATGACGTCATCAACAAAGGAATCGACTCCATCTAGGTCTTCGAGCAGCTGCCGAACCTTTGCATGGAAAATTTCTGATGCTGAAGTTATACCATATGGTAGACGCAGATATTGATATCGGCCAAATGGTGTTCCGAATGTGCACAGGTCTGCGCTCTCGTCATCCAGCTGCAACATCCAAAATCCTGATTTTGCATCCAGCTTGCTGAAATACCGCGCACCCTGTAACTTAGTTGCTATTTCAGTAAGCGTCGGTAGAGGGAAGTGCTGTCGCCTAATTACTTTATTTAGTGGACGTGGATCCAAACACACCCGCAAACTAGCATCTTTCTTCGCGACTATGACAATGCCGTTGACCCAAGATGTTGGGTGTGTCACCCTTCTAATGACCCCCAACTCCTCCATACGGGCCAACTCTTTTTGCAACTGGTCTCTCACTCCAACAGGTATTTTTCTAACAGGGCATATGCAAGGGCTAGCATTACTTTCTAACGGTATTTTATAGTTTCCCGGTAACTTGCCTAACCCTTTAAACAAATCAACATATTTATCTAAATTAATTGTGTAAATTCTTTGTATTAATCCTAATGTCTCTAAAGCATGCTTTCCTAAAATACTCTGACAGGCTTCACTAGATATAACAAATTTCAACTGATGTTGACGTTGTTTATGTTCGACATTAATCGTAGTTGTACCCACAATAGGTAGGTAATTACCACAGAACGATCGAGCGCGAATGTTTTCATTATTAACCTGAGACAAAGAAAACCCTAGTTTTACATAATTATCTTGTGACATAACATTTACATCGGACCCAGTGTCTAACTTGTATTCGTGTGTAGATGTTGTCTCGGGTAAAAACAATTTTTCATGCCATTTATCGTCAGTCTTTGAAATAGAATCAACACACTCAATTGTTGATATATAGTACAACTCACCGTCATCTTCACTTACTTCATATACCTTGTTGTATTTTCTTACCGGACAAAAAACCTTAAAGTGACCCTTCTCACCACATGCAAAACATTTCACTCTTTTAGCCGCACACCGGTCCCCTCCATCACAACGAGAACTACCACAGGCACCGCACGTGTGTGTAGTGCGCCCTGTCTGTGAAATCATGCCACCAGCGCTGCCGCCTCCGCGGCTGGCCCCGCTCATCCAGCTCGCGCCCGCGCGCATATTCCGTTCGCTGCCGCCGCTGTAACCACCGCCGCCACGGGCCCTACCCGGCCCGGCGTATGATTTAGCTCCACGCTGAATCGTTTTGGACTTCCATAACACATCCACGGATGCGGGTTTTATCTCACTTTTAACCTCCTCGATCTGACGGTTTTCGTGCAAAGAAATCTCATTAGCTTGACATATCTTTACTGCTTTTTCAAGCGTTAAGTCATCCGCCCTTAGCAATCGGTCTCGCACGCCACTGTCGGCGACTCCACAGACGATCCTGTCCCGAATTAAGCTGTCTTCCAGTTGTTCAAACGCGCACTGTTGACTAAGGAGTTTCAAAGCTGTGACGTACTCGTCTATATTTTCACCGACCTCTTGAATTCGAGTAAAAAATTTAAAACGCACCATTATAATATTAGTTTTTGTTCCAAAGTAACCATTGAAAGCTTCGATTAACAATTTTATGTCTTCGCGATCGGTCTCGTTCTTAAACTTCAATGTTGAATAAATATCATATCCTTCGGGACCGATCAGATTTATCAATAGACTGGCTTGTACGTCACTGTTTTCTTTGTATACTCCCGATGCTTTAATAAAAACCTCAAATTGCCTTAGCCACCTCCGCCACGCGTCGGCGCGACTCGCCGGTCCTCCCTCCAAGGTTAACTGCGCTGGAGGCCTAGCGTGCTCCATTATTTTACGATTTGTTACTATTTTTTAACTTTATTTACACACTTCACTAAGATTTTTGTGCAAATCCACTGCAATTTAACTATTAATTTTGATTTACCGCTGTCACCATGAAGTAAACAACACGATTGCTAGTTCCAGACTGCCTTTATTTATATCTCATGCCTACCCTACACATACAAATAATCATAACACCAGTACATCTCTCCCTTAATAATAATATTTCAAATAACATAAAGAAACATGCATGCAAGTATTTTTATGTATGAATAATTATACAATTTAATATTTTTCCTTCCGGAATAAAGAAAAAAAAAAAAAGTATGAATATAGTTATAGTAAAAATTGTTTTAAGGTAAGTATTGCAATTACTAAGATAATTAATCCAACTGGTAACTTAAACATATAAAAATTATGTGATTATTAATTAAAATTTAAAACATGCTGTATTAAACTAGGAATATTTAATTGGTAGGTAGGTATTATCATTACACAGGTAAGTACTCTGTACAACAAGGATGTACTAACTCAATGCTTGACACAACTACTGGACGGCAATAGTTATGAAAACATCTAAATAAGTACAATAATAATTATAAAAGGTTGAAACTAAAAATTGTTGATACTTAAGTTATTATCAATTACAGTGAAAAACAAATATAATTTATTGCCTAACAAAACTATCAATACAATAGTTATGTAGACCACAATAATATACAAAGAATAAATATATATTATCAATGTTATTCATGTAATAACATTATAACAAGATTGTGATATTTTTATCAATTGAATTTATACATTTTATTTTATGTTATATTAATTTAGATTTAGTGATCAATGTATGAATAATAATAATTTATATCAATAAGAGTAACTTAGGGAAACAAGCTTCATTTATATTTTATTTTATTAATCTAGTAATGTATTTGTTTTAACTTTTGTCTAGCTTTTCTTGCAGCAACCCTTTTAGATTGTTGGTGTGAGATATTCGGTGATTCATCCGGTGAGTAATCAGCCTGGTCCACGTCATCGTCAGTGTCTACACATGAACCATAGAATTCTAATGGCTCATCGGATAAGTCTCCAGCACTGCAATCTTCTTCACGCATCGTCTGGTCCAACGACGTCACGGGAAGTGAGGGATCTGGAAGTTTAATGAGATGCCTCCTATTCCTACGCAAGATCCTACCCGAGTCGTCGGTGACGAAGTAGGAGCGCGGTTCTGGTGCGCGCGAGGTGACGCGCGCATGCCGGCGCCGCGCGCCGTCTGCCGTCACGACCTCGTCGCCGGGCTGCAGCTGCGGGAGCGCTCGAGCACGGCTGTCGTACTGACGACGGCTTCTCTCTCGATTACGCAAGATGTTTTGAAGGTCACTCGTGTTGTCCCTGTCCGGTTTTAATTTCTCGGGGTGCGAGGGCAAGCGTGTGTTTAGCCTTCGACCCATGAGTAGTTGAGCCGGACTCGCTAAGCCATCTCTCGAGGCCGACCTATAATTCAGAAGAGCTAGGTAGAAATCTTCATTAGCTTGACATATCTTTACTGCTTTTTCAAGCGTTAAGTCATCCGCCCTTAGCAATCGGTCTCGCACGCCACTGTCGGCGACTCCACAGACGATCCTGTCCCGAATTAAGCTGTCTTCCAGTTGTTCAAACGCGCACTGTTGACTAAGGAGTTTCAAAGCTGTGACGTACTCGTCTATATTTTCACCGACCTCTTGAATTCGAGTAAAAAATTTAAAACGCACCATTATAATATTAGTTTTTGTTCCAAAGTAACCATTGAAAGCTTCGATTAACAATTTTATGTCTTCGCGATCGGTCTCGTTCTTAAACTTCAATGTTGAATAAATATCATATCCTTCGGGACCGATCAGATTTATCAATAGACTGGCTTGTACGTCACTGTTTTCTTTGTATACTCCCGATGCTTTAATAAAAACCTCAAATTGCCTTAGCCACCTCCGCCACGCGTCGGCGCGACTCGCCGGTCCTCCCTCCAAGGTTAACTGCGCTGGAGGCCTAGCGTGCTCCATTATTTTACGATTTGTTACTATTTTTTAACTTTATTTACACACTTCACTAAGATTTTTGTGCAAATCCACTGCAATTTAACTATTAATTTTGATTTACCGCTGTCACCATGAAGTAAACAACACGATTGCTAGTTCCAGACTGCCTTTATTTATATCTCATGCCTACCCTACACATACAAATAATCATAACACCAGTACACTTACCAGTATACTTGTAATGGAAATTAAATAATCTCTTAAGCTTGCTTGAGTTCTGGCAACCCCAAGCAGTGAAAGTACGGTCGTAAAATAAATCAAACCCAGCACAATGAGCAGTTAGTGCGAGATTACCGCTTCATTTGAATTATTGAGTACCGTCGGCAGGACAAGCTGTTTGTTATGCCATGCCATGGCTTACGACTTAAACAATAACTTCCTGGTACTGAGTTGTGATTATTAAATTATTGTTTAGAATTTACATTTAGTTAAACCTGTTTGTTGGTTCTTTATTAAGTTTAATGTTATTTGATGTATTTGTGTTTGTTATAACTTCGATTCAATTGTGTGTTATTGGAACGTCTTTTTCTCCTTTGTAGAGCCGTAGTGCAGCTTGGATGGGTGACCGTTATAAAAAGTGACATTTAAAGTTGAGCGATACCATGTTTCGCAGATCGCGTTATGCCGTCATTGGTCTCCATTGGTCGACAATAGTCGTTAAGTCAAATCAGAAGCCATTGGGTGGTCTAGAAAAAAATATGTATTTTAAGCATGTTTTCATTTTATTACTGAGGAAAACAATTTGACACTTTTAAATCAAACCGACGTCTGAACAACAAATAGGCACTCGAAAGCGAATAATAAATAAATATAATTGTTATAAGCGCTACTCACTCATCTCGTTGAAGTCGGTGCCAGCGAGGTAGTAGATAGATACTATTGTATGTATGTTTATCGATATATATGTATGCGATCGCATCGTCACTTCCCATCAGGTGAGAGCGTGGTCAAATGCTAGACAAGTTTGAAGTAAAAAAAAATGTAGTAAGTAGATATACATACACAAAAACAATCATACAGGCGAACATAGTATCTATGACCGTGTGTATAATTTCTTCTTCCCTTTTGAAAGTCAGTTAAAAATGCTACCTACACAGGGAAAAGGCAATTTTAAAGTATGTACGTTTGTTAGACGGTTTGTCAACCGTCTCTGAGAAATGAATAATGATGGCCACTTTTGGCACTTTATAATTAAAATTCATAAAATAAGTAAAGGAAAATTATATCTTTAAATTAATTCAGTAATTACTATTATTTCAGGCTGGCCAAGTATAAACTATATAATACTTGTTCTGTGTCTGAGTGTTTTGGGACCATGGTCCTCGTAGTTACTGGGTCCCTAAACACAGGGAATCCTAGTTAGGGTTCAGGATCTATGTATGTGATCATTGGGTGTTATTATTATTATTATAAGCTTTATTGTACTATACATATTTCTTATTTATTTGGGATTTAAATTATGTACCTACACGCACTTAAAAAAGAGTTAAGTCATAAATATTCAAAAAAAAATTAGTTCTACACGATAAGTTTAAATGTTAACTCTGTTTGTGCACATCCGTCTTTCTACTATTCTATGTTGTATTCTTTATAAAATATTTGTGAAAACTTTTAAGTAGTTATCCGTACCTATTAGTGTGATATTTATGTGTATGTAACTAGCTGTAAGTTTTCCTTTGAGAATAAAATAAAACAAAATAAAATAAATTGCCAGTTGCAATTATTTAAACTGTACACCTGTGACTGTAATAATACAAAAGGGTATGACACTCAACTTATTGGCAACCTTTCTGTTCCCAACACCATGTATTATTCGCTACCTATAATCATTCACTATTTACATAATTAACTCCAGCAATTATTCTGTCAATGCTACCGTTAGTTAACATAGGTATTAATTTTCATTTACAATGTAGATAGAGAGATAAGCAAGAATATAATTAGTATCTACTATGACGATTGTTTTGAGTCTCGGTGTTGTGGGACCATGGTCTTCGTAGTCCCTAGTCACAGGGAATCCTAATTAGGCTCCAGGATCTATGTATGTGTAAAAAAAAGTGAATATATCTTGCGGTGCATTATAATTGAAGGATTGAGAATAAAAAGGGTTAGTTACTCCTTCACGATCAAACGGTTGAATGGATTTGGATGAAATTCGGTACCAAGATAGCTTATATACATATAAGATTAACATATAGGCTACATTTTATTCCAGAAAAGTATTCTTTTTCCGTGGGATGAGTAAATAATAAAAATACTTTTTATCCACGGGTGAAACCGCGGGGCGCAACTAGTATAAATTGTCTTATCAATTTTATAGTAACTAATAAACAAAAAAATGATTTTAAAAAGTCGTACATACCTATGAATCAATTTACAGCAACAGTTTCATAATTTACTTAGTAATTTTCCACGTAACTATTAAATTCAAGTTTTCGTTATTAATTTATGGTATTCGGGGTTTTCCCACTGATAAGGTCATAAATATAAACGATTATTGCAATTGATATATTGATTATTATATTTATGAGGTATTATAATGGATTTTATTGTAGGGCTTAGATTTATCACTAAGGTGATGACATCACACTTGTCGGAATACTGTCGCGTTGGTCGTTTAATCATTATGAATAAAATACACAAAATTATTTACAGGCCATAAAACATTGTGTAATATTACTAGCTGCGCCCCGCAGTTTCCCCGCGTGGTGATGAAAAACGGTGATGATAATGATGAAATATAGATAACAACCTATTCACCTTTTCAAGGTTGAGACCCTGGGACCTTGGGGGCCGAGAGCTCATCGTTTTTCAAATGTTTATCAGAGCGTCTGGTCGACGCGACGCGTGACCAAAATGCTGGTACTTATTTGGCACAACGAATAAGCATTGCAATTCAACGGGCTAATGCTGCCAGCATGTTGGGTACGCTACCTACTGGCTGGAACATTTGGACTGTCTACAGGTCATCGCGGCCAGTATATAGTCTAAAATTTTTTTTTGTAGTATTAGCAGTAGGTAGTAGTTTATATAGGTACACAAGCTAAGTTGCGGCATCTGTATGAGCGGCTGAATCAATGTGGATGATCCTAACCAACCCGATTGCAAATTTTCATTTCAGAAATTTTGCAATCAGATTGTTAAAATTAACTTTGTCAGGTTTTTTAAATTATTATAATGCATGCGTTAAATTGAAATAGATTATAAATACGTGTTATTCTTGTAACTCACAATTGAAGGGGTGAGATCAAAAAGGGTTTAACTGATTTTTTTCACAAAATGACTTATGGGTATCATTGGATTCAGGGTGAAATTATCTACAATAATACATTTTCAAAATACCGATATGAGGCTTCTCGAGATTGTCAGTCTAAAAACGTTTTATCTGACACAAGAATACAGTTCGCTTAGCATAAAAACACTATTATATTTATTATATGTATTATATTATATTTTTACAGTAATTGTACAAATTAGTACTATATTTTGTATTTTAAAATAGAATTAATACTATACTCATATACCCATATAAACCTTTTTTATTACCTAATACGTACTCTGCATTAAAATGAGGCCGTTGAAGTTTAAAGTCAATTTTCTGGAAACCATCAATTTGACAGTAAAACCCTTTTTATTCTCACCCCTTCAATTATCATATTATTAATTTTTAGTTAATAAACGTATTGTGTAATATTTTTATGTTTTAATAAAAATGTACACAAAATACATATTGTATGAATAAAACTATATCCTTTTTTTATCGGGCTAATGCTGTTGTTCTCTACCGACCTTTACAACGCCACCGGTTGGGATAACTATGTGCATGCATACTTCTGAACGTTAACATAATAATTATATATACCAAAGTAATCGATAAACATTTAAAATTTTATATGAGCACAAAATTATAAAATACTAGGTGCGCCCCGCGGTTTCGCCCGCAGATAAAAAGTATTTTAATTACTCATCCCACGGGAAAATTTCACTTTTTCGGGTAGAAATGTAGCTTATATGCTAATCTAGTGTATAAGCTATCTTGGTACCAAATTTCATCCGAATCCATTCAGCCGTTTGAGTGTGAAGGAGTAACAAACATACACACATACACATAAACACACATACAAACTTTCGCCTTTATAATATTAGTGTGATGTGATACTAATAAAGCGCCGCCTACACCACCCATCTTGTCTACTCCCAGCCCAACTAAATCAAATGAAATTACATGTAAACACAAAGCCTGTCTGACAATAAAATTATTGACACAACTTGTCATTAATTGTCGGCCGCTGTGAACAGTGACAGATGACATTAGCATAATAAAACAGTAATGAACGAGACGTAATAAGGACCATGAACACTGCCATCATTATTATATCTTCAGGAGAACAGGGAAAGCGTTGGAGTGTCTTACTCCAATGCTCCAATCTTTATTGTTTTAGAAACTGTAGAGTTATAGATAGATAAATTAATAATAATAAGTAATAATAATAAACATTTATGTACATTTCACACAGCGAGTTAGCGCCAAACCGCCCCCGCCGCCGCGCGTACTCCTTGAGGATGGGCATCTATATTGCCCGAACACCGGTCGAGGTATTCGACTGTATCTCGTGAGTGTTAGCCGTGTACTAGCTGCAGTTATTTCACACAGCACCATCTAGCTCCAGGCTAAGCAAAGCTTTAAGGAACCAGATTACTTACAATACTGTTTGTTCGTAAATATATACATAGATTACAATATAACACTCAGACACAGAAAAAACATCGATGTTCATTACACAAATGTTTGTCCTGGGTGGGAATCGAACCCACAACCTGCAGCTCAGAAGGCAGAGCTATCGGGCCAGTCTCCAGTCTCCTCCAGTCTCCAGTCTCCAGATAGATAGATAAACTCTTTATTGACACCAAGATGACTAAATACAAAATAGGAAAACTTATAAGTAGGTTAAAATGGACGGTCTTGTCGCTAAAAAGCGATCTCTTCCAGACAACTTTTTTATTTATTTATTTAAAATTTGACTTGTGTAAGTGCTAAAATTAGGCTATTTGTAGTAAATTGATTGAGTTTTGAGCTAGATTTATGGTGGGTACAAAAGTTAGATTGAAATGACCTAACAATACTTAATGGCACATTTTATGATCTGAAACCCATTGTTTGGTTTGGGGCTCCCACGACACTCACCGGAAGAGATGGAGAGGTCCTAATCTAGCCGCTGTGCCAGACCGGGGCCATGCGAGTGTCTCATAGAGTGTCTCATAAAATGATAAAATTACTAAACACAGTACAGATAAAAATAGAAGATTTAAAGAAAGGAAGAAAAAGAAAGAAAAAACATATATTTATGACACATAACTGATAACAAATACATAAATTCAAAAAAATAAAACTATGCTTTGTGGTGTCGCAAATTGATTCCGACTACGTATACAATTAAGGTCCCATGACCTTAATAACAGATTTTCAGTCGGTTTTTAATATTCGATATTAAAGTGTTGCCATATACTGCCACTTACAATTCTTACGTAACCAATTGGACCACCCAACCAAACAATTCAACCTAAGCCAGACCCCATGCTAGGTAAACAAAAAAGTTGCAATTCATCTCCACAGGACGCCCTGTTCCGCCCGCGCTCAGCAGCAAACAGTGATTTATCACGAATATTCATTTCAACAGGGCCGATGTCGGATCGCGCGATTACGCCGGCGATTTATGTCTGCAGGCGCGTGTGTGGGACGCTTTATGTTACAGGGTGAGTCGGACAGAATGGCAAATAGTACGGGAACTTCACACAAAATGATAAGATCCATGATGTTGATAACACTTTATACGTGGCATAATTAGCCTGTTCATTTTTTTAGTCATGAAATAGTTTTCAAATGTAATGATGACTAGCCCGATAGCTCAGTTGGTAGTGACTCTGTCCTCTGAACTGTGGGTTGTGGGTTCGATTTCCACCCAGGACAAACATTTGTGTGATGAACATAGGTATTTGTTCTGTGTCTGGGTGTTATATTGTATTATATGTATTTACAAACAAAAATTATCTCAGTATCGTATCAGTTATCTGGTTCCCATAGTACAAGCTTTGCTTAGTTTGGGGCTAGATGGCGTTGTGTGAGATGTCCACACATATTATTATTATTAATACTGTATTAATGTTTTAACCAATCATAAGATTAACTATTACCTATCTGTCGTTTTATCCTTCAGTCTAACAATCCCCTTTCGGTCTCGGTAACGCATTTATCTATACGGACAATCCATAAATAAAATTAAGTTGAAGCTACTCAATATGATATTGTGTATTGGAAGGCACTTTAAGCCGTCAGTCTCTATCTATTGTTGTCGTAAGACAATAGTTGTTAAGCCAAGTTCAATATTTTGGGTGCCTAAAATTCTGACACTAAGGCGGACCACTTGCGTTGCGAGAAGGAGAAGAAATACGATGGAGTGATACACAACATGCACAAATTCATAATAGAGTAGGCAACTATTACAGCTAGGTTATTAAACCTGAATTTGAATAAGATGAATTGACTAGCTACTTCATCTTATTCGGATTTTTGAAGAAAAACTTCTTTACGCATGTTTGTCTTGGTGGTGTATGCGTGACGAGGCGAATGAAAATTGAAAGTTGTTGGTTAATGTAGATCTCCATTGTCAACATAACAAAATAAAAAATTTGAATTTTTATTTTGGTATATCCGGTAAAATGACATGTAAATTGTCAAGATGCTGGTATCCTATACCGGTGCCGAAAGCGGTACCTGAGCCAGAAGGGCTAGACTGGTCCGGTGATCCTAGCGCAGCCGATACTACGGCTGCTATAGGATCATCCGGGTCGCTCAAGACGTGTCTCGGGCGGCGACGACGGGGTGACAGCTAGTTAGTATGTTACCCCACTGCCGACTTGCCTGCGCTGTGGCTGCGTGTGACAGAAGCGACGACATGTCAAGCGGGACGCCGGTCGGTCTGTCTGTTTTAGCATTATTTTCTTACGTGCGGTAATAATGTTAGTAGAAGAAGCAATACCTCTTGAAAGTTGATGGCTTCATTTACATCTATTAGGAATATGTAAGGGTAATTGCGGAAATCCGTTTGGATTCACGACAATGTTTATGATAAATGACTTATCGACAGCCTCTGTGGTGGTTCAGCAGGTCGGCTCATAACCCGGAGGCGGCGAATTCAATTCCCGCGATAGGACAAGTATTTAATTTGGTGCACAGAAAAAAAGCGCAAATACTTGTTATGACTCTGGGTGTTATAGGACTATAATCCTCGTAGTTCCTGGGTCCCTAGACACAGGGAATCCTAGTTAGTGTCCAGGGTCTATGTACGTGATCGTTGGGCGTTATTATTGTTATTATTATACTTATGAGAAGAGTGGCAAGTAAAAGAGTTTAAATTTAAATGTAGCATGATAATTTGAAGTCCGATGATTAAAAAAGAACGCAGTCATGGCAATGCAATAAACTTAATTACTTGAAAGACTTTTTGTACCACAGTAAAGTATGAAGAAGCAGGAAACTCTATTTTTTCAAATAGGTACACATTTCTCTAGAATTTTCTTTGTAAAGTGATTATTATTCATTTTGCAAAGTATCCTATTCCACAAGAGACGTTTTATAAAGCAGTCATTCTGTAGTACAAAGTAACGCGAAATTGAAATTTTGACATTAATTTTTATGCGAACTTTCCAAGAGGACTTTTATCAAAGTGTTCTTTTTACAAATACATAATCTAAAACGAGAATATCGCTGAACTAAGATCTAAATATGAATGTCATGAAGAATGAACTAAAGGAAAATATCATTCAAATAACTGAATAACTTTATTACTGCATAACATCTGCGTATTTATTACTTCTCCATATTAATATGACTGACTCTGTCACATCAATAATCTTAGTACACATTAGCATCTCAATTACAGTTAATTATGGGTCTTATGACTGTTGAGTTTGAATTAGAAACGAAATAAACCTCTTGGCTTATAGATACGAGATTCTAGATCCCATTCCTAAATTGTACTTTAATAACAGAAGCATAAGTTTTAGTTTTAAGGTTATGGTACTGAATAATAGATTTTTATGTGACGCATTGAGGAAGAAATTAATTTTAATAAAGACGTGATATGAAAGTCAGTAACGGAATCTTCTTCTAATTATATTTGTAATAAAATTGATCTATCACATAAGAGTTGGATATGAAAAAATGATTAAGTAAATTACCTTTCACAATACTGGTATAAATGCAACATAATTCCAATTGTATATGCCTTTTTTCATTTCCTGTTTTATGTATTATGTCTATAATATGTATGATTTATTTACTCATAATATGTATGTGTATGTAGTAATATGTATATATATATTAGTATATGATTAAACGTGTATAATATGTAATATTTTTGTTTATCTGTTTTTAAACATTAATATATAAAAAAATCGTTAGGTATGTACATGTTATGTATAGTATAACCTACTATTTTTTTTATGTTTTGGCTAATTTATCAAGCTAATGATATTTCACGCAAATATGTGTCAAGTCATAGTCGAAATCATCAAATAAAGTCATAGTCAAGTCATACTCTTAGTAAAGTGGTGGCAACTTTACTTGAAGCTTCTATGGAGTTTTGGAAACAACACGAAGAGAAATGTTTCACTATCATTATACCATTTCCCACACTCACGCCTGTAATCCAGCACTTAACAAATAGAATGCCACCAATTTTATGCACTAACACTGAAAATAACACAAGTTTTGGAAAATAATACAATGCGGTGACGCAATTTTTTTCGCTTTCCCGCCAAAGCTCCTATAACCTACTTTTTGGTACAATACAATACAATACAATACAATACAAAACGCTTTATTGACATCAAAAATAAACATGTAGAAAATAGAATCACATAATAAGATAGGTACAATGGGCGGTCTTATTGCTAAGAGCGATCTCTTTCAGACAACCTTTGGATGGACAGAGTTTTGAGACACTATGAGCAAGGATGGCGGTGTAAATAAATACTATATACTAACCTATACTCAAATAATATAACACATAAGAATAAATAATAATAAAATACATATACCTAAAACATTGATATATAATATATACACATAATATACACACATATACAATATATATATAATTATATACTTATAACAGTTAAAAGGAAAACAGTTTATTTAGTTAGCGAGTCAGGTTGGATAAATAAACTACTCGGTACTTTAATTTTAGGCAAGTATTGAATAAATGTCTTTCGTTTTCTATTTATTTCTATTTTACTTATATGTAATAAATTTTAAGTAAAGACTACCTGATATAATTTCGTAAAAATAAGGTTGTGTAAAATTATAATTTGTCAAAACACTGAACTGTTTGGTAGCTTTGAAGTTTATTTTACGTACGTTTAAAATATTTTGCACGTTGCAAAATATTTGTCTGGTAATTTATTATTGCCTATGTATCAATTTTGATCTGACAGAAACAAATAGAATTTATGTTGAAGTATTTGCGTAGGATTTTTTCTCGGAAATCTTGTTTTTATGAGTTCCAACAATATTATGGTAGATATAAAATTTCTAGACTGTGAAGTCAGGGCATAAAGTCTTATTTGCTTCGTAATTTAATTAGCTACAGTGCCCTTAAACTGGAACACGGTAGTAATTGTATACTACAACTTTAGGCTAAGCGATACCTAAGCAAACTTGCCATAAAAATTCTACCACATATTAACCGATATTTTCAACTGAATTTAAAAAAGTAGTCTTCAATCCAGTATTTTTAATGTTATGTTACCTAATTTCTCAGTCATTTATAAACCAATTTGCAAAATTCTTTTTTATTTTAAAAGATATACTTTCTAATTGGTCCCAAAGTAAATCGGTTGAAAAATTGGTTTTTATATCAAAACTAGCTGCGCTCCGCGGTTTCACCCGCGTGGTGATGAAAAACGGTGATGATTATAATGATAAAAAATAGATAACAACCTATTCTCAAACCTACCAAGTGCGAGTATAAAATTTCATCAAAATCGGTTCAGCCTTTTCGGAGGATTATGGTGACAAACACTGTGATACGAAAATTTATATATAGGTATATACAAGGTGGAATTTAATTCGTTCTTTTTCTTTGTAAATGTATTCAGTCCATGCTATAGAATGCTCCCATATAACTAAATAAAAAAAGTACTTATGAAATAAAACTTAAATCTAGGTATTATCAAATTTAAATTCTAAAGAAAAGCTTTGTGACATTTAACAAAGCAGGTGTTTTATTGCCTAAGAAACATTTACAAAGCACTCAGCTGGTGCCCGCGCTGTGTGTACCGTTTAATAGACATTTCGACTGTCATGCAGTTATTTTAAGAGGGACTAAATACTAGAACAACTTTTTTTTTTTAAATTGGACTTTGTACTAATACTCTATAGCAAGGTCTGAGTACATACATTTAAGGAAAAGAGTGAATTAAATGCCACCTTGTATAGATAACAGAAATAATTTATTTCTCAGAATGAAATTAACGTGATGGAAGTAAATTTTACCTCTTTGTGATATTAAATAAATTAATATAAATGAATGGTAATACTAAAGTAATACTTTTCAAAAGTTAACATTTTGCTCCCATCTCGCCTTCGACTAGTCGACGTATAATTTATGTTCTACGTCGGACGTAGAGCGAGCGATTATTCATATTTATGCGCTGCTAGTGTGGCCACGCCTGATATATTGAGCGGAGGAAATTACTTTGCGCGCCCGAGGTGGTTCGAAATTGGGTTTGGTTAGAGCGGGAGCGGAAACGTGATATTAGTTTCCTGGTTAGTTTTTGAACACGACCGATTTGCAATTGCAGCATGGATTTTTTGAACCAATTTAAAACGCCTATTCTGTGTAGTATTCATTAAATGACAGCCTCTGTGGTGTGATGGTTGAGCAGGTCGGCTCATAACCCGGAGACGGCGGGTTCGATTCCCGCGACAGGACAAGTATTTGTGCACAGAAAAAAAGCGCAAATAATTGTTCTGAGTCTGGGTGTTGTGGGACCGTGGTCCTCGTAGTTTCTGGGTCCCTAGACACAGGGAATCCTAGTTAGGGTCCAGGATCTATGTAAATGATCGCTGAGCGTTTAAAAAAATAATAATAAATTTCTTTCACAAAATAAATTATTTAACAACATATAAGTCCGTATAATAGAACTACACTCAGTCAAAAAATGGTGCTCAAACAAGGATTTCATTCACAAATTAATAAATTTGACTTGAGCTCTGATCGACGATTGAGCATCGTATTCTAATACGAGCCTGAGTGTAGAAAAAAATATTTATCCATGTTCTTTAATTTTGATACCCATTCACAGTTTCAATTTTTATTTTCTTTCAATTGTCAATTGTTTCGCTTTAGTACCTTATTTATATGATATAAAGCATATATCTTTAATTACTCTTTGTTTTTTCAACTAAATACTACAATGATATAATAACTACTAGTAGGCCCTACTACCAAACAAAAACATATAACTTATACAACTGTCCTGATTTTTTTTTTCAATTTTTTTTCTAAAAATTTCTTTCTTTCATACAAATACATACAAAAAGGTATAACAATAACATATACCATAACTAATGAGGTCATGAAAGTAATCGCTAAATCGCTTGAACAATGGCCAATCCCAATTCACCTCAGGCGACAAAATGAATTGTTTTGTAACGTTGGTACTTAACTGAAAACTTTATGTTAATCTTCAACGCAGTTATTGCACTTCCATCTTTACAATTTATTAAACACCGTCAATCCAATTAAGAGCTTAAAGCTTACAACCTAGAGTTTAAATTTGCTTAACAACATCATCTACTAGACTTACTGCTCCAAGTCTACTTTAATGACGATTGATGGACGGACAATCTAAACCTAAGGAATAACTCATAACTTTTATAAAACAAATTATCTGAACGATATAGTACTTTCCCTCAATAATACAATTAGCAATTCCTTGATCATGGAAACAACATGCAAATAAAATTTATAGCGGCAAGGTACTAAGGCGGATAATGCTTTTCTAATTATTACTGTGTATTGCTTGGGTAAGCTATAAGTTAAAGTATAAGGTAAGTCAGAATCATGCGTTATTCATAGCATGTTTCCAAATGACTGCGCAAAACTTTCCTCAGTTATATTTCATTTCGGATTTACGTCAGAATCTTTTCAAATCCATCCCATCTCTTCCAGCACTAGCTGAAATCTTAAGAACCGGCTTAAGGAATATCTAGGTATGAAAGCATTCTCCTCGGTCTGCATTATAATCTACCGTAATCACCAAATATGCTTGACAATTACCAATTTTTTTAAGTCAAGGTCATTTAACCATCTCCCTCACTTTTAGATAATCAGCTTTGATTCTACTACTGCCAATACTCGGTGCAAGCAAGTTCACTGCTTTTTTTTGAGTGGGAGATATATGCTTTCCCCACTTTGTATGTGGGACTTGAACCCAGTAAAAACCCCCGTGAGTAGTCTTTCGCCGTGCCGGGGCGAGAAGGGGTCGCGTTAGCAGTCCAGCCAACTCGCCCCCGGCGGCAGGCCTTTACAGGCCTTTTCGCGTCTATGGATGTGTGACTTTGATCACCAAGGCCACCCACTAGACGTGTGGGGCCGTGCAAGCTGGCGGAGAGTCCCCTGACTCTCCACCAGTGGTCCCACTACGGGGGAGAGAAGAGGTGCGCGTAACGCCTCCTCCCTCCCTCCCACTCGTCTGCGCCGGAGCGGGTCAGCTCCCGCGGCCTCCTCTCTGACCCGCTCCGCGGTTTGCTTCTGCGTCATCACGTTTTCGCAGAAAGAGACCACTGGCTGCTATGATCTCTCGCTTATAACTAGTCGCACGACTTATACATTACTATTCTATCCATATTTTTAACTAATTTAAAAATTTTAATATTTTTGATCCACACAGCGCCATCTAGCCCCAAACTAAGCAAAGCTTGTACTGGAACCAGATAGCTGATACAATACTTAGATACTTTTTGTTTGTTAAAATTTACATACATAGAATACAATATAACACCCAGAAACAAAACAAACATCGATGTCGTTATGTAGAGGCGTACTTACTATATTTACATAAATTTACTTAGACTTGTCTATGTTCATCACACAAATGTTTGTGCTAGGTAGGAATCGAACTCGCAACCTGCAGTGAAGGCAGGGATACTACCAGCTGTGCTATCGGACCAGTCGATAATAGACAAAGCCCGCCAATAAATTAAGAAGAGTTTCTCTCATTGTCTGACGTCACACGTCCTGTACTCCCAACGCATCCGTCATGGTAATGGATGATCTTTCACAAAGGAAGATTAATGGACAAGCAGCTCGTCATGTGCGGTCTGAGACAACGACGCCCACTCACCGAGATTGATTTGTAAGTAAATAATTACACGATTTTGGAGATTCAATGTTCTTTGATTAATTCTGATACCTGTTTACTAAAAACTGACACAGTTTTTTGTGGTAGAACTTCTTTACGCACGTTTGACTTGGGGAGTAAGCTAGCGAGGCGAACGAAAGTTGAACGTTGTTGGTTAACGTAGATCTCCATTGTCAACATAACAAAGTCAAAATTTGTATTATTATGTTGGTATGTCCGGTAAAATTTCAATTTACAATTGTCAAGATGGCGACATTAACATTAAACAAAGCAAAAACAAAGTTAGACCGGCCGATAGATGGCACTAAACTAAAAAAGTTTTATTTCAGTCGCGTGGTCTTAAGCACACTGGTTTTGTTAGAGTTTTCGTAGTATTTGTTCCGTATATAAATTTTTTTTTGCGTTTACTACATTTTAATATGTTTTTGGTTAGTCTTTACCAACCAATAAAGTGTCTAAGCGGATAGAAATTTAGCCTAAAGTAATTCAAAGTGGGAGGAAATTAAAATCACGTGCAATCTTTGGGTTGGTTTGGTTTGAGCTGTTTCCGCTGGGATATTGGATTTTTTGGAACGAAGTAGATTTTATAGAAAAGAAGTGGACCTCCTATGAAAAGAAGTGCATGAGAAGAAATCTCATGGAAAAGAGCTCAGAATAACTTTCATGAGATTTATTTATTTTTTATAGAGTTCATAAGAGAGTAGTGCATAGTATTGAAAAACTGATGGACCCTATGAAAAGTAAACAAGTAGAGGAACATACAAAAACGTAGTAATAGAAAGTAGACTTCATATTTATTATAGAAATTATGAAAACTACTGGATCCCATATGAAGTAATAAGCCTTGATACCACGCTAATTTATCAAACACCAAACTGAAATAAACTCTAAATGTAGTATATTTTAACACGATGGTTTGAAAGTAACACATTATTTTAGAAACAAATGACATGCTGTTCATCAACTTCAATAATTATATTTTAATTTTACTTTATTTACACCAGTAAATGTTCAACGAAACAAAACCTGTAGGCGTAATTCCATACCTAACACATAATCATAAAGCCATGCCAGCCTTAGCATTATAATGTCATTACTCTGTCATTAACACGGCTACTCGGTAAACTGACTTTACAAAGACACGAACTCTTAGCAACCTTGTCGCTATAAACTTTGAAAAATTTGGTCGACTATTAGAAAGGGTGAGTGTATAAAGACATGGTTGTACACCGTTGGCGGTTTTAAAGGTAAGAATGTTCAATTTAACGCAGTCATGGCTCCAGTTCTGACAAATAACTGGTTTGAATGATGGTGTCCGGAACGTCAACCGACTTGGTTAACGAGGGCGTTGATGGTACTTGATTTAATGGATTCACATATCTATTTTCATATTTACGCTGTTAAAACCGCCACTGAATCTGAGAAAACACTAAATGAGAAAAAAACGAAGAAATCGGAGCAATCTTACAAAAAATGATACCGAGTAATTGTTGATTTATAAAATCTTATTTTATAGTAAAAGAGCTTTCTTTGTACACAGCTCTATTTTTATGGAGAATGGCTATAAATTTAAGATCTTTCTACCTTCCTTCTCGAGAAAAACTGTGTCTAGCTCGGGTCTCTAAGTTTTAGGGAGCTTAAAAAACTTAGCTTAATGGGTTTATTGGCGTTTTAACTGATAAATATAAAACTGGAACATAGATAGATGGATAACTCTTTTTTTTTTTGTTTTATTAATAATAATAATAATATAATATAATATGTGAGGACATCTCACACAACGCCATCTAGCCCCAAACTAAGCAAAGCTCGTATTATGGGAACCAGATAACTGATACAATACTTAAATACATTTTGTTTGTAAATATATACATATAATACAATATAACACCCAGACACAGAACAAATTTATTGTCATTGATACTCTTTATTGTCTCACCAACGAAATTCATACAATACAGGAATTATTAAATCTTACATACTAGTGCAACAATGGGCGGTCTTATCGCTAATAGCGATCTCTTCATAACTGAAGGATAGTAAAAAAATAAACAAAAAAAATAGTAGCGCTGTTCTGACTATTGATTTCTACCCATAAAAGTTGACTTTCTTTACCTCGTGATGATCATATTCCAACAATTTATGATAAATGATGATGATGAATAAGAGATTTTTTTTTAATTTTTACTTCAAATAAAATAAACTTTACAGGCGTACACTTGGTATTAAGTGCCCATACTCTCCGTGCCGACAGTGTTTCCGGACAAATATTATAATTTCTTCCCACCTTTGGCTTACATACTTTAGTAGCTCATTTTCTTTTACGTTGTAATTGCATATTGTCATCGGTAAGACAAGTTTACTTTTTAAAGTGGCAACAAAGTTGGCAACTCATAATTATATACAGCCAGCTTGCCAGTACATTTTATGTATAATTATGTAGTCAATTTACATATGTGGTAGAGTGATTGGTCGTACCCACCCAAGAGACGTGGTAAATTAAATTAATATGTAGAGCCGTTACTTTCTTTATGCTGGGCGTTTTTTTATAATATGTTAGAGTCGCCGAGAGTAAGTCCAAATCATACAAATTAATTTAAAAAAAAAACTCTAAATGCTTACTTTATGTAGAGTTTACATGTAATACCTGCTTGCTCAACATCTTAATTTTTAAGTTATCTATGTCAGAATTTTATGTTCATTTAGACTCGAGGTCTCTTATGTATGTAGAGCAAGTTCCGGCCAAGATGATAGATGGCGATTCAAAAAATTCCTTTACATTACAACTAGCAAATCTATTTTAATAACATAACTATATATTTGATTAATTTTAGAAACATTTCGTAACAACAAGTCTTGCATATAATATAGTAACTGTTGTATGTCTTGTATATAATAGTCGCAGAATAAACCTAGGTTATTTTAAACAAAAATTGAAACAGCTTTTACAATTACTACAATAAAAACCCCACGCAACAGCAAAAAACTGTCATTTTAACGACTCTATCATTGTCTAGCTGTCAAATTGTACAACTCTACTATAAGCTCTACCATAATAGGCGTTGATTACAAAGGAAAAGTGTCAGTGGGATACAGTGTAACGACAGTAAATTATAGAGTTCCATAACCTAAGTATAGAGCACTTCGTTTTGTTATAAGCGTTAATGATAGACTCTAGTTAGAGTTTGCGACAGCCTGGCGGAATTATAGTCGTAAAGTTTGAAGGCTTGTGACATCTGTTGCAATTTCGTCTTTGTTGTAGAGACTTTGAATGTATAGAAGGTAGAGTTTTAGATTTGCTTCGCTGATGACCAATACATTTTTTTTTTGTAAAGTAAATGCTTATACAGTAAATCACTAGGCATTGGTTTTCTTGAATATCAGTCTTGAAAATCAGGAATTTGGCACTCCACAGCATGAAAAGTTCCCCTCAAAGAGGGACCGTGGTACAGTCTTTTTCAAAATTTGTTAAAAGGAAACATAGGTAAGCCACATCGATTGCAGAACCAACAACCGATGGTAAAGAATGGTACTAGAATATCAAATAGACTAGTCTATTAATATTAAATATTCGAAATTTTAGTAACTTTAAAAATCTATATTTTATATATGAAACACGGACAATAAACTTATAATTTTACACCACGTCTTTAGCCACACGATTGCTTACCATTACACAAATTGGTGGCCAATACGCTATAAAAAAATACATTGTGTACTTGCAGTTTTTTATAATGTCAAGTTTTGTATAGCTTTAATGACAAAACCGCTGGACCAACTTGGATGAAATTTTGTGCACAGCCTACCTACAACTACTGCTAAGATTAACATAGAATATTTTTTATCCCGGAGTTCTTGCAGGAAAATAGATAAAACTACAGTGCGCGTCTGATAAATTATACAGACAACGGCTTCATTTAAATAATTATAATGTCACCAAAACCCCTAACTCATAGTGAACTATAACAATATTCATACCCACTGATTATCACAAGGAACTACGAAAACTCCATAAATAACGTAGCTAATATTGAACTTTCACTTCGGGCGGTCGCGAGGATGATAAATTGCTACACCGTTTGCTATAAATCAAATTATTCCAGATTCACGCAGAAACAATATTTGGGAGGGGCTTAGAAAGTCGATGTACTGTCGAAGTTTATACTTATTGTGTCATATTTGAACAAGAATATATTTGTCAAAAAAATTGTAAGCTATTTTAAAAAAATATGTGTGGGGCAGTCTTTGCGGACTGCCGATAGAAGTGAAAACTAAGTAACTTGTGACGTATAGCTCATGGGAAGCGTGCGGTGACGATGACGTAAGTTTCAATCTTTTTGTTCACCCAAAAAGTACACATATATACACAGTATACACATAGCTCATGGAAGGCGTTCGGTGATAATGATGCGGCTTCCATTATTTTTGTTCACCCAAAAAGTGCTCAACGCGCCTGAAGAAGTTTCCACTTCAACAAATTGTCACAATTTTGGCATAACAATATTTACATTCTATTAGAAACTCTTAACAACAACTGAACCGACCGAAATGTTATTTTGCACGTAAACTACTGCGATCAATACAGTGGGTACTTACTATCCCGGAAAATAATTATCATTTCACTCACTAGGTCGTCACGTCCTTAACCAACATTCAAAAAGTTATATTTATCATGAAAAAACGTGTTAACTGCAGACTAAAAATTAGATAATTTCAGAAAAGCCTATAAATATGAACAATCTCACTTTAAAAAATTAACTTACCTTAAGTGCTTTAAAGTATCTTTAGGGAGTTTTGGCGGGAAAGCGAAAAAGATTGCGTCACCGCATTGTATTATTTTCCAAAACTTGTGTTATTTTCAGTGTTAGTGCATAAAATTGGTGGCATTTTATTCGTTAAGTGCTGGATTACAGGCGTGAGTGTGGGAAAATGGTATAATCATGGTGAAACGTTTCTTTTCGTGTTGTTTCCAAAACTCCATAGAAGCTTCGATTAAAGTTGCCACCACTTTACTAGGAGTATGACTGACTAGAATGACTTGATTTGATGACTTCGACTGTGACTTGACACATATTTGCGTGAAATATCGATAACTTGATAAATTATCAATTACTTGACACTGGCTAAATACACAAAAGTGTAGAGCCAAAACGTAAAAAAAAGTATCTTTAGCGATTAACAAAAAACCGTCTCATTAATCCACATCATGAGGTCAATGACACACCTGAGTTCAAGCTTAGTCTTACATTTTACTTTTTACAGGACCTCGCTACCTTTGTTAACGCCAATGATAACACAACGGTGTGGAAGCGTAATCTTATGTTTTAAATTCTTTTATAACATCAGTGAAAAGTAGTAGGAAAAATACTCTTGTAAAACTGCTAAAACAGCCTATTAGCAATAAAATTCTTGGACTTTGACTCCAATTTAAAACAATAATGAATATGATAAGATGCTTTAAGTTTAAATTAGTACGTAATTGAAGGGTTGAGAATAAAAAGGGTTTAACTGTCAAATTGATAGTTTCGAGAAAATTGACTTTAAACGTCAACGGCTTCATTTTAATGTAGAGTGCTTATTAAGTAATAGAAAGGTTTATGTAAGTTTCAGTTGCTTGAAGATATATTAATTCTATTTTAAAATACTAAATATAGTACTAATTCCTACAGTTACTGTTAAAATATAATATAATAAAAAAATATATCAATGTTTTTTATGCTAAGCGAACTGTATTCCTGTGATAGATAAACCATTTTTAGACTCAAAATCTCGAGATTTAAGCCTCATTTGGGTATTTTGAGAATGTTTTATTGTAGATAATTTCACGCCGAATCCAACGATATCCATATGTCATTATGTGAAAAAAATTTGTTAAACCCTTTTTGTTCTCACCCCTTCAATTATGAAAACTACTGAAGTAACTTGTAAGTAATTTGTAACACAAGCTAGATAGAAAATTTAGCGTATAGATACCAATACAGGCTTCTTTTTGTTTTAAAACATGACATGTTTCCGTAGAGAAGCGGCTTAGTGCGGGTAAAACAGTGAAACGCCTGTAATAAACTTAAAATGTTATATTTTAGATAAAAAAAAAAAATACCTTTAAAAAAAATTACTTTACTTTTGGTGTCGAGACAATGGGGCTGTGAGGGGCAAATTCACACAAAATTTACAAAATCTTTTGGAACGTCTGATCGAGTCAACACGTGACCAAAATGCTTATCTATATTTTGCCCAAAGGCTAAGATTGTCATTTGACGGGGCATTGCTGCCAAGATTTTGGTCACTTTGCCTACTGGTATGGTAGCGGTTTCTTAGATTAAGTTTTCCAACTTTTTTATTTTCATTTGTTTTTTATTACGTCTTTTTTAGTGATTGTAATTATTAACAATTATGTACATTGACAGCCTCTGTGGTGTGGTGCAGCAGTTCAGCAGGTAGGCTCATAACCCGGAGGCAGCGGGTTCGATTCCCACAACAGGATCAGTATTTGTGCACAGGAAAAAAAAGGCGCAAATACTTGTCCTGAGTCTGGGTGTTGTGGGACCATGGTCCTCATAGTTCTGGGATCCCTAGACTAAGGGTATCCTAGTTAGGGTCCAGGATCTATGTATGTGATCGTTGGGCGTTATTATTATTACTATTATTACCTTTACTATTCTATCTGAAATAATATTGAACATTATTTTAACAGTGGTGCTTATTCGGTGTCGCATACTCTAAAGCTAAATTAATTAACATATTTTCATCTTTTTCATTTCCCCTTTATCAGAAGAGTACCACTACACTTTAAGTTTACTTTAGTTTTAGAGAATGCGACACAGAATCGGCACCAATATCGCATGTTTTAATAAATGAAATATACCGGCTAGCAATTAAAATGTTACCTTTACGTTAAAAACTACTCTTGTATCAGACCCAGCACGACATTGCCAGGAGATCGATTCATGTTTCTCCTCTACAACTTTATTTCCCTTAACGGTAACACAAGCAGTCATTAAGAGAAGTGGCGAATCTATCATCCTGTCAGTGAAACCTTACCCTGCGACTTGCGAGTCATTAGTGTCGTGGATTTTTGTGGTGTCTTTAATTATCCATATTGTGGTAGCTGTCTCCAGAAGATTAATCTTTACCTTTAAGGTCTTTATCTGGGACAAAGTGGTTTATATAACAAAAATCCAATGTTTTATTGAATAAAGTTCATGAAGATTCTGCAAATTGACTTTACTTTTACTTTTACTAAATTGGGTTTTAATGCGAAAATCGTCATGGTAGGCTACCGTCAAGCAGCAGTGTGCTAGCGCAAGCTAATATAATAAAGTTAAGAAAGGTTTCTTAATTTTTGGGTTGTTACTAAGGCCATTTTTTTCATGGTATTCTTAATCTAATCGTGATTAAGAATACTATGAAAAAATTGCCTTTCATAGTATTCTTAATCAATTTTTTCATGGTATTCTTAATCTACAGCATACATATTCATACAGCCTGCTCTGGCCAGCAGAGCCAAACACTTTCAGTAAACATTTTTATCGCACAGCGATTATGTACCTCGTTTCGAAATCGGAATGATATATCGATTTATAATCAGACCTAATTATATTGTCAATAATAACTCCTTCATCATGTGAGCCTTATCTCAATATCTTAGCAAACTTGTCACTAATATAATGTATTAATATTTATAGTAATATAAATCAAAATTTAACACCAGATAATGAGATTGGAAAGATTTCGTGACAAATATTAATTGGAGCGATAAATTTTTTATTTGATGCCGTAGATTAGAGAAATCTACTAACGCATTAATATGAAATTAGCAATCAATTATTGATATTCAAAAGATTTCTACTTATTGCTACGAGCTAAATTTTGATATACATAATATAAAAGCACTAGAAACTTCTATATTATTATGATTAATATGATTATGTTTTAGAAAAATAAAAATACTTCGTTAAGTTTTATGTGGTTATTCCATTTTTTTTTTGTTTTATATTCTATGTGAAATTCATCTGGTTTTTAAATATAACGTCACACTAGGCTTCCAAAAGTAGTACTTTTCGTTGACTTTTTATATTTTATTAGTGATCTTATAACCATCTCCCCTTCCAAGTCATTTTATAATAGAGTTTTAGTATAGAATAATAAAATATAACTGAAACACTTTTACTGACCTATCCTTAAGACTTAAATTGCATTGACAAGCACCCTCACTTACCAGCTTTCACAAAAATTCTTAAATACTTATATCTGTCAAGCTAAAATTACATCTCTTTCCTGTCCGAGGTAATTGTCTCAAAGGCCAACATTAAACATTCTGTTTTTGTACAACGTGTCATTAAAAAGATATAAGGGGAGACGACAAAGTTGACAACTTGGTTACAACAAAAATGACGTCTGACGTTGACAAATTGCAGGTTCGTGCACTACAAACTGTGAAGCTAGAGAAGAGTTTTTGGCGGGTAAGCGAAAAAGATTGCGTCGCCGCATCGTATTATTTTCCAAAACTGGTGTTATTTTCAGTGTTAGTGTATAGAATTGGTGGCATTTTATTCGTTAAGTGCTGGATTACAGGCATGAGTGTGGGAAAATGGTATAATGATGGTGAAACGTTTCTTTTCGTGTTGTTTCCAAAACTCCATAGAAGCTTCAAGTAAAGTTGCCACCACTTTACTAGGAGTATGACTTTGACTAGACTGACTTGACTTGATGACTTCAACTGTGACTTGATACATATTTGCGTGAAATATCGATAACTTGATAAATTATCAATTACTTGACACTGGCTAAATACACAAAAGTATGGAGCCAAATCCTAAAAAAAAAAGCTAGAGAAAATGTAGAAATAAGTGTCAAATTTTTTGGTTGATTTTTTGGTGCATAAGAAAAGGCCAATTGCTTCTTGCTATATTTTTTAAATCTTGAGCCGTACTTGCTTGAACAATAAGTATTATTATTAGTTATCTAGTTCAATGCATTTTGCCATGCGACCCTCAGAAGAGAACCCAGCAACTACTGCCCTAGCTTAGGCACGCAACCCATGAAGGGTGACCTTGAGCTAGTTGACCCGTTTGATAGCTAAGCGCCATAATACGACTTGAAGCTGTAAAGGTCGTCATTTGAGACCAACAGCATAAAAAAACATTTTACACTCGTTATTTTATTACACAATAATCTCACTATCTAAAGTAAAAATTGATAGTAGCAGCCATAATTTAACCGCATTTATCGAATAGAACTTGTATCACACAAGCCGTTGAGAGATAATGGCTGTATGACCCTAGGTCTACTTTGATTGGGTCTTCCAAGTATTATTAAGAAGTTATGAATAGCATTAGAGCCATAATGCTATATAGGCTAGTAGAATTAGGTTTAAATTTAAAATAACTTCCGTTATATTGTTTTTTTTTTTTATTGGGCGATGTGGTAATATACCAATTTACAATTGTCAAGATGGCGACATTAACACTAAACAAAGCTATACCGGCCGATAGATGGAGCTAAACTAAAAAAGTTTTTCTTCAGTCGTGTAGTCTAAAGCACACTCGATTGTTGTAAATTTCCTATGAGATCACTAAGAAATGTACCTATCAATCCACCTGACGATTGAACGGAGTTTGATAGATCATCAATGCGAACAGCAAAGGAATGAAATAAACTCCCAACATCCGTTTTCCCTGGCACATACAATCTAGATGTATTAAAAAACAGTAAATAGGTACTTTGCATGAATCGTCAACCTCATCATTATTTTTATTCAGATAAAATGTAGTCAAACGTAAACCGATGTAATGTAAAAAAGGTTGATATGTTAAAGTCAATGTTACACTATATTTCATACTGATACGAGACCTAAGAGTGGTGCAGCTAGTTTGGTAATAACAGCATGGAGTATGATAGTAAGTAACCATAAATAAATGATGTTTTGATAATTTTAAGAATGATTGATTATAATATTGTGGGAAAACATTGATCACAATCATTTTAGTAACATACTTTGCTAATATAATAAAAGTGTTTAATTTTTATTTTTGTTTGTGTAGATTTGACATCAAAATGGCTGAACCCTTGTACTTCCAGTCAAATTTTCTGATGCGAACTGATTCCATTATTTATTTATGTGTGTTTGCCCAGCTTATTGCATAAATAATAGTACTTAAAATACATTTAAACAAGGACGAAATAACAACAAGACAATAAAACACATAAGATAAGGATAAGCCTGGGTGTTATGGGACCATGATCCTCGTAGTTACTGGGTGCCTAGACACAAGGAATCCTAGTTAGGGTCCAGGATCTGTGTATGTGATCGTTGGGCGTTATTATTATTATTATTAAATAAAATTTTATAAAATGAAAAATACCCTTATATCAGTAAAATTACGAATTGAATTATAATAAATTAAGATACAGATATGAATATCCGATAAACTTAATTATACTTTCAGCCAATAACTCAATATTCTCGTGCCAAAGGAATATATCGGTGAGAATTAATATTGATATCAACATACTCGGTAATTATTATTTATTAAGGAAAAAGTGTTTCCTTGAGAAAATGGATAATTTTGGTTGAAGTCGCGAGGCACTTCTAGTATAATTTTTATTCTGCCGTAGGTACTTAGTAAGTCATTAAGTATTTTGATATCGCAAAGATAAAACATATTACAATCTTATAATACTTAAAAGAATTATACATTTACCTACATAGGTAACCACTTAAAATAAAAATGATGAAATGGATAATCAATTGGAGAATATAACGTGACTAAAAAATACGATTGTAACTAAGCATTTATCATTTTTGGTGATCTGCTATTAAAATCAAATATTATCTTGATTTTAATTAAGATTATTATTTGAGCTTAGAGAAATTAATTGAGGAGATTATAATTTTTTTATCGTAAGCGGATCATATTTTTTTGTTTTTGAGGCACAGCAACACGTCAAACTATGATTTTGCATTTTAATATATTACCTTATAGTAATCCTTTTTAGATAAAGGCATTTAGTTTCGATGGACTGAATTGCTATAAAAGCGTTATAAAATATACTTACCATTCAAAAATCTACCATCAAATATTAAATAAAATATTCCGTTTTATATAATTAAATTAACTTTTTTAAATTTAATATGTGTAAAAATATGCCAGCCATTGAATTGTCTAACACATTTACTCCGTTTTTCTTATCATAACAATCAATTTCCTAAATTATATACATATACTAAAAACAGCGATCAAATCTACGTCCCAAACGGAACCACCTTTCAAATCTGACAAGAGCATGAATAAATCATAGCCGTTCCCTGTAATAAAGTAGCCGTGTTTATCCGTTCGCTCGTTTATCAGCGTTTTGCGTGACCAGCTCGCTAAGACCCTTCAAACTTCACAATCTCGAATAAGAGTCTAACAACTGGAGAGAAAGAGAGGTCTTTTTGATTGGTCTTGTGGTATTCGTGATCGTGGAAGCTATCAATCAAATGAAGGTACTGGGCAAGGACTGACATTGGTAAAAAATGAACGGTATTCAACTAAGAAACTAATATTGTATCAAGATATCCGTCAGTGAAAGATTATCGTAGTTACTAGAAACTAATGCGTAACGTGAAATCTGAAAATTACTCATACAAAATAGCGAAAATGTTACATAACTGCTTCTAATTTGTTGAATTATTTCATTGGAACTAAATCAGAAGGATGAAAAAAATCCTTACCCAATATCAAGCAAACTATTACACGGCTAAAACTCACGAGATACAGTCGAATAACTCTTTTGTTGTTTTCGCAAATTATTCAACTTTTTATGATGCCTCCTTTCAGTTCGAGCAACTATATTCTCCGTTCTGTTAAAAGACATTCCATCTAGTACCTCCCACAAATCTTGATGAAGTATTCGTGTCAACCTGAGATGGAGTTCGTACGATCTTTTGTTCGTGTACATTAACTGTTGACAATGTTCAGCAATAATGCGACGTAATAATTTGATATTTGCCACTCGGAAGAAATCATCGCAATCTCGAATGCACTTCACAGGTTTGATACGCGCGAATTTCGGTATAACTCCACTGTCCCGGCATTTCACAACGTAATCTAAACTGCACTCGAGTTTCCTGCGTTTTATTCGTAACCGCACAAATTCTTTCACTTCTTGTAGCCATACCGTGCCGTATCGGTTAGCTATAATATTATAGAAACTGACGTGAGTAGTACTCATAACTACAACTATTACACGGCTAAAACTCACGAGATACAGTCGAATAACTCTTTTGTTGTTTTCGCAAATTATTCAACTTTTTATGATGCCTCCTTTCAGTTCGAGCAACTATATTCTCCGTTCTGTTAAAAGACATTCCATCTAGTACCTCCCACAAATCTTGATGAAGTATTCGTGTCAACCTGAGATGGAGTTCGTACGATCTTTTGTTCGTGTACATTAACTGTTGACGATGTTCAGCAATAATGCGACGTAATAATTTGATATTTGCCACTCGGAAGAAATCATCGCAATCTCGAATGCACTTCACAGGTTTGATACGCGCGAATTTCGGTATAACTCCACTGTCCCGGCATTTCACAACGTAATCTAAACTGCACTCGAGTTTCCTGCGTTTTATTCGTAACCGCACAAATTCTTTCACTTCTTGTAGCCATACCGTGCCGTATCGGTTAGCTATAATATTATAGAAACTGACGTGAGTAGTACTCATAACTACAACTATTACACGGCTAAAACTCACGAGATACAGTCGAATAACTCTTTTGTTGTTTTCGCAAATTATTCAACTTTTTATGATGCCTCCTTTCAGTTCGAGCAACTATATTCTCCGTTCTGTTAAAAGACATTCCATCTAGTACCTCCCACAAATCTTGATGAAGTATTCGTGTCAACCTGAGATGGAGTTCGTACGATCTTTTGTTCGTGTACATTAAGTGTTGACGATGTTCAGCAATAATGCGACGTAATAATTTGATATTTGCCACTCGGAAGAAATCATCGCAATCTCGAATGCACTTCACAGGTTTGATACGCGCGAATTTCGGTATAACTCCACTGTCCCGGCATTTCACAACGTAATCTAAACTGCACTCGAGTTTCCTGCGTTTTATTCGTAACCGCACAAATTCTTTCACTTCTTGTAGCCATACCGTGCCGTATCGGTTAGCTATAATATTATAGAAACTGACGTGAGTAGTACTCATAACTACAACTATTACACGGCTAAAACTCACGAGATACAGTCGAATAACTCTTTTGTTGTTTTCGCAAACAATGTCTTTTAACAGAACGGAGAATATAGTTGCTCGAACTGAAAGGAGGCATCATAAAAAGTTGAATAATTTGCGAAAACAACAAAAGAGTTATTCGACTGTATCTCGTGAGTTTTAGCCGTGTAATAGTTGTAGTTATGAGTACTACTCACGTCAGTTTCTATAATATTATAATATCAAGCAAGTCAAAAGTTGCTTAACAGCAGTTAATGGTTCTACTTTTTTATCCCTCCTTATAAAATGTGGATTAAGTAATAAAACAAGGTAAAGTATACTACAGTGTATAAATTACCGCAATATTTAGGTACTCAGTCCACACCAGACATATTATATGAATGATGCTTGCTCTGTTGCGTAATGCGTTTGAAGATTGAGCCTTTTTTATGGGCCTTGATTTATTTTTGTTGATTAATGGTATGATTGATGGCATATGAGAAATGTAAATTTATGTTTTAAATAGCAGTAATCATTTGTTTGATTTCCGGTTGAGGGTGATAATGGTACAATTTTATCAAAATTATTACTGGGCGTTTAATGGTTTCTGTGACTGGGCAAATGGAATTTCTGACACAACATTTTTTAATGTTAAGGAATAATGTGACGAGCTAACCGTTTGCCTGATTTTAAGCGACAATGCTGCCTAAATCAGTTGCAATATCATAAATGCACGTCTTCCGGCTGGTGACGATGATTATATTTAAAATGACGTAGATCCCACATTAAAAAAGAAATATAAGCTATTTATTTAATTATATACATGTATTACAACAGTCCAAATTAGACGAAGAGGTGGCACGAAGAATCTATCTTGGCTAATCTTAGAAATATGCAGGAGGCAAGCAGCTGCTTAAAAAGGGCGCTCTGTAGAGGGGGGGGGGGGGGGTCTATGTTCACTGATTTCAAGCTGTTGATATGTTAAACATTTTTTTACTAGGTGGTAGGACTTTACTACAAAGTTCGTCTAGGTAGGTACCACCGCTTTGCCAGTTATTCTGCTGCCAAACAGTAGTGCGCAAGCACTGCTGTGTTCTGGTTTGAAGGGTACAGTGGCTAGTGAAATTACTGGGCAAATGAGACTTTATGAACTAATCTCACAGTTTAGTAATCTTATTACTAAATTGTGCTGATGTCTCAGGATGACGTGCGCAGTGCAGTGTCACGCGAAGCTCTATACATTAGAGTTCCGAGTGACACTGTAGCTGATATGGGCAGCCGTGTCGTTTAACATCAGGCGAAAGGCTAGCTTGCCACGTCATTCCTTAACATAAAAAAAAGTAATTTCAATATTTTTTATAAATTTTCAGGAACTTCAATTAATCAATAACTATTCTCAATCTCACGTCCTTGAAATGTCAAGTTTTGACGTTCGTTTGAATTCAGTCAAAAAATTTCATAAAGTAATATTTCCATTTGATATCTCACTGACAGCAGCTGTCACACCATTTTGGAGATTTCAAGGCCTTTTGAAAGATAAAATGATGTAAAACATGTTTTAGGTTCTATTTTATTGAAGTGAAAGCTTCTTTAAGGGCGTTGAGCACTTTTTGGGTGAACAAAAAACGTGAAACTCGCTTCATCGACACCGCACGCCCTCATGAGCTATGTGTCACAAATTACTTAATTTTCCCTTCTATCGAAAGTCCTTAAAGACTGCCCGCACTTTTTTTTTCAAGGGTCTGTAAAGCGTAAATTCATTATTTTATGATAAAAGTATTCCTAAAAATCTCACAGATGTACTACCAATATAATGGACGAAGGTTGGAGACGTGCGAGTTTCTTTATCAACTGTATACGCAATGCAGTCTTATAATAATGTTATTTTTAACTTTATTATTTCCATCATAAAAATTATAAAGGTGTGTTTAGAATATAAAAAATAATGGAATTTAATACCTGACGGAAACTTTCATAATAATATCATGGTAAATAATTCAATGGATGGTAAAAATGACATCATTTTACGTATAAATTGACGCAAATGACTCCATTCCAAACCGTTGTAAACTTGATTGTCTATTCTTTACACAGCTGATTCATTTTAATGATTTGATAAGATATCTTTACTGGCGTATATAATATAATAAAGTTGTTTATAGAGAACCGTCATTTTATACTCGTTATAACTTTTAATGGCATAGTAATATAATATTATGATTATTCAAAAAAATGATTATTCAAAGAATATTCTTGATTGTATCGCCCAGTGTACGAAGGCCAGCCTTGCCAGATATATCCAGTCTCCGGGTGCTACCAAGTTGTCTTGTCATCAACAATGTACAAAGGTGGTTAGACTTCAGTTTTTATAAATTGCAGCCGTTGAAAGAAGAATAAGTAAAATCAATAAAATACGTATAAGATGGGTTCATAACACATTTGTAGCTTGACTGCAGCGACAAGAACAACTTCGTTACTTATATTTTCAATTATCTGGTTCCCATAGTACAAGCTTTGCTTAGTTTGGGGCTAGATGGCGCTGTGAAATGTCCACACATATTTATTTATTTATTCTACCTGTACATAATATAAATAATTTGTATTGATCTGAAAGATTTTTTTTCTTAAACTAGCTTGAAACTCAGTTGCGTATAGATTCTAAGATGTTATAAGCTGACCAAGGTACTCAATCAACCACTCTGTCACCACCAAAATATGTAGAACGATATCCTGCCGCTAGATTCTATACGTATTTATTTTAAACAGAAGTCTCTCAAGTCGGTTGAAGAAGAAATCGGTAAGGCAGATCAGCTCTTAACCTGTGGGTGTAACTGTCTGTAGGTGGTAGGAGTTTTCTGCAAAATTTGTCTAGGTAGGTACCACTGCTTTGTTAGTTAGTCTGCCGCCAAGCAGTAGTGCGTTTCGGGTTGAAGGACACTGTAGCTAGTGAAATTACTGGGCAAATGAGACTATGACCAGATCTCACAGTCTAGTAATCTTATTACTAGACTGCGCTGATGTCTCGGAATGACGTGCGCAGTGCAGTGTCATGTGTAACTATACTTTAGAGTTCCGAGTGACGCTGCAACTGATATGGGCAGCCGTATCGCTTAGCATCAGGCGAATGGTTAGCTCGTCACGTCAGTCCTTAACATAATATCCTTAACATATTTTTTTTTCGCCATTTTAACAATTGTAAATTGTCATTTTGCCAGACATACCAACATAATAATAATTTTTTTTACTTTGTTTTGTTGAACTTTTTTATGTATGTATGTACCCACATGGGACCTTATGAGGGATTCGAACCCACTAAAACGGGGCGAAAAGGGGTCACTTTTAAAGTCCAGCCCTCTCACCCCCGAACAATTAAGATTTTTTTTTTTATTTATGTTAAGTAATGACGTGACGAGCTAGCCGTTCGCCTGGTGTTAAACGACACGGCTGCCCATATCAGCTGCAGAGTCACTCGAAACTCTAAAGTATAGAGGTTCGCGTGACACTGCACTGCGCACGTCATCCAGAGACATCAGCACAATCTAGTAATAAGATTACTAAACTGTGAGATCAGATCATAAAGTCTCATTTGCCCAGTAATTTCACTAGCTACAGTGCCCTTCAAACCGGAACACATCAGTGCTTGCGCACTACTGCGTGGCGTCAGAATAACTGGCAAAGCGGTGGTACCTACTTAGACGAACTTTGCAGTAAAGTCCTACCACCTAGTACCACCTAGTAGTAGATCTATGTAAACCAAATTTAACTACCGTTTGCTTCGCATTCACCAGCTTACTCCTCAAGGCAAGCGTGTGTAAAGAAGTCTTCCTTTAATAAAACCACTCTCATCACCGAACTAATGAGCTCCATAGTTGACGACATTGCTCCAGTCGTAGACTACATGCAAGCGCACATCCCACTCCGGCCAGATACTAAACAAGTCCGGACGATTACTCAGCCGTCGGCGTGATAGCGATTGACTTTGATAAAACGGCCCAACCTACTTGTTTACCGCGATTTATTACCTGCGAGCGAGGGCTTGTATGTCCGCGCTTGGGAAGTGGGAAACTTGGACGTGATTGTTTTTTTTAAAGAAAAACTTCTTTACGCACGCTTGACTTGTGGAGTAAGCTGCTAAAGCGAGGAGAACGGAAGTTGAAGTTGGTTTACGTAGATCTTCACTGTTAATATAACAAAGTTGCTTTACCATACGACTGAAGTAAAACCATTTTTAGCTCCATCTATCGGCCGGTATAACTTTGTTTAATGTTAATGTCGCCATCTTGACAATTGTAAATTGTATTTTACTGGACATACCAACATAATAATCAAAAACAACTGTTTACTCACAGTGGCAGATTTGGCAGCCTTTACGTCACTCGCAAGGTTCAGAAATCTGTTTAAATTGAGAATAAGTGGAGTTTTTCGGAACAAGATTGAGACTGACGGGGGGTAACAGCGAGAGGTAATACTAGGCGGTATCTACCCTCACTGAGCAATATAAAACTTAAAAATTTAGCATGTCTACAACACAAACTTCAACTTTCGTTAACCTCGCATTCACCAGCTTACTCCCACAACACACAAGTTAAGCGTGCGTACAGAAGTTTTACTTTCTAAAAATACATCCGATTTGCGTACTTCCTCCTTTATTAAGAATAGTTTAAAAATAATGTAGTCTTCTTGCAAAACTAGTCTATTACCACATCCAGGTTTAGCCCTCATCGCCTCATTGCTTGGCGCGCAGTGCGATGATCTATCAAGTTGTCGGCGTAAGATTAATGCGTGCAGATGATTGACGATTTGCTGCCGAGTCGACGCTCTAATTCGCAAATGTTTGGACAAATGCTAGAGGATATTATTATGTTGGTAGTAATGCTATTTGTGAAATTTTTGATCTTTGGTTCAATTCCCGGGGCATACACGTGCTTGTGTGCAAATACTTGTTCTGAATCTGGGTGTTGTGGTACCATGGTCCTCGTAGTTCCTGGGTCCCTAGACATATAAATAAAATAGTCTCTCCTATAAAACGTTACTTTGGACGCTAGGAGGGGCCCGTGACCCCTGTGCATTAGCCCTAGTGTTGACACCATTTTTTGACTGGCCTGATAGCTCAGTTCGTAATAACCTTTCTGAGCTGTAGATTGTGCGTTCGATCCCCGCCCAGGACAAACATTTGTGTGATGAACAACGATATTTGATCTGTGTCTGGATGTTATATTTTATTCTACGTATATATTACAAAAAAGTATCTAAGTATTGTATCAGTTATCTGACTCCCGTAATTCAAGCTTTGCTTAGTTTGGGGCTGTGTGAAATGTCCACAAATATATATTTATTATAATTTTATTTATTTGTTAAATGAGAATATTCAGGAAATGGGCGCAGCATTATCCTTGGTCTTCGTTATAATCTACTAATGCAATCACCAAGACGCTCATGCACTTACTTTCGACCATTGTTTCCATAGATACTTATGTTGAAATAATTAAACTTCAGCACGTGACCTCGTACCACTTACATAATCTATAAATTTAATAAAACGGTGTCAGAATATTTAACAAGAACAAAACGATGAAACATTTTAACGAGACAAAAATTAACTTTTTACAAATCAACTGAATATTAAAGACACGCTAAGTTTAAAGACTAGCCGATTATGCAATTAACTATCAATGTCGCTTTTTATTTTATTGTAACGGCAGCTTATGTTTGATCTAAGGCGTTGCGTGATGATCGGCGATAAATGTTAGATTGACTTTAATGCAGAAGGGCGTAAATGGTTTAGCTAGAATATTCAAGAAAAAGTGCCGATGATTCTCTAATTTTAATGCAAAAGTCATGTAAATTTATGTAAGTTAGATGATTACTAGTTTTTTTTTAAATTTAAATTTCTAAGTAATGCCATTCTTATCAAGGTTGGAAATAAGACAATTTACTGTGCATTAAAAAAACTTGGGTGTTTCTAACTTAAGCAATGTCTTGAATATTTTATCCATTTAGCAATGTAAATTATTTGCTGTAATGTTCTAGAAAAAGCTGTAGGCAGATATCGACAAAGCATCGACTTTAATCAAAGATACCTATTTGAAATGTTTCTTCTGAGACATCAATAACATTCCGCATTTCACATTATGTCACACTGCAACGTTTGCAATGCAATATGCTGATGACAATTGCGACAGTTAATGCCTTGGACTAAATAAACTGATGCCATGTAGTACGAGAAGGTAATAAAAGAAAAGTAATACCAAAACTTCCTATCCTCCTACTTCTTTCCTACTACTTACCTACCTACTATGGTACTAATATTATGAATGCAAAAGTTTGTGCGTATGGATGCATGTTTGTTGCTCTTTCACGCAAAAACTACTGAACGGATTTAGATGAAATTTGGAACACAGATGGTTTATAATTTAGATTAACACATAGGATACTTTTTATCTCGATCGTATGTTCCCATGAGACAATTTTCGAACACCACGAGGGCGACGCCGCGGGCTTTTATCGTTTTTTTTATGAAGCCCTTATGGCCAGAATAGTTAACCAGAAATAATAATAAGTTTGTGAGCATGGATGTATGGATGTTTGTTACTTTTTCGCGCCAAAACTACTGAAAGGGTTTGGATGATTATATGGCCTAGATTTTTTTTTATAAATCTGCATTTCCACGGACACCAGGGTCCGTGCTATTTGTTAAATTATTTTTATATTTATAAATTTAGCCTATTATTAACATTAACATATTATAGCCTAGATTAATACAAGATACTTTTTATCCACGGATAAAACCATGGGGCGCAACTAGTGCGTTATGATCAAATGCAATTTCATCTGAAGTTTTATCAGGACTATTCTGCAAAGATCGTCGAGGTACCACCGCTTTTCCAGTTATTTTTCCGCCAAACAGTAGAGTACAAGCACTGTTTGAATAGCATTGTTGCTATGAGTAGCTATGTTACGACTATTGCGATCTCTTTTTCGCATGACAAATGAGAAGTTAGTGCCTCATCTCCCTTCTTTTATTTACATCTATTTTTTAGCCTGAGTAGTTGCGTTAACTATGGTTGGAGAGGTACTTATGTACACTTGTACAATTGACTGATGTCTTCTGTGTTGAAAGGTATGTTAGGTATGACTGCCGAGATCTAAGAAGAGAAAATGACAGTAGGTAGCTGCCAATTCGAATTGACGTGATTCCAACTACGGAATGTTCTTGTGTAATGTTGGTTTGGGAAAAGTGGTAAAGAGACGATGAACTGTGCTCATTTTATTAAGATACAATATAGATCTCCTTGACCGTTGATCTGCTTGATGACTGGATTACAAATTCACTTTTCCATTACAAATTTTGCATTTTTTACCCATTTTTACGTACGTCATTGTGATACCCATAGAAATAGCGTTATTCCTCTAAGGTGATACCATTATACACTCTTATGGTCACCTACGACTACATTACAAAAATAAAGACCAAGGATAAGCATTTAAAAACAAATTTATTACTCTGCATATATTTTGAAAATTTATATTGTAACATTTATAATTTCATTGCTTTCATGGAACGGTATAATCAGTTTTGTTCTTTAAACATGAGTTAAGTACCTCCGCAAGGTGATGCATTTTTCTTTTTTAACCGACTTAAAATAGGAAGAGGTTCTCAATTTAACTTGTATTTTATTTTGTGTTGTTTGTTATCTCATAACCTTTGACTAGGTGAACCTATTTTGATCATTCTTTTGTAATTAAAATCTGGTCCCATTTCAAATTGGTCCAGTTCTGACAATGACATCCATGAGAATCTTCTAAATATATATAAATCAAAGGTGACTGACTGACTGACATAGTGATCTATCAACGCACAGCCCAAACCACTGGGTGGATCGGGCTGAAATTTGGCATGCAGGTAGATATTATGACGTAGGCATCCACTAAGAAAGGATTTTTTGAAATTCCACCCTTAAGAGGGTGAAATGGGTGGTTCAATTATTTAAGCTCGTACCATATAAGATGTGAAGTTGGTTTTTACGCTTTGTTACTTGTTATTTATACACTGTCTCAACTAAATCGTATTAATTAAGTAGAATAAGAAACTACAAATCTTAAATTGCATTTAAATAGGCACTAATACTAAATGCGCTGTATCAAATCAATCTAATCAGCTAATAAATTAAACTAGCAAGACTGCGCGACATACGCTACATTTATAAATAGGAGACAAGTTACGACAAACGAACGCAACACGACATGTGGTTAGTGCGACATGTCGCAGAGTGACGCATGTTTAGCGTATTATGTCAGAATGGCAAATGTTTAGCGTTGCTCAGGCAAGATGATGCGTTGAAAGGTTGACACTACATTAATCGTGTCGGTTGTGTTACAATGTACGTCACGATTGTAATAAAATTAGTACTTTTCGTAAGTATTATTAAATTATAGTTATTAGTTTATTTTAATCCAGCTGCGCCCGTTGTGTTACTCGCATACCTTGTGTCATTCCTAAGACTCTAACCACGTTACTACAAATAATAATAATAATAACACGCAACGGTCACATACCTACATCCTGGTCCCTAACTAGAATTCCCTGTGTCTAGGGACCCAAGAACTACGAGGACCATGGTCCCACTACACCCACACGGAACAAGTATTTTAGCTTTTTTTTCTGTGAACAAATACTGATCCTGCCGCGGGAATCGAACCCGCCGTCTCCAGGGTATGAGCCAACTTGCTCAACCACCACACCATAGAGGCTGTCAAATACGTAAACAAGGCTTAGACAGACGTCAAACGTGTATTTGACAATACAAAATACAGCACTTTAACACTAGTTTAAAGCTTGTTTAAATTGTTTGTGTTTAAACCGTAAGTGCTCTGTGCGCCACCCGCGCTTTAGTGCTTTAGCTTAAAAAAATTGTTATTCCATTTATTGGTACTCGCTTACTGTTATTTTCATTAGTTTGGACGAAACTTGGTATCTACAATTTCATAGATTTTACGTCGGAAATTTTTAATTGGTGGGATTTCCCCAAGGATGGTGTCGACTTCACTTAATATTTGGAAAACCTGCGTGCTATGTGTATATCTATATACATATTAGTGCAATACACTGAAGGGCACATATTGTAATTTAGTACCTAACTGCAAATGCAAAAAACTTTTTGAAAAAATTGAAATTTGAAGCTATTTAGCTATCAATGCATGTAGTAACACGACATGGCAAATTGCGTGTATACAAGGTGGAATTTAATTCGTTCTTTTCCTTTAATGTATGTTTTCAGTCCATGCTATAGAATACTCCCATATAACTAAATAATAAAAGTACTTTTAAAATAAAACTTAAATCTTGGTATTATGAAATTACTGCAAATTTAAATTCTACCTTGTGAAGTTGTGACATTGAAAAAAAGCAGGTGTTTTATTGCCTACAAAACATTTACAAAGCACTGGGCTGGTGCCCCGCTGTGTTTACTTTTTTAGACATTTCGGCTGTCATGCAGTTATTTGAGGCACTAAATACTAAAACAATTTTTTTTTAATTGGACTTTGTACGAATATTCTATAGCATGGTCTGAGTACATACATTTAAGGAAAAGAGTGAATTAAATGCCACCGTGTAGAAATAGAAATGTCTAAAATGCCCAATCAATGTCAGAAAAACAAAAACTAAAAATTTCGCAAGCCACCAACAACCGACAGCAGTGAAAACTTCATCGCATGTCCATCTCTGTCACTGTCACTGTCACACCGCGCGACACGTGTCACGCTGTCGCTGTCACGCTGCTGACTCCGCGACCACCGCTGTAATTAGCTAATTATTCCCAAACATTCTCTTTTACCTATTTTCAACTCTGTCTCTATCGCAATAAAGTTGGCGTTGAAGCACGTCAGATTCTTGTTTTGATTCCCAGATCGTTAAACCTCAAACAGTATTGACAGAAAATGAATAATGATCTGTATAACTAAGGGTCAAAGTTCAAATTTCCGTTGATAGATTGGCATAATGGATACACAATGGATTAATGTCGTGTCGTTACACAGTACAGAACCTATTAACGATCCCGCTGAATAGTAAATACAAAACAACTTTATAAATCCTCATTTTTCTTGATAATTATAAAAGAACGGTAAAAGAATGGAATATCTTACCAGCGTCTCTGTTTTCTGAAAAATATGACCTGGGAGTTTTGAATGCTAGAGTGAACCGGTCTTCTTATTTCCATTGTCGACCGCGTCGCCACTTACCATCAGAAGAGACAGTAGAGTGGCTTATAATATTAAATATTATAGAATGGCTTATATAAAACGGTTTATAATATTACCTTGATAATGTAGATAAAAAAAATTGAAAATAAATTTAATTGTTCAACAAAGCAACAGTATTTTAGAAGAAACCCACGGTTTTTATTCGTTTATTCATATAATCTGACATAACCCATTTGACAACCTTAGAGGGTGAATTAAAGATCCTTTCTAAGTACTTTTCTACACTCTTAAAAGTCTCTGCATCCACTAGTTTGGGCTCAACGTAACCTGACGGTTAATTTTTAAATAGACAGATATATAAATTAAATAAATAAATAAATAATTGTGGACATTTCACAAAACTTCATCTAGCCTCAAGCTATGCTACAAAGCTTGTACTATGGGAACCAGATAACTGATACAATCAACAATGAAAGTAATTAGATACTTTTTGTTTGTAAATACATACATAGAACACAATATGACACCCAGACACAGAAATGCCTATGTTTAACACACAAATGTTGTCCTGGGTGGGAATTGAACCCACAACCTAGTTTAAAAGGCACAGCTAAGTGAGCTATCAGGCCAGTAAATTATAGTTTTGTGTGATTTTACTGCCTCAATTTGATATAAAATAGAATTTTCTTAAATATAACATAAATATAAATTTGAGAAAATAGTAATGGTATTTCTTATTTATTTACATGTAATACATATAAATAAATTTACATAGATTTATTTTAAAAATTAAAATTAATCTAACTATATATTCTTTGACAAGAGTGTTGCAATCATATTTTAAAGCCAACAGTTACTTAGTAAAGAATCCATAATAGGTATATATAATTAAAATTCTTATAATAAGATAAAATTTATAAGTATCTACGTTAAAATATAATAAAATGTAAGTGATAATAATTAAGTTTAAAAGTAACAAAACATAAAAAATGTGTCGTCTTGATGTTGGCGCGCGTAATAATATATGTCAATGATAACGTGATGTAAATGTTTTTTTCATTAGGATTTTCAATCATTATTTATATCCTTTCCCTATTTTTAGATTTCTCTAGCATGCGCAATATTATTTACAGAAAGAAACACACCGCTCTTGTTGTGAACTCATCTACTGTACGCCAGCGACCAACAATGGCAGCGGACGTCATTATGCAAACGATCGTAAATCCCATAATGAGTTAATCTGACAGTCGCATTGACTGACGTCCGATATGACATGAGCGGATTAAACGGTCGGTTATGTCGGCTTTGTCGATGTTTTGAGCTGTTTTTATGGTGAAGTGGGCTTTGTTATGAATATGTCTGCAGTACAGATAAGTATAATGATTATATTAATAATAATAACGCCCAATGATGTCATATATAGATCCTGAACCCTAACTAGGATTTCCTGTATTTAGAGACTCAGGAACTACGAGGAATATAGTCCCAGAACTCAGACTCAGAACACGTATTTACGCTTTTTATTTCATTCACAAAAATACTTGTCGTGTCGTGGGAATTGAATCCACATTACACTGAGGCTGTCAAAAATAACTTTTGAAGTAAAACTTCTTTACGCACGCTTGATGTAGGATGTCAGCTACTGAATGCGTGACGAACGGAAGTTGAAAGTTGTTAGTTCACATAGATTTTCAACATAACAACAATTTCAAATTTGTATTATGATGTTGGTATGTCCGGTCAAATGATAATTTAAAATAGTCAAGATTAACATTAAACAAAGAAAAAACGAAGTTATACCGGCTGATAGGTGGAGCTAAAGAAGTTTTACTTCAGTCGTGTGGTCTAAAACACATCTGTTTTTATTTTGTAAAGCAGCCTCTGACAGTTTTGGTCTCTTACTGAAATTCATTATACACTTATACTTATCATATGCTATCTATAAAATAACTCATATTTACAATTTTATGTTCTCGACTACTATTCGTACGACGCCGATTGTAGTAAGCTGTCTATTATAATATTCATGGCATCTGACTGAATTTTCGCCTTTACTTATTTCGTTCTGCTCAACATTACCTCATAAACTTTTCAATATTAAATATCGACCTATTCAGTCCACGTATTACATTACCAACTCCTCTACTAGTAAGCATAATAATTATTTTCCGCTGAAGTAATTACGACTTTCATTATTTAAAGCTAACATTTCATTAAACTGTCACTGTCCAGACTATGAATGCACATAATTGATCAACTTGATTGACCGATGACAGCGCAATGGCCGTCAATGAATGTCAATTAATTGCTCATCGTTATAAATAAACCAACATTGATATTCTTTTACAAAATATACAACTTAACCCTTATTTTTTTAACAGCAAGCTCCAAAATCATTTAAACGTTCTGGTTAGGAAATGAAATACGTAATTTGGTGCTTGGGTGATTTAGGTGAATTACTCATAGATGGTATTATAATTATCTATTCGCATATCTTATACATTACTCCTGACAGCTAGCAATTTATATACACCGATGATTACTACTTAGTCACTGTTTGTTTATATGAAAGGTAACGCGATTTGAAAGGGAGTTGTTGTCGCAATAACTGACCGATTGACTTTTAATGGGACAACAAATAAGCTTAGAAGCATATTCTTGTTATTCTGAGAAATTTTATGGTTCTATATACCGAAGAGAACGATTCAATTCTTTTGATTTAAACCCTAATTAAATATGGACAAACTTCATAGCATGCGTTTATTAAACCTTAGATTAATATTGATATATATAAATAACCATTTTTGTCCATATTTAAAAAGGGTCTAAATCAAAAGAATAGAAAATTAGAATAAATGGTTACAAGCTTGAGCTATTTGTGATGTGAACTAAACGTATGGCAGTCTTGTCTCTTACAATAAATATTTGTCTAAACTATTAACTTAACAATATCATATTAATAAACAGTGTTTAAAAAATTAAAAAAAAAACAGTAGTTCGAGATACAATTACCACTAAGTATTTTTGCAATACATAAACCTATCTTTGTAATGCAATGTAAAGTAAGCTAAAATATTAATTTGACACGACACGAGTCGGGTTACTATCTCATAAAACAAAACATTAAAAAATGAATAAATAATTTTAATTTAATTGTTATTATTATAAAAGCAGCAATTAATTTCCGAAAAAAGTTGTGACGTTATCACATCAGCCGGGGCGGCGAGCGTGTCGGCCGTCACGTGGCGAATCAACCTCGGTACCGCCGGCGTGACAGGAACTCGCGGCGGGACACTGTGATTTATTATTCTGCTATAAAGTTTTACACTCTGAAATCTGAAAGTTCGTATGCACAACTACAACTATTACACGGCTGATTAGTCGTGTAATAGTTGTAGTTATGAGTTAGTACTCACGTCAGTTTCTATAATATTATTCGTATGCACACCTTACAAAATTAAGTTTTTAATTAATTCAAATCCACCGATTAAATACATAAAACAAAAAATATAAATTATTTCAGTTCCGTTTTTACATATTTTTAACAAAATGAATAGCTTTCAACGATCAAATGCATAAATCCTGAACCCTGGTTTTATTGGGCACTTGTTCTGTCGCAAGAATTGAACCCGCCGCTTCCGAGCTATGAGCCGACCTGCTCAACCACCACACCACAGAGGCAGAGACTTTCGCTCACTTCGTTTGCTGGGTCAATTAGGGGTTACCCATACGTTTAATAATAGACAAAATGAAATTAAATAAATATACTCTACTAGTTTCTGTCCGCGGCTTCACCCGCGTGGCCTATAGGAATTGAAGAAGAAAATTTTTCATAGATAGTTCAATCCATTTCACCCTCTTAAGGGTAGAATTTTGAAAAATCCTTTCTTAGTGGATACTTACACTTTACAAAGAACACATCTTCCAAATTTCAAGTCTCTAGGACCAGCTGTTTAGGCTGTGCATTGATATATAAATCAGTCAGTCAGAACTTATAATTTCATATGTATAGATGCACAATACCTAGTGTCGGTGGTTATTGGAGAGGACTATATCCAGCAGTGGAGTCTAGTGATACCGATCATACATAAATGTTAAGATTGCTTAATTATTTTAACCAAATTTATGAAATTATTTATTTGGTCAAAAATAATTACCCATATCAGTGAATTAACTTTTGAATGCTAGATCTCATTTGATGTCGCACACAACGTAACACGACGAATACTGTAGTACGCATTTCGAAGTGGTAAGTCGCAACTAACAAGCATTTCGACGCGACAGTCGTCCGAAGTCACGACAAGTCTGACAGCGCGCGCCATTACTTCCGTCTTCGCCTTCCGCCTGTCAGCGGCCTGACAAATGCTAGTTCTGGGATAGATTGACATCGATATCTAATAAATACTTTTATTTACAAATGCTTTCAAGGACTCCAATTTAAAATCTTTATGTGTATAAATGAAACAAGATTTTATGCAAATGAGCGAGTCATAAAAGTTGATTAGGTTTCATCGACAGCCTATGTAGTGTAATGTGGTGAGTGATGAGGTGGCGGGTTCGATTTCTACGGCATGACAAGTAAAACAAACAGAAAAAAGCGCAAATACTTGTTTAAGGTGTTGTGAGACCATGCCTCGTAGTTCCTCGTAGATCTATGTTAGTGTTTGTAGGGCTTTTTTTTTAAATCTGACTGCTTAGTTAAAAAGGATGGGGTAAATAAAGAGATGGTATACAATAGAAAAGATAGTCGCTCAATGTATCGCTCTATAGGGAGGCCTATGTTCTGCAGTGAACGTCTTATTTTATATTTTATTAATTAATAAAAAAATTAAAAACAAAATCCACAGCTCTTAAAATTAATCATAAATATATCTTAATTAACAAAACTTACAGCCAAATACGGTTTTACATTTTTGTTAGTAGGTATATATAATAATAATATAATATGTGTGGACATCTCACACAACGCCATCTAGCCCCAAACTAAGCAAAGCTTGTGCTATGGGAACCAGATAACTGATACAATACTTAGATACTTTTTTTTGTAAATACGTACATAGAATACAATATGACACCCAGACACAGAACAAACACGTATGTTCATCACACAAATGTTTGTCCTGAGTGGGAATTGAACCCACAACCCACAGTTCAGAAAGCAAGGCTACTACCAACTGAGCTATCGGGCCAGTCAGTATATGGTTGTGTTGTTCATACAAGTCAAGATATTATTTGTGTGAGAAAGAGGTCTTCAGGCTATCGATGATGACTTATCAAAATTAGATATTGATATTGTATCGATAGGTCTGCCTGCGTCCCATCCCTAAACACTTGCAGCACAGACGTGTCATTAGGCGACGGCGTGCAGTGAGATATGTCACGCTGCGCACCCGAACACGTATTATGTCGTTATAATAATGGAGACGCCATCTCCACACTTGCAACTTGCATGTATTGTCGAGTTCTCGTGACAAGATCTGCTGCAACTTTGCCAGGTGTGGAGATTTGATTCATATTCCTGGAGCGATGTTAAGATGCTTTTGTGATTTTGTATACAAGTAAGTTGTACCTACGTGATGACAATGTTTTGCATTTTTCGGAGAACCAGTTACGTAAGAGGCGATAGTCTCCAAGAAAGCAGGTCGCAAGCATTGTTCGGTCTCGGATTTCTGAGTATACCTGCACTGTTACCTATGCAAATGACTAGTCTGTCACGTCAAGCCTTCAGCTATTTATAGTTAACTTCGCCCCGCAGTTTCACCTGAGGATAAAAAATAGCCTATATGTTTATGTGTATGTATCCATTATACAAGCTATCTATATTCCTGACGTTAATGGTCCCACAAATGTGTTTCGACTGAAAACTCAGTTATTAAGATCTTAAGACCTTAATTGTATGCTGAGCTGGATCCCATTTGTGACACCACGTAGCATTGTTTTATTCTTTTGGTGTTAGGTATTTGTTATGAGTTCTGTGAATAAATGTTTTTTTCTTTCTTTCCAAAAATTTATCCAGCATTTATCAAAATTTTGCGAAACGACTTTTGTTACTAGAGTGAAAGAGTAACAAACGTCCATACATATTTATAATATATTATATATTCGCGTTTATAATATTAAGGGGGATTCGACCAAACGAGAGTAAATTTTATTCTTAGAATAAATGGCCATTTGTTCGAGAGTAAATCAATTTCACATTTTACCATCTATTTCTATCTATTCTAAGAATAGCAAGTCTATTCGAGTATTATTACTATACCGCCGTTTTTGGTGGAATAACAGAGTTATTCCGAGAATATTTTAAGTCAAAATAGACAAAGATAAAAAAAGACGTCCGATCATGTATTTTGTCATTTACTTTCCTACACTATAATACGACAAAAGCGAGTTGATATGACATAAGCTTGAATACCGTGTCGTTGTAGAACAACAATTGTTAACTGGGTAATAGATAAGTTCATCATTTATTCTGCTATTCGCGTATAGTAATTCTAAGCGTAGCTAAATTTAGTATTACGTGGAAAAACCAAGAATGAATTACTCGAGTATAATATCGTGGAATAGATTTATTCTGGTATAGTTACTCGTGTATAAATCCAAGTTTGGTCGAATCCACCCTAAGTAGGATATCAACCCCACAATGTTCAAAACAATGTCAACAAATTCCGTTCAATTTTCATTGAAGTATCAGTTAGTATCGGTCCGGTCCAAGAGCCAAATTGCCATTATCAACTATTTGAATGTATAAGTTGTCATTTGACTTTGCTGGGTTTTTTTTTAAACATTTTGTGGTGCCACAGTTTACTAAACCCAAGAATTCACTCAGCGACTTGTTTCACATTTATGTGAGTTAGCAGAACAGATTATGAACTACGAGTAATATGGTAAAAAAAAATTATTAAACGCATTTACTAGTTTTAAAAAATCCGGGACACTAACTAGGATTCACTGTATTTAGGGCCCTATGAAGACCATGCTCCCGCAACACCCAGATCCAGAGCAAATTGCGCCTCTATATTTCTGGGCGGAAATACTTATGCTATTGCGGGAATCGAACCCGCCCCTCTGGGTGCCACCTACTCAAAGATTGTTAATTCATTGATTGCTTTGAAATTTTTTGTAAAATTTGATTTCATAAAATTTTAACTAAAAAGTTTTCTTCCAAACCCTGCACTTTAGCTTTAGCTGTGACAGTCATTCTACAGTTCAGATGTAAAGCGGTACCCTGAATCAGACACTCACCGTTTTTTATACTAGCCTGCTGGTATTGACGTTGTTGTTGTTGACGTTGTTGTTGACGACAATGAGTGTGTTTTGTTCAAAATTGTGACTTGAGTGAAGAGATATCTAAACTGTGGTAACGTCACTAAATGCAAAAAATAACCTCCTTTTGCTTAACAATGCTTGGTGTATTTAGCAAGAAAGAAACGTTAAATTTCTTGTAATGAAGCTTCATGATGTAAAAAATAAAAATACAATGGTAATTTTTTTGTTTTGCAAAGATTATGAAGACTTTTTTTCTTATATACGGTGGAATTTAATTCACTCTTTTCCTTAAATGTATGTACTCAGACCATGCTACAGAATATTCGTACAAGGTCCAACAAAAAAAGGGTTTTATTTTAGTATTTAGTACCTCCTAAAATAACTGCATGACAGCTGAAATGTCTATTTAACAGTACACACAGCGCGGGCATCAGTCAAGTGCTTTGTAAATGTTTCGTAGGCAATAAAACACCTGCTTTGTTCAATGCCGCAAGGCTTTTCATTAGAATTTAAATTTGCAGTAATTTGATAATACCTAGATTAAAGTTTTATTTCATAAGTACTTTTTTTATTGAGTTATATGGGAGCGTTCTATAGCATGGACTGAATACATACATTAAAGGAAAAGAACGAATAATAACAAAATCGTATTGGTCAATAATTCAGTACAAACCTACTATATGTTCATCATAAAATTGATAATAAACGCAAAGCGTAAAAACCGATTTCAGGCTTATATTGTTTTCTCATGGATACCATTGTCAGAACTGGACCAAATGCAACCACACGGAAAGCACCAGTTTTTAAGTAACAAAAGAATAATCAAAATCGGTTCACCCAGGTGGAAGTTCAGAGGCAACAAACATTTTAAAAAAACAGTCGAATTGAGAACCTCCTCCTGTTATTAAATCGGTTAAAAGTTATATATCTACCTCTCTGTTAGCTTTTATGACTTTTTACGGCTCGAGTGGTTTCAGTCATTGTACTACAATTGTTGTGGGTCTTGCGCTGGGAACAAATAGAATACTTACAACTTTTTGCTTATTTTCATTTCATTTTATTTAATGAGACATATTATGTATATATATTGTTCCTGTAAGCGGAAAACTGTAGTCTGCCTTAATGATAAATACTCAGACTTTTTTTCTCTTCACTGTCTACGCTTTTTTGGCTACAAATTATGTCTTGACAGCTCAATGACAGTTAACAATGTGTCAGACGTGACGTTCGCATTAGTGTCAAGTTCACACTGATCCCAGAGCAGATGTCAAACAGCTATTGTTCAAGAGTTGAAATGATGGATCAGAATGAAACGGTATTACAAATTACAACTAGTTTATATTGTAATACCAAGGTGCTTTAGATAATGAAACTCAAGGTAATAATGCTAAAGCATATTTTTATGTAAGTACTTTACAAAGAAACTTGTGGAGGTATGCTATTTGTGCGTATCAATAACGTTTGTTTACAGTTTTGTTAATTACTTAACTGTTTACATCTTAACTATAAACTAATTTTCTTTCTTTCCTTCTAAAATAGGTTTTTTTATTGTCTGCTAGGTTTGCGTTTGACCACTATCTCAACTGATGGTAAGTGACGATGTGGTCTAGAATGTAACACGCTTGCCTAGACGATACCTGTTCACTCCCCATTTGAAGACTCCAAGGTTTTCGGGAAATACGGACGCTGGTAAAGCATTCCACTTCACGTTTCTAGCTGTTTGCATGATTAACGTGGAGCCAAATCGCAAATTAAGGTTTTATGTCACAAAAAAAAAGAAAAAATAATGAATAACAATTCATTTTTGACAGCTTCAGTTGAGTGGTGGTTTAGTAGGTCCGCTCACAACCCACTGAGTGTTGTGCCGTGGTGGGACCATGATCCTCGTAGATTCTGGGACCTTAGACACAGTAAATCCTACTGAGGGTCCAGGATCCTATGTGTGTGATCGTTAGGCGCTATTATTATTTTACATTAAATTTCATTTTCTAGGTAGAATAATTAGATTGTTTTTTTTTTAGCTTTGCTACATTTAAAAGACGTACTCCTACATTCTGTATTAATTGGGGAGAAGGTTCTACACAATTTCTTTAAAAAAATAGTAATGCCATTGTTTGTTGAGTGTTTACTCGTTGAATAGTTATGGATATTCAGGAAGTGACTTTAAGACACTTCTTGTCTGCTCATTTGTCTTTGTGGCCCTGTTTTTATTTATGCCTTTAGTGATTCACAATACCTTTATTTGATATATCATAAATCCTGATATTAATCTGAACTATATTTTTTCGAATGATTTCAAACGAATTTTAAATAATCGATCAAATCAACATCTAAATCTAGTCACTAAGAATCAAATTAGAGCAATGTCCACATCGATTAAAATCTAAATTAGAATCGATAACATCGGACAACTGTATTTTACACGTTTATCGATCGATTCAATCAGCGATTTGATGTTATTATAAACAGTAATGAGGACAAAATTGATAAATAATATTATGTTTGTAGGCCAGTGTGCAATAAGTTTTATCTTTATGATTAATCTGTTTTTTAATGGAGTATTTTTTAGGCACTTATAGGTTTTACTTGAGTAATTTATGTGTGTTCATGTAATTACCTACCTACGTGCTTTTTTGTTTCTATTTTGGCTCCACACTTTTGTGTATTTAGCTAGTGTCAATTATTTGATAATTTTTCAAGTTACTGGTAAGTCAAAAGTCCAGTCAAGTCACAGTACAAGTCATAGTCAAGTCAAGTCATACTCCTAGTAAAATGGTGGAAATATTACTAGAAGCTTCTATAGAGGAAACAACACGAAAATAAACGTTTCACCATCATTATAACACATTCCCACACTCATGCCTGTAATCCAGCAATTAATGAATAAAACGCCACCAACTGTATGCACTAACACTGAAAATAGCACCACTTTTGGAAAATAATACAATGCAGTGACGCGATCTTTTTCGTTTTCCCGCCAAAACTCCTACGTACCTATTAAAAAGATTTGTCAAAATTTTGTAAATCTCCGTCATTTTGCTACATGAAAACTACTATAAAATTGTAATATTACCACTAAAATAAAGAATAATTCGATTTTTATCATAAAGAGTCAAAAGCCTGCATATAAAACTCCCAAAATTGCAAGAAAAGAAACCCAAGCATACAAACACGACTACCCAAACAGCTAACATTTTTCACAAGACTTGCCACTTCACCTTCCAATTCACTTAGAGCCCTGCGATGAATGATGACCCCGCTCGACTGCCACATAATCTGTGTCGTGATTAACGACCCGCCATTCATCATACTGCCACCGCTGACAGCTGACAGCTGACGTCATGCCGTCAGCCGACGATTTCGGCAATTAAATTCATCGGCGTACGCATCGAGTGGGAGTATCGATATGTTTGCGCGTCACTAGCTTTGACAGTTTAGTGATGAATAAGCTTACATCCATTTGTGTGAAGAGCTCGTTTTATATGAAATGAAAGAGATCACTATGGAAGTAAGTAAGCAACTAAGTAGGTATTTCCGGTGTAAACTTTGTTAAGCAGACCAGTGACTTCTTTTGTGATAGCGTATTTGTATTCAGTGGTAAAGAGTAAATGGCTTCTCGATCGCTCTCCACGATTGAACAGATACGTCACTAGCACAACACTACCGAATCGATAATGATGTCCATCACTAGAATCAATCTCGACCAATCAGTCGTTCAAAAATCGGAGAAAGATATTGCAGTGTTTTTAACCGACTTCAAAAAAGGAGGAGGTTCTCAATTTGACTGTGCTTTTAAAAGGTGACAAAACTAGTCATTGTTGATCAGGGTTTGAATGGCACGAATGACTCCTGTGGCGTGCCCTGTGTTATATATACAGTGACTAAACGATCGAAGTTAACTGGAACTTAGTTATTTTTTAAAATGTACCTTAGAACATTCGACGGTTGCACTGCTTTTGATGATTCTTTTTTTAAGCTGGTTATTCCCGTGTGGTCTCATTTCAATTTGATCCAGTTCTGACAATGGGAGCCATGAGAGAACCTTATAAGTCTAAAGTCATTTTTTTACGCTTTGCGTTTGTTATTGCAACAAAATCTCCAAAGATATAATAATAATAATAATAACGCCCAACAATCACATACATATAGATCCTCCATCCTCAACCAAATTTCTACCTTCCACGTCATGGCACAAAGAAGCAAACAATGAGTCCTGTATAACCTAATTCAGCTACAAGCCAGCAGTTCCGTCTGTCATACGCGAGGACATGATAAATGTGCCGCTAGATCGTTAAACATTGTCCTCGGAACATCGGTTTTATGTAAAGAAATAGACGCAGTGCTATTGTAGCTTTTACTATCAGTCATCAAAAAATATTAAAGTTTACAAGTAACAAAACGGCTCTAAATTCAATGAATAGGTTCAAAGGTCTTAATTGCAATTGTGGTTGGATTAAAGTTAAATTTTCCTTTTCTTGTATTCTTCTCCAAGTACCAAGTCATATTTCTGCAGCCAAAAAGTAGTGCGCATGCTCTACTGTGTTCCGGTTTGAAGAGCAATGTAGCTAGTGAGATTATTGGGCAATTGACATTTTTTGGTCTGATTTTACAGTCCAGTAATCTTATTACCAGACTGTGCTGATGTCTCAAGTGTCTCAAGATGAGGTGCGCAGTGCAGTGTCGCACAAAACTTTATATTTTAGAGTTCCGAGTGACACTGTTCTGTTATGGGCGGCCGGTTGCTTAACATCAGGTGAATGTCTAGCTGTCAAGGTATAAATATAAAAAATTATACTCAAACTTTCAGAAGATTAATTAAGATCTAAAGCTAGCTAAATAAATCTTAGATTTCTTACTCTTATATTTCGTGCGCCTTAATTTAAATTATCAGCCATCATCTCGTACGGTGTCAAGGCTACAAGAAACTCGAAATAGATCATTTGAGCAAAGGAAAATTGTCAAACCAAATAGTCTTGTTGTGTGCAGATTCAATTTAAAACGGCTCAACATGCTGGGAAAATACCATTGCATTTATAATATTTCTGGAGTAAACTATATATACAATTGTCCAAAATAGTACCTAACTCTAAATCAAATCAAATCAAATACCTATTTATTTGCTAGAACACAATCTTCGACAGATTTTAATACAAAATACATAAAGTAACTAGACAATTTATGTTCAACCTGCATGCAAGTGTGCAAATATTAAATAATAATTTTGGTTACGGCACATTAGGAATTCCTTAACATTATAAAATGCGCGTTGTAAGTGTTGTAACAACCAGTAATATAAAGATTTATCAAATAATTCGCCCTTTAAAATTTTTATGTCATTTGGTATACAATTATATATTGATATAAATAAATAAAAATAAATAAATAAATATTTGTGGACATTTTACACAGCTCCATCTAGCCCCAAACTAAGCAAAGTTTGTATTATGGGAACCAGATAACTGATACAATACTTAGATACTTTTTGTTTGTAAATACATACATAGAATACAATATAACACCACAAAACGTAAATTTAGATCTTATTGTCGAGTCAAAGAAACAAATCTCTTTGATGTAAAAATATTTTATGATATAACTTACACTGTTTCAAGCGTTTTATTACCACTCATATTATTAGACTTTTACGATAAATTGTACAAAGATGACAAAACGTTCACAAACCAAACAAAACTTTGTTCCACTAATTTTGACGCATGATGATACCGTAAAAAATATCACTATTTGCATCGGCATAAAAACCTGTATCTAACTCAAATAGTACGTATAAATATAAGCATGTCTATGTGTTCTTATCACTTAACACAATATTATAAAAACTTCATCGAAACACGGCAATTGCTAGCACCATTAATATCTTATAAAAGAAGACATACTAAGTAAGCTTGGCACAAAGTAACCTCTACTGGTGTAAACATTACATTATGGTACTTACACTTAAAACACGAGCCGTTAGTTGTAATAAAATGCAAATTTTGTAAACTTACGATGACTATTTTATTAAGTTTTATGATTTGCTTTAGTTAATTTCTTGTCATTATAACTTCTGTCATTTTGAAGGTCAATCAGGTGTAGCCTAGAAAAACTATCGATTTGTTAAATGGATAATGAGAAAAAGTCACGTGCACATAATAGTGATGGTGAATAGTTTTTTTTAATCTAATTAACTCTTATGATATTTTATTTTATTTGATTTATTTATTCTAATAGACCCATTGGATTCTTTTATTATTTTATAACCCTGATTTGTTTATTGTTAATGTCTGAAATATTTTGTAATTAGTTTTGTCGTTTTTATCACAATAAATAAACAAATTAAAAACACCTATATTAAACATAATTATGAATACCATTATAGATAAATCAATCTACTTAATTATTACAATCTAGTCTTTTTTTAATGCAGTTAATATGCGAATTTTTGGTTTACAGAAACTAATATAAATGTGTGGAAAAAGAACAGGAAAAATTAGAAAAAAAAAACGATATATAAGGCTCAATTTCTTTTTCTTTTGTCTTCAATGCCACTTAATACATTTCAAATACATACTATTATAGAACTCTTAATAGTTATAATTGAATCATTTCCATAAATTTTACATTACAAAACATTTACAAAACATTTTACGTTACAAAAATACAACAAGATATAAGTGTACAGCTAATAAGTCAATGGTTAAAATAAATAAGGGCGCGGTGACAGTCGCGTATTTACAAAGCGCGCTCCTATATTTGCCCAAAATTCTGACAGGTGCGATGATTAGCTACGCTTGTTTGTTTTATGTGACATTGAATTATGATTTTAATGATAAGCACATCAAAACATTTATTACTTAAATATGTCAGAGTTGATAGACTGAATGTTCAAACCAGTGAAGACAAAACTTTCGTATGCAGATCATGTTCTCATTAATAACGGGTCAACGTCAACGTGAATTTGTATTGTTGAAGTACGCACGCTTAACTTGGGGAGTTGGCTATCGAGACGAACGGAAGTCGAAAGTTGTTGGTTGACGTAGATCTCTAATTGTCAACATACCAAATTAAAAATTACTTAAACTTCGTATCATTATGTTGATATGTCCGGTAAAATGATAATTTACAATTGAAGGGTTGAGAATAAAAAGGATTTAACTGACAAATTGACAGTTTCGAGAAAATTGACTTTAAACGTCAATGGCGTCATTTTAATGTAGAGTGCTTATAAGGTAATAGAAAAGGTTTATGTAAGTTTCAGTTGCTTGAAAATGTTTTAATTCTATTTAAAATTACTAAATATAGTACTGATTCATACAATTACTGTAAAAATGTAATATAATAAAATAAATATAGTAATGTTTTTATGCTAAGCGAACTGTGTTCCTGTGACAGATAAACCGTTTTTAGACTCAAAATTTCGAGATTTAAGCCTCATTTCGGTATTTTGAGAATGTATTACTGAAGATAATGTCACGCTGAATCCAACGATACCCATAAGTCATTTAAGTCATTAGTCAATTGTCAAGATGGCGACATTAAACAAAGCAAAAACAAAGTTATACGAGTACGCGTAGTTAGTACTCGTACCAGCCGATGGATGGAGCTAAACTAAATCAGCCTTATTTATAAACGGGTATTAGTCTCGGGTTAGTTACTTAAGCTTTTGTCCTTTTTTGCTACTGGAATATTTAGCTGGATCGAAAGAGACAAAAGATGGTGTAACTAGTCTAAAGCTAGTTCGTGTTTATTAATAAGGCTGAATAAGTTTTAATTCAGTCTCGTGGTCTAAAGTGCACTGGTTTTTTTCTGATGCAAAATATCGATATTTTTTTTATTATTCATTATTATATTATAGAAAACAGAAGTGATCAGTAGAGATTTTTATACAAGCTTTCATTTATTATAAACTTTATTGATTTATTATTTTACACAGTATAAATATTTTTTCATGTTTTTTAATACTTTTATCCATTACGGTAATTCGATCATAACCTAAGCCATTATAACCATATTACTTTTTTAAAGTGGCTTATAGATGCTTAAGTATTTCAGCTTTCTGAGTTTTTACTTGTTTTTAATGATTTACAAAATTAGCTCTTTAGCCACTCTTATGATCAGGACAGAATTGGAATAGAAGCGGGACAGGCGTGATAATCGTTATAACCCCAAGCGGACGAAGTCATGGGCAGCAACTAATGTTGCAATAAAAATACACTTTATCGTACAGTGGCAAGTGAGTCGCTTCAACAACGCTCCCGATATCAAAATAATTCAAATATTTGGACTAGCTACATCGATGACTTACCGATGATAGATTGTGCTTCTAATACCGCAGTTACAAAACAACATAACTACTTTATACATTACAAGCAAATTTTTTCTTTAACTAGAGTATATAAAGTTGTTTCTTGTCTGGATTTGAGAAAATTTAAGGTAGGAAATTTAAGCTCGTCGGCCTTAATAACAGTGTAAATAAATAGGGTTATTTGGAAAAATAAATTTTATTTGGTACGTTTAAGTTTTCGTAACAATAGATTTAAAACTGAACGCTACACATAATAAAAATAACATAAATAATAACGCCCAACAATCACATACCTAGATCCTAGACCCTAAATATGATAATCTATATCTAGGGACCCAGAAACTACGAGGACCATGGTCTTACAACATTCAGACTCAGAACAAGTATTTGCGCTTTTTTTTCTATGCTATTTGTCCTGTCGCGGGAATCAAACCCGCCGCCTCCGGGTTATGAGCCGACCTGCTCAACCACCACACCACAAACATTCTTATGGAAATGGTGTGCATACGAAATATCTTAAGTGGAGGTGAGGTTTGTACTGAAATTATGAAATTAATAGACCTAGAATAAGAAAATATAAGTAGATAAATTTACCGTATCTACGTTATAAAAGTTGGTAAGGATAAGAAATTTCTAATGATTGGAATCTCATTTTCAACATATTGTGGAGGTTAAATATAATAATTGCAGTATTTAGTAGAAAGAATAAAGTCAAGTTGCCGATAAAAAAAAATCGAATATCACGAAGTATGTATACTTCATTTTTGATAGTACTTAAGGGACCATCAACGGGCTTTTTTATCATTTACCCGCATATTCACTCTACTCGCGAACATGGTGCATGTGTATTATGCTGAAATATCTATCAGTGGTCAAGCATCTACGGCTCAAGCCACTTTTATAATAATAATAATATGTGTGGACATTTCACACAGCGCCATCTAGTCCCAAATTAAGCAAAGCTTGCATCATGGGAACTAGATAACTGATACAATAATTAGATACTTTTTGTAATACATCATAGAGTACAATATAACAAGAACAAGCATCGATGTTCAGCATACAAATTTTTGTGCTGAGTGGAAATCGAGCCCACAACCCATAGTTCAGAAGGCAGGGATACTACCAACTGAGCTACCAGGCCAGTCTCTAGTCTAGTCTAGTAAGAATTTTTACTTCTAAAACAAAAACCATTACACAAACTTTACAACTGGTAGACTAGTCTTTAAACCAAATAAAATTTTAAAAAATTTGGCCAAAGAATAATTACAAACCATATCAAAAGTTGAATAGCAAAATATAAATATTTAAAAAAATAAACTTGAATATCTGAATGTTAAATTTATTTTGTAAGGCAGGGTAACACTTCAATTTACTAGTCATAAACGATAAAGGCAGCCGTCTTGTTAAAATAAGGGATTCAACGACAAAATTAAATAAAAAGAAGCCGTTGATATACGACAGGAGATAATGGACCGACAGCCGGGTACAACGGCAGCCATATTTTTAATCTCTACATGTAAAATTTGTCGGCAGTGTGTTTGTTCACTAATTGGATGTTACATTTGAAAATAGAATTGTGTTTCTTAAATCTGTTTTATTGTTTTATTACGTCAAAGAAATTTAGTTAGTTTGAATGAACTGTAAACTAGAGGCTGCCCTGCGTTTCAGTGCACAATCTTTTACTACCCTCATTTAAATCAGGGTAGTAAAATATTGTATGCAGATTGAAAGAAGATTGTATGAAGATTGTATTGTATGCAGCCGGGCATTATAGGGTTAACTTTGACAGCTCTTAAATATCCTAAGTCATAGAAAGATAAGTTCGAACTTAAGAACTATGAATCTGTAGAATTTTCAAACAACGATTTTTTATTTCTCCTGTACGTCATAAACTAAATAACTAGTAGCTAGTATGAAATTACTGAGCAAATGAAATTTTATGACCTGATCTCACAGTCTAGAAATGTTATTACTAGACTATTGTGGGCTCTAAGGATAACGTGTGCAGTGCAGTGTCACGCTAAGTTTTACATTTTAGAGATTCGATTTCCGCATATTTATGTATCGGCAAGACATTGTCGGCTATTTTATAACCAACCAGCTTCTGCCCGCAGCTTCGCCCGCGGCGTGGCCTATGGGAAAATAATTCAACCACCCATTTCACCCTCTTAAGGGTAGAATTTCAAAAAATCCTTTCTTAGAAGATGCTTACGTCATAACATCTACCTGCATGCCAAATTTCAGCCCGTTCCGTCCAGTGGTTTGGGCGTTGATAGATCACTATGTCAGTCAGTCAATCAGACAGTCACCTTTGACTTATATATATTTAAATATCGATAAATCGTGTAACAATTGTCGACAAACATAAAACATCTCTATTATACACATCTATTATGAATTACATCGCTTACGTAACAAAAGTAAATGTAGCAGGCACAGCGTCTATCATAAACATTGCTTTTATTTGTAGCCCGCTTATGTTAAGGAGTGACTTAAGGCACCGTTATGGGCAATAAGATAAGCATATTTTATTTTTATTGACGTTACACTCGGTGGCAACCTGGTAATGACTTTTGTGAGGTCCCCTTGAGTGTACCGATAAATGTAGAGGCCATTTTAATACTTTCGTTAGATTAATATAACAGGCGTTTCTGTGTTGTTTAGTCTCTTGAAATAGTTTCTTCATGTTCAAATTTGTCAAAAGTACATATTATAAAATATCATACACTTTTATTAGAAAATAATACCTTTAAAATGAACCAGGTAGAGTACCTAGAACGAAATAAAATCAGTGGTCTAATCCTTTGCAGTAGGGACCCATACTTCAAAAAAGTTTTATCTTAAATTTCATCAATTAGAAAAAGTTATTTTGTACAATTAATTTATTTTCGGTATAAAGAAGAAGTAAACATAGAAGTATTCAACAAGCTGTAAAACTACAAAGATACTTTTTCGGTTAAAAATGGCACCTTATAGAAATGAACATTTATTTATTCATTGTACAAAATTCAGATTATTTGTGGAAAATTATAGGAATGAAATGTTTCCTTTCTATTAATGTTTTATATTTAACAATCACAATTTAGACTAGACTTTTTGTAGTAAATTTAAGTCATACAAGAATAAGAGTGAACTTAGGAGCAGTCTAACTTTAGTACAGACGGGCTTTTAGAACTTAAGCCTATTTTATGATCAAGCAAAGCCACGGCCCGATCCCACTAAATAATATAGTAATGTTGACACTTTTATGTTTATTCTAATGTGTTTTATGTGTGCTTTACGTGACACGCTCGACGTTAAAGTAAAATGTGTGAGGTGCTTTACGCTTATATTATTATCGTCGGGAGAGTCAAGATGTCTCTTTATTAGTCTTAATGTTAAGTGTGGACATTAGGGGACGTTGCGTTTGTTGTCAACAGAAATACGAACTAAGATTTGCTTTTCCATTATAACTTTAGTAGTAGTATGACGTTTAAAATTGATGTAGTTTGCGGGCCCATAACCTGTGTTTGTAGGCTCATTGGATCGTTCTCTACATCGGTTGCTTCATTATCTTCAAGCGGCACCATTTTCATTCACATAAGAAGCAATATTTTTTCTTGTCTTTTGTTTATAAATAACAGTATGTGGTTAGTGCTATCACATAATGATTTGCAATATCATAGACTTTTGACTAGTTATTTCGGAACTGAGTACGCGAGAACTGTCTTTATTACTAGGGATGTGGCGTGATAATCGTTCAATCACTCGAATACTTCGTATGCTTTTAAGATACTCGTTTCCTTATTCATTACAAAGTACAAAAATATACCAATCAGCAGAAATACAACCAAGAATAATTTCATAAAAAATCTTTTGTAATTCTTTACCTATTTCAAAAAAATAACCATCAAAAGCAAAGCAATATCAATATTCCATGCACTTTTCAAACGATATAAAGCCGCCGACACGAAATGGCCACCCACGGGCACTCATCGACAATCGAGCAATCCATTACCGGGCACACTTGCACATCACTATCTAAACTTTAGTAACCGCCCAACATACAAAACGGGAAATCAAACTTCAATCCCGAACATAGAATTGATTTTCCAATAAAGTTAAATAAGAGTTAGGCCACGTTCTATGAAGGTATGCCTGTCGAGTCTTTTGTACATAACGTTCATACTATTCCAGATCGAAATTCAGTTATGTCTAATCAATAATAAGGTAGATTTTCCTTGAACCTGATTGTCGTTAAAGACGTTTTACGGTATAATACGGCACTAGTGTTTACAATTCAGTTTTGAAAGCGCAGGAAGCTCGGACATTCTGTTTGTCTGTCACGACAATAGGACCGTGATGTGGACATGTCCTATTGTCAGTATAAAAAGAAGTATAAATAATAACGTTGTGTGCGGTGGATGGTCGCTTTGAAGACCAGGGTGTAATTTATGATCGTCGGTATACAATAGCCGGGATCATTAAGTTCTTTTGACACGACGTTCAATAGTTATTGAAAGTTAGAAAGAAGTCATAGATGGAACTGACTGGCGAGGTGTAATAAAAATTGATATCTACATGTGAGGTTATAAGAGTTTCTTTACATTCTAATAAAATACGACGTTAGTAAAAAAGGTTCAAAAGATTTTTGATAGACGACCAATATTTAAAGTAAATTAAAAAGTTAATGCGACTGCTACTAAAATTATCACGTAAATAACAATAATAATAATATCGCCTATAGATCACACAAATTCTGGTCTCTAACTAGGATTCCCTGCTAGGATCTAGGAACTATAAGGACCATGATCCCACTACACCAACAGAACAAGTATTTGCGCTTTATTTGCACAAATACTTGTCCTGTCGCGGGAATCGAACCCGCTGCCTCTGACTTATGAGCCAACTTGCTCAACCATCACACCACAGAGGCTGTCTAAAAAAGCTGGCTGTATTTTCTAAAACAAGTGATAGGTATAAAACATTCTGCAAGTAATATTGTACAAATATGTTACGCCTAATTTACTCTGTCATGACAATGTCACAGTCTGAAAATGAAAGTATACCAAATTCTCCGCACATTGAAATAACCTATTGATTTAATACCCCTGTCAAATCTGCCACAACTAATCTCAGCAAATCCTGGACCGTGAAATGGATGTTTGTTATTAAGAGACTTCACGGCTCTTACCTTATTTATCTTCTTTTTAAATCGCTTCTATTGTCAATTTGGCACGGCTGTCTCCTCGCCGAAATTGCCACTGCCAACCATGAACCACACACAAGCAACATCCAAACAAATTAAAAGCTTAAACGGCAGAAAGTAGAAAATAAGTGAGGAATGTGTTTAGTCTGTGTAGTAGGGTAGACGCCCCGATGAGCATCATTGTCGTCGATTTGATGAATCGATATAGAACGCATTGTCGCGGCCCAGCTGTCGGCTGTCGGGAGATGACACTTGGAGCGGTTTTTTTGACACATCCTATTGTGCGGAGCCAGTGTGGTGCCCGAGAAAATGAGCTGATATCGATCGTTCAATATCACGGTCAACATTGAATTGAACTCATAAATAAATAAGCGGTGTCGTGGTGTGTTATGGTTTTTTTGTGGTGATGATGTACGCGTTTCTTTTGTGATACGTTTGGGATCCGGTGTAAGAATTTATTACGCGATACATACAACAATAGCGTTGGCAGGATGAGAGTATAATAAACGATTTGAAAGTTCGCCGATTAACGCGATTACGTATGATTTACTGCGCGCATTTTTATTACAGGCTATTTGTAAAATTTATTTTTTATTTGACAATATTTTATACCAGTAAATAAAAAGTGTACTCGTTCACCTTTCACATTTATTACGCCATTCCATGTTATACGTATCTTTTTATTTTTTAAGTACTAAAGAAATGTAAAATAACTTGTTATTAAAAAAATCGATTGCGACTTTATTAAAATGAGTTTTTATTTTTGTCTGTCTGTCTGTACTTTTGAACACGCATCACGCTGGTACTCCATGGATTTTGATGAAACTTGTTATCGTTAAAGCAAATTTTTCAGCTCAATATTTTGCATTATAGTGAAAAAGACGTAATGCATGATTTCTTATTTGTATTATAATCTTTAATATAGTGTAATAAAATTAACAATGGTAAAATAATATTTATATCTTTTGAAAAATGAAAAAATAAAAGAAAAGAAAAAAGGTGACGTGATCAGTACGGTGAGATAAAACATAGCCGGCTTCGTAGATAAAACATAGCCGGCTTCGTAGATAAAACATAGCCGGCTTCGTAGATAAAACATAGCCAGCTTCGTAGATAAAACCACGATACTCATCCTGTACGGAATGGAAACGGGCGAAGACGGCAAAGAGAGGCAATGCATCCTTTTCACTGCCGTCCCACCCACTTTATGGTCACCACTCGAGAACCTGTCTTCTCCATCGGTTGTTGGTTCTGTGAGAAACATGTCCACATCGTAATACATTTCCATTTTTTGCTGGCACTTATTTGGCACAACGAATCAGCATTGCAATTCGGGGCAATGCTGCCAGCATTTTGAGTACGCTACCTACCGGTAGTAGGCTTGAGCATTTGGACTTTATAGGTCATTGTGACTAGTATATAATCCATGTTTTTTTGTAGTCGGTAGTGTTTAGTATTAATAATAATAATAACGCCTTGACATGGACCATGGTCCCTAACTAGGATTCCCTGTGTCAAACCCAGGAACTACGAAGACCATGGTCCCACAATACTTAGTATTTGTTATATCATTGTAGTATTTACTCGTAGTTGAAAGAATAAAGGAATTACATCTTATTCCAATTCTAAGAAACGAAGCAGATAATTTGATATACATAACAACCTCATTATACACCGCGTAATTGTAGATCCCACTTCAGATATCAAAAGTTGGGAATGAAGCAAAAACTGCTATCTCCACCCGCAGGCGCACACTCGTAACCCGGCCCATAATTTTGAGTTATGTCCCGGTTACGACGCGTGCGTAATGAAACACGCTGTATATCACAATTTCAACGTGCTCACGGCTAAATGGCGACAGTAAATTAGCTCGCCCTGTATACGGTCTGTATACGGCTTAGAATAATGAGAAGTGATACGGTTGAATAATTGAGTTTTTAGGGCGGCGTGAAATGTTGCGTGGAAGGAAGGGCTGATTTACATGCAGATAGAGAACACGGAATAATTGGATACCGTAGCATACATGTCATATGCTTTCTTATAATGAATAAAACTCGATTTATTCGAATAAATAGTCGAAGCAAGGTACTAAGCAAATGCTTAGTCTCTGAAGCACAAACATTGTTATGAATAGATAAATATTTGAGCATTTATACCACCCGCCATCATATCATATGCATAATGTTTTTATGGTGGCTATGCGTAATCACCATTACCATATTTAGTCAATTAATTTAGTGAGTTTTTAAGTTAGCAATCAATGTTATTGACATTACCTATATTGATTAGGAACTTTAATGCTAAACCAAAAATATAAATAAGAAACACATCATAAGGCGCTAGTCTTGCGTCTTTGGTTTAGAATCCCGTTCGGCCCTGCACCAATGACTGTTCAAGTTATCTGCGGAAATTGCAATTGCTCTGAAAACTGAGCAGGAAAACGTTATGCTTAAGAATCACTACTGCACTTGGCCAGCGTAGTGGATAATAATAACAACAATAACGCCCAACGATCACATATATAGATCCTAGACCCTAACTAGAATTACCGAGATCTAGGGACCCAGGAACTACGAGAACCATGGTCTCACAACACCCAGGCTTAAGTATTTGCATTTTTTTCCTGTGCACAAATTCTTGTCCGGCCGCAGGCATCCAATCCGCCGCCTCCGGGATATGAGCCGACCTACTCAACCACCACACCACAGGTGTCAGACCGACACTCTCTCACTGTGAGAAAAGGCCCATGTCCTAGTAGTGGGAACGTGTTGAGCTAGTGACGCGTGACGTGACGTTAGAAATTGTAATGAACATAAATGTCACGGTGTAAGACATCACCGAGCCTGCCCGGTGACGCTGTAAAGGTAGAATAGAGACCAACAACATCAGCCCGTTCAAAAAAAAAGACGTCATCGATTTTAGTAGGTGGTAGGACTTTTCTGCAAAGTTTGTCTTTGTAGGTACCACCGCTTTGCCAGTTATTCTGCCACCAAGAGTAGTGCGCAAGCACTGCTGAGTTCCGGTTTGAAGGGCACTGTAGTTAGTGAAATGACTGGGCAAATGAGACTTATGACCTGATTTCAGTCTAGTAATCTTATTACTAGATTGTGCTGATGTCTCAGAATGACGTGCGTAGTGCAGTGTCACGTGAAACTCTGTACTTTAGAGTTCCGTGTGACACTGCAACTGATATGGGCAGCCGTGTCGCTTAACATCAGGCGAACTGTTAGCTCGTCGCGTCATTCCTTACAATAAAAAAAAAAAAAAAAAAAAAAAAAAAACGATTTTCCTCAATGTGAGGCCTGGTCTGGCACATTATTCCGTTTGACAACCGAGCTAACCCTAAAAACGCGAAAACATCTGGCCGTAAAAACAACGCATTGGGTACTCCAGCTAAATTGAAATATACAGTGGGCTATATTCATTACCGCAGTCTCGTGCGGCTATAACTCAAACTTATGGCCGCCTTTACGAGTTTTAAGAGCGGCACTCAGGGCTGGGGCCACAGTGATGGCAGTAAAGCAATTTTTGCTACAGCATTCATTGCGTAAATTTCATTAGTAGTGCATCATGAGTTAAAATAACCTAACGATAAAAAAAAACGCAAATGCTGTTATGTTATTATCATTAGAGCAGTGAGATATTATACAATACAATACAAAATTATTGACACCAAAAATGAACATGTAGAAAAAGAATTACATAATAAGATAGGTATAATAGGCGGTCTTGTCGCTAAGAGCGATTTCTTCCAGATAACCTTATAAGCTAGATGTTAAACATACTTTTTACATTTCGTTATTATAGAACATATATTTAATGTTTTAACTCTCTGTTGTTTTTTTTTACTTGCATGCGAGTTTTCATCAACTTTTATAAACACGTTTTTTTATTGGTTACTAGCTGTGCCCCGCGGTTTCACCCGCGTGGTAAAAAAATTCCATACTTTCTTAGCTTTTTATTTCATAAAATCCTTCTCCTGAAAATAATAAACACAATAAAACAATGACTAGCGAAAACATTCTATCGGATGACCAAGGGAAATAGAGATACATTTTTATATACAAGATTGGCAATGCATTAGACGCCTGTTTCTCTTGACCTGAAAACTCCCAGATTATGATTAACTGGAAACAAGTTCCATTCATTAGCTGTTCTCACTATAAAGTTAGTAGCAAAACGCTTAGTGCGGGCGCTAATGGCGGGGAATTCCAGACATACTACGCCTAAAACACGATGCGTATGAATCTAGCTTACTGAATTTTAAACTGTGTCACGTACTTTGTACTCTATGACGGGTGGAGAGTGAAATGAGCGCGGTGTGGAGTTAAATATGACGTTAATTTGAATTATATTTGTGGTGTATTTCAAATTTCATTCTAAAACGGATGAACGTATGAAGTTATGAGCAAAGTCAAGTAATAACTCCTCTACTATCCATTTTATAGAAATAATTTACACATTCATTTTGTTTTCTTTCTTATTTATTTATTTATTTAGATACACAAAAAGCTTACAGTAAAAACCAAACGCTTTAGGGTCATAATACCGGGTTGGACATATAATATATAGGTAGGTACTTATATAAATTTGATCGTTATTTTAACGCCTAATAAATAAAAACATTAGTTACTTAACATTACTACTTAAATATTTGATACACATACTAATGAAAAATTGCCTATTAGTAAAAAAAATATCCAACTTATACAATGAGCTAATGGTTTTTTCTAGAACAAGCATACGCTAATGCATAAACTTCAAGTTTTCCAAAAGGAACCCTTAAATTTTCGTGATTGAAATTGAAAAATAATCTAATATCGATTCTGTCTCGGTATGTGTAACCTATCCCCCGACGAGCCAGACAAGGTCATTAAATATTGGGGACTGATTTAAGATCTCTCTTCTTATGAACTTGTGATAGTCTAATACTGCACGTAATCACGTAACCACTTTTATTTAGCGTCAAAGTCAAAGTCAAAGTCAAAAGATTTATTGCAAATAGGCTAATTTTAGCACTTTTACTAGTCAAAATTATACTAGGTACTTAAAATTAAGTTATTTCACTAAGCATATAAAATTACAAAGTGCTTATTGTCAAATAATATAGCAAGCCCATTACAATATATGAGTTTGAAAAAAAAGCAGTTCTCTTTCTCACTACTGGTGCAAGCAATCCGGCACAATGCAGAATTGAAAACTTTGATCCGAAGCTTCGATTACAACTGTAAAGAAGAAGCTACAAGAAACTTTACAGTGATGTATTTTTTTTTTGTCTTCTTTCTACTGTCTTTTACAATGTATATAATTCATTACAGTTGAGATAATGAATATGTTACAAAAATAACCACCACGTCACACCGGTGCAAGAAAAATACCGTGATTAGTCGTCTCTGTTACTCACAAGGAAATCGTCAGTTGTGTAGAACGTTGCCTCTTTTTCTCGATGTGCATTAATTAGCCAGTATCTGTAAGTGTTTGTAGTATGATGTTTTGAAGTGCCACCAGACAGACTTGATATGAACAAATCTTGGATAACATTTTCAATTAAACCCGATAAATCACCATCAGCCAATACCATGAAACATAATAATAAACTAATCACTACCATTTCAAAGTCCCTTTCAGTTAACAATAACCAACTATATTGAGGACACAATTTATGAACACGATGCTGAATGGATACCGCGTGGAAACCAACCACTTAACATCGACTACAAGGTCAACGGAAAATGTAACATACGGCGTAAAACATAAGAGCGATAGGGATGGCAAAAGTGATGTTGTGGTACAAAAACATGACAAACGACCGAGGGAATCGTCTATTATCCTCATAATGTGCCAATATATTATACGTCTTAAAAGGCGAAGTGTCAAGTGATAAATTGGCAGCCATTGGCATCTTTTGTCGCAGTGTCGCGGCTTGTCGCGGGAACATTGGGCACGACATGTGTGCGACAAAACAGGCAGGGACATGCTTTCAATGCACACGTGTTAATTTATAATGGTGGATTGATAGCCGTTTCAAAGTTTTTAGAGGGTTTTAGTGGACAATAACATATTTTAGTTTTGGAATAAGAGCCGCTCACTAAAGACTTCAGTCTTTAGTGAACAAAACCTATTCATTATAGAATAGCTATTCATATTTGTAAAATACTAGCTGCGCCCCGCGGGTTCACTTGCAAAATCACACGGAGCAGTACTAGCCTAGGGAGTCTAAACTTCACAAACGTTGTTTTTTTTTAAAATATAAATAAAAATATAATAACACCCAACGATCACATACATAGATCCTGGACCCTAACTAGGATTTGTTGCAATAGTATGAAACTATTTACGCATGTTTCGATTAAATCTCTTTATATATATGAATAAATAAAATAAATATGTGTGGACATTTCACACAGCACCATCTAGCCCCAAACTAAGCAAAGCTTGTACTATGGGAACCAGATAACTGATACAATACTTAGATACTTTTTGTTTGTAAATACAATGTTAAATATAATGTTTAATTTATTTAAAAAGAATGAGGTTCTATTTGAATTAGTCAATCAAAATAAAACTCTTCCACAATTAACATGTTTTCCGCTAATTTACTAGAAATAAGAGGATTCCCTGTGTCTAGGGACCCAGGAGCTACGAGGACCATGGTTCCACAACACCCAGACGCAGAACAAGTATTTGCGCTTTTTTTTCCGTGTACAAAAATTTGTTCTGCCGCGGGAATTGAACCTGCCGCCTCCGGACTATGAGGCGACCTGCTCAACCACCACACCACAGAGACTGCTATAGACTAATGCTATAGACTTGCATTTAACCACATTTCTAGTGATGTTAAGTGACAATATGCACTACTACTACTTGCCTATAAGGTACTTAGATGGTACTGGATGACATTGACATTGCTCTACGCAGCCGACACAAGCCAATTATTGAAGTTAAGCTTCTTTATCCACGCTTGACTTGGGGAGTTTTTTTTTTTATGTTAAGGAATGACGTGACGAGCTAGCCGTTCGCCTGATGTTAAACGACACGGCTGCCCAAATCAGCTGCAGTGTCACTCGGAACTCTAATGTATAGAGGTTCGCGTGACACTGCACTGCGCACGTCATCCAGAGACATCAGCACAATCTAGTAATAAGATTACTCATCTGTGAGATCAGATTATAAAGTCTCATTTGCCCAGTAATTTTTTCACTAGCTACAGTGCCCTTCAAACCGGAACACAGCAGTGCTTGCGCACTACTGCTTGGCGGCAGAATAACTGGCAAAGCGGTGGTACCTACCTAGACGAACTTTGCAGTAAAGTCCTACCACCTAGTAAAGTAAGTAAGCTGGCGAATGCGAGGCGAATGGAATTTGAAATGAAGTGATGAAGACATAACAGGGTTAAATATTTGTATTGTTATGTTGGTATGTCTAGAAAAATTACAATTTACAATTGTCAAGACGACGACATAAATATTAAACAAAGTAAAAACAAAGTAAAACCGACCGATAGATGAAGCTAAATTAAAGAAGTTTTACTTCAGGCGTGTGGTCTAAAACACATTATTTTTTTTAGATTTTAGCTCGACGTGTACACATAAACCATCTGTACTTATGTTATAATATTTAAACTAATTATCTCGTACATAATGCCTAATTTCAACAATTACACAAACAAAGACATAATACAATAACAGAAGACAGAAGTTAATTTCATATCCGAGTGTCGTTCCAATTACTTGTGGTTAATAAACGCCAGCTGACGCCTTGGAAGCCATCTTGAAGACGGTTTCGGTGGATGTGGTATTTTATAATTTTCTTAGATCAGTGGCAGCAGGCGAACTTCGGACTTCTGCATAACAATATTTTTAACGACGATCGCATACATAGATCCAGGTCCCTAAATAGGATTCCCTGTGTCTAGGGACCCAGGAATTACGAGGGCCATATTCCCACAACATCCAGACGCAGAACAAGTATTTGAGCTTTTTTTCTGTGCACAAATACTTGTCCTGCTGCGCGAATCCAACCCACCACCTTCGGATTATGAGCCGACCTCCTCAACCACCACACCACAGAGGCTGTTAAATATAGTTAGTTTTGATATAACTAGACACTTACCATTCCGCTTATTGCTTATGGCTTTGAGCGCGTGAATGCCTGTTCTTTTAAATTAAATTTTAATAAATTTTGGCTATGCACAATTGCACATGACTAGTTGAAACGCAGAACTTTAAAACTGCAAAGTTACATTGACATTATTGTACAGTATAGACAGTATGGGTACAAACTGTATAACTTAAGAAATAAAACGAGCGTGCTTTAGACCACACGACTGAAGTAAAACTTCTTTAGCTCCATCTATCGGCCGGCATAACGTTGTTATTGCTTTGTTAAATGTTAATGTCGCCATTTTGAGAATTGTAAATTGTCATTTTACCGGACATACCAACATAATAATGTAATTTTTAACTTTTTCATGTTGACAATGGAGATCAAGGTGAACCAACTTCATCTTTCGTTCGCCTCGCATTCACCAGCTTACTCCCCAAGCCAAGCGTGCGTTAGTTTTACTTTAAAAAAGGGAAACGGTCTAGTAATTCAAATAACACCGCATCCACGAGTTATGTGGCTCCGCCGTACTAAGCATGCAATTATCAAGAAGGCGGGCGAAATAGCATATTGTCTGAATGGCTGCACGTCTTGACACACTCATTATTGGCTTAATACTTCCACTTATGGCTATGTCAGTACTGTCTGACAAGTACGTTAAGTCACTTGGATGGGTGACCAGTTCTCACATTAGTTGCTAACAATGACTCTCAGAATGTTTTACAATAAAAATCCAATTCATAGTTAAAATCGACAATTTAACTAGTTTTACTGCACTGGTAGTTATGAGAAGTACGTTAAGTCACTTGGATGGGTGACCAGTTCTTACGTTTGTTGCTAACAATGACTCAGACTCGGAAGGTTTTACAATAAAAATCCACCGCATTGTTCGAATTTACCATTTAACAAATTTTACTGCACTGGTATCAGTAATTAAGCTATTGAACTATTTAATAAAACCAATGATTAGGCATTCAATTAACTACCGTGATTAACTTTTGTCATTTACTGTTTCCAACTAAGAGCTGAAAAGTATTTTTTTAATTTCCTAGACGAAATTGAGTAATGGTTTAACAATTAATCGTAAAATACACAAGAGGCCGGTAATTACTTAATTTTTCGCTAATATATTATATATTTATGTGAGATTTAAACTAAAATAGTGTACGCGTGCAATAATTTGTGTTCGATATTTTAATGCTGTGCACTGATAACTTACATCTAATTATTCATTATGTATTCAATAAAGAAAAAAAGAGCTCTAAATCGCGTCATACTGTTTCTCTTTGTACTGTGTATTGTGATGTACGCGTTTAAGAAAATTTTAAATGAGATTTCCATCGAAATAGAAAAGGCTGAAAGTTTTATGAATACGCAAGTAACTTCATGCTACGATTTGGATGATAGCACGAACTGTTTGCCTATCGCTGAAAAACTCATCCCCCCTCCGGACTCAATTTTCTTCCACGAAACATCGTGCAGAAAAGGTTTGAACTCCAGACAAGCCTGTTCCATCGAATCTGCTGCAAGACTCCATCCACATCGCAATATCTACGTATTCTTTAACGCTCCCATTTCCAAAGCGAAATTAGTAGCTGGCTGCCTATCGACTCTGCTAAGGTATAAAAATATAAATTTAGCACGACTGCATAATAGTAAATATGCCAAAGGCACAGCGCTGGATGATCTGTTAACGAACAATGAGAATGCTTGGAGCCTTTTTCCGGTGGCTCACACCGCTGACATGCTAAGGTTTGTCACTATGTATAAGTACGGAGGCGTTTACTTAGATACAGATATGTTAATTGTGAAGCCGTTGGATGCTTTGGGAAAGAACTGGGCAGCCAGGCAAGATCCAAGTACCGTAAACACAGCAGCGATGGCGATTAGCCAGCACGGTGTAGGGCATGACTTGGTTACTAGTGTCATCGAAGACGTCAGCATTAACTATCGGTCGGATGAGTGGTCGTACAACGGGCCTGAAGCCTTGACTCGATCATTGGAGAACATCTGTAACACTTTAGACGTGCTCCTTATGTCTTCTAATACTTGTCGCGGTTTTGAAGTATACAACTCCAAAACTTTTTACCCCTTCTACTACGATAACACCACATTTTTTTTTACTAAATCTACTGGTTTTTGGAACGTATCTACTGATATAGATAGCAAAATATATGGCTATCATCTATGGAATCAGGTTACGGGTTCCATTAAGGTGCAAATGGACTCACCGTATGAGAAGCTAGCAAGGAAGTACTGTCCGCTAATCAGAGAGCGATTTGGTGACAAGTTTGGTGCAGACACAGAACTTTGGTCTATAGACTCGGAGGCTTTGAGCCCTTACATTTCATATCAACACAGTTCTGAGAGATTGTAAAAATAGACGACATGTATGGTAACGGATAATTGGTGTCAGTATTCATGCTTACCATTTGAACAATAAGTGGTGACGACGTTTGATTTCTCTATATTATAATATTCAACAGCAGAACAGTTTCATCAATAAAAAATTTAAAAAATCCTAAATTTTTAACAAAGTAAAAAAAAACATATTACTTTTCCGAACAACACCTATCAAAATAACGAAACAAGCTGTAACGTAGCGCAATATCGGGAGAATCGACCGCTACGCCGTAGGCTGCGTAGCTCGTAGCCGTAGCAGCTGAAATATGGCCCATGTATTATTCAAAGAAATTGCCACATATTTCATCCGAGGGAAATAACTCTGAGATATGGGCTGCCCGGTACAGAAAACGAGGAAGCCAGGTGTGGTGAAAAGTTTTGAACATCGTTTTAAAAAAAGACGATGACGATTATGGGTGGTTCCTCAAGAGTATATGTATAACAATCGTATGTAAAGTAATCGACACTAATGCGAAATTTTGTGTTTCACATTTCCGGAGGAATCGAAATATGTATGTAACATGTGTATCAAAAGCATATAATTATTAACTTGAAATAGTATTGACAAACTAAATTAAATCTAAAGCTAAACTAATTTTAAATTGAAAAATGTTATTAATTGTGTAAAGTTATATTAATAATAAAAATCCTATAATAATAAATAAAACTTATAATAAAAAACAAGTAACAAAAAGTCAAAATATAATTTAAAATTCTTTTCCGGGAAAATTCATTAAAAATAAACTATTTTATGTAACCTAATGCTGTTTGCTTTCATATTATTTTTTTAAAGTTCTGATCATATTTTCACGTTTATTTTATCAAAACCAATATTTACAAAAAGGAACTATAAGCATTTTTGATTATGGATAATCATACCTTCGGTCGACCGTAAATAGAATATAAAATGTTAAGTTTGAAAAAGGGCAAACGTAAGGATAAAGACACGGGAGAAGGAATGAAGAAAAGTGTAGAAAAAAGCCTGTGGAGAGAGGCAGGGTTAGACCCGCTCTTTTGTTTGTTAAGGCGTATAATTTACTAACCCGTGCAAAGCCAAGGGGGAATACTAATAATTTAATAGTACTATTATATATAACTTGTAGAAGTTATTTCAAAACAAGCATCACCAATTCATGTACCGCGCCACAATGGAACTAAGGCCGCTCGCAGACTGGCTTCACCTTATCTACGCCAAAGTGATTCCGCTCTCGCGTCGGTATATTTATGCGATGTGCTGGATTTATGAGCGAACACATTCGCCAGATCTATGGCCCGACACGTTTGTGGAGCAGGGACTTGTCACGGGACATACGACACGGGTTTGTATTATTTATATGGTTTTTGAATTGTAATTTGGAGTTTCGATGATGATTTCGAATTTGTGTGGGTTTTAAATGAGTTGGTGTATAAATCTCTATCGACTGTCACTATTAGGGATTTGTAAACAAATGAACCAAAAATCTCCATTTATGGCCCGTTGTGCTGGGGATTTCTGGACAGCAGTTCCCAAATTTCCATAAAATACTAAAACCGTTCTTAAACTAAGTTATATGAGCGTTCACTGCTAATAGACGTATCCTATTCAGCATCACTAAAACGCTGTGCCAGTTACTTACGTTGAATCTAATTTAGTACCACAGAGTATTCAATAAGACTATGATATTTTATAAGAAATATAACAGTTAAAAGTTTGAAGTATTTAAAAAGTAAATTATTGCACATTATTTACGTTTTGAAATAAAACTAATTGAATGTATGACTCGTACTTCATAATACTCTTTTATTTCTCTAATCATCCCACTTTATTTATTTAATTGTTTGTAATATTCTGAATAATTATTTTTGTTAGTAAGTGTGAACAAATGTTTTATGTTTTTTTTACTATAATTTAATTTAAAACGAAGTAAAATCATTATTTTGCCGTTTTACTTGGAAATGTTCTTAATCATAACCAAATCTGACAACACAAGAATTGCTTTCTAAGTAAACTAAACCACCCTCGCATCTCCAGAACAAGTACATTTCTTTAGTACACGCGTAATATTTTAAACCACCCCCTTGCTTTTTTATACAAAATGGCTGTCGGCACTCGCTACTATCTTTCGTACAAAGTAACGTGGTACAAGATATGGGTAGGAGCGTTTTGAAAACTACTTTTACAGCTTCTTTCTCGTGAAATGAAATGAAAATGTAAAGAAGGTAAAATAGGTAAGTAAGGTAGGCAAGTGGTTGGTTTTATTGTCAGAGTTTGTAAGTCTCTCCAATGCTTTGAATGACTTAACGAATGTTTCCTACAACAAAAACTGGTTGCATTTAAACGGCGCCCTTTGAAAAAACACTATTATATTTTTTTAGTTATGTGATTTAAAGGACAAAGCACAAAATAAATAAATTGAAAAGTGATGGTATGTTAAAAGCTGGTCATACAAATATGACCAGTTTTCAACATACCATCATTACCAAATCATCTCTACCAAAGTAGAGACAAAATATGAAGTACGAGATACGCAGTCAATTTAGAAAGCGTATCGCATGTCCGACTTTTATCATGGTAACACTTTGAAAAACTGAGCTTCAACTTTAAAATGTTGATAGTTGGTGCAAAAATGCTATTGACTAGAAAAAAATGTGAGGAGAACGGTTTATCGGGCAAGGACATAAATATAAAGTTAACAAAAAAATACCATTTAACATTGTTTACTCATGCAGAGCCATTTTTCTCACTTTGTAGAACACTTCAATGCCTCTATTCCTCATATCAATACTATAACATTATAATAGTGCTTATTGAGTTTATTGAACTCCGTGTATAATGACACATTTCGAAAATGCAAATTGACACATACGTTAAACGACACATAAGCAAAATGACCAGTGACTGTATCGCCAGTGTCTTGTCTCTTAGACCTGTGACATGCGTGATAAATTCCCTAGAAGTTCCTTACACTTCGCAAGGCAGACGAAATAATTTATGTACCTAGTTTAGTGGGTACTTCCCTGAATAGATGACCGTGTCGGGGTGAACGACATCTTTGTTACCGGCGACGATAGATGGCGTTGGCCGGACTGCGGAACGTAATAGGAAAAATTATGTTAATGTTCCATTTTTCTTTCAGTTTCATGTGACAAGATTAGGAAATGTTTTTATAACCATGCTATATGACTTCCATTTTCGAAACTGAACCAAAAAATTTATTGATTGTAAGGAGTAAGTGCAGCGAAGGGAGACTTTTGCGCAGCGGTGAGACTATTACGGCGGATAATAATTATCAATATTTTCAGCTTTAATACATCAAATCCATAACAAAAGTATGTAGACCTATAATTATTTTCATCCACAGGTCAACACGCAACACTGGAAGATCCACCGTGTGTTCTATAGAATTGTGTCAGTTCTTTCTTTATATTTTTTTTTATTTTCCGCTGCACAATAAATAATGTTTATATTGTACTAGCTGCGCTTCGCACTTACACCCGCATGGTGAAAATTTTCTAATTCGCTCAACTTTATAATTTTTATCTTTCATAAGAATCTTTTCTGGGCAATAATAAACACAACAAAAATTAATTAGCTAAATTTTCTACTCTATGCGACCAAGAGAAATAAAGATTCATTTTTATAATTTTTTTTGTTAAGTAATTACGTGACGAGCTAACCGTTCGCATAATGTTAAGCGTCACGGTTGCCCATATCACATCACACTATCACACTAATAATATTATAAAGGTGAAAGTTTGTATGTGTGTATGTTTGTTACTCTTTCATGCTGAAACAGCTGAATGGATTTGGATGAAATTCGGTACCAAGATAGCTTATATACCGAATTAACATAAATAGGCTACATTTTGTCCCGGAAAAGTGAAATTTTTTCGTGGGATGAGCAAATAATTAAAATACCTTTTATCCCCGGGTGAAACCGCGGGGCGCAACTAGTCAGTATATATATATATAGATTATAGGTCAAAAAACTTGAAAAGTTTCACGCTGTATACGACACAAAGCTAGCGACAGCCTAATTGAATCTTCTCTACCATCAAGGCCTTTCCTAAGTTAGCTTCAACACAAGTTAATTCCGACCCTGTCGCAGTCACCAGCTCGATAACATCGCCTTGTCCGCTTGGCGCAACCCGGCGACCATTAGTGCCGCCATTTGTTCCCGGTTGCCGCCGGATAATATCGGGAGCCACAACACTAATTAGCTGTCACTAGAAACTTATGCACTTTAAAGGATTGTGAACTACTAACTCTTATGGTAGAAGTTTAGAGTGGAATGTATGTTTAATGAAAATATATCTCAAAGGATGTTATAATTGTAGGTAAAAGAGGTAGGATAAGGTATTATATATGTATAGTATAGTATTATATATATATATTATATATAGTATGGTATAGTAGTATATATGGTATAAATATATATATAGGTAGTATATAGTAGTAGGTATGGTAGCTTTTATGTAAATCAGATGCGCAAGAGAATGTATGACAGAAAGTAAAAAAAAGACAAATACAATTTTATTCAGGACTTCACACAACATTACATTCTTACATCCAACAGCCTCTGTGGTGTGGTGGTTGAGCAGGTCAGCTCATGACCCGGAGGTGGCGGGCTCGACAGGACAAGTACACGGGCAAAAAGTTCAAATATATCTGAGCATTGTAGGTCTTCGTAGTTCCTTTTTTTTTGAACGAGCTAATGCTGTTGGTCTCTAACGACCTTTACAGCGTCACCTTCGCTTAAGGCGCCCAGCCGTCAAATGTGGGAGGCAACTAGCTCAAGGGCACCCCTGGGCACCGAGCCTCGGCTTGGGCCGTTGCCGGGATAAGAGGATCGAGAAGACTACGTCCACTGGAAGAGTGGACCCTATTGAAAGTCGCGACCGTTCTAGCTAACCTACGGGGGGTACGTCGACCTCGCCGGCGGGGTCGGTGTCTGATTGTGTTACGCTGGTATTCTATACCGGTGCCGGTACCTGAGCCAGAAGGGCTAGGGTCCGGTGATCCTAGCGCAGCCGATACTACGGCTGCTATAGGATCATCCGGGTCTCTCAAAACGTGTCTCGGGCGGCGACGACGGGGTGATCTTCGTAGTTCCTGTCTGGGTGTCTATATACATGGAATCCAAGTTAGAGACTAGGGTCCAGGATTTCCGCAATCGTACAATAAAAACAGTGCTGTGGGCTTAAAGATAGGTGCCACGGAATCTCCAACAGTGAGTTCAGATCACAGATTGAAAGAGACCAGACACAATAAATGCAAAATTGAAAAATACGACAATGGAAATAAATGGAAAGTAATCAAATAGTCTTTAGTCTATGTGCAAATTTAGTTTTTATAATGCTGGTACGTATTAGGCAATCAAGATTGCAATTCAATGGGGCAATGCTGCCAACATGTTTTGTACGTTAACAGTAGTTTGAATTGCATGTCATCATGGCTAGTGTACAATACAAATATATTTTATATCTAATAGCATTTAGTAGTAGTTAGTATAAAAAAGGTACTTTGCCCGTTAAAAAAAGATTTATATTACGACAGTTTTTTTTTACAACCTGACTGCCAGTAGCTAGCGTGTTCAGTACGTATGCTTGCAGCGTCTCCCTATTGAACTGCACTGTGCAATGCAATGGCGAAAATTTTATTTAAGGTTTAAGTTACCATATCTTCCTCCATGCCTCGTCCATCGACAAAAATACTTCTCTGGCAATAAATCTCTTAGAATATCTCAGATCAGTTAATAACCACGTGTCGGCGGCTGAACCGGGAACATTTATTGCTGGTTATCCGAATAATAAAGATATGCGAGACGTTGGTTTATAATATTGTCTGTTTGGTGCACAAGCTGTTTAGTTTGGCTGCACCTATCGTGTTTATGAGATGCAATTCGCAGACTTATGTGAAGAAAATCTGCATGCATGACGCGTACTCATTGATGAATCCAATGTTATGTAGTGCTCCGACGTTCCATTAGTTAAGGTTTTGCTTAATATGAGTATTTGTAATTTTAGATCTAGATATTGTCGAAAATTAGTTGATGTTAGCAAAATTATTAATACAGTACATTTTCATATAACACTTTAGGTACATTAAAATATTTTACTAAAATAGAACATGAAATTTAGAATATGTTTCTCATCTCTATATTCAATAGATCATAAACGATTGTAAGTTACAGCTCCTCTTCGTGGTTCGGCTTGCTAAAAGGCTTTTGAACCATTTTTAAAAGATTTTCTATAATAAATCTGTGAAAAATCAACGATGCAATTGCAATTTTCAATAATGGACTTATGGTTCATTAGACTTGAGTTGTCTACCGCACCGCATAATAAAACAACAAAGTATTCTAAATTTAAATTTAAATATGTAAAGTAACGAAAAAAAATTACTGAACTGGTGAAATATTTCGTCACTGACTGTATGTAACACTTAGATGGAGAATAACTGACACCATATTTGATCTAATTGTGATCATAACAATACATCTTGTATACAATTTTAGATATTATTGACAAGTAACATTTTCTAACAGACAGACCATCCCTCTTTCTTTATAATAAGGATTACAGTACGCACAGTAGGCGTGGACCTTCGACTCATGTTTATGGAGGTTCTTCTCTATAAATATCGTTTCTCCGCCTTTATCTTACTTTATGTTCGTTTACATTGCATTGTTATTACAACAAATACTAATAAATTGTAATACGTTTTGTTCAATGTAATATTATTCATTGAATGGATATTGATTTATGTGGAACTTATTAGATCCATTCTCTTATACTTTAGCTGTTTCGAGGAAATTGTGGATGCCAGGTTTTGTTTATGTATAAGTATTATAACAAAGTAGTACTTAATTAACTATAGATTTATAATAGCAGTTTTATGACCTTGAAGTTTAGGTATTAGGTACGCCTTATGCGTCGAAGAGCGTAACCCGTGGTACTTTCAAACCGATAAGGCACCTAGATTAAAATCCCGCTCGAATTTGCTCCAATGACGACTTGCAAGCTATGTGCGCATTTATTGTCCCTATTACAACGGTGAGGAAAACTTTCTTCCGTTGAAGAGTCAAAAAACATGACTGTCATCAACCAACCCCCAACTGGGCCGCGCGGTATGTTTTTTTTTTATGTTATTGAATGATGTGACAAGCTAGTCGTTCACCTGATGTTAAGCGCCACGGCCGCCCATAACAGAACAGTGTCACTCGGGACCCTAAAACATAGTTTCAAGCGACACTGCACTGCGCACATCATCCTGAGACATCAGCACAGTCTGGTAATAAGATTACTCGACTGTGAGATCAGATCATAAAGTCTCAATTGCCCAGTAATTTCACTAGCTACAGTGCCCTTCAAACCGGAACACAGTAGTGCTTGCACACTACTGTTTGGCGGCAGAACAACTGGCAAAGCGGTGGTACCTACCTAGACGAACTTTGCAACAAAGTCCTACCACCTAGTAAAATGTGTGTAATAATTAATTAACTTTAGATTAAATTAAGATTTAAACAATTAGAATTCGCCCTTTCCATGTGAAAGAAGGTCCGGTCCCAGCAGTGGGAACTGCTACTGCTGCTGCTGAAGTGTTGAGATGACCAGACCAAACGCGTTTAAACAGTACTGTGTACTATCTATTTTAGTCTACAGCTTGACTGGTCTTAAGATGTAGACACCGAAATCAGTTCGTTAATCTATTGAATATTCAAAGGGCTTTCAAAGGTAACCAGTGTTCGCCACTCGGTACACTGTGCTACATTGTAAATGCTAAGTTATGGTAATTTCTGTACTAGTGGTGTTAGTGCTTGTAGGATTGTACAAAGCATTTATTACGCGAGCGGCAAAGTGATGGAATAATATACCAGTTTTCAAGGCAAGAGTGAACCAGTATCTTCTAGGCAAGGAAGTTCTACCGTCCACAGCGTCGTTACTTATCATCAGGTGAGACAATAGTCAAATGCCAGTCTATCAAAGGTAAAACTGTAAATTATAGTGATGTAATTTTGAATTAAGTTTGGGGAACAGGGAGAGGTAATTGAATGTAAAATCAAGACTTTTACGAACTGTTATCTAATATCTTTTCAACTGACTTCAAAAATGAGCTTTTCAATTCTGGTTGTATTTTTTTTATTGTTTTGGTTGCGTCATTCGATTTGGAAACTTCATTTTTTATTTAAAATCGTATATTTTCGAATGATTCTTCCAGAAATGTAATCAATATAGATTTTGGTTTATAAATTAAAATAACTGGAAAATTATACAAAAGATAATTTGTCAGTCAAACTGACAACTGATGGGAAAGGTTTTCAAGTGGCGACCACGAACTAGAAGACGCAGCGTAAGTCCCCATTGCGTGAACTGAGGATCTGGTCAAATCCGGGCAATCAGCTGCTCAAAGTGGCGCTCTGTGGTGAGATCTATGTTCAGCAGTGGATGTCTTTAGGCTGCTGATGATTTCTCAGTATAACATGAAAGCCATTTAAGTTTAATAATAGTAATATGTGTGGACATCTCACACAACGCCATCTAGCCCCAAACTAAGCAAAGCTTGTATTATGGGAGCCAGATAACTGATACAATACTTAGATACTTATTATTTGTAAATACATACATAGAATACAATATAAAAGTTGGTTTAATCTCCTCTTTTTAAAGAATATTTAGTATCAGATATACTTTAAGCGTGGTTTACCTTCAAAATCCATTCTACGTTGGAACTTCATGACTACTCAGACAAACTAATAATCTATAAATTTGTAAGAATCATAATCATCAATGATTAGGGAACTGTTAAATAATTATGTAGATATGTAACATTTACATAATTATCCAAGATTTCCCCGTGTGTTTTTTTAAATAACTATTATTTAAAAAAACACTGACGCTATAATAACAACCATAATCGTACTCATTTATGAAATCGGAAGCCATCATCAAGGAAATGTCTCTCACCTCTTCCTCGTTGAAATTATTTGACACAGGATGCTTTCCGATCTTTTCGCCTAATTCCTCATCCTCAAATTGGCACGCACCGGACACGACGTCCGGACTCAATCGCCCGACCGGATCCGACCCGTCATCAAAAATTCACAAATATTCACAAACACGACGCTTCCTGAACGGGCGCTATCCTCAGGCGATGTCCTCGGCCGATTTTACCCTCTATGAAAATCAATGGAAAGGTTCCCAATTTGCATTTATTTTAGTGATTATTTGACAAGAAGGTTCAATCTACCCATAAACATTCTGCAGGGGGAGTCGTATCGTTAACCTCATTATTCCAATATCATAGAACATGCTTTCAGTATTCTTAATTTGGGTCCCTGAAAGTGGCCGATAACCATAATTTGTTTTGTGAAGTTACTTCAACCTTTTTTCCAAAGTCCATTTTGTTCCCATTGCTGGGATACGAACCGTTTCTCACATAGCCACAATCCACTACGCTGGCCAAGTGTAATAATAGTAATATTAATATGTTTACATTTTTGCATTTACGTTTCTATTAGACCAGAAACCTTACCATCACATCAAAGCGCAATTCAAATGCCTAAAGTGAACTCCTACAGTAAAACTGTTGTATTTCTTATAGTGAATCGCGCTATGGCCCTTGGTCTGTATCTAACTGTACTACGTTATTCATCCCGATACAATAAAACCGCTACTATCACTAGAACCGTGCCTTGCAGTGCTATCCCATTTAACCTTGCGGTTATAAATCCAACCGCAGCCATCCGTCTTCTAATGAAGAAAAGTGCGCCCCTCGGATGGTTTATCACCGATCTGTGTAATTAAAACGTTACCCGGAGGAAATGTTGGGTAATAACAGTAAATCTCGGGCTGTTCGTCGGTGTCTACTCGGGGACGCTGGTAATTGCCGTGAATCGTTGCCGATAGAGGTTAAACCGTTGGCGATTGTGGTTGGATAGTTGGTGATAGAAGTTGGATAGTTGGTGGCATATGAGGTTTGGATAGTTGGTAGTAGAGGTTAGATAGTTGGTGGAAGAGATTGTGTTGTTCATGGTAGTCATTGAATAGTTGATGGTAGTAATTGAGTAGTTGGTGATATAAAAGCTTTGATAGTTGGTGGTATGATTGAATAGTGATAGTGATAGCAGAAGTTGAATAATTGGTGATATAGAGGGTTAGATAGATGATGTTTTAGACATACCAGATCGATTCGTAGCGATGTAAACTAAACTATTCACCTTTGGTTATCATAGACCGATAGATGAGTATATGAAAAGTGGTTAATCCGCATTTGATTAATATTTTTATAAAATACTTACTGTCACAAGTTGAATGATTGTAAATCAAAGCCACATTCCGTTATCTCCAGATTTTTTATTTTGTAGAAGAACCTTGCGCTGTGATCCCTTATTTTTGTGAAGATTTGATGAAAATCTTTAGAGATAGCAAAAAGTTCAATTTTAAGTACTTCTAAATATGAAAGGATTTCAGTTTAACACCTTTTTTAAAGGATAACATTAACTTTTATCTCCTCATACCATTATCATTAAATAAAGATCAGAAGTTAGCCATCACTCCCTCATCCCAAAGTCAATAACGATTCCGCAACCCAATAATGTGGACTGTCATCCGCACGTCGTCAATCAAACGAAGTAATATTGTATTACGTAAGGTCGTCAGCCCTCACCAATACTATGGGCATTATGTAATACAGTGCTTTAGATTAACGCGTATGCTAAACATGTACACACGCTCTGACACATTTTACATTAATAGTATTTACGTGAACTCAAAAATCAGTCGACATTGTCATTATGAATATTTGGTAACTAGAAATATAAAGTACAAATGATTCAATATTCCTAATAGACCCTGCAGTTCCAGCCGTAATTCACCTATGCCTCCTGTTAGAACTTTCAATTTGCTGTGTGCAAATTTTCCGTCAAATCGGTTCAACTATCCTGGCGTGAAAGCCATGCCAACAAACAGAAAGTTTTATCTAAAATTAGAAAACGCAGTTTGATGGATTTTGCTAGACTAATTTCACAACATGAATGTTGTTATATCATTTTATTGATTTATAGCGTATTCCCCTATTCTGCTAACGTTAAATCACAGCTACTGTCTTTACTAATATACCCTAACATAGGTCTCATAAATCACAGCAGGCTCATAACTCAAATGGCCCGCCGTGACCGGATCTGACACTACATGAACTTGCAAAATAGCAAGATATTCCTTTCAAACGAACACTAAGAGCTGTTTTCGCAAATCCTTACTGAGAGACCTTTGATCGGTATCAGAGGGCGAACTGAGAAAGCGATCGACACTTTCCACTGACACTTATCATTTGTCGCCAGCATGTTGAAAGCATCAAACAAATTTCGACCTTAGTAACCTAAGATTAATGTAATCTTCAAATCTGTATTAAAAATTTTGTTTCCATTATCAAAATCAATAATACAATCATCATCAATCAGACTTACGTGCAACGATAAATCATCAACAGATTCATTAGCTGCTTTACTATAATCTGTAAATACATAATGAAGCTATAAATTTATAAGAAAGTCATTATGGTCTACATTGGCTTGAAGATTGTTCAAACTTATGACTGTGGAGTCGAAACGAGGTCTTCCGCAGGCCATTTGTCACGGAGGCCATTTGTACTTGTCGAATCACGGCCATTAGACGAGAGTGTGTGACCGCGAGGGGTTAAGCCGTGTTCGTACTAGATTACTTTAATATTGGAAAAAATCACAAATTAACAAAAACCTTCATACAAAGAACTTAACAGAACCAGGTGGAGAAATATCAGTGACAATATAAGATTGTATGTGGTCTGGCTCTTTCTGAAAAAGTATACCAGTTTGAACAAGGACAAAGGGAACACCACACTTGTCAATATCGAGTTGTATGAGCAGAGCTGTCCCGTCAATTTATCTTACTTTGCGGCTATTGTTACAGACGGCCGAGGTTTGGGTTGATTTATAAGTAGCCTAGTTAATTACGGCGCGTCGACGCATCGTTAATCCTCCTGCCTCTCATTTATCTCGGAGCCGTCACTTGTTTCCTATCCACCTGAGGGCTTCACACGGTGAATAAAGGCGAAACTACGATTTATACATTCGCATAAACTTGAGTTTATCTCGTTCTTTGAAGTGCGCTCGGAGAAAACAAACAAAGCAATAAAGAAGGCCTTTATCGGAGCCATGAGTCGACACGCGAGCTAATTTACAACACAGCCGTGGGTTTTATCTTCATTAACCCATCGATTCACAATTAAGACGGCAAATAAATCTCCGGTAATGCGCTCCCCGTCCACGCCGGTAGATTCAACTTCAAACAGATGTTATGTATAAATAAAGCCGAACGGAGGCAGCCACTCGATATATTCCTGTCCGCGGCAAACTTTACAGATCTATCGCCACTCACTCGGAAGAGACAACTGGTCCGATAACACAAACGAAAATAAACCTTAACAACCTTTTCTATGCCATACTAAAAACCATTAGACAAAATTCCAACTCTCCATATTATTTTCAGTGGTTTTGTACCTTTAGATAAACTGATACGGTTGATAATGCAATCGACACAAGCTTCATGTACGTCGTTTGAGTCCGCATCAAGTCACAAACCTCATCTTATTTCCAGCGTAACGAGTCGATGCTCACATTCGATTATCTCGGCGCGGTATCCGAGGCATTACACTTGATGTATCGACGCCGGCCGGTCAGGATTGTCGGCTGCAGTTTGATTTACGCCACCATTCCTTCCTGACACTCCATGCGGGATGGACGCTCTGCCTGACTGATTGCTGCAATCGGACGCGTCGAGAGTGGTAATGAATTGTCCCAAATAATTGGGACAGTATTTTATATTGTCGTCATTTGTTCCATGATCGGCACATTTGTTGCGTGCCGTTGATTTGTGCGGTGCTTTACCTTTCAGTGTTCGGGTATTTATCTATGTTGAGCGTTTAAAGAGAAAACGCTTAGCTTTGTCAATGTTAATTCTGTATTAAGCGAAATAAACAAAATGTTTTTTTTTATTTACTATAAAAAAATCAGTATTAAAATTTATGTCCACCAAAAAATCTCCCCATCACTTGCACTCCCTAAGTTGTGAATTAAAATCCTGTGAAGATTAGTAAAATTGATATATTATATTTTGATTTTTTTAAAATGTTTATACTTAAATTAAACACTGGGTGACACTTGGAGCATTCACGCTCACTAAAAAGCTTCTTCTTGCGGCGGCATCGTATGTCGGGCGGGTCCTTCTCTTCCCTCAAATATAGTCGAGGAGGGCGATAGCTGGAACATGCGTCAAGCTCGTGAACGGGTGCTGCTGCTCGTGATGTATACACAATTAGAAATATGTACTTATGTTTTTATTATTAGTTGTATTGTCTTTCCTGTATTTTATATATGATCATGTTAATAATAACCTAAATTTATATTTATAAAATAATTTAACAAAAAACACGCACCCAGGTGTCTGTAGAAATGCAGTTAGAAAAAAAATTACATTGGGTGACAACCTTCTTTCAAGAGTAATCCAGGCAGTGCATGGCATACCTTTGGCATTAAGCTGATATTACGAGTATATGAACCAACTCATCCACATCTGATAAAAATAAATTGACCATAATGTAGCAACGTGCAATATTAATTACTGATAATTATAAACTTTCTTAAATAATTAAGCAACAATTTTAAAATCATTTTCATCAACAATGACCACGAATCTATCTACTTATAGATACATAAAACCCATAAGTAGTAGAACAAGTCAAGATATTCCATTCCTTATCTGTACAACGCACGTATCTCAGGATCTAGCAGACATAAAGACTTCAGTCTTTTTGCGGCGACGTTGATGGAACGTCTCGAACGGAAGGGATTGGACAATGCTCGAATCGCTGTATCGCATACCTCATCTCTGCTTCTGGTTATGCTCTGGCAGCCACGGCTATGGAAGTGAGCTAGAAAGCGAACGAATGTTCGTTCGTATTGCAGAATCACAATTTCATGTACGTGACTACTATTATTTACTCTGTAATAATTATGCGTGCTTAAAAATATGAACCCAAATAAATCAAAGTTCTTTTCGTTGGTACGGATTATGTAGTTCTGATATTTCGGACTTTGACTTTCTACTATATTTTATTCAAAATTTAGAAATATCATGCAAGACACAATTTCGAACAAAACTCCTTTACGCAGACTTGGGGAGTAAGCTAGTGAATGCGAGGCAAATGGAAATTGACACGTAGATCTTCATCGTCAACGTAAAGTTAAAATTTCTATAATTATGTTGGTAGTAAAATGACAATTTGTAATTGTCAAGATGGCGACATTAACATTAAACAAAGCAAAAACAAATTTATATTGGCCAATAGATGAAGCTAAAGAAGTTTTACTTCAGTCGTGTGGTCTAAAAAAGACAATGGAGTGAACGTGAATCGAATTCCGTTCGCCTCGCATTCACCAGCTTACTCCCCAAGTTAAGCGGGCGTAAAGAAGTTTTACTGCAAAAGTTTATAAACTGCATCAGTGTAAACGCAGCCAGATGGTAGACGTCTCACGATAAGATACGAGTGACTTTGACGCATGCCGCCAGCGCGCCGAGCATCAGGTCTGCGACCGCTTCGACACACGCCGACTCGTCTCGCATGTCGAATTGTCGACTGAAGTTGGGACTGGGCTTGAGTGACAACATTTATATAGGATTGTAATAACCGCTTTAAGTCGAACTGAAGGTAATCTAAATATATATAGCTCAAAAGTGACTGATTGACTGGCTAATATAGTGATCTATCAACGCACAGCCTAAACCACTGAAATGACGGGCTGAAATTTGGAATGCAGTTAGATGTTATGACGTAGGCATTCGCTAAGAAAGGATTTTTCGAAATTCCACCCTTAAGAGGGTAAAATGGGTGTTCCAATTATTTTCCCATAGGCCACACCGTGGGCGTCAAAAGTAAATAATATACAATATTACAGTAATATACAATATTCATAAACACTAATGGCAAGATTGGATACATTTTATGTCATCTCCTCGAGTAAACTATAAGTTTTTATTCTAAAATGTCTCGATAGAATGGTTTCAAAATTGTTGAAATCGATAGGTCTATGACAGGATTGACAGGCACGAGAATATTTTTTACTGTTCTATGGTAGAACATGTACCACGTGTAAAGCTTATTAAGGTCAGCAATCTCTAAAGAGAAAACATAGCAAATTATTAGGTTTTATCATTGAAACAATACAATATACAAAACATTAAATATCAGAAAATTCCAGCTCACACGCAACGAAATGCTTATATGATAAATACAAAATTCTCAAATGTAATATATCTAATAGTTCGTAACTTAATTCAAGTCCGCGCAAAACTCAAACGATAACAGATTGACATTATTAACATTTAATTTAACAAATAAGGTAATCATATAGATTTGAATAATGTATCTCTATGTTCAACAATTTTCTAAATTGATAGCCGTACATTAGATATCGAGAATATTGATGGCGCAGCAAACAGAATAAATGATCGCCTGTCTATATTTACATTCAGCGTATATGAGTTCGATTTATCATTGCCGCGAACCGTTACGGCTATAAATCATTTCCATTCAACAATACTTAGTTCGAGCCTTGCACACGTCAACATAATATACGACCGTAGCTTCCGCTTTGACTTTCGCCATAAAACAGTAAAAGCCTTTGTATATAGAGGCCGTAATTACGTAAACAGACACATTGACGTACGTCTGAAAGGTAATCATAAGCTCGAATTTATCACGGAGTGAATCATTCATGCGTTAAGACAGCTGACAGCGTGGCACATATATTATAATGATCGACAGCCTGACGTTACTTGTCACAGAGGGATAATGTTGTTGCCACACTCTCACCATCTTAAACATCCAAACCAGACCTTACCCGAAAAGCAAAGAACTTAAATTCATGCAATCCAAAATGTGTCTCTAACTACGTTTTAGTTTCAAGCAAGCACAAATCTAACGAAAAGAACAAAGTTGTGCTATGACTTGAACAAATTAAACAGGACTTTAACACTACGCCCTTGGATTGATAATTCATTGGTTTTGTTACTCTCTGTGAGGTTGAGTGTGTTGGGAAATGTGACTGAGCTCCAGGTTTGACTGAACATTCAGAAATATAGGCTAATACTGCTGCTGAAGGTTTGGAATCAGATGCAGATGGAAGTGAACGTTACGTTGTTTCGGCTATGAGAGCCGTTAGTAGCGCGGTAGCAAAGAGACGTGTCGCGGCATGTCATCGGGACGCAATGAAGATTTATGAACAGCCTGGTACTAGAGGCACGGTCGAGTCAAACGACTCGTATACGACCGCATTTTCTAGTAAGTTGATAATTGTATTGCGTTTGTCGGATTTATCAAAGCTTATCTCTTAATATCGTGTTTTTAACTTGTTTGAGAACATCAATTTAAATCGCTTATAAAATCTTATATTGAAGTTTATTTTTGCTTAAATTAATTGAACCGTAAGTTAAGACTATAAATGAAATACAGACCCTCGTTTCAGCGTCTTTTAAATTTCGAATCCTTTACATTTTTAACTTACTTGTACTTCAATAATCGCAAACAAAAAATATACCTTTTTCTTAGAAATACCAGAGGGGTGGCGGGGTATCTTATTACGTATTTACAAGCCGGGTGCCAGTGCTTTGTGACGCTTGATCTTCAGAGCTTCGAGGACCAACCCAGTCTACCCTCCGTAGGTTACTCTTGTTTTATTTACAGACTGTCTGTAGGATAAGCGTTCCTTCATTTTATTTCAATTTACATAGCGAATAGAATTCATTGTAATAAAACTGCTACGTACTACTACGGTATTTCTTGTTTTGAGAGTACTACATTTACATAAAGTGAATAAGTATTAACTTGGCTAGCATGCTACACCTTCGATCACATCGTTACTTCCCATCAGGTAAAAGCGTGGTCAAATGCTAGACAAGTTTGAAGTAAAATAAGTTTTCAGTAGTAAAATAATCCTACTAATATTAATAATAATAATAATAATAATAAGTGTGAACATCTCACACAACGCCATCTAGCCCCAAACTAAGCAAAGCTTGTGTTATGGGAACCAGATAACTGATACAATACTTAGATACTTTTTTGTTTGTAAATACATACATAGAATACAATATGACACCCAGACACAAAACAAACACCTATGTTCATCACACAAATGTTTGTCCTGAGTGGGAATCGGACCCACAACCCACAGTTCAGGAGGCAGGGCTACTAACAACTGAGCTATCGGGCCAGTCAAACAGTATTATAAACGCGAAAGTTTGTATGTGTGAATGTTTGTTACTTTGTCACGCTCAAATGGCTGGATGAATTTGGATGAAATTTGGAACATACATAGCTTATATAGTGGATTAACACATAAGCTACTTTTTACCTGAAGATGAAAACGCAGGAAGCAGCTAGTAACAATAGTAAGTACAGTTCTATCTAACGTACTGTGGAATGATTATCCTTTCTTAGGACTGCTACCAAGATAAACTTAGTTATCCAAGTACTCTTTCCTGTTTGATCATTCAGTGAATAAATAGTATATGCCTGCAAAGATGTTGTGTTTTTCACATAACGTGAATCTATTACTGTTGTACATGGAATATTGTTACCGCTTGAAATATAAATATTAGATGACTTTCCACTCATACACGATAAAAAAACCAACATCCTCGAACAAACGACCCAACTATACAACCACATCCGACTAATCTCATTAATAAAACCACGCAGATAATATCACACGTAGAAAAAAAAAACACTAATTCAGAACTACCGACACTCATTATAAACGTCATCGTTCAAAAGGAAAATTGATTTACAACACTGCATTACGCTATTATTTTATGACGCGAGAACGCCCCGAAATAAAATACTAACAAACATTCAACTGGCATCCACGACTATTACATTTGTGGCAACGGTAACTTTACCATCATCGAAATCTCTATCAAACTCAATCGCTCTAACAATAAGGTTTAAATTTGAAACGAGTTCGTTTATATCACTAGTTGTGTGCTGGCTTGTAGCAACCGTCATAAAGCGAATAAAATACGGGGCACAAAGAATAAGCGCTGGTATAAGCGCTGTTATGTCTGTCAACATAAAATATTGTATCCTGCGAGGCCGGGAGCCGGGTTCAAATTGTGCCGCTTCTATTGCGTCATTAATCTTTGTAATGCACCGTGTGAAATGGCAGATGAAGAAATTGCAGCGTTCTGTCTCTGTCGTTGAGTTTGAAACATTTGGCGCGCTGGTTGAATTGATAGCGCGGTTTGGTGGTGTGGGTGACAACTTTGATCTGAGGTATTCTGATTCAATTGAAGTCATGTTTCTTTATATGATTTGTTATCATAATCGACTTTGTGCAGTAGATGCAAAGTAATAGTGATTAATTAGTTACATATTACCTGATAGCGTACCAATGTCGAAAGCGGTGTTTTCAGAATGCCAATATCTTTAAAGAGGTAGGAGTTTTAGAAGATTAGTTATGCAATTAGTAGAATAATTACAGGTGTATGAACCAATCATAGGAAATTCCTTTTTTTGTATATGTTTTGTTGTTTTCTTTTATATCCTAAACTAGCTTCTGCCCGCGGCTTCGCCCGCGTGGCCTATTGGAAACGAAGGTTTTTTTAATAGATAATTCAACCACCTATTTCACCTTTTTAGGGTTGGAATTTTGAAAAACACTTTCTTAGTGAATACCTACACTTTACAAAAAACACACCCTCCAAATTTCAAGTCTGAGACCAGCGGTTTAGACTGTGCGTTGCTATATAAGTCAGTCAATCAGTCAGTCAGTCAGGACTTTGAATTTTATATGTATAGATTACCTTTAACATAATTATGGTTTACAAAGAATTCAAAATATAGAAAATCTTATTTGTCTTCCCTTTTCTTGATTTGGTAAATTGGTCGGTAATTTGTCTTTATTTATTTTTATTGTGATGTAAATTAAAAATCTGGTCTAAAACAAAAATATAAAAAATCCTTGCTGAATAATTCACATACAAAACCAATTCATTAACACAACACAACACAAATAAATTGCAACCTTGCACATGCGATAAGATTTAATGATCTCACTAGTTACTTTGTAAATTATCTACTAATGAAGATAATTCTGTGTCTATTCATAATTTGTTAAAGTGCTGTGAACCAGTTGCGATAACAGGGTTTGCTATTCGACTTAATTCAACTGTTTCATAAATTTGACTTAAAAGGAAGGTGATTTGTTTACAAAATTTAAAACAAAATATACCCACAGTGACGTTAAGCAACGGTTTGCTTGGATGGGTGACCACTACAAAAGAGCTTATTAATAGCTACTGCGCTTTGGCGAGCACTTTAAGCCGTTACGCTCAAGTTATGCTGCTAAACAACAGTCTTTAAGCCAAGTCCGAGGCTTTTTTGTGGGCCAACAGCTTCAAAATTCTAACAGCTAAGTAACTTTACTTCGTATAAATATAGAATAACTAACGTACAAGAAATAAAAGACGTAATGCCCACATACTTACATCCTAAACCGCATCATCACTGTTTGTTTTTTTTTGTAAAGCATTTGTATCATTGCGGCTGGATTAAATTGTATAGTTCTATTCCTGTTCATTCAAAGGTAGCCTGGAAGAAATCGCTTGACGCGATAAGGCCGTCCGCTGCTCTACGATATTTTGTTTGTTTTATATTAATTTTATTGAACAAGAAAATACACCAATGCACATAGGTTTTTTTTTTTTTTTTTTTTTTTTACTTCAAACTTGTCTAGCATTTGACCACGCTCTCACCTGATGGGAAGTGACGATGCGATCGAAGGTGTAGCATGCTAGCCAAGTAAATACCTATTTACTCTTCTCTTGAACACGCCCGGGTCATATTTCGCCGGAAACACAGACGCTGGCAGGGCATTCCATTCCTTAGCCGTTCTAATTAAGAACGTTGAGTCAAATCGCTTGGTACGAATGGGTGGTATTTCGACCACAAAAGGATGGCGCTTAGCCGAGCGTCTAGTAGTCCGGTAGTGGAATGGTGATGGGAGAATTAGATCATGCAGTTCTTGAGCGCATTCACCGTGGTGTAATCTGTAAAAAACCGACAGACTTGCCACCTTACGTCGATGTGCAAGGCTCTGGAGCCTTTCACCAACCAAAGTGTCGTCGTCAATGAGCCTTTTGGCACGCCGTTCAATCGAGTCCAGAGCCTCAAGCTGGTACTTGGCAGACCCGTCCCACAGGTGGCAGCAGTACTCCATACACGATCGGACTTGTGCTTGATACAGATTTAGAAGCTGTCCAGGTGTGAAGTACCGCCTTACCTTGGACAATATGCCGAGTTTTTTTGAAGCTACTTTGGCTTTGGACTCGATGTAGGATCCAAAGTTTAGGTTTGACGTGAGATCAACACCCAAAAGCTCAAGATGGTTTCCTAAACTTACAGATACACCACGGAATGAAGGAGCCAGATGGAGTGGGCTCTTTTTAGCAGTGAATAAACACGCCTGTGTTTTTGCAGCATTGAACCTAACCAAGTTAGCATCGCCCCAATCGGACACGGCTTTCACAGCCAGGTTCATGCGCTCAACCATAGCCTCTCTCTCAATCTGGACATCGTCACCACTGGCTCGGGCACTGGATGTGTATCTTTCAACAACAGTACTATCATCTGCATACCCAAAGGTACCGGGCTTTAGCAGATCAGGTAAGTGTTATATTTTTGTATTGTATTGTATATTCAGTGAAAGTTGATAATAGTAATAGTTCTTGTATAATCTGTTTATGCGACTTTCACCCCAAAACGACTGAAACAATTTAAATAAAATTTGCACGCAGATTGTTAATATTTTCGAGATCAACATAAACTATCTATTATCTAAGACGTTATATTATATTAAGAATTCCCGCAAAAAACCAGGTAAGTCGCAAATGAAACACTGCACTTCAATTTTAAAGAAACTCCATTATTGTTAGGATAAAAGCTACATAAAATAAAATAATTAAAACATTCATCAATTTTATTTCATTTACCTAGAACTCAAACAACTTGAAAAAAACCATCTGTCTGACATCTGTCAAAACAATGAATACGACAAAACAATGACGACAAATGACAAGTTTTTCCTCAACGTCGCCGTCTAAATGAACGCGATATAATGAACTTAAAAAAAATTAAAACTCAGTGCGTAGACCAATTAACTTAATTATTACGATGGAAAACTTGAAGTCTACAATTTATGGTATAGTGTCACAATGATAATATAAAAATGGCTTTTTTCATCGTCTTCATGTGTGTTATAATTTTAATTAGTGAGTCGGTATTTTAACTATATTTAAAAGTGATGAAAAATAATTTCCGTCACTATTAAAATTTCTAATGAGATTTTGGCTTGATGTCATACTCTAGTAATGATGTCTCAGGATGACGTGCGCCGTGCAGTATCATGCGAAACTTTTTATTTTAGAGTTGTGTATGGAATTGCAACTGTTATGGGAGTCCGTGACGCTTAACATCTCACTAGTTCTATGATAAACATCCGAAGTGGCGTTTTATTGACGTCTCGCAGCTGATAATATGATAAGTTACTTATCTTATCTATAAGTAAAATTAACCAATCAAACAATTAAAAAAACCAGTGTGCTTTAGACCACACAAACTTCTCTAGCTCCATCGGCCAGTATAATTTTGTTTAATGATAATGTGGCCATCTTGACATTCTTGACTTGACTTCAACTTGACTTGAAAATTCTCATTTTACCGGACATAAGCTTATAATAATACAAATTTTAAGTAATTTTTAACTTCGCTAAGTTATCAATGGAGATCTACGTGAACCAACAACTTTCAACTTCCGTTTGCCTCAATACGCATTCACCAGCTTACTCCCCAAGGTAGTTTTCACTTTTAAAAAGTCGCTTTTTTATTAGAATTACACTAGATATTGTCGTTTCATTTTGTATTGAAGATGAACTTCCGCAAGGTTGCCCGTGTCAATTTTTTTTTGTCAATTTAAACGGTATAAATAAGATGCAAATCTCAAAATATTATTTTAAAACATTTCAAAATGATCCACTTTCGCAACGCCATCTAATGTAACATTCACTTCTCTTTAACAGTGTTCACTAATTACCCTTGCAAGTGTAATTACAGAGATAAATTTTCAATTATTCGTTGAGCAATAGGAGCAGTCCAACTCATGATCGGCCGATACTGTCAGATTTAATATCGCAAGTGCTGGTTTTATAAGTTTTTTGTGCGCGGTGGGTAATAATGTGCTTTTTGTCTGCGATAGAAGCGAGATTGGTACTTTAATATTTCATTTTCGGACCACTTAACAAGAGCTAGTAAAAAGTTAGTTTATATAATTATATGTAACTACTTTTTGGACTGTTTATTGCAGTGGTTATGCAGATACTCAATTGTTTTAAAGTAATAAAACCTTTTATTTTTGCACTCCATTAATTCAGTCCATAACTACTAGAATTCGGACCTCCTTTCACATGGAGAAAGTATGGATCATAATCTACCCAATGGCCAAGTGCAAGCTGGTGGATGCGTTGTGTCTGAACATGAACGAGTCCAAGCTGGTGGATGTGTTGTCAAAGTCAAAGTCAAAAGATTTTATTGCAAATAGGCTAATTTTAGTACTTTTACATGTCAAAATTATATTAAGTACATAATATTAAGTTATTTCACTAAGCATATAAAGTTACAAAGTGCTTATTGTCAAATAAGTTGTCCAATTGGACTCAACTACCCAATGGCCAAGTGCAAGCTGGTGGATGTGTTGTCCAATTGGACTCGTTCATGTTCAGACACAAAACATCCACCAGCTTGCACTTGACCATTGGGTAGATTACGATCCATACTTTCTCCATGTGAAAGGAGGTCCGAATTCCAGTAGTTGAAAAATTATGGATTGAATTTATGGAGTGAAAAAAAATAAAGGTTTTGTTACTTTAATATAAAGCGTAATTCATGATGTTACAACTTGAAGAAATGAGGGACTAAGTACAATTACTTAGTACAATGCAAAATGAATATAATGCTTAATTCATTATGTTACAACCTGAAGAAATGAGGGACTAAGTAAATTCATTTTTAAAGGCAGAAAAAGGAAGAACAATAATATATTTTAGTCAATAATATTGGTAATGTCGATTAAAGTCACAAAAACCCTTTTATAAATTGTTTAAAAATAAAATATTTGACCACAGTCTCACTTGTTGGAAAGTAACGACAAAGTCTACGATCGTACATGCTTGCCTAGAAGATACCTGTTCACCCTTGACTTGAAGACTCCCAGATTGTAGTTAGGTTAGAAACAAGGACGCCGGCAAGTTGTTCCATTCATTGGCTTTCGCAATATAAATTGCATAGCAAAACGCTGGGTGCGAGAACATGTACAAACAGCTGTGATATCATGGTTATTTAATTTTTAATTAAGCAATTTAGCTTTAGCCCTTAAAAGCTAAATTGCTTATATTATTTCCATAAAAATAACGCTAATAGAAATTATCAGTTTAATCTATAATCTACTTCAACTATAACATTTCTTTAAAAAATTAACCAAATACTACAATCACATCACATCACACTAATATTATAAAGGCGAAAATTTGTATGTGTGTATGTATGCATGTTTGTAACTCCTTCACGCTCAAACGGCTGAATGGATTTGGATGGAATTCAGTAGCCAAGTATTCCAAGATAGCTTATTCACTGGATTAACATTTGGGCTACATTTTATCCCGGAAAAGTGAAATTTTCCCCGTGGGATGAGCAAATAATTAAAATACCTTTTAACCGCGGGTGAAACCGCTGGGCGCAACTAGTAATATAATAAACTAATACTAATAAAAACTACCTACTACCACCTCAAAAAAAATCGTTTGGACTATATAACACTATATATCTACTGGCCGCGATGACGTATAGACAGTCCAAATGCTTCAGCCCACAACTATTATGTTAAATACGACAGCAAACATAATTAATTATATTTTGTTTTAAAAAAAACAGTAAATGTCAAACCAATATTTAGATACCTTTATATTGTTCTATAATTAAGCGAGTCATTAGGCCTTCCAGCACGTGTCGCTCTCGATACTAATTAAACAATAATTATTATCAGCCTAAGTTTAAGTCATAAACTCCAACCGAATAAAAAGTAACATCTAATATGGCCTAGAATTTAAGTATATTGATAAATAGTTTTCTTACTTTTTTTATATTGTTACTGAATGACGTGACGAGCTAACAGTTCGCCTGATGTTAAGCGATACGGCTACCTATACCAGTTGCAGTGTCACTCGGAACTCTAAAGTATAGAGTTTCACGTGACACTGCACTGCGCACGTCATCCTGAGACATCAGCACAATCTAGTAATAAGATTACTAGGCCTGTGAGATCAGGTTATAGTCTCAAATGCCCAGTAATTTCACTATCTACAGTGCCCTTCAAACCGGAACACAGCAGTGCTTGCACACTACTGCTTGGCGGCAGAATAACTGGCAAAGCGGTGGTACCTACCTAGACGAACTTTGCAGAAAAGTCCTACCACCTAGTAAAATCTATATAATAGCTATCTTAGTTCTCTTGTTATGAGTCTGATTATTGTGGAATCATGGACCTCGTAGTTCCTAGGTCCCTAGATACAAGGAATCCTTTAGTTAGGGTCCAGCATCTATGTATGTGACTGTTGGGCGGTTTGTTTGTTTGTCTGAATAAAGATGATGACCAAAAATGCACTCCCAATATTTGCATAGCTTTTTAATCTTGCGTAACTGCTTTCCATTAACTAAAAGAAAAACATAGACTGAGCAGCACACTCAAAACTCAAAGTAAAGACAAAAAAGGAATAATTATACTATTCATATATTAGTTATATTTTTAGCATTGATTGATATACTTAGGCTTTTGGTAATTCTATATATACCTATACTATCAGTTATACGCTAAATTCGTAAGTTTCTAAACATACGCAACGATCGTTGCTAAAGAATAGTACGAGGAATATTTCTCATTATGAAAATCTTGGCTTCACTTTCTAGATTTGGGAGGATCATCTATTATTTATTGATTTTCTAGTCTGATCATAAAGATTATATTGGTTCCAATTTTAGAAGCAGACAATTTAATGTGCATACTTGAATACAAATCATTTTGCACATAAAGTATTTTTGATTAATATAAATTACATAATTATGCTAATAGTAATTATCGTAAATTAAAATAGCGTCTAGACTTAATCTTATACATTTTCTAAATGATAATTATAAGACATAAATATTAAAAAAACAAACTGTGTAAGTTGTGAAAATATGATGATGCAAATCAAAATGAGACTTAAGATTACAATTTTAATGAGATCATTTATATAAAATCAAGGATTTGTTAACATTGTCTGTCGCATAAATTATTAATGAACGAATCGATAATTATCATAATTAATTGTTTTATAAATACTAAATTTCTGAAGATTTGTTACATCTATAACTAAACACTTGAGCTAATTTTATGAGATACTTTGAATTAGCAAACCCTAGAAGGTGAAACTACGAACTAGGGCCTTACCGCGTAGGTCTGGTGGAGAAGGTAATCGTGTTCTCTCTGGCTCGCACTCGTGGACTTGTTAATTGGCGCGTGCAGGATGGCAGGCAACGCCGATTCCCAGAACAGTTACGCGGTAGGGGTGCGATCAAAACTGAAGGAAGGCGATGGATGCAGGAGTGAAGCAGCCCAATGTGGCACTCTGGGAAACCTACGTTTTCACGCTGATGATAGGAGAGCTTAAACCCTTGAAAAGAACAAAGGGTGGCTTTAATTGGGATAAAATGTATTGTGTATTCTTAGGACTTTTCTGCAAAGTTCGTCTAGGTAGATACCACCGCACAAGCACTAGTGTTCCGGTTTGAAGGGCACTGTAGCTAGTGAAATTAATGGGCAAATGAGACTTTATGACTTAACCTCACAGTTTTGTAATCTTATTACCAGACTGTGCTGATGTCTCAGAATGACGTGCGCAGTACAGTGTCACGCGAAACTATATTTTAATGTTTCAAGTGTCACTGCAACTGATATACTAATATATGGGCAGTCGTGTCGCTTAACATCAGGCGAGGGGCTTGCCCGTCATGTCATTTCGTAACATAAAAAAAAGTACATAAAACTTCATAGCATTAAGTCCTCTTTGTACATTATTTCGTGCTAAAGTATAAATAAATAGCGTAGTGTAGTAGTATTCCCATTATGCATCACTAAAATAAACCATTTACAAAAATCACGAAAGACTATTTTTGTTTAGAGGCGCCCCGTGGTTTTTCTTGCAATTCATCTAATTTTCCCGCAGGAAAACTTTATGTGTTAATTTTTATCCAAATTTAGCTAGCCAGCTAATGATGTGTGAAAATAATGTGCCAATTTTGTACAATATATTAATTAGTAATGAAGCATTACCTACTAATATTGTATCCATGTAGAGAAGGGACGAATTCTGTATTACTAAAAGCCTAACTATATAAACTTAAACCTTTCTAAACGTCTGGTCGAAGCCACACGTGACCAAAATGCTAGCCTCTACTTCGGCCAAAGATTGAGCATTGCCATTCAACGTGGCAATGCTGCCAGCATATTGGGCACGTTGCCTACTGGTAGTGGTTTGTTTGATTAAGTTCCCTTTTTATTGTTTTATGTACAAAATAAATAAATTAATTACTAAAAGCTTATATCTTTGACCATACATTCCCAACCTTGTAATTTCGATCCCCTATCGGTTGTCACATGTCGCAATAATTAAGTTTCACCTTACACCGTATCAGAAACAATAATCTTTATACCAATTGTAACAGTTGTCACTTGACAATAAGGAAATAATTACTGAATGTCAAATTAAACGTTGCCATACGGGTAGAACCAGTTGGAACTTTATCGCTATAACTGAATTTAAAATTTATTGTCATTGTGAATTGTGTATTTTAACAAATGATTGTGACATGGTGCTATTATAAATTTTATTTGTGGTAGAGTTGGGAAATGTAAAGGTGTTTAATTGTTTTATAAAGTTACATTAATATATTTTTTTTAGATATATGGGTTGCCGATTGTTAAACTTTTTCTCTTAATTTAAAATATCATTGTGCATGTCTCCGGGTAGAATTTAAAATGTTTGTCAAAAATGTTATCAAGTCTTAGTAATTAGCCATTGTTTTTGAAGTAAAACTTCTTTACGCACGCTTGACTTGGAGAGTAGGCTGGTGAATGCGAGGCAAACGGAAGTTGAAGTGGGTTCACGTAGACCTCCATTATCAATATATGAAATGTTAAAAATTTGTATCATTATGTTGGTATGTCCGGAAAATGAAAAATTTATATTGTCAAGATGGCGACATTGACTCTAAACAAAGCTACATTGGCTGATAGATGGAGTTTAAAGAAGTTTTACTCCAGTTGTGTGGTCTAAAGCACACTCGTTTATTTTTTTGCTTTACCACAAAACTAAATTATAATGGGATTGGACTCAATATATTTTTGCTCTACCCACATACTGCAGGTACTTTATCGTTTACAAAGCTGACTATTAATAATTCCCCTACTTTTCCCCAATCTTCTCCATTATTTCCCCTTATGGCAACATTCCCTTATTAACACAAGCGCCCCTGATTATAGAATGTTGTGATAGATGCCGACTGTTTACACATGAACTTTGTTCAGCTGTCCGTCTGTCTGTTTACTGTTATTCGCGAATCGTTGGCTAATTATATGCGATTATGGTGGGGGAATCTGTTTGTTTTATGTATATGGTTAAAAAGTAGCCGCGTGGTGTGTTTGCTGCACAATACTGAGTTAAAAAAACAATAGGTAATTTAGCACCCAATTTTATATTGGTTTTATTTTAAAAAAAATTGTTTTGTAAATAGGTATTCATTTTGAGAATACAATAACCTGTTCCCGTACTGTTTACATATTGATAAATAAAAATGGGAACGGAATTAGGAAAAGAAATGTGTATTTAAGTAATATTTTAATAAAGATACTGTATTTTTTACATACTAACAATTATTAACATAGCAATACATTTTTTGCATATATGCCTGTGGTGACCATAAATAAATGTTTTTAGCACATGGTAACTTTATTTATCGACTGAGGCGTCGTTGTCGTATTATTAATACAATTGCAAATATGGACATGGAATTCGTAGGTACAATTTCTTCTTAAACTTTTAAAATAATGTCATTAATTTTATTGATACATTTGATTATGACACCTATTCTACGTGTAGAGAATGATAATATACAATAACACTGCGTATGTAACTCATTCGTAATAGCCATACATTAATATTTCCCCAATTCAATAGCAAAATTTCTAAAGCTCCCTACAAAGAAGCTCCATTTATCTCTCCAATAAATCAAACGTAACCAATAACAAGACACACGCAACATTTGATTCTCACAATGTCCTGAATAAATAAAATCCAATACAAAACGCACAACGTCACAACCGGAATCACAATAACCTATCATCATAGAGAACATAAATATCAAACGCGCCCTTTCAAAGATCTTTATCGTTCATTCAATTCGTTCATTCGGTCACGCATCGCTTGATTTTTGAGTCGAGTTTATCCCCCCATGTAACTATTTTGCATTGAGAGTAATGCGACGTGACAGAAAATTTCTTGCATGCTCGATGCATTAACTAATTTGACAATGAATGGAACAAAAATACCCACATTATATTTGAGGGTTAATATAAAAGTTTAAAAGGCCCCAAATGTGCCAATAAATTCACGTATCTTGATGTGCCCTTAGAATTGATAAAAGCCGATGAATTATTTATAAAGTAACAAGAATAACGTGTCATTTATGCCGGTATTTTTATTTACAATTGCAAAATAATACTGAGAATAATGTTTTACAATATGACTTGAATATAACTTGCACCCTGCGGCAAGACGGAGCGATGACATACGCAAGGTAGCTGGCAGCAACTGGAAGAGTAGAGCACCGGGCTCAGTGGCGTGCCTTGGGAGAGGCTTATGTCCAGTAGTGGACTAGTTTAAGCTGATGATGATGATGATGATGATGACTAACGTAACGTATATTATTATAAATGTTATTATCTAATTATAGTGTTTTCATGTTATTAAAAGTAATCCATATGAGCATTAATTTATCTACCTTTAATTTTCTACGAAATTAGTTTACAATTTCAGCTATTTTTGTTGTCATAGGAAACGTAATAATCTTTTTAATTACTGAATTTTAGCAACATGAAGTATTCATTCATAGTATTCATTCACTCATTGGTTTTAATACATAATTTTACATTTACATAATTTAGGTACTTCATTTTGCCATCCATTATGCAATACAGTGGAATACTTATTCAACCATAATCTCTTTCATATTATACAGTTAAATGCACAAATGAATAATTTAAAATAAATAAGTAGTACATTTAAAAAATCCAGGTACCCACATTTAACATAAAAACAACTATGATCTAAAATGGTTTTGACAATAGCACCACGAAGGGTAGCAAAACGAAGCTTAGTTAGTAAATTAACCCTCTAAGCCGCCGCCGGGTCCATTATACCCCGTATGCATTATTCATCCTCTGGATAATATGTTAATATACTTCACCTTATGTTTATGCTAATCTTAATTGGTTATTTCTCCGCACAGATTATAATTCTGTAAGGCATCAATCTTATGTACCCATCTGTCATCTGTCATCTATCAACTGTCAAACTTAATCTCAGCGAGTCGTTTTTATTTTAAAATATTGAGGCATTAATGTAAACCACTTTATTATCTCAATTAATATCTACAGATTTATTATCTGCCCTTTAAACTTTTAATGTGATGATTAATCAAGTCCACGTGTAAAATATCTCGGTCATATACATTTTCCTTATCGGATATGTTGACATTAAACAAATATATAAAATTAAATACATACGCGGCGACATTATGATTATCATTAAATAAAAATAGTGTGCCATTAATTTATTAATTGGATTTTTTGCCCTTTAACGTTAATGCATATTGCATACCTATACTTTCAAAATATCCACCGCTCGCTTCTACAATTTGCACAGATTTGATTCAGTACAAATCGCGTTCAATAGATGGCGTTACTGGTATCGTTAGCTACCAACGTTTTATTATAGAATTTATTCGTTTTGAAGTATGTAGAAGCCACGCACTATATTTATGGATCTATTAAGATTTTAGTTTTAGTATGATTTATGAGCCAAGATAGAATTTAATATTAGTGTCATTATCAATCATTCATTACATACACAAAGAAAATAAATCTTAACCCGATTAAATTTAGATTGATATTCCAGTGGCGTGATACAAAATTACTAAAAGTAAAAATTACTTTACTTAAAGTCTTTAAACTGTCTCACATGAATACCCACTACTTTTAATTTCATTTCCATCTAGAATTTATGTATGAATATATTAAATTATTAGTCCATAAAACCGTAAGAAAATTGACTAATTAAAATATAAATAAAAATGAAAGTCTCGCCACAATATTATCAAAGGATTAAGTCCGCCCACGTAATTGAATAAATTACCCAAAATTATACCATTCACTGCATACACAATGAGATTATATTCAAGGATAAATTATAGTCATGAAATTCAATAAAAATAAATAAGCAGTCAACCTAAATGCACGAGAAAGCACCTATAAATTTTATTAACGACTCTGTCAAAAAGCGATAAAATACTAATGGCCTATTTGACACAGTTAATGCATAACAGAGTTGCCAATTTCAATGTTTACCTCTTAAGGTACCAAGTATAAAAGCCATTGCGGTCTGTCGCTTCTGTTTTAAATTACTCTGCCACCTGTCTTTCGCTCTTTTCGGCTGACCAATTATGCTTTTGACAGTTGAATTTTCGACATGACATAGGCCTAATCAAAATAGCATTTATTTAAAAAAAACTTGACGTTAACAAAGCTGACAGCTCACGGTTTTGTTATTAATGACTGTACGTCGGCCTCTTGGTCCGTGTACATTTTCTTTTTATGCTTTTCAATGTAATAAATTATTTTGTTAGTCGTTTTTGTTCGTGTTGTGTGGGTGGGTTTACGTTAGCGTGATCGCAGCGTTGTTTTATACGTTCCTCTGGCGGGTGATTGACGGCTCTAATGTGTGTGTTAGAAGGTGTATTAATCAATCAACCGCCTCGCTTTATGGCGCGATACGAGAGTTGGAAAGCACCACTTTGTAACGACGTTGAGTGGTCATCAAATTTATGTTATCTGATTATGTGAGCTTAATTCACTTTCCATAGATCAAACTGATTGTTAGCGAGACTTTCCATCTCTCGCAAGTATCGATTAAAATGAGAGGAAAGAAAAACTTGTTTAATTGATAAGTAGATATTATATTTGAAATAATCCATTTTAATATTAAACATAGAGCTTATTATTTACACAAAACATTTGGCTGCACAGTCCACGGACGCTCAAACATCACACGCATAAGCAACTCCGCCGGCAAATTCACTTACATAAATATTTATTCTTAAATTGCACTAATCACTAAATTTGTCATTATGCGTCACGCCTTGCAACATTTATTTAGTCTATCGATATCACAGAAGAAAATTGGACAATACAACATTAATTACAGTCTGTTCAGTCCTATGCACTTCACTGATTTATTGGTGGACTGCGGCCGCTCCTAATCTTTGGCCGTACATAGCGTAGGGAGAATAGAAGGGTCCGAGAGCAGGGTTGAACGCACCGTAAGGCGAGCCTCCGAGGCCAGCCGGCAGGCCAGCTTTCGAGTACGGATGGTACCGACTCGCTGACAGCGGGCTCAGAGGTGCCGTCGGGTATGCGCCACGGAGTCCAGCCGTAGTGAAAAGCGGGTTCAAAGGATTCAAAAGCGACGGCTGAGACGAAGAAACCGTGGCAGGTGTTGATCCATCGGTTGTGTGACTTCTCAAGTGTTGCAGGAGCTCCTCGGAATTTCCAAACCTTTTTCCACAATAGGACTCTCCAACAATCCAGTTGCAAACGTACGGTCGGCTTAGTTGGGGGTACGAGAGGCCGCCCGCAGCGGCCCCCTGCTGCGAAAGTGCCATCGCCATAGCCAGATTGTACTTTTGGTGTTCACACTGAGTGCAACCAGCCGGGCAGGATCCATTACTCATTAGCAAATGATGGTTGTTCACGGAAAATTGGCATCCAGTACAGTAAGGGTCCTTGCATACGGGAACGAGTGTTTCACCGCCGGCGGGGGTCTTCACTCGCGCATATCCGAGGTAAGGGTTCGGTGATGACCCAGGGAAGGCGGCTGCGGCGGCAAGCATCGCAGCATGGTGAGCACTAAATGGAGCTCCAGCATACGGTGGTCTGAATGCAGGATTGGCATGTTGTTCCATCCCTGGTGGGCAGAAAAGTCCAGCCAGAGGGTTAAACGGCAAGCCAGGTAAGTTTTTAAATGCACCGAGGTGGTCTTTGCTATGCCCCAAAACCTCCAATCCTGAGCGAATGATTGGACTTGTCCCCGATGAACCAACGGGCGAGGCCTTACTCTCAGCTAATGGACTGCTTTTTCCATGTTCTGCCGTCGGGGGGGTGGATTTGCGTCCAGGAGTGCTCTTTCCCGATTTTTTATCGTCGGAGCTATCTGAACTAGCTTTGGATGAAGGCCGGGGTTCTTCAGGCTTCTTGGTCACGACATTGGTTTCATAGGGCTTGAATGCTAGATGTTTATTATCCGGGGTCGAGCGTGGTTTATCATGTTTAATTGTATTGCTGGGCGAAGTACGACTAATTGCATCACTGTTAACACTGTTCACTTTCTTTTTATCCATTTGAGGGAGCAACGGCTTAGCCGGAGAGGTGTCAGCGCCGATTTGGCTGCAAGTTTGCGCTAAAAGCGCAAGAGGGCTTTTTTTGGAGTCCAACTGTAACAAAAGAAACAAAATATTAAAATACAAATAAATTTATTGACATAATTGATGCCAAAGTTATGATGAACAAAATGATTAGATAATTTATGTGCAAATTTAAAAGGGGAACTAGCTTTTGAATACTGTACTGAAAAACGTTTATACATATTAAAGCCTCTTCTGTATGTTTAGGCAAGGGATTTAATTTTCTTTTTCTGAAATTAATTTGTTAAATGTTTGCGTAGTTAATAAAAACAATATTTTACCTAGTAAACAAATAAATATCCCGTATGTATATTATCCATATTTCAGAAATTATACTTAGTCTTATAATAAATAAAAAAATATTTACATAGTAAATAAGAAAATTATACGAATGATACTTACAGTAGATGGAAGAGGCGCCAAATAATCAGGTTGCAAATACTGGTTAGGATTCGTAGTCATCATTCCACCGTCTTCAAGCACCACCATTTGGTATTAACTTTACGATCACTTGTTAACTTCACTATGCGGTAACGTCACGAATCGCTTCTAGCAATAACTACTCTGTGCCGCCGGCGCGCGGAATGCGAAATTGGAACGCGTGTGTTCGTGGCGGTGGGCGAGAGAACTGTGAGCGACTGGACCCCACCAGCGCCCGTCCGCCGCTACTCGCCCCGCGCCCCTCGCCCCGCGCAGTCGCAGACAGGGATGGCAATATCTCAAGTGTTCGTTAGAAAGAGCGCGCTATGTCTCACCGCTGCAGCGCGCGGTCATAAAAAATAAAGCGGAAACGACACATAGCTGCATTGCGGTAGGGGAAAAAGGAAAGGTGGTATGGCCGGCAGCCGGGTGCGGATTGAGACGTGCCATGGTGTTGGTCGCTCGCCACCCATGACGGGCAGCGCTTTGAGCCGCCGCCCGGCGCGCCGCGAGCGTGACTGCTCGCTCCTCTACCTGACCGCAAGCACGCTGCTTTTTGTTTCACGCCACTTTTATTACGCCCCCGACGCAGGCCTTCGCTGGCACCATCGCACTTTGCCGCTGACACATTCGGAACTACTTACACTTTACGAGCGTCTTTGTTCTATGCACCGGCCATCACCGGCTTCAAAGGGGGAAATTGATCAGTTCGCGGAGACAGGTTTTCTACGAAGCCGTTTGATGTGTTAACGCGTCGAACTGTAGATAAATAAATGCCGTACACAAAAGTTGGATATTTCAGTGTATCGACAGAGTTAACTCCGTAACGTAAATGTTAATCCGACACTAAAACCTGTCAAACACGGGATTGGACCCTCCGTCGCGATCAAATTAAATATGTCAATTTGGGAACCCATATCAACAGCTGCGAGCGACGGCGGCGGCCCTTTAGAAATATTGCTTATTGTGTCCAAACAAAGATACTAAGTATAACGTATGGGCGGACGACAGAGCTCGTAAATAACCCGGCGGGTTGTAATATATTTGACAGTGCGCGGACATGCGAAACAAAAAACATGTTTATTGCGAGATCGGGCCCGCTCGCCCGCGCCGCTCGGCGTGGCGCGGCCCAGCCTATAAATTAGCCTGGCTCGTTTTAGTCCGTGTTAGTTAACTTTGTTTGCAGTTTTTAGGATAGGATTTAGAGCTTAAGTTACTAGACGTGCAATGTGACTATTTAGTGTTCTCTATGTTCAATAAGGCTTTCGGTGAATTAAGCTTATAATATTATGACGAGATTTGGTTTAAACCAGTTTGTCACAGAACACTTGATAAGTACATGTGATTTATTTTTATGTTCAATTGTGAAGGACCAAAATGAGTTGGGTTCACATAAAAGAAAAATTCTTATTTCATTGGCAGAATTGGAATAGGTCATTCACCATAATATTGTTTTTCACGTCTTGACCATTGTACGTCATTTCACGCCATGCAATTTGTTTAATAGACGTAATATTGCGTATAAACCTATTCTAATCTGTTGTTTTATTCCCAGTTATTGGTTGTTTAAAGGTGAAATTGGTGGTTCAAGTTATAAAAAAAGAATGCTGGAATTTCTTTTCAATCGACAGCTTAGGTAAAAAAGATTTTTTTTTTTTCAAATTTTTCTATCATGTGATATCTCCAGTAATATTCATTTACGTATATTATTATAATATCAATATTATAATTAAGCTTGCTCTATGTAACCTGCGTACCTGTGTATTCAGCATTATCAACCGCATTAATGAATTATATTGAAAGATACGTATTCATACCTAGGTACCGATACAAAATCATTGAGCCGCGTTAATGGCGGATAGAATAATCTGACATGTAAGTACCCTACTCAGTTTAAAGTTTGATTTATTTGTACATAAACCGGTTAACTTTTCTATTAAAATGTATGAATAGATTTTGAAGGATTTTACAGTCGAATGGTTTAAATAGATTACTTGTTAAATATACGTACGTTTAAATTCAATTTACTTTCTATTTTGTATATTCTGTCATGTGTACACATACAAGTATGTGGTACAGTAATAAGTCAATAAACGATTATCGTATTACTGAGCATTGCTGTCATTGTCGGTGATGAAATGAAAATTGGATTTCCATGAATATTATTGTTGTAATCGAAATTCCGGATCAGTGTTTTCTTTTGTGTTGTGCTGGCTTTGAAGTAAAAATTCTTCACACAGCCTGATTGGGGACATCTCCATTGTCAACATAACAAACTCAAAAATTTGTATTATTATATTGGTATGTCCGGTAAAATGACAATTTACAATTGTCAAGATGGCGACATTTACATTAAACAAAGTTATACCGGCCGATAGATGAATTAAAACAAAAAAAGTTATACTTCAGTCGTGTGGTCTAATGCACAATCGTTTAAATAAAATAATATTTAGTACAGATAACTATATTACATTTCGACTTTAGAATAAGTCTTCGTACAAATACCTACATTAATTAAGATTAATCGCTTTGTAATATATTATGCCTATGGAACAATAATTAGAATTGTTTTTATTTTCTAAACTTTTTTGCACAAATGCTAAACTACTTGACTCTTGACTTGACTTAAAAGCTCTGCTTGAATGTAGCATGATTCATGTCCGTATTACAGAACAACATTCAGTCGTCGATTGGTGCTCAAGTGGACATTACATTTTGACTGGCCCGATTGCTCAGTTGGTAGTAACAGGACAAACATTTGTGTGATGGACATCAATGTTTGTTCTGTGTTTAGGTGTTATATTGTATTATATGTATGTTTATAAACAAAAAAGTATCTAAGTATTGTATCAGTTATCTAGTTCCCATAGTACAAGCTTTGCTTAGTTTGGGACTAGAGGACGCTGTATGAAATGTCCACAGATATTTATTTAACTATTTATTTTTCACTATTTGATAGTTTTTGGATGGAATCTCATCTTGACTAGAGATTCACGACTGACCATAGTTCTGTAGTACGGGCCCCAGTCTGCGTCCAAGTTACCATATTAATTTGTTTTTATCAGCTCATGTAGAGCACTTAATACGGTCAAGTTTTTTAAAAATTATATCACATTTTTGTTTTACGCGCCGAATTTATGCTTTAGTTCAGTTAGAAGAATACAATACAATACTTTATTGAATACCTACCAACTAAAATATAACAATGCGCTTAAAAAAAAATGTAGAACAAAAGGCGGCCTTATCGCATGAAGCGATTTCTTTCAGGCTACCTTTGGATGGACAAGAGTTAAAGAACCAAAATTGCGGTCAGTGTATATGTACTATTTAGAGGGTTCTTTATATTTTATCAATGAGCATGCGCAAAACTAATTTTATAGACAAATTTCGAACTAAAATAGCCATTTTGAAATCAACTCTAACAAAAATTGGTCAAACATCGCATCAGTGATTTCAAAAAGGTAACCGCAATCGCATATATTAAAATTCTCTCTTATTTATAAATATAAATAATATGAGGTTAGTTAATAGAAAGTCGGTAACAGATTTACAAACCAAACCCAAGTATATTTAATCCGACCCCAATTACACGTCAATAACGATCCATTCGGGTGTAAACAACCACATTGAACAGTCAGGAAGAAAATAGGCAAAAAATGGAGCCAGAGTAGTCACCACAGTCAAAATAAAGTCAGAGAAGTAAGGATTTTTATAAATACAAAATTGAATACAGCAAAACTTTTTCATTGAATAGATCTACCATTAGAACCATTTTTACCTTCAATTGAATTCATTCACTCCGTTTTTATATTGATATTTAGAAGTCAATTTAAGGAAAGTCAAGCAAACGAATATCCTGTACACCTTTTTCAACAGGCTTCAAATAGAAGGTTCTCGAATCGATCATATTTCTTAAAACTACCTCATAGCGCCGTCAATTATTAACCAATTACAGAAAATAGTTTTTTGTTTTACTTTTTTAATATATTTAAAAATATATTAAAAAAGTATTATGTTTAGTAGTTTGGTTTTTAAAACAAAATAATTGGTAAAAGTTTCTATTACAATATCATCCAAGAATGTTGTTCTTAGTATGAAATTAGGGCGATTGAAGTCGACTTAACAACTTTTAAATGTTATATTATTTTTAAAATATCAGATAGGGTTAAATGTGACCACATTTTTCCTGATGTCAATAAGTAACAATGTAGTAAAGTTAATTGTAATGCAAATCTTCAAATTTCGGCGAAATAATGTAAGTACTAAATAATAGTCTCGTATCAGAATACAATTTACATGCAAGTAGAGTACTGCACACCTTTCCCTGTAACCGACACCCGAGCCTCCAAGATAGACCGCCATTGTGCTCAGCGGAAGCGGCAAGATCAAAGCCGCACCACAAAGACGCCGACATCACCAAATCAGTGTTTACAGTGGGGCGTAAAAACTGACTGGTCCCAAGCCGATGGCTTTGTACTCTGACGACTTTGATGAGTCATCGATGGCTGTTAACGAGGTAATAGAAGTTTGAATGATAGTGAATGGAGCGGAGCGAAGACTTCGACGAATTGGTTCACGGTTCACGCTGGTTTACTAGATGGATGGCTGCTAGGATGCCAGCGTGGTGCGCTCGTGGTACGATGGGCAATTATATTTCGTAAAATAGGAAAACCCTTGAGTTTTAGGTTTAGATTTCTATGACTAACTTTTTATAGTGTTCTATCACTAAGATAATATTTTTGATTATCATTGCGCTCTGAGGTTTTAGACTCAACATTATTACTAATACCGTATACTCATAAACAGTCTTTAATTTTTCGGGATGAAAAAGTTGTCTAGAAAAGTTTGTAACTTTTTTGGATCAACCGATTTGATTAATCAAACGTTACACTCTATCTAACGATCACCTATTCCATGTTTTGAGGAGAGTAACAATTTTTTAAATGCTGCTTTACCGCAGTCTTCTGGGTCCGTGCTCTATTTTATAATTTAACTTATTTGATTAGTATTTTTTCAACAAAATCAACAGAGTATAACGGTTGTTGTGTGTTGAAAAGGAAATCCATGCAGTTTATCTCCAGAATTGAACTTTTTACAAATTCAAAGCAACAGCCGAGTTAGATCTAAAGTGAATAATTCTGTGATCGGAGCTTTGGCACACTTACAGTGGATCATGAATAATTTATCGAGTACTTGAACACGAACCTTTCAATAAAAATAAATTCATACCTACTTTTAGTAAAAAGATTTGAACTGTACTCAATAATAATAGATAATAATTTGAAGAACAATTGACTTACAGAATGTAGAAAAAAAAACAATATAGATAGATTTGTTTCATATTTCTAGATAGAGATAGAGATATATCCATGCTATCAAATATTATTAGTTCTATGGTGTGTTAATTGAGAATATTAGCTTGGAGGTTTCGGGTTTATTTTTCTCATGAGGATGGTATTTGTGCACACAAAAATCTCAGTTACTTGTTCTTGGTCTCGATATTCTGAGACCATGGTTCTCATTGTTCCCGGATCCCTAGATACAGAGAATCCTAGTTAGGGTTCAAGATCTATAATGTATGCGATTGAGGGGCGTATTATAAACATTCGAAAGTAACTGTTTTATTTTGTATATCTATGTTGCCTCGACTAACGGTTATTGAATCGTTGAAATTTGGGTAGCTACAAAATTTTACCACCAAGTCACATACTAATCTACATTACATACCAAAAATTATAAAACTAGGTGGTTTGTCAGTTACTATTACTTAAACATCGAAATACAAAACAACCATTTTTTTTGTTAAACTTATGTCCAATTTACTTTGTCAAAAGCGTTTTACCAGCAAAAATGACTATCCGAGACCCCCAAAGTGGAAAATGCCAACTATCGCAACCATAAAATAATTCTCTTCCACACCCTAATTGCAATAGTAAACCATCGTAAACCTTTATCTTACCCCAGATAAGGATACAAGTAAAAATCTGCTTTTTGTTTAGTTTTTATCTTGACAGCATAGAATTATGAACTTAAAAATAAAACCGAACTGAGGTAATAAAAACTCCTCTAAAATTGATTTTTAAATTTTGGCGTGATAGTAGTTGCTTAGATTTTGATTCAGATAATCTCCACCATAACGCTATAGTTATGGCAATTTATATTATCCCCACATATAAATATTTTTATAGGTAAAAACAAGAATCGTTTGCCACCTGAGTAACGATTTGGCCGAAAGTTCTACTGGATGGAAAAGGCTGGGGTATAGAATTTAAGTTGAAATTAAAATCGCATATCGACGCTTGACTTACTATTCTTCCGATCGGTAAGTCATAATTTGGATGGGTGACCGTTAGAAAATATGGCATTTACTTCCTATTAAGTCCTACAAAGAGGACACGTCCAATTGTCGGTCCCAATTGTTGTCGAAAGACAAGTTAATAAAATCAGCCTTCGGGCGGCTTAAAAATTTTGACACCAAGACTGACAGCTTAAGAGGGTAAATTTAAAAGAAACAGATTTAAAGTATGGTAATGGTATCAATATCATGGAATTCGGCTCGAACAGTCAATCTGATTTATTCTAATATCAATGATTATTAGTAAAATCGATCGACCTTTTTGCCTACATTTCGGCGAAGATAATATTTTATAGCTGTTTTGTTAATTATGATGACAATAAACGATTTAGTGTGAAGTAATATAATATAATGTATTTGGTGCCTATTGATATGTTTTATGATAGGACTTAAAAATTGTTTTTTTCACATATTTTGGTTTGAAGAGCACCGTAGCTAGTGAAATTACTGGGCAACTGAGACTTTTTCATCTGATCTTACAGTCGAGTAATCTTATTACCAGACTGTGCTGATGTCTCAGGATGTGCGCAGTGCAGTGTCACGCGATACTTTATATTTTGAAGTTCCGAGATATTTTGAAGTGCTTAACATCAGGTGAATGACTAGCTCGCCACATCATCAACTAACATTAAAAAAAAACTTAGATAATATTAAGTTATTTGAATGATGACGTGATGAGCTTGTTATTGATCTCATGACCATCTCTATATCGGTCCACGGATCTATTTCCGTGGAGATAGATCCGTGATAGGGTACATTTAGCCCGTTTTTCGACTCTTCTCTCTATATAATTCTCAGCGCAAAGCGTCACTCTAACGGAGGGCGTCTTCTCCTCTCAGTTTCCTCTCAAGTAGACTACTTCAAACGGTTACTCTGTTAGTGTACTGACAGTAAACTGACAAATCTACGCTAGCAACACTGACTTCTTACACAATAATAATTCATTCACAGACAACAGTCTCAAAAAAAGCTGGCGCAAGGGAAAACCAGAGCACGGCACTAAAGTAATAAATAAAAGGTAGAGAAGAATAAATTTCCCCGCGTTGTATTAGTATTTATGGAGGCTATAAACAAGGCAGCTTTTGTGAAATGCCGACGGCTGTAAATAATTTTCAGTGCTAGTCAGTCGCCTTGTAACACTTGCGGGGGTGTGGTGGGAGATGTAGCGATTAGCGGTGAACGGGGCGCGTTTAAAAATGATAGAGCATTAATGACTAGTTATAGCTTATTTTAAACTACGATAAATCAATAAATGTACTGTGGAAAACGTAACACAAAAATTACTTCTTTAAATTTTTTAATCTAAGTAAGTCTAATTATTTCACTTTGAGTCAGCCTCCTAAACCATATGTAAGAATTGTATGATATGAATCAGTTTTTCACAGTTTGGATTTGCTCTAGCTATAACTAGCACCCTACCCTTTGTCGGTGAGCTTCAAAAGGTGACAAGACAATACTTAATGACGGTCATAATTATTACGTATTGTAAATTTTGGCTGTCAGTAAAATTACAATATTTGTTTGGACCCCGACACGTTCAAACATAAGCCCTCAATGAATGACAATCGTCTAAAGGGCGCCGTGGATTTTTTATTCAAGGTACCGGTTTTTTCCGTAAAGGCGCCGCTTTTTTTCTTTTGCGAATTAAATTTCGTTTCAAGGCTGTTTGATTTATTGCTAGCCTACTTGTTGCAAAATTCCCGTTATTTATTGTAGGGGGTTCTAGCGAAGGCCTCTATTTTGAAATAAATTATGGTGGTTTAGGGTTATGCAACAGGTAGAAAAAAAATTGGTTGGAAAGAATTATTGGAGCTAAGAGACCTTTTCCCGTTGATGGGTTTTATTAAAAGTGTTTATTGCAAGAAATGTATTAAACTCGATGTAAATATTATTACACTTAGAATAAAATTCCCAAATGTAGCATAATTAGAATAAATTAAAGTTTGTAAAAATTTAAAACGCTGATATCTGTTCACCTATTTAGTTAGAAGATTCAATGCCACAAAAAACTCAACTGAATTCTTACCTTATAAATTCAAATCAAACATAATATCAATTTGATAAAATAAACTGCATTTGAGTATGTAAAAAATTTATAATGCTTTTATATTGTTTTGTATATTTACCTATTTTGTGGCTTCCAACTATAATTTGTTAGTACACAAGTACTTTTATTGTGTATCTATAAATAGCTATTAGAATGTAGAGAGTGCCACAGTGTTTCGGACCCCACATAGCGTGCATAAGAAAACAAAATCGTTCACTGAATAAATATTTCTCAATTATAACCTAAACACCAGTAGCTGTTTCGAACAACAATGCATTTAAATGTGTAAATACACAGTATGCGCATAATAAATATTCACACTTAACACACTTTTTCAGAAACATGTTAACAAAGTTAAATTTACTATTGATACTACACTTTCATTCGTAACTCGGTTGCATAAAGACTACGTAGAAAAATAAGAGAATGTATAAAAAAGTGGTTTGAATGCATCTCAGCAGTGGTTTGAAGTTTTCGTTTTCATAATAAATGCGCTGTTTGTGACCTCCGTTGAACATGTGTGAGAAGGGTCGTTTTAAAAGGGTAATTCTATTCTATCTTAATCCTGGTAACCTTTTAAGGGTGGCTTTGTGGTGTTAACTGGAACCATATAAATTTACGTATAAGCAAATTAAAAATATACATGGGAATAGAAGAATGTGTAGTAAAATAAATATACTTGAATGCTATCTATTTTGATACTGCAAAGAAAGCTTTATTAAACTAAATTAAGCTATTAGAACATACATTATAAAATTTGAATGAAGAATGATGACATCAAAAATGTCACAGCAGTCTTTGTCACTAACTTTTGCTCTAATTTATGGTAAATCAAAGTCAAAGTAAAAAATTATATATTGCAAATAGGCTATTTTTAGCACTTCTACAAGTCAAATGGTACTTAAAATGAAGTTATTGTACTCAGCCAATTTAACTTATGTCTTTATATCAAAATGTAAATCAATGTCTCTGTGTGATTATGTTTTTACAAATTATGGATCCATGAATTACAAAAGAATAAAATTGCCTATTATTTGAACGATAAAATCGTTATATCTATTAAAGACGGAGTACTTCAACAACCCCATCAGTTCAACGAGATTCCCATACTCATGAGCACACTGATCCGAAAATTCACGATCCATTTCAAAAGAACTGTGCCTTAACTCAAAACGTTTATTATTCCTAAACGTATTATATTACCCGAGCTACACGCATGAATACAATATAAATAAATGTGGCCCACCGTAAAGATAACGATAAACAAAATTCAGCCCTATGTGCCTTCCCTTTTTTATTGGCAGGGGGCAATTTGAGACGATGTATTCTGCCACATTTACCAGCCACAAAACTTGCTTCTGAGCTCTAATCCTTAATAATATAAATCTCTATTGTCATATTGATAAGGTTCAGATTCAATGAGCGTCAGATTTTGGTGATGGTAAAATATAAATTGGTGTTTGCGTAATTTATATTCCGGTGACGGTTTAGTTAGAGTATACGAAATTGTTAAAGACAGATAAAAGGGAGATATTTACATTAGGGGATGGTTTATGGGAGGTCCCGACATCCGAAGCTAGTACTAAAATGACAGACATTACGACTGTCGCTAATCTAAATGAATGGCCGTTTAAAAAATATATTTCAGAATTTGAGCGTCGAATTTATTGTGATATATTGGGCGTGTTAAATAAACTGGTTTATTTTTATTTATTTAATTAATATACACAGATTTGACGCATTTAGCTCTCTGAGATACCAAATTGTATCCTTTCCTGGTATCAGCTTTATTTTGAGATACATGTTTAGGAAGTAGTGTAGAACAACACTGGATTTTAAATGCAAATAGTATTTCAATGAAATGTTCTTGAAACCATAACACCCAACAATCAATTGCAAAGCTTCCCAAAATCATATTCAATGACACGTCCGTATATTCACTACTTGTGAAAGACACGGAAGAGTTACCTTTCCTTGTTTGTGTCCCACATAAAAAACGCAATGTTATCAGCGCAAACATTTGCAAACCTCTATCACCGCGTCTCTACGACAAACACATTAACGTAAGTTTGACTAAAACAAATACCATAATACTGAGGAGGTAATTAAACAACGTTATCTAAATATTAATACATTTGCTCAGTGACAAAAATGTTTGCACTGAATTAATACACGCAAATATTATGAGCAATTACATCGCATTTTATTGTTGTAGGATTCGAAATACTTTGGACAAGCTAGAATCTTCGTACAGACTTGTGAGCATTTTGCTGATAAAGATAAACTCTGAATAAAATTAAATATTTTACTAGGTGGTAGGACTTTACTGCAAAGTTCGTCTAGGTAGGTACCACCGCTTTGCCAGTTATTCTGCCGCCAAGCAGTAGTGCGCAAGCACTGCTGTGTTCCGGTTTGAAGGGCACTGTAGCTAGTGAAATTACTGGGCAAATGAGACTTTATGATCTGATCTCACAGTTTAGTAATCTTATTACTAGATTGTGCTGATGTCTCTGGATGACGCGCGCAGTGCAGTGTCACGCGAAGCTCTATACTGTAGAGTTCCGAGTGACACTGCAGCTGATATGGGCAGCCGTGTCGTTTAACATCAGGCGAACGGCTAGCTCGTCACGTCATTCCTTAACATAAAAAAAAAAGCATAAAAGCAGTTAAGACCTTCTGATTGGCAGATAGAGCGGCAGTATACGCAGAATATCTCCCAGCAGCTGAATGAGAAGAAGCACAATCCGGACTGTATCTGAGTACAGCAGTGTCATCTAAGAGATTCTTATAATATTTCCAGATATATTTTAAGCATCTTTTTGATCACATCATCACACCACTGCACTACCTGTAGTGGGCGCACAGAGGCTAATTAGGATAGGGAGATGTGATAATGAATGAATGTTAAATAAATGTATTAAAAAAGTGTCGCAGCATTGATGATAAATAATTTTATCTACACAAAGGTACAAACAAACAAACGTGAAAAATAAGATTAGAGTTTTGAAAGAATGATTAATGGCACCGAGTATTATCTAAAGCCTTGAAAATAATGCAACGTAGAATTAAAATGATTTAGGGCCTTCGTGTAATACTTTTATCGTTGATATTTCGAAGCTGAAAAGCCTTTTAAGTTTTAGTGTCAGATAATTTAGAAAACCATGCCATAAATATAATCTGCAATGCATTTTGGGAGGTAATAAATTGATTTATCTTTTTTTTTATTGTTAATACAGGTCATATTGATACTGCAAAGGTCTTGTGAACAGAATGATGTTTCATTCTATTTTTTTTTATTTCCATTGTCAATTAGTTACTCACTACAATGTAAATTACACTTCTTGTGTAATGTCATTACGTAAGTAGCTTGTAAGAACTTTGTGATTTATATTATTTATAGAGAGAATCGTTATGTAAGCAGGATCCACAAAGAAACAATTTTGGGAACTATAGCTTATTCCTTGTGCAGTCTTGCATCACAACTCATGACTGTATTGTAAAGCAAACATCCTGAGCTTTATAATTTTAATCCTTAAAATCACATTTCAAGGTGACACGTATTTTGTTTGCAAATTATTATGCTTAAATATTTACTCAGCTAATATTACGAGGGTTGCGGTATCCAATCGTACAAGTCGACGTTTTGTTAGTACAAAAAACACCAACATAAATAAACTCATTTTCGCTGGCTTCAAGCAAACTCAAAGTGAAATTACCGCGTCTCAGCGCGACGTGTGCATGAAAAATTCATTCGGAACACAACAAGAGGGTGACATGGAATAATAATTTGAATAAATATGAAGGCGAGGTCCCACACGAGTGACGTGACAAAGAGCTCGCTCAGCCACCCGTGTTTATACGTTGTGATCGTGTAATTTGGCAGTTACAGTTGGCACACAGCGCGTTATTCGCTCTGACATCTCCACGTACGCATAAAGTTATTAACTTTTTAAGGCCGCTTTTGAGGAGGCGCGGTATAATGTAATTTTTTACCGTTTCATATTACGAGCTCCGTTCCTAAGGGAAGATTTTTTTTACCCGATTACGCATTGTTTTCGTGGTCCGCTTAACCGATTACTATTCTATTCACATGTCTCCTTTCATGGAAAGATTGGAGTAACGAGCCGGTTTATGGCTCACACATCCCCTCTTCTGAGAAGGTCCGCGAACAAAGGGGTGCTAAGTGTGCTCGCAAACACAAAAATAATAACAAAATCCCCGTGTATTTTGACAACATAATACTCGACGGTCACAAAAGGCGTCACGTCACGAGCAATCGGTTTCGCTTCCTCGCCGCCCTTTCAAAGGGGTTCGAAATTCTAAACAAGTTTCGCAAATAATTTATTAAAATGTTTTTTGTCCGCGTCTGTGGCAGTTGGCTTACTGTGCGCTACCGTTTGACGTTCCCGCGATGAGAGATTATAATTGACAAGATCTTTGTTGGTTGTGACAATGGGGCCTGGTATAAATCGGGCCATTGTGCCGCTTGGAGATTAGCTGAAGTGGGCTTCGCTATTCGTGGCTTTATGATATAAATTAGAAATGGAATGCAAGACGTTGGATATTGTGCTGTTCCTGCTAAGTTTAATTCCGATTGTGCTGTCTTCTTCTTATACAGATTAAAGGTATAATGCAGTAGACGACTGGTTCTATGATAAATGAGAGTAAATTGGAAACGTTCTCAGAAAGATTCAAACCTTTACATGGTTTAATGCGGATTCTGTTAAATTTATAAATGGAGGAGTTAAATAAATACTGATACAATGAGACATAGAGATTCAAACATTTTTTCAAGCAACTACCTTTTAGAATGACATATTAAATTCTAGATGAGAATACATTTAAGTAGGTTAATACAACGAACGACCAAACCAAATACTAGTAAATATCTAGTAAGTATCTAACTATTCTTAAGGTAAGTAATAGTAGTAAGGATGTCTGGAAGAGATCGCTTTTTAGCGATAAGACCACCCATCGAAACCTACTTATAAGATTTTCTGTTTTGTATTTCGTCATCTTGGTGTCAATAAAGAGTTTATCTATCTATCTATATATCTATTATAAAATGCTATTTTTGTTTTGGCCTGGGTATTTTCTAGTATCTCTTAGAATTGTAATTGTAACTTATTAGTAATAAGTGAAAGACTTTTTACAAGTAAGTTTGCTTTAAATACATTTTCAAATAGTCCGCTTATCCGTTGCACAGTGGTTCACACCCATAAGTAACGTCCATGGCCACCCATGCAGCACGCATCGCTTCGGAGAAACAAATGCAAAGAATATAAATTCTTGCGCATTGCAACTGTTGAATACAAATTGTACACGCTGTCCCGGACAAGCGCACTGTGTGACACATTGACATCATTTAACTTAATTTTAGGAAACAACCATAATCTTTTGAAGTAAAACTTACACACCCTTGACTAGGGGAGTAAGCTGGCCAGGCGAACGGAAGTTGAATGTTTTTGGTTCACGAAGATCTCCATTGTCAACATAACAAAGCTAAACATTTATAATATTATGTTGGTATGTCCGGTAAAATTACTATACATTAATTTACAATTGTCAAGATGGCGACATTAACACTGAACAAAGCAAAAACAAAGTTATACCATCCGATAGATAACGCTAAACTAAAGAATAAACCAAAAAATAACGAGAGCTTTAGACCAGCGTGTGGTTTTTGGTTTATTACACTAATTAATAAATAAAGAATACGCTTAGATGTTTAATTTCATATATTCGTTATTATTCGAAGACACACTAATATTATTTGGACATGTAATTCAATATGATATAAAAGCTTTTGAATGTTCTTGTTCTTTCCTTTCCGTGTTGAAGACGATTTCATCATCTTCTGTACGTTTCCTGTCAGTCAGTAAATCATTCACTCGGTAGAAAATACGATTTCATCATCATCTGTACGTTTCCTGTCGGTCAGTAAGTCATTCACTCGGTACAAAATACGATTTCATCATCATCTGTACGTTTCCTGTCGGTCAGTAAGTCATTCACTCGGTACAAAATACGATTTCATCATCATCTGTACGTTTCCTGTCGGTCAGTAAGTCATTCACTCGGTACAAAATACGATTTCATCATCATCTGTACGTTTCCTGTCGGTCAGTAAGTCATTCACTCGGTACAAAATACGATTTCATCATCATCTGTACATTTCCTGTCGATCAGTAAGTCATTCACTCGGTACAAAATCGTATTAATAAACTAGAGACAGCCAGCCCACGGTATCACATGCGATTATTTTTTTTTTAACTTGTTAATGCTGCTGTTCTTTACCGACCTTTATAGATCTTTCCAAACGTTTGTTCGAAGCAACACGTGACCAAAACTTTGGCATCTACTTCGGCCAAATATTGAGCATTGCCATTCAACGTGGCAATGCTGCCAGTTTTAGGTTTTCTAATTTTATTATATATTTTTACTGTTTTTTTTGTAATCAATACTTCTAATTCACACGCATATAAGTACTATAATTTAATTATAAATTAATTAAAAACAAAATTGCATATAATGTATTCTAAAACTAAAACTGTATAGTATTAAACACTTAATCTAGCAAACCACGACCAGTGGCATTGCCAGTTGTAAATAAATGGCAATGCAGAACGTTCGGGTCAAATAAAGGTACCTAAGTATTTGGTCACATTCAATTAAAATAGTTGGTACATAACAATCGCTAAGAGTTTTGGCGGAGTTTTTCCAAAACTTGTGACATTTTCAGCGTTAGTGCACAAAATTGGTGGTATTTTATTCTGTGCTGGTATATGTATATAAGTGCTGGATTACAGATATGAGTTTTAGAAATTGGTATAGCGATGGTGAAACGTCTCTTTTCGTGTTATTTCCAAAACTCCATAGAAGCTTCTAGTAAAGTTGCCACCACTTTATTAGGAGCATGACTTCAAGACTATGACTTGACTTGATGACTATGACTTGACTTGATGACTTGGACTGTGGACTTGGACTTGACACATAGCGTTAAATATCATTAACTTGAGAAATTATCACTGAATTGACACTGGTTTAATACACAAAAGTGTGGAGCCAAAACATAAAAAAAAACAATCGCTAAAAAAATGTTCAACTAAATCTAATCCAGACATTTTTCATCAAAATTTCAAGCCTATCATTTAATTCCAACCTCAAATTCAAAGCTAAAGTGATAGACGTCTACGAATTGAAAAGTAAAACCACTTAGCATCTGTCGTTTAAACTAACACTTGGCTGAATTAGTTTATAGATTGACAAGTTACGGCTCTTTAAAATAAAATTAGTAGTTCTCAAAGTACTTTAAAATGAAAGTTAGGTATAATTATTAATTTAGTTAAAATTGAATATTCAACGATAATAAAACACAAAATTATATTATTGTGGTTTAAGTACTCTTTACTAATTATTTTAAATGTTAAGATTTTTAGATACACTAAGCTATACTGGCTTACTCGTATTTTTAAAAAGTTTCTATATTGTGAAAAATCACATACAAAAAGTATTTCCGATACCGGGAATCGAACCCGAGCCTCCTGGGTGAGAGCCAGGTATCCTAGCCACTAGACCATATCGGATCACACGGAACACGCTGAAAGATTACTCCAAATGATTAGTAATTCAGTGTATAATCTTAATCGAAATATAAAAATGAATATCTATTTCCTTTGGTCATCGCATCACGCGTGAACGGATAAAATATTTTCGCTAATCTTTTTTTGTTGTGTTTATTATTGTCAGGAGAAGGTTCTTATGAAAATTAAGAAAGTTGAGCCGAAAATTGGAAAATATTCACCACGCAGGTGAAACCGGGGGACGCCGCTAGTTAGAATTATTTTCGTGTCTGTGAAATGCAATAGTGACTGAATCATATTGTATTATTCCATCGCTTCACATGTCCAACAGATATCATTCTATTTGAAACAATCGGCATACCAAAATCGAAATGTGAATTTCAAATCGATTCTGTTAATACGCGACTTATTATATGGTAAACAGTGCCATTACCATGTCTGGATGCACCGGCAAATCTGGCTCATTAATAAAATCAACCTTATTTAGAAACGTTACGATTCGTTTTGGATTGCGACATTGAGAGATATCTTCAGCTGTGCCTGTCACTTCAGCCACAAAAAGCGTTAGTTCATCAACGTGAAAAGCTGACTCTATATCAATGTTGGTACAGTCTATTTTACCTTTTTGGCTGTTGATCGAAACCTGTCATCCCGTCGGTCGTCCATCACTGTCAGTCAATCGGCGTCGGCGATTGCCGACACGCCGACATCGGCGGACGACTCGCCGACGACGTTTGACGACGTCGGATTGACGTCGATGTTTATCCTGGGCTTTGTCTGCCGTATAGGGCATCGAGAATGGCCTTTGTCGAGCTTTTTTCTTTGAAAAGTATTAATTATCATAAATAGGGCTGTTGTTTGGAATTAGATACGTCTCGGTATGGGAAGAGGGACTGCTATTTAAATCCAAATTTGGATATGTTTAAGAAATGGTTTGTGAGATGAATGAATAAAAAAACGAGTGTGCTTTAGACCACACGATTGAAGTAAGACTTCTTTAGCTCCATTTCTCTTGTCCCTACAGTAATATATGAAACGTAACTCTTTCTTTCCATCTTCACGTAGAGAAGGAGATATACTTATATCATTACTACAATAGCTTACCCCCAAGTGAAGCGTGGATAAAGAAGTTTACCTATTTCAATTTTTTTTAAAGTGTAACAAACAAAAAGAAACCACATTTTTATAAAAACAATTTATCGGCGCACCACTGACGTGCTTTTTTTCTATGCACATATGTCCCGCCGCGGGAATCGAACCCGCCGCCTCCGGGTTATGAGCCTACCTGCTCAACCACCACACCACAGAGGCTGTCTGTGATAAATTGTTTTTTATTTTATTTTTTAGTTTGTTATTTTAGTCAATATCTTAAAATGGTACTTGGCGTTTTTAGTAAACTGGAAATGAACTAAGTCCATGAATTCCTGTGGGTAATAAAAGCTCGCACTAAACATTTATGAATCTATTATAGCTATACGAACTTAACTATAATAAGCAACGTTTTAAAATACTAAACACTTCTTGATTATTAAGACGTTGTAAAAGTGCTAAAAACAGCCCATTTGCATTAAACTTTTTCAGCCTTATTAATAAACACGAACTAGCTTTAGACTAGTTACACCATCTTTTGTCTCTTTCGATCCAGCTAAATATTCCAGTAGCAAACAAGGACAAAAGCTGAAGTAACTAACCCGAGACTAATACCCGTTTATTAATAAGGCTGTAAGACTTTAACTTTGATTTTGACGTAGTAATATTAAGTGCCAAGTTTTCAGTATCCCAGTGAGACGTGCTTACTATGCAAATAATGCTTCATCGCCAATTCGTCACGTTACTATCAAGAATTTTTCTACAAAGTTCACATCTCTCACAAACGCACAAAAATCGATTTGCTACGACTTTTTGATGAAATTATGATTAATAGGTCCTTAGACACGGCGAAGGTCAAAACAATAAATTGCAATTTGCAATTTGTTTTTATTTATTACTCAAAATGCTCAATGTCGTGATTAGCATTTTTGATTGATGCATTTTTATGACGCGTTCTAAATCAAGTTTATTGCTCGGGTATTTATTATTTTTATCGTTTTTTTCATTCATATTTTGTTTACGATCTTTATTATGCTTGTACTAACTAACTTTAAAATTAAAGAAGCTTCCAAAGTGGTCTATATACATTTTAGCAGGCCAATTTTTTTGTTGGCTTTTCTTTTGACTTTTTTATTAATAAACTACATGTCACATTATTAAAATCATATGATCTTTGTGAACATAATTCTAATCATATGACTATTTAGATTTAGATTTCTATTCGGACTTATAGACATAATAATAATAATAATAATAAATATGAAATGAAATTAAATGAAATGATATATGAGAAATGACGATTTATTCATAGACAGCCTCTGTGGTGTAGTGGTTGAGCAGATTGAATCATAACTTGGTATCGGGTTCGATCCCCGCGACAGGATAAGTATTAGTGCATAGAAAAAACACAAATACTTATTTTGTGTCTAGGTGTTGTAGGACCATGGTCCTTGTAGTTCCTGGGTTCTAGGGAATCCTAGTTAGTGTCCAGGATCTATCCATGTGAACCTAGAGCATTATTATAATAGACAATTAAAAAATGTGTTCCAAAATTTCCAACGCCAAGAGTTCCAACAAGTACTAATACCAAAAATGATTGAAAGAGGTTACCAAAGATAAAATTAGACAAAGAGCTAGTGAAGAGACTGCCAGTTCCCAACCAAACTGGCAGCGAGCGGTCAAATTTCATTTCTAGCCGGCACCTTTGTGATTTGATGGTACCCTTTTGTACTATTTTCATTATGTTCGAGAAGGTTCCGATGTCGGTTATTGTTGTTCTGTCTTCGTGGTGCGTTAAGCTTTGTTTGTTCGACGGCTCTTTTCGTTTGAATTGTCTTTAGCTGTCAATCTATTGTCGACCGTGCTACCGTTTGGTTGCTGAACTTTTGTAAAATGACGGTAAATTTTACGGCGTTTGTGTACAAATATTTAAAGTCACAGCAGTGGTTTTATGACAATTCTTCTTTTAATAAAGAGCAACGCCTTCATCGTTGCAAATGCACGCAGGTGACAGTGTTTTTTTACTATTAGCAGACTGTGAAGTGAAAAAAAGATAACTGATAATAATATAGCACTCTAGTAACATTAGAAAACGAGTGTGCTTTAGACCAAACAGCTGAATTAAAACTTTACTTTCACTCCATCTATTGGTATAACTTTTGCTTTTTTTAAATGTTAATAATAATAATAATAATATGTGTGGACATCTCACACAACGCCATCTAGCCCCAAACTAAGCAAAGCTTGTGCTATGGGAACCAGATAACTGATACAATACTTAGATACTTTTTTGTTTGTAAATACATACATAGAATACAATACAATATGACACCCAGACACAGAACAAACACCTATGTTCATCACATAATGTCGCCATCTTGACAATTGTTAATTGTCATTTTACCGGACATACCAACATAATTTAACATTGTTACGTTGACAATGGAGATTTACGTGAGCCATTGACTAATTATCTTTGACGCGAACCAACTTCATCTTCCGTTCACCTCGCACCCACCAGCTTACTCCCCAAATCAAGCGTGCGTACAGAAGTTTTACTTCAAAATCACGATTTCATTAAAGTTAACGTTTTAAGAACTACAAAGTGTCCTTTTATTACTTTTATATCTCCTCTTATTACTTCTATACATTCATCAAGCACCATAATCACAAAAACAAGTTTTTATACTTTAAAATTACAGCCAATTACTATAAATACTAGCTATAATACTAAATTTTTAATCTAACGAGCTCAAAACCTATGTAAATGTTATTTTATTGCTATACAAAATCGCTTAGTTAATTTTTTTAAACGAGTTCTCTATTTACGTTTATTGCTAAACAATTAAACGGGTTTAAGTTACGGCTGTACAAATTTATTGCTTTAATCAATTTACATTAATTACGTTTGCAATTACTTCACATCAAAAATAATGGTTATTCTTTATTTACTGTAGAGTGTGCTTTTACCATGCATGAATTTTATACATTAAAGTTAAAATTGTGTTAAGTTTAATTTAAAATTTAATTATGGTCTTTTTTTAACAATTGTATATATTTTAGGCATTTTTATGCATTGCAATAACCATTTCATTGTCTACCTAACCTCTATCTACATTGTCATGTGAATGTTATTGAAATTTGAATTAAAATCTAACTCAAACTGCAATTTTAAAATTAATTTATATTTTACGTATGTCTCATTACCTGCAAAAGAATCGCACCTAAGTAACTTTAGTCCCACAACTTGGTATATTATCTGCATTAGGTAATTCTATTCGAAAACAACATTTCAGTAAACTAATACAGATTATAATAAGGCAATGACATAGCACCTTAGGTTGAACAACAAAATAATACGCTTCATAATGCAACCGCTTCTACTTCTGTAATCTCAGACGTCTGACTCGACGGCTACCGGTTTTTAACTCTTGATTGACGGCTGTCGGCTTCGCTTACTCACTAACAACTGTAATTTTACCATCGTCCACATCTTTATTTCGTTTCAATAAGATCGATTCTCCGTTAGTGTTGTTACTTCCATGATTTTTGTAGTCAGCGTTTGCTTCGGCGCCGCTTGGCGTTGCTCGTTCTGGATTATCATCCACTCTTTCATTACACCCGGCTCTATATTAATGATAATCAGTACTTTCTAAGTCTTTCGAGATAAGTTGACCAGTCATGACGTGAAGATGGTAGATACAGTGATTGAATTTTACGTCTTTTTTTAACATTTATCTTACTTGAATTATTTCCATCAGAAGAAATTTAATAAATACCACATGCTGCACGCGTACACTGTTAATATCTGTTTAAATTACCTTCTATCCAATTACGTTTTGTAAAAGTTTTTAACACAAAATAATGATTTCTTTAACTCATAAGTTATTAATTGTATATGCTAAAGTAATTAAAAGCATCAAAGTTCTAATCGATGTAATGTACTCACTTAAATTATTTTTGTGTGGTTCTCAAAATGTTATTATCTCATATTAATTCAAGAACAGAAAATACAACAAATTTTAAGTTGACTTATATTTTTTTCTATTTTTGTTTTGTATGACACAACATTATATATATAAAAATTATAAGTCAACTTATAATTTGTTCTATTTTACAAAAATAGAACAAATCATAAGGCAACTTTTAATTTGTTCTATTTTTATGATGATCAATACAAATAATTATTATAATTTGGAATAGTTTTCTACGTATGGTTATATAGAATTATAAAATAGCGGGAAAATAGCTAGCGAACCATTATTGTTAGGTGGCCCATTATTGTTAGGTGGACCTATTAATAGTCTGTATGTACTGATTTCAAATAAACTAAGTACTAACATAGAATTGGCTACAATTACCATTTATTTAATAACTCCGTTAACGTTTGTTTCGGAGTAGTTTCTAACCATTGAGCTGGTCGCAATAAATATTGATAATTTATAACCGTGTTTACATAATTTATTCAATTGATTATATGATAACATTGTAAGTTTACGGTGTTGTAGATTTTATGGGTTTTAAATTGATTGATCCCGTGGGCTGATCGTATATCATTAGCATTAATTGGCAAGTGATGTTAGTTAATTACACCAGACGGATAGTATTTATGATTTTAAATAATTACATGACTTCCCACCATATACTTACCTTTTTCATTGTTTATAGATAAAGCATTTGACCACCGTCACACCAGATGGATAAGTAACGACGCAGTCTCTGATAATGCATGCTTGCCTAGAAGATACCTGTTCACTCTTGACTTGAAGACTCCCAGATTGTGGTTAGGTGGAAACAAGAACGCGGGCAATAACTTCACTCATTTGGCTGTTAGCACTATAAAGTGTACAGCAAAATGCTTAGTACGGTTTGATGGAATTTCAAGCATATAATGGGTGCCGTGTTTTTGTGCTCCTTGACATCCTGTAAATGAAAAGAGATGGAGGAATAAGATCGTGAAATTCCTTCACACACTCCAAAATGTAGATACAAAATATAGAAAACAGATAAATGAGTATTTTCGTTCGTCTTTGATTGGGGTCCAAGGCTTCAAGCTTCATGCGATTAAAATTAGGTTTTAATATTGAAAGTAAATATTTTATCTTTACCCTTCAGGTAGGACAAGAAGTAGGTATACCATGCCTGCATAATTTACTAAAGATAATATACGAAAGTATCAACTAAAGTTTATTTTCGAGTCATAAAGTTTTGCATAAATGCTACTTATATAAAGATTAAGGTTAGTTAGTAAGTATACTTAACAAAAAATTCTGGGCAGGAACTATAGCGTTAGTTTTTCTAGCTTCTAGACTGTGACACTCAAGCTATCTGCGATAATAAAATAATAAATATTTGTGGACATCGCACTATGAAACTTACCAACCTATCAATATATTAAATGCGATTTGCCGAGTTTATCATCTTTATATCAAACAAAACACTGGAATGGTTCGAATACAGAGCAAACAGTAAACTAGACAACTTAAAATTAAAATTTCGAGTGATAAATGGAAACATGCTCTATGGTTTGCCTAAATTATTGATATATTATATACCAGCAAATAATGATGTCGATCTAAATGCGACAGTTGACAAAACCATTCATTACGCGCTATCAGCTATTACATAACACTTAAATATTCCTATTATGCCAATGAATATTTATCGCTCATTCATGCGCCAGTGTGTGGCCTCCATTTCCGCTGAATGATGCAATAAATTAGCGTACATTATTAATTAATAACTGTCAAAAGCGCCTAGACGTTGCCATAAAAAGTTAACAAACTGAGCATAAATCAAAGCACGATAAACAAAGGTTTGAGAAAAGCTCCAAGGTTTTGACGATTATGTGAAAATTTGACAGTAACATATGTTCATACAAAAACAATATATTAAATTAGGTGACGTTATCGTGGTCATGAAAAGTGTGTATGTATAATTAAATATTTCGAAGTGTACTAAGGAAAGTAAAAGAATAATGTATGCGTTAAGTTATGGAATTATATTTTGTAAGATAAATAACGGTTAAAACTCACGTCAATTAAAAGTCGAAATTACTCCGACCAGGTTTCGGACATATTCGATGCCTTCTTCTGGGAGCCAGTTACTAACGCAAGCCGCGGCGGGTTTCGCGAGCGTCAGCACGTAACTGAGGAGTAATTTCGACTTTTAATTGACGTGAGTTTTAGCCGTTATTTATCTTACAAAATGTGTCATACTCACGATAGTTTTCAAACTAAAATATGGAATTATAGTTTAAAATTGAATGGTTTGTCAAAACTGACCAAGAGATAGATAGAGTTCACAAATCCCTAATAAGTTTCCCCATCAATAAAGATTTCTGAAAGAAGTAAAGGTAAAAAAGTTAACATTAATCTTTCCATACAATTATAGCACAAGAAACTTTAGAATTAGAAGAGTCAAATAACAAAAACGTTAGGAATTACAGACGAATCCTCAAAGCATAACATTTAAAGCGCACCAAATTAGTTTTGTTCAAAGTTAATCTTCTGCTTGTATTGTAACGTTAAGACTGACAGAATTTATGAACGAAATTACTCAAAGACAATGGAGAATATTTAGAGGTGGCGAAGACAAATTGTGCGAAGTATTGTGTGGATAAACAAACGTCGGGATTGCAAGTGATGGACGGCGTCGAGAGTTATGGGGTCACGGAAAAAGAGCGAATAAAATATGCATTGTGCACTTTGAACGCTGCTGGCCGAAAGACAATGGTCTATGGTACGCTAGTGAGTGCTTGAATTATTTTGTATTAATGAGTTTGAAGAGTTCGGAGATTGCCATCTCGACACTCTGATTATGTTTGTTGGCATCGATCATAATAATCCGCGGCAATCATCAACTGCGATAGATTAAGGGGATTTCAATCATTATGATAAGACGCAAATTACACTTATGTTCTAACAGGAAAAAAACACCATCCTATCAAGTCATTCATTGATAAAAAGAACAAATAATTGGTAGATTCATCAAAATAACTCTATAGGTTACTTTTCCTTTCTTTTTGAAATTACTGAAAATACGTCCTTTTGTCCATCGATTATTTTATTAGTAAGTACGTGAGACTGCGTTCTCTTTAATCTAATATCATTATCATTATTATCAGCCTATAGTAGTAACCTCTCTCAAAGTGCGCCGCTGAGTCCGATCCCGGGCTCTCATCACACCATCGTCAGCCATTTGATGGTACATAATAGTTGTTGCTCATCATAAAAAAAAAACGGAGATAATTATGTGAACTTGAGAGAAAATTAGAAGACTAACTGCAGATTATATGTCTAGCTTTGTGTCAAATTAAACTTTCTTTAAATTAGAACATATTTCTATACGGTAAACCTTTCTTTGTTTAGTTCCAGCTAACAAGCAATTGTTCAAAGTTGATGAATTACAACGAGTAACATATTATCCAACATCATTGGTGAGGCGAAAGCGTAAAAGCTTCGCTAGCTTGGTCATCTGCCGTCAATGGCAGGGGCAAATAGGCTCGTGAACATGGCTTATCTCGGAGTCCCTAGTGGCCTAGATACCACTGAAACGACATCGTGAAGGAAGACTTGCGTGGACTCCATGTTATCGACTGGTGAAAGACAGCGTGCCAGCGGAGTAAGAAACATTATGCACCAAAGCTTACCTTTGTAAATACAAGGTGAAGTTATTAGAGCTTCTGCAGTTCTTGTACATTATTAATTTTAATTAAATATTTATGATGCGAGAATATAGTCGTTTATTTGTTGTTTGTTTGGTTGTACTATTATTATTTTCTAACAACATAATGATAGTAGTGATGTGCCTTCGATGATGTGTCAAAGTTATGTTCAGAATTTGCACTCACTCTTTTGATGGTGAACATTGTGAAACTTTAGAGCCCAATGCTAAGTTCATCTTATAGTATTAAACTCTACAAATCTGTGACTGATATTGGTATTTTATATTTATTATATCAATTTATTTATATTATTAAACATTCCTCATTTAAAAAACTATTTGTAATTTGACTCTTGTCCAATTTGCAGCTGCTACCATTTAAAATAACGTTTCGTAATCTGTTTCGCTAACAACAAACAAAAACAAGTTTCCAAAATAAACATTCACACGTCAAAGCTGTCAACTTATTCTTTACAACACTACTTTTAATGATTAAATACAAGAAAAAAACTCACAAAACAGCTCGTTACGTGTTACCCTCATCAAGAGCTGTCTTATTAATTGACAGCTCATATAACAGACAAGAATTGCCGGCCGCTGAATTTAAAACCAAATTAATTATACAATCAATCAGACGACATGTCATGGCCGCAAAGGTGTTGCTTTTCGCGCGGCAAAATGCCAATCAATGTACAAAATGCTCACCCAAGCGGTACCACTACTTTACTTCCTAAAAAGCCATTCAGAAAGCTTTTTGCATTATAAATTTCGACTTTAATTACAGATTCAGAAAGTTCGATATCGATCGCTTGTAAATTAGTGTATAGGCTTATCCGATCGTGGTTCAAAGCGGTAGTTTAACAGCCCGATTCACCACACTTTAATCGAGTCACTCAATAAAGCGGACCCGCTCTCAAGGTGAGAACGGTCGAGTCAAAAGCCGCATTTTGCGCGGAGAAATTTTTATGTACCGCCGTCATTTCACGCGCATTTAACGTTAATTCGCACATTTCTTGTCTTTTGCCGAATGCGTTTTAATTCTCCGTCGGAAATCGGGCGTGGATTTATGCGAGCGCATATTCCACGTCCGCCGTCATAAAATTTACGATGAAACACTGAGAGAGAAAAAAAAACGAAATTGAGAAATAAAACTGTTCTCGTATTCAAAATAACGTAATATATTTTATCGGCAACGTTTATGATGTTGGAATTTATGTTCATTTCATTTTCTTCAATATAAAAAATAATAAATCATGTTACGGAACTCGTGGGTTTAACACGTTTTAAAAACTAGAAATATGGCTTCCTGTGTTATGAATGACCTTTTCAATAAATTTTATGATAATATAAATTAACGTTTGTTTGATATAATCTTTAACGAGCGCATTCGCCGCACCATACGAGGACGTCGTATTATGTATTCACAAAAACATTGACTTGTGACCTCTTCATTAATGTGGTGTCATGGCATTTAACATTAAGTCAATTTGGAAAAAATTAAAAGATTTTAACGATTATTAGAACTATAAAATTTAGAGAAGGCAATAATAAGTGACGTTTTAATCAACTTGACCAATAGGTACACAATTATCATACCCGCGTATGATGTCAAATTAATCAATCTATACATATAAAATTCAAAGTCCTGACTGACTGACTGACTGACTTATATATCAACGCAGAGCCTACACAGCTAGTCCTAGAGACTTGAAATTTAGAGAGTGTGTTCTTTGTAAAGTTTAGGTATCCACTAAAGAAGGGCTTTTCGAAATTCCACCCCTAATTCAACCACCCACTTCGCAGGGTGCACATTCAGGGTGGAATTTCGAAAAATCCTTTCTTAGCGGATGCGTACGTCATAACATCTACCTGCATGCCAAATTTCAGCCTGATCCGTCCAGTGGTTTGGGCTGTGCGTTGATAGGTCACTATGACAGTCGACTGACTAACTAGTCAGTCACCTTAAAGCTATATATTAGGTCTTTACCTATGAAATTGCCGTTTTGTTTGAAAAAAGTTAAAGTATTTTTTTTTTCGAACTTATTGATTTCTTTTATTCAAAGTAATCACCCCTGCAATCAATGCATCTTTGCCAACGCTGTGGCAGTTTATGGATGCCCTTCTTGAAAAAATCAGCAGGACGGGAGACAACAAACTCTTCAAAGGCGTTTTGTACTGCCTCTCGGGAATTGAATTTTTTTCCCGCTAAAAAGTTGTCCAAATTTTGGAAAAAGTAATAGTCAGTAGGCGCAAGATCTGGTGAGTATGGCGGATGAGGGAGACCTTCCAAACCCAACTCATGCAGCTTAGAGACGGTCTGTTGTGCAGTATGGGGTCGCGCGTTGTCGTGAAGTAGCAGTGGAGACGACCGATTGACCAAAGCTGGTTGCAGACGTGCGAGTTTCGCCATCATTGTGGTCAGTTCTTCAATGTACACATCTGCAGTAATGCTCTCGCCGTTTTGTAAAAAGCTATGATGAATCATACCAGCACTAGACCACCAAACTGTGACCATCACCTTTCTAGGGGTCATTTTTCGTTTTGCACATTGCTTTGGTACCGAACCAGGATCTAAGCAACTTGCTGAGCGTTTTCGATTGTCAAAAAGAATCCATTTTTCGTCGCATGTAACAATTCGGTTCAAAATTCCTTCATTTCTGTGCCTGTTAAGCAGCGCAAGGCAAGTCTCGACGCGTACGTTGCGCTGGCGATCGTTAAGTTCGTGGGGCACTCATCTATCAAGCTTTTTTATCTTGCCATTCTGTCGCAAATGGACCAATATTGTTTTGATGCTAACATCAAAAGCTGCTGCCAGCTCAGCTGTAGATTGAGATTCATCAGCTTCCACAATCGCCTTTAATTCATCATTGTTGACCAAAGTTTCCAGACGACCACGTGGTTCATTTTTCAAGTCAAAATTCCCAGAACGGAACCGAGCAAACCAATAACGGGTTGTACGTTCGTTTGTACAGTTCTCTCCGTAAACGTCGTTGATGTTACGTGGCGTTTGTGCCGCGTTGGTGCCACGACGGAACTCATATTCCATAATTACACGAAATTTCAAAGTATCCATTATGAGGAAAAATGTTGAAATGTAATGAAAATACAACGCTAATCAATAAACAAAAGACTTATATTGTAAATAGAATGTCATATTTTTAAAACAAAATTAATTTGAATTTAGAATTCATAGCCAATCAAAACTTTTTTTTGTTTGAAAAAGTCTGTACTGCAAAACGGCAATTTCATAGGTAAAGACCTATTATATTTAAATATCTTTGTCAACATTAAAACTTTCATCCCCAATCTGAAGACGTCCACTGCTGAAAATCAAAGTTTCAAATCTAAATTATTCTTCTTGCCTGACGCGATCATCTGTTGACTTAATACACTAAGTGATACAGACTCCTAGAATCCATAGCAGACTGCTGATGATCCCATTTGCATTAATGCAGTCCACAAATTAACTAAAAGATCGATTCCGCGTAAATTAAAATGTTAATCAGACAATTTAAATCCTTTGCTTGCCACGGTTGGTGAATTTTAAATTCAATTGCGTAGCATTTGTATTTATGCGACTGCAAGAAGAATGTTCCATTTACAGATTACCCGCCGATAGTGGGATTATAGAATCAAAATATTGATAAACAAGTTTTTGTAGGCATGATTATTTATCAACGAGCTAATGATTGCGATTTTGTCTAAGTTTTTGTTTTCATAATTGTAAATGGGTTTGATGTCATTAAAATAGATTGAGTCGGCAATCGTACTAAACATATTGTAAAGATAAAACGGGTCTATTCGCGTACATCAATTATTATCAAAACATAATTTTGACTAACCTCGACGTTTTGACCAAGTTACATTGGCCGTGGTCACGAGGGGACTGTAGTGGCGGACTTAACAATCTAATTTAATATAAGATGTATTACTTGTGAGATACATTAATATTAATATTAATATGGCAATTATAAGATGTTGTTGTCCTTTAAGTAGGGACTTAATAAAGTAACCGACTAATACCAAGTAGTTACATTGATCTCACAACTTTTTGCGGTAGAAGAACTGAGTTGCGAGACTTAGGTTTTTTTACAAGTATTGTTTTGATGGCTTGTTTGTCTCAAGATAAATAACCCAACATTGTACCCAAATAAATCTGTTATGTATCCTTAGTATAAGATGATAAATAATACAAATATAAAATTACGGAAGACTAACAGTCTTTAATTTTATTTTTATTTAATTGGCCGTGCAAACACTAGGCCACATACTTCGCTCAGAAGCTAAGTCTTCGAATCAGCGAGGTAATGCTGCCAGTATTCTGGGAACCTTACCGCGCGGTGGTGAGTTGGATAGCATATTTATTTTGTAAATAATGTTTTTTTAGTTGCAACTATACATATATAACTAAACATATATATATATATATATATATATGTTTAGTATATATTATAGTTCTTAATTTATTCATATTAAAATGTATCATACCTACATATAAAAAATTATAAGTACCTAATTAAATGTAACTTCTGACTACTATAAGTGTACCTGCGTAATGTGCTGTGTGTCTACATGAATAAATGAATTGAATTGAATTAATGAGCCTATTCGAATTTACATTACGTTACTGTGACCGCTATCAAGTATCGAAAAATATCATCATGGAATCCATCATGGCACCCCTAGTGGTGAAAGGCCGCGAAATCTACGAAGGCAGCTTTCCACCTGCTTTCGTAGTTGTCGCATCAAATATTGGCCATTCACAATTTAGATTTAAATTCAAGTTTAGAACATTAGTTGCATTTTAATTTTCCATACATTTTTGGCATTCCACTAAAGTACGCGGGAAGCTGGAATGATGATGGAGAACATCGCCACAACTCAACTATATTTCATACAAATATTACGTATTTATGGACCAATTGCATGTTTTATTCAACAGAAACATTAATATGTACAGGACCTGTATAAATAAAGAGTGTAAAATAAAAAACATTACTTACAAAATAAATATACTATCCAACTAACCAACGCGCGGTAAGGTTCCTAGAATACTGGCAGCATTACCTCGCTGAATTAGAAGACTTGGCTGTATTTACGATAATTGATAGCGAGTACAGTAATGTAAATGCGTATAAATTCGTATTAGGGGTACAGAGAGAAATTATTACGGAATGCTTTCAAAATGTTTAAAGTAAATAATAATTTCTTAATGTATTCACTTTTTTGACAAGACTGTGGTTCTGTTGGTCTATGAATGTAGGTAACAAACTAATTAATCATTTTTGTATCTTTATCTATTGAGAAATAGAGTAAATAGCTAAATAAATCAAAAAACCGTAATCTGCTTTCCTGCAACGGTCGGCATTATCCATTATTCATCGATTCCGCTTTCTTACAGTAGGGTTGCCACTGATGGTGAATTTGGCAAAAAATGGCCGACAGTGCCGTTTGCCGTTTTAATGACACATTAATTTATTATTCATTTGTGGAGAAAAAAAATGTGAAAACATCGTTATTCTACTTCATTAAATGCTTACATTAAAGGGTTGAATATATTTAAAATATTGGTGATATTCATAATTTCATATGAACTAAAAGTAGTGTCAATTGTGTTGATTTTTTTATATTTTATTACAAATCAATACTATAACGTTTCAAAATTTGGCAACACTATATTAAAAATGGTGCATGCAGCTGTGCTAAAATATCGAGAACTCAGAAATTGTTTCAATACACCGAGATATCGTTTTCCTCCGTGTCTTCTATATACAAAATCTTCAACGGGGAATACTCTGAAGAGCTGTTGGACCTAATATCAGCATCGCGGTTTTATAATCGTACTGCTCGTCACCATGAGAAAGCTCAACCACACATCGTAAACCTGTAATTATGACACACAGTTCGTTTCGAGATCATTTCTGCCACATACCTGCAAGATTTGGAATGAGCTAGATACCCTCTGGGGTATTTCCACTGAGTCACAACATGGGGCACTTCAAACGTCGGGGAAAGAGTGTTAAAAGATAGGCAACGCATTGGCAGCGCCTCTGGCTGGTAGTACCAGCTGTTCTTATTAAGTTATTGAGTATCTCATTAATTACGAGACAACCCTAGGCGACCTGCCACGCTATCAGTGCATGAATCGATTTACACTAGTTAGGCATCGATAAAATCGGCATCGGCGACGCGACTCGGATTATCGACCAATTTGTTATCGATAGAGTCGAGACAATCGATATTTCAGAACCGATATCTTGATACGGTAGCTGTTTTATTTGAAGCTGATTTTTAGAACTTTTACATAATATGATAAATAAAATGAAAGGGCGAATCAATGAAGTAAACAGTATAGATAGAGTGTTAGTGCATATTTTTGGTTATTATATCTTGGACAGCATTTTATGCTTAATAAGAAGAAAGTCACTACTTATACAAATAAATAAATAACATCCAACTATCAACGATACAAAAACATCCTGGACACTGATTAGGATTCCCTGTATGGAACGCAGGAATTACAAGGACCTGTCCCACAACACAGAACAAGTATTTGAGCTTTTTTTCTGTGCACAAATATTTGTCCCGTCGCAGGTATTAAGCCCGCCGCTCCGGATTATCATATGGTTACCACCATACCACAATGGCTGTCAAATATAATCTCAACACACATTTATCCTCAATCATTCGATTTCAAAAACGAGCTAATGTATAACGCATAACGGTGTTATACTAATACATTCAAAGTCATTATTGAATAAAAAAATTGAGTAAATTAAATTAAGTAAAAAACCAGCTTACTACAATTTGAGAGTCATCAATTTAAAAGTGAACCACGTGACTTGATTGGAACCAATAGAAACACTTTGTATGGGTTAGGCAGTTTCAACAGGTTGTGTGTGCTACTATGGAAATTTTCGAATAAGAAATGAAATTATCCCGGTTTCATTGCAATCAACGTTCCATGATCACCCCCAGGTATCAGGTAAGCAAGCATCATGCACCACTGTTAGCTACGTTATCACTTTAGTACTATTAGGAGGGTAATTACGAAACTTTGATTGCAATACAACAGGAGAAATTTCCACACTAACTATGCACATAAGCTGCGAACTGTCAAATCCATACAAATTTGTGTTTCTATATGTTGCAATCGAGTTACGTGATCGCCCAGCTGGTAAGACAGCAGTCAAATACTATGCCAATAAATTATTTAAAATTAATAACCATTTAAATTTAAACGACGTAAATTTTCCATAATTCTTTTCGGCATACACTTAGACATTATAACAATGAATAAGCCAATAATAGACCTAAAAACCAACAATAGGCAACAGTAAACACCGTCCTAGTTTTTGTGCCAAGGCCTGCAAATTTTTCAACACAATCCAACTTGACAGGCGTAAAATTAATGCTTCGATAATGTTACTGGTTGCTGCCAAATTAAATAACTTTGTCAAATTTACTGTTTATTTAACGAGTAAACAAGAGGCGCATGAGAATCTATACTATAACGTATCTCAAGATAAACAAAATAAGAATAAGAAGACTCGCATCTTACTAGGTTACTAGTTACTTACTAGTTACATAGTAACTGATGATATGACTGGCCTGATAGCTCAGTCGGTAGTAGCACTGCTTTCTGAACTGTTGGTTATTGGTTATTGGATAGAACAAACATTTTGATAGAACATAGGTGTTTGTTCTGTTTCTGGGTGTTTGTAATATCATAGTATTCTATGTATCTATGTATTTACAAACAAAAAGTATATGAGTATTGTATCAGTTATCTGGTTTCCTTAGTATAAGCTTTGCTTAGTTTGAGACTAGACGGCGTTGTGTAAATTATCCACAAATATTTGTGTACTTATTTATTTACTATTATTTAATCTATGATTTTACTTTAAAAATAAAACATTTTTCAAAGATATGGAACATCTTTCCAGCGTCATTATTTCCCTTAAAATCTGGGAGTTTTTTAACTATTCGTCAAGGCATAGAGTGAGCTGGTTTTATAAGCAAGCACGTTTCAGCGTCGACAGCGTTTCCCAATGGTGACTGACGACGATTGTAAGTTATCATCAGCTGGCTGATCACGTAACTCGATTGCAGCCGACACAAACTTGTATGGTTCTGACAGTTTTAATACGCAGTTTTTGTGTATAGTTAGTATGGAAATTTGTTACCAATAGCCCACCCAGGTGAACCTAGAAACAGTGGTCAAATAAATGTTGCCTGAATCTATAATGATAATTAGAAACATTAATTTTTTTTTTATGTTATTGAATGATGTGACGAGCTAGTCGTTCACCTGATGTTAAGCGCCACGGCCGCCCATAACAGAACAGTGTCACTCGGAACCTTAAAACATAGAGTTTCAAGCGTCACTGCACTGCGCACATCATCCTGAGACATCAGCACAGTCTGGTAATAAGATTACTCGACTGTGAGATCAGATCATAAAGTCTCAATTGCCCAGTAATTTCACTAGCTACAGTGCCCTTCAAACCGGAACACAGTAGTGCTTGCACACTACTGCTTGGCGGCAGAATAACTGGCAAAGCGGTGGTACCTACCTAGACGAACTTTGCAACAAAGTCCTACCACCTAATATTAAATTGTTGTTCCAAAATTGAACCAAATCTAGGAAACAATAAATAGAATTAGTGTGATGTATAATATATGTAATATGTAAATATTAGTATTTTTAAACAACCGATTAAATATTTAATGAAGGTTATTAATAAGTTGTAGGTTATCGAAACTGATTACGAAAGTTAATCTGTCATAATTATTCTCGAATTAGTTATTTTCAGCTGCAATTCCGCGAGCGTCGTTGGTATAATGAACTATAAATGTTTTATTGTTGTTTCTATCAGTAAATTTATGTTAATTGATTTAAAAATGGAAATACTAATGTAATATTAAAGCTAGAATATTAAAATTTAATAGCTATTGGTAACTAAATATTCGATTTGATGAAATTTATGTTGGCTAATTCTCAATTCCGTGAATTGAATTACCTGGTTTTTATTATTTTAATCACCTAATAATAGTGATAAATTTCAAATGTCAACAAAACTAAATTAGGGGAAAACATTAACACAACGTTTTAGAGATATCCATTAACGAACACAAACTACAAACTTGCATAATGTAGATAAGAATTATCATCATCATCATCATCATAGATAGGAATTAGCTACGCTAGGTTAAGTAATGAGGTACTACAAAAACTAAATTAAATTGTACTTAATAATTAATTTCAAGGATTAGTTGCACCCCGCGGTTTCACTCGCGGATAAAAATTACCCTAAGTAGCAGATACGCTGGAGCAGATACCTTATAAGCTATCTGCATTCCAAGTTTCATTAAAATCCATTCAGTACTTTTTGCGTGAAAGAGTAACAAACATACAAATTTCGTATTTGTAATATTCGTTTCAAACATAAATTAACACTTTTTGTTTTATTGATCTTGCAACAAGATAACACAATTACATGGTGCTTATGTCTGAGCAAGAAAGGCGTATTTTTTTCAACCGTTACTTTTGTGAGCGTTGTTGTAAGTTGCAAGTAAGTTATTATTCATGTGCCTTCTGCGAACCAACTCGATGGACAAACGAACTAAATATGCACAAAGAAAAATCCTCGCAAGGTTTTGGAAACACGAATACACAAAGATAGATAAGCTCTTTGGTGAACATACAAAATAACAAAAGCTTATAAAAAATACAATGATTCCTGAGAGCGTGACAATCGGTGAGATTAACGCTAAAAGCGATCTCTTCCTAGCAACGTTCGATGGAAAGGATCTATAATTCCTTTAAAAAAAACCAACCGACTGCAATCCCACCGCATTTTGATTATCACAAAAATGAGAGCATCATCAATGTAGTTGCAGTCAAAATACACTTATTAAAAATTACTCAAAAACTCTCCATCAGATTTTTATCAAATTGAAATAGATCCGCATCAGTTTTTAAATAAATAAAGAATGATCAAAATTAGTTAACCCAGTCGAAAGTTCTGAGGTAATAAACAAATAACGTCGAATTAAGAATCTCCTGTTTTTTAAGTCGATAGAAAATGGTAAAGGATGGGTTATACAATCGTAACCAATTAATTTTAACTAAGGGCGCAAAGGTGTAATTACTTTAGCTACTAATGAGAACACAGACTAGAGAAATCATTACCAAACCCTATCGGCAATAAGCACATAAATCCATTCCACCACTGAAATATTATACAGTAAAGTCATCTAATAACTGAGTAAAGCAAATTAATTGGCAGCGATTTTTCATAGTCGTGCGTTTAATGATGATTGCGCAAACTAATAAATCAGCTTGTAATCAGCGGCACTGTTAATAGGTCCATTTGTAATTGTTAATTAGTAGTTTCATAAGCTGTCCGCGGCTGTTAGTCATTGGGAAAGGTTTGGATGAAGAAAGGAGGTCAGGAGAGTTTTTGGCGGGAAAACGAAAAGATCGCGTCACCGCATTGTATATTATTTTCCAAAACTTGTGTTATTTTCAGTGTTAGTGCATAAAATTGGCGGGATTTCATTCCTTAAGTGTTGGATTACAGGCACGAGTGTGGGAAAGTAGTATAGTGATGGTGAAACGTTTCTTTTCGTGTTGTTTCCAAATTTCCATAGAAGCTTCTGGTAAAGATGCCACCACTTTACTAGGAGTATGACTTGACTAGACTAGACTATGATTTAACTTGATGACTTGAACTGTGACTTGACTTGACACATTATAATAGGACTTTACCTATGAAATTGCCGTATTGCAGTACAGACTTTTTCAAACAAAAAAAAGTTTTGATTGGCTATATAAATTAATTTTGTTTTAAAAATATGACATTCTATTTACAATATAAGTCTTTTGTTTATTGATTAGCGTTGTATTTTCATTACATTTCAACATTTTTCCTCATAATGGATACTTTGAAATTTCGTGTAATTATGGAATATGAGTTCCGTCGTGGCACCAACGCGGCACAAACGACACGTAACATCAACGACGTTTACGGAGAGAACTGTACAAACGAACGTACAACCCGTTATTGGTTTGCTCGGTTCCGTTCTGGGAATTTTGACTTGAAAAATGAACCTCTTGGTCGTCCGGAAACTTTGGTCAACAATGATGAATTAAAGGCGATTGTGGAAGCTGATGAATCTCAATCTACAGCTGAGCTGGCAGCAGCTTTTGATGTTAGCACCAAAACAATATTGGTCCATTTGCGACAGATTGGCAAGATAAAAAAGCTTGATAGATGGGTGCCCCACGAACTTAACGATCGCCAGCGCAACGTACGCGTCGAGACTTGCCTTGCGCTGCTTAACAGGCACAGAAATGAAGGAATTTTGAACCGAATTGTTACGTGCTACGAAAAATGGATTCTTTTTGACAATCGAAAGCGCTCAGCAAGTTGGTTAGATCCTGGTTCGGTACCAAAGCAATGTGCAAAACGAAAAATGACCCCTAGAAAGGTGATGGTCACAGTTTGGTGGTCTAGTGCTGGTGTGATTCATCATAGCTTTTTACAAAACGGCGAGAGCATTACTGCAGATGTGTACATTGAAGAACTGACCACAATGATGGCGAAACTCGCACGTCTGCAACCAGCTTTGGTCAATCGGTCGTCTCCACTGCTACTTCACGACAACGCGCGACCCCATACTGCACAACAGACCGTCTCTAAGCTGCATGAGTTGGGTTTGGAAGCTCTCCCTCATCCGCCATACTCACCAGATCTTGCGCCTACCGACTATTACTTTTTCCAAAATTTGGACAACTTTTTAGCGGGAAAAAAATTCAATTCCCGAGAGGCAGTACAAAACGCCTTTGAAGAGTTTGTTGTCTCCCGTCCTGCTGATTTTTTCAAGAAGGGCATCCATAAACTGCCACAGCGTTGGCAAAGATGCATTGATTGCAGGGGTGATTACTTTGAATAAAAGAAATAAATAAGTTCGAAAAAAAAAATACTTTAACTTTTTTCAAACAAAACGGCAATTTCATAGGTAAAGACCTAATATAATATTAATTAGCTTGAGAAATTATCAATTACTTGACACTGGCTAAATACACAAAAGTGTGAAGCAAAAGAAAAAAAAAAACAAAATATAAATAAACCACGTTATAAGGCAGTAAAAGTTACACCACTTATGTAGGTACAATAAATAATCACAGTAAAAAAAATTACAATAAATTCAACGCAGCAATTATAACGTCCCGTAGTTACGCCTTAACAACTTACGGCGCTTTCTTGTTCCGTTGAGGTGTAAGTCATTTTAATAGCCCACCTCATAAAAATCATAAAATTAAGTACCCATTACCCCACATAACCATCCATTCGAAAAACACCACCCACATTACGTGTATTCATTACAGATTATTTTAACAAGAAATCTCCAACAACTTACGTCATTGGGTTCATTAAAAACCTATTTTGATTACAATCTATGTACGCTCTAGTAAAGTGAATACTCTGATACCCTTAAATTAATCCATCAAGACGTATAATCTGAGGAGCTTCGGCGCAGCCGCCAGGCGGCTTGTCAAGCCCGCTGTCAGGCGACCTGTCAAAATTATGACGCATGGTTGCGCCCACCGCGAAGCCGGCAGCTTTTTTCTTTTTTACTTTTTCCCGTTCACTTTCTGTCTCTTTCTGGCGAATTACACTGGAAACTGTAGAGATTGTGATCACGAGTTTTTAAGAATATTTTTTGCGGTGAAATGTAATCTTTTGTGTGTATTGTTGGCATTTATCTCCGGTGCTTACCGCGAGCTCGGTTTTTTGTTACGTAAAGTTAATGAAATGTGTTTTTTTGGCTTCTTTGTACAGATTTGTAAATACTTTTATATTTAAACAGCCGTGGATTAAAGTCTTTCACGAAGTTCTTCTAATAGTGCAAAAACTTTTGTTATGCCTCTATTTGCAGCTTTTTTTAAATATTTATGATCATCACTGGGTTTTTTCCATAACTTTTTAACTAACGTTTCATTCATGTAATAGTGGGTTTAGTAGGGTACCCAAACTTTGGCACCATCTTAATGACTTAAACTAGTGATTTGTAAGCAAATCCAAATTAACGTTATATTTTTGGCCAGTATTTACTTTTACAGATATAGCATCTATTTTAATAGTTAATCTTTCAAAAGCATACGTCTGCTGATGTCACCAGCTGATACCAGGGGCTTAACATAGATTTCTGTTGTCGGAAAATGTCATTCAAGTGCTTTTTATACTGCATGAAAAGCGTTAATTCAATGAAATCTCCTTGTCACATATATTTTCGCAGGCATTTGTTTTAATCTTAAAAATAAACATTTGTGGCGGAGCTTTTCAGGAAGTTTATGAATTTCAAGTTTACTATCACAAAATTATTTGTTTCTGTTAATATAAATAAAAATACAGTCATGAAAAATATGTTTTGAAAATACGTTGAACTCCCCAGCTAGCGTTGAACTAAACTAACACAACGTAAACTCTGGGAAATAAATTTACAATATTCATGCTATCACGCAACTACAACGCATCTTAACACATGAAAAAATATTGTAACATATATACTTAGTTTATTTAAGCGGTTAAAGAAAGCATAGACTTTATAGAAGTCGTTAAAAGTCAACCCTAAACTTTTATTTTAAGAGTAACAAGCACTTACTGTGATAATATAATGATATTTTCAAAGTTACCACTAACGTTACACTAACTAGCCCTCCAAACACGTTTTTATCAACTTTTTATCCCACTTCATTACTCCACAGCATAATATGACATAATCCGCGCGACCGCGATCTGTCAAAGCTGTCACGCGGCGTGTCAACTGTCACCGCGAGCGGACGTTTGCGGATAGCGTAATTGATGTTTATTTGGAGATTGTTAATAACGAGGGAGCGGTTCGACACGATTTGTTGGGTAAGGTTGACCGATTTAAGTAGGTATTTGTATAATATTTTTTATGGTATACGATTAATTGTAATTTATTCATGGTTAAGCCTAATTGTAAGATTCTTGTCAAAACTTATGACCTCCAGTCCAACCTGATAGTATATACTACCAGAGTAATTAACTGCCCTTGATTGACCACTACACATGATTTATTATGGAGTCAATTTTAGTACAGAGATTAGCTAGACTTATTTTTACCACCAACACACTTACCCTAATTAGTGCACCACAAATGAAACGCTTGCGCGATGCAGGATTTAGTCTGCCAAAATATAAGCCATCTAGCGAGATGACCGCGCATTAATATGAAGTTAAACTAAACTAACAAAAATTTTGCATCGTCACCTCCCATCAGGTGAGAGCGTGGTCAAATGCTAGACAAGTTTGAAGGAAAAAAAAAATTGTTTCATTATGATTAAAACAGGAAGCCGGTTGATGATGACACTAGAAAATGGATTTCGAGGATGAATGTTGTATGCTATCATTGAGTAATCGACAAGAGAATTACAACAAAATGAAACAAGAATTTCATTTTGTATTTAAGATGAACTTCCGCGAAGTCATGCCTGATTCTATCAATTATATTAACAGAATTATTTTTTTAAATATTGGCATTGTTCTAAATATATCTTCTTCTTCTAAATATACATAACTCAAAGGTGATTGACTGACTGACTGACTGACATAGTGATCTATCAACGCACAGCCCAAACCACTGGACGGATCGGGCTGAAATTTGGCATGCAGGTAAATGTTATGACGTAGGCATCCGCTCAGAAAGGATTTTTCAAAATTCCTTCCTTAAGAGGGTGAAACGGGTGGTTAAATTATTTTCACATAGGCCACGCGGTGGGCGAAGCTGCGGGCAGAAGCTCGTAGATATGTAATTTAGTAGATGCAAGTAGAAATATGTACCTAATATAATGATATCTCGCATCTAAAACAGAAATATTGTATAGCAAATGAGAATTAATACTTACAAGTATGTTTAGTCCGCATATCTCCCACTAACAATTATCACTCAGTAGCACACCCAATCTCTCATACTCTACATTGCGCACGTCATTTTTCAACCCCCCGGCACGGTGTCAGAGTGACACGTCGCGTCTGTCAGCTGGCGTGACGAGACATGACAGCAGTTGTCACGCGCGGCCGTCCGTGCTCAGGGAAACGACTAATGTTTGATATGCTGGCTCATGTGGCTAATTTTGCTGTTGTTATTGTACGTATTTTTGAATATTGGATAAACGAATGACTTCGTTGGATCTGTTATGGTTTATTGCAAAGAAAAACAAACTTTCTTAACTATGTTTCACGTTCCATTTTCAGTGTATTACTAATGGACACTTAAATAGATAATGGTGTAACGGAATTGTTTTTATGGATTGTTTTTAATACTACCGAGGTTAACAAGATAACCCCAGGTGAAAATAAAAGCACTTATATTTGTGTTGCAGCTGTTAAATACAATAATCAGTACAGCACATTTGACAAAAAATAAATGGATAGAAGAAAAAAGCATCTATTTAAAAACTAAATACGAAGAAAATTCAAAAATTACTGCCGCTATTATACATTGATTGAAGCAAGTAAGATGATTATCCATTTTACTATATACCAACTTTTGAATTCCAAGTTAAAGCTTTAGGTGCTAATAACTTACAGCATTTTACACACTCATTTTGAAAGTGCTCACTGACACAAAAACGTGCGTGTTAACGACCAACGTTAATTGGCAACATTATTAAAATATATGAATGTTAAATTAGTATATATCACATTGGTTGACGTTTATATCTAGCAACATTACACTGACAGTTTACAACTCTGGTCCAGTAATTATTTTACAGGTCCTTTCAGCTTTCATTGCAAAGTGTAACTTTGGTGTTATGACAAGGTACAAAAACGACAAATTACTTCAAAATCGTTGACATTCGTACACGCGTAGTGTGGGTAGATATTAATTCGCGTAATTTAGCATAATTGGGTCGAGCGAATTATTTATGGTCTTATAGCACACATAGCGTGCCAATTGTACTTTGTAAATCGAATCAAAATTTTTAGTAATGGTTTCTTTGTAAAATTGTCAGTCTTTATTGTTTGCTTTTGTTTTGAACATAATTATTAGTTTTCTTCAATAGTCTAAAATCGTTCCCTAAAGCGATACTTTGAACGGCTGCTTGCCTCTTGCACACATCGGTTCCCGCGGTTTTGACCTGACGGTTCAGTCCACCTAATAGAGGACCAGCCTACGTTACTTCTTCCGGTTCATGGTCACCACTCCAGAACCTTTCTCCTCCATCAATTATCAGTTCTACGTGCAATGTGGACCACTTCTAAGAGATCTTCTATATAGATCACCTTAGTATTCTTGTGGAACTCTTCATTTCTGATCTTATCTCTCAGGGAAACCCGGACCATAGCTCCTCTTCACAACTCTTTGCCAGACGTTGAGTTTACTAATGAGGCCAACAGTAACGAACTACGTCTCAGGGCCATAAGTCATCACTGGCAACACACACTGATTGAAAACCTTTATGTTCCGTTAGCGGTATTTTGGACGAAAACATAGATCAAAGGCCAATTTATCCTGCAGAAAAATAGTAACAATTGCCTTGAGTGACGTGAAGCACACCTAGTTTTTACCAAGTAATATATAAAAACAAACTATCCTTCCCGTTTTACCATATCAAAATCCCTAGATGTATTAAAAAGTGGATCTGCACTCATCCAGTGACACAGTCATCACAGCCATTCTTTCACATTCCCCACAACTAACACATACTCCCGTACATCCAACAATTTTATAAACCATGTGCAATTACCGTGTTGTCGGTACACCCCCTCCCCCCGCCCCTGGGGGGGCTCGGAAGTAATAAATCAGGTGGTAACGTCGACGCGGCACGTCATCACTCATGTCGGGTGGCAGGCGGTCACGACGCGGCAGGGCTGTCAGTTTAGGGTTAATTACGAAAAATCAGGGAAAGATTTTGCTTCTGTAAAACGATTACTAGACTGATGGCTTAGATGGTAATAGCACTGCTGAGCTAATTATGGATTCTATTCCCATGGACTGCTTAGATAGTAAAAGACCTTCTGCAGCATCAGATCGCAGTAGAGGTTAATGTACCGAGGAGGATGCTGCTGCCCATCTGGATATTCTCATCCCAAATCAAGATGAAATGGCACTGTGTGAAATTGTAAAAAGACCACCAGTATGTATTTATTTAATTATTTCACGTGAATGATCAGTTTCTAGTATACTTCGCGTGGGTTGTATTTAGATCCTGCTTAATAGCACTCACCATTACCTAATGGTAATGCTAAGGAAAATGGTAAGAGTTGCGTTTAAAGTGATAACTTCAAAAAAGTGTCTTGGAAGATGCAAAAAATGTTTAGCTATTAGAACACGTTAAAAAATGAAAACTTCAAGGACGAGCATTCCAAGTTGTGGAGCGCATGTAAACAACAAATCGTGTCTTTATCTTCTAGAAGTGCGCAACTGATTGTAAATAATTGGATGTTTTATTTTTTAATTGAGTGATTAAATTTGCTTTTCATTCAAAGTTTTATCGTATATTTATTCTTGAACTGTTTTTTCCTTTGTTTTCTCATCATTTTATTTTTCATCTGACAATCTTTGCGCCTTGCCCCTCATCCGTTACTTCTTCAGAACGCTCAAAAGCGTGGGAGATTTAAAATACAAAAGCCGTCTTTTCTAAATCGCTAACACCAGATACTTAATAAACTTGTGCTTATTTTCTAACACCATTCACTTTTCAAAAAGTCATGAAGTGTCAACCCTCAATTACCATTCGCGCTGAGTGTGAATCATGGACTTAGTTGGACGTGTCTTTGAGCTTAGCGTTGACAACCTTAGCGTCTAAGCCGACTGTCCACCGCGGCTTAACGCTTTGGACTGTAGATGGTATCGGACCTAAAGTATCAAAACTTGGCAGACTAGAGTCAGTAGGTGTGTTCTCTGAAAACGTTTAACGGTGTCTGTTTCTGGACAATCCTTGATAGTTGGAACCTTCACGAACTGCTTTTTGGTGTTTTTAGTTGGCAAAAAATTACGTGTAAATACCAAACACAAAACAAAACACTATTTAAATTAATAGAAAGGTTACAATGGCGTTTTTTTCTGGCCTTTGTTTATTCATTTCGAGGTGGTTTACTATCAGGTCAATATCCCGATAGTGTCACTCACGTGGATAAAAACTTGTACCAACATAAAATCACTAACCAAGAGGTATTCCGATAAAAAGTTGTTGTCTTTCTAATCATCACTTCACGAAGTCATTTTGTAATTTAAATGAATCGGAGAAAAACTGCAGTAAAGCTGTTTTACTTGTTATTGTTTCTTTATAAGCACCGTTGTAAGGAGTGACTGTATACATCAACATTATTTACCTCTATTCATAGTAGCAGTCCGGAAGATTTACTTTGAAGACTCTTAGATAAATAGCGACAATTTCTATAACGTAATAAGGTGTAGTTTAGCTTGCTCAAGCCTACCTTAACCACCTGCATTTCTTTCTATTGCTATAGCGCTGCTGTTCTGGTTCTGACGACGTATATGTGATCATAACTGACACGTTACGTGTAATTCTGTTATACAAACCAAAAGTATCTAAGTATTGCATCAGTTATCTGGTTCCCATAGTACAAGCTTTGCTTAGTTTAGGGCTAGATGGCGCTGTGTAAAATGTCCACACATATTATTATTATTATTATACATAGAGAATATTGAACTCGAACCAACTGGAAATTTGGCTACTACTGCTAGTCAATGATTCAAGAGAAATGCTGAAAGTATAATTCATTAATTACCAACAACATTCTAAGTCGATGTCAAAAGAATAACTAACAAAAAAAGTTATTGAGTTGGAATAGAATGGTTTTGATAGTTGAACATTCAATCATTCGTTCTCATAAGACCTCTCCAATAAGAGATTTGCCATAATTACCACGTTTTTTATTGATTTGTTTTCCCCATCCCCATCCCACCATCGACCAAAGACGTATGGCATCTCGTCACCTATACATAGTTGCCATCCCTCTTATCCATTATTAAGCAGTTCGATTCGACCTTTATAACGTAATCGGCTAGGAAGTGGAACTCCTTACTAGCGTTTTTGGTTTCTGAATAGCTATAAACTGGAAGTTTTCAAGAGAAGAGTAAACAGGTTTCTTATAGGCGACTAGTGACCCGCCCCGGTTTCACACGGGTATTATATATTATATCGTCATGTTCATCAAGGATAATGTAGGATTCTGATGGTGTAAGAATCTTTCAAATCGGTCCAGTAGTTTCAGAGCCTATTCAATACAAACAAACAATCAAATCTCTCCTCTTTATAATATTAGTTTAGAACATGTTACATCGCTTAACATCAGGAGAAATGTGGTTTAACGGTAGCCTGTATAATGTGAAAATAAAAAAATAAAAAACCCTGCGAATGCTAAACGTCTTTCCGCATTTAGCACTGCAAGTATGAGTAGGTACCAACCTACTAAATTGTACAATGGCAATCCATAGAGTGCAATCTCAAACAAGTGTATCCCAAAGAGAATACATTAGGTCGTATGACACGCCACTTTCAGCTTTGTCGGAGGCACTGCGCCCTGCAATGTCTCGCAGTGTCACTGGCGTGACAGCACTGTGCACGTGACAGTCGTTGACAGGCGTTACTTAACATAACATTTCATTAAGAAATATCTTCATGTTGGCATTTATAGAATTTTAATCCTTAATAATATGTAAAACTGAGAGTGTGTCGTTTGCTTGTTCGTCTGGCTTTTACGCCTAAATCGATATGAATTGGTTGCTTATATATTATGTTTTCTCTTTGGTAAATTTTGATGATGGCAGGATCGGAAAGAATGATGTGATAAAGAAGAGTCCTACAGTTAATCAATACAGGCTGTAATGATGATGATGATGATGATGAGACAAAAGAATTAACTTTCGGCACGGAACTCTTGATATTTCAAACGCGGATTTTGCCTGTATTCAGTCAATAATGCTAACTACTACAAGATGCAACTATAAAATTCATTAAAATATTAATCACACTAATATTATAAAGGCGAAAGTTTGTATGTGTGTATGTTTGTTAACTCCTTCACGCTCAAACGGCTGAATGGATTTAGATGAAATTCGGAACCAAGATAGCTTATACACTGAATTAACATATAGGCAACATTTTATCCCGGAAAAGTGAAATTTTCCCGTGGGATGAGCCAATAATTAGAATACTTTTTATCCGCGTGTGAAACCGCTGGGCGCTACTAGTTTTATATATTTTCATTTTTTTTTTTACCGTTTCGTAGGTATATCCAAGTAGGTAATTAAGGAAAAAAATAATCTCGCTAAGCAGGCGAGGTAGGTACTGCTATGAATCGTAAACCTTAAATACATTTTAAGCTCTGTAGATGAAATATCAAACTTATTAATAGACATTAAAAAAACATTAATAATTACATCAAAACTTTTATCGTCTATCAATGTTTCCAAAAGTTACCAAACACGGCCATTAAGCTCGTAAAATTAATATATCCCATTTTCTTTTGTAGTACGTAACTCCCACGTTCGAGCAAAAAACGTATCGAATTTCCCCATCAATACGAATAGCCGAACTCCTTCGAAACTACGCCGTAAATGTCCGTATGGCAATCTACCACCGCGTATATCATTCTGTTTTATGAATTGTAAATTTTACGTTATACAGTCTTTAGTGAGCCATATTTCAAGCTGTATTAATGCCCCGCTGGCAACGCAGGGTTGAACTTGGCTTTATTAAATTATTTTCGAGGTAAAAAATTAAATTGCTTAATATATTGATTATTATTTATTAAAAAGATTAAAATGCTTTTTAAATTATTAGAGTAGTAAATGTTGATGACAATATTTAAATAAGTTTAAGTTGTATCAAAAGATTTAGTAGACAAATAAATCATAAAATTTAAATAACTGGTAACCTACAACTTTTTGCAAAACTTTTGCAAAAAATATGCTAATAAAATGCTAAAATGATATTATTTAAAAATATATTATTCATTAATTCCCATCCTTAATTGCAGGTTATAAAGGAAGAATTTATATTATCACATTTTCACATAATTATCTTATAAAAACATAGTCACTCAAGTCATTGTAAGTAATAACTAACTCTAACTGAGCATGACAAACATTAAACTTAGAACTGGCTTTATTCATTTATCAATATCAAATAATTATGAAAACATATTTCATCACCATGTTTTTATTTTGTTTTAAATTGTTTTTATTTATTAAAATATAGAAAATCATAAATTGATAAGTTTATAAAATTAAAGCATAAGATATTTACATTAGAGAACATTTAGCGATTAACGTAAGAATATTAAATTTGATGTTATAAAAAATTGGCATTTACGAGTGGTATAGCAGTGATTTACTGTCCAACTTAGTATATTTATTACAGTGGCCATGTTATTTCGAATAATTTACAAACATTCAAATCAGTCATGCTAAATCTTAACGATTAAAAAATATTTTTGGAGTTACTAATGCATATGAATTTATTCAATAAAATTTGTATTCTACACAAGTTATAATTTGGGTGAAGCATAAATTGTGTTATTATGGTAAGCTATAATAACCAATATTTTTAAATAATCTTTATTTATTTTAGTTTGTGATGAAAGAAGATTTTAATAACAGCTAGTTATTGTGTATTTTATTTTTATTACATTGTTAAATTTATTCATAATCATATTCATTTATTCTGTTTCCACATTTGCACATTGATCTTACATTGTATACAGGGTTACAGGAAAAATTGTGCTAGATCCGTTAAGGGCGTGGATTACCCATCATTTCTGACTTATTTCACTATGAAACACCCTAGCCTAAAATTAACCCTTTTCGAGATATTTGACTTTTAATTTTTTATTGAAAATTGCCGATTTTTAGGCTACAAAATTTAATTATTTTTATTTTGTTGCGAGTTGGCCGGAGGGCGAGTTGACTGGACTGCAGTCCCGACCCCTCCTCGCCCCCGGCACGGCGGACGAGGGCCCACGGGGGGTTTTAGTGGGTTCGAGTCCCATATACCTCCTGCCACCATCCCCGTGGTGGCAGGGAAGTGCGAGGGCATTTCCCTCCCTCAAAAAAGGGTGTTTCATAGTGAAATAAGTCAGAAGTGATGGGTACTCCACGCCCTTAACAGATCTAGCACAATTTTTCCTGTAGCCCTGTATATAGGTTCATATATACTAGCAGACAGCAGTAACATCATGGACCCTAGATTTAAAATTCTAATTAGTCGTTTTGTACCCAATTCGAACTAACCGGGTGTGAAAGTAACCCTTTCAATTATATTAATGCAATTTCATTCCATAAATAGCACTCGTTTAACTGTTTTGTGGCGTCAATGTTGCCAGCATGTTGGGAAACTACGCTTATACCTAGTAGTGGGCTTAATTGACTATCCACCCGGTGACGCTGTAGAGGTCGGTAGAGACTATCCGAACCAGCCCGTTTAAGAAAAAGGCATTTGGGCTGGCTATCTACCAGTCAGTGCGGCCAGTATACAGTCCAAAGGCATTCAGTAATAGTACATGCGATTATAGTAGATAGTTAAATCAACAGAATTACATTATCAGCTTAAAAAAACTATTATTAATATTAATAATATATTTTTTTTTAATATTAAATGATAATTCTTCCATCTGTGGACCACTAGTATTGTCATATTCATCAGTTCTTGCTATAAAAAGCGTAACATATCAGTAATGTGTCTAAATAACCTAGAAACGATAAAACCATAATAACCTAACCTTTATTTATTTATGTTAAGGAATGACATGACGAGCTAGTGGTTCGCCTGATGTTAAGCGACACGGCTGCCCATATCAGTTGCAATGTCACTCGGTACTCTAAAGTATACCTTACCAGTACCTACTTACTAGTAACCTTTACATGACTATTCATTTTACGATGATTGATTCAAAGCTTTACGCATGACATACATCATTAATATTATTTAAAATATGATCGATTGCTTCTTTAAAATAAATATAATAATCATTTTTATCGTTCACCAAAATCATTACTGTTAGTCACGTTCAATGTAAACCATTAACTTTTTACACGATCACGAAGTTGTCAAACAAGAAAAAGATAAATTAATTAATGTAATATTAATGCATATCATATGAATTCTCAGAGGCGATACGATACGATAATAATATGATACTATATGTATATTTCAATGCGTCGATAAATAATAGCGTTTATATTAACCGAGCTCGCTACGGGGGACTTTTGTGTTGTAATTCATAGAGCTATTAAGGTTCTCGCTCTAAATAATATAAAGAAAGAAAATTATGATGTTCGTTGTTGAGCAAAGCAATAAAATAAAAATATATTAGCAATAGCAACCCTACGCGAGGTGGTAATAAACAACTTTTGTGTGGAAGGCAGCTCTTGGGCCGATTCATAAATTTCGCGGCGCGCCGTTTAGTTTTATGTACGATAATATCTATCTGCACGCACAGGCAACACTGGCTCGCAATACACTTTCTACAGCAGTAGATATACTTTACAATCTGTCATATTTTGACTCTCTTATGTCAGAGGGTAATTGACATGCTCTACAATAAAAAAGAAATGGTAACACACAGAATTGTTTTAATTAGTACTTAGCAGCTTTTTGGGTGTGATTTTTACTTTTGTTTGAGAAACTGAGTATAGTTAATGATCAGTGTCAAAAAATATTGAATATGCCATAAGAAGAATTTTGTAGGTCGTTAATTGCCTGAGTTGTACATTATTTTATTGGGAAAGACTAATAATTATTGACAGCCTCTGTAGTGTGGTGGTTGAGCAAGTCGGCTCATAACCTGAAGGCGGCGGGTTCGATTTCCGCGGCACGACAAGTGTTTGTGCACAGATAAAAAAGCGCAAATATTTTGTCTGAGTCTGGGTGTTGTGGGACCATGGTAGTCGAAGTTCCTGGGTCCCTAGACACAGGGAATCCTAGTTAGGGCCCAAGATCTACGTATGTAATCGTTGGGCGTTATTATTATTATATTTTTAATAAGTTTAAAACTATTACCGGATTTAAAAGGTGAAATTATTAACTTCTGCACGGGAATAATATAGTAAGGTAAAATTTGTGTGAACATTCCAAACTGAATTCATAATGTACTGTGTGATGGCATCCGCGTAAAAACACGCACATTCTTGACATAAACATATGTTGCTATTACGGAATGTCACCGAGTGTCAGCCAATATAATAATGAGTCGTTAAGCTGTAATGCAAGTAGTAAACTTTAATAATGAATTAATAATAATCGCAAATAATTACGTACCACGCCACTTGACACTTGCATTTACTTAAGTCTGAAGTCTGAGTCTTTAAATAGTCAGGTCATAATTATTTTCTTTTTATAAAATCATCATACAAATAGAATAGTGACAAATCTGATGATACCATAGTAGATGTATCAGAATATTATCTCTCTGCAAATGATATATCATAAAATTAAACTAAATGCGAAGATAAAACTCCGCTTAAGATGGTTAACAATCCATTAACGGTAGCAGGCAAAGATGGCATGGCAAACGAGCGCCATGTACGGAAAGAATTTACATAATCAGACACGTTCGTCGAAGTAATGTAAAGAAGTTTAATGAAACGTCTCCGATAGTGAGCTCGGCGAGTCATGAAATGACTATCATTAAGACGGACACGATACGGACGATAATCATCGGGTGGAGCAAAAAACTATAGCGTCGGTCGTGATGCAAATTGCACATGCCATAAATCAAGTAGTTAATCACCGTGCCGCTGCCTCGAGCTCTCCACTCCACCTAATAATGAGATTACTTGAAATTACAGACCATATTCCCAACATGGGAACGGCAGCGCTAAAAGTGGTGATGACAATTACAATGTCAACATAATAAAAAATGAACAGTTAACATATGAAGCTAGCGATGTCAATAAAATGAAACAATACGAGAATCGTAAATACGACGTCAGTGAAGATGTAAAAGGTGATAATAAGAAATTGAAGGCAACGGAGCAGGAATTTATAGTCGGAGCCAAGAGTACGAGCGATGACGATAACTCACCGCATACAATAAAGAGCGCTATTGATCTTGCAGAAAGCGAATCGGCTCGTAACAGAGAACAAAACACGCTACCGCCGAATGTCGCATAAATCTTTATTATTGCCGCAACAAGCTTACAGCGCAGTCGTTTCAGGTACTCGAACCGGATCTCGCTCCGTATAAACTCACGACTTCGAAGCATTTTTTCGCTCGATGAAATATGCTATATTGCCCCCGGCCCGAAGGAAGGAAACCCATAAATAAATAATAATAAAACCATTTATATTACCAAAGGGTTTCACCCGACGTGTCTATTATCATCTGAATTGTTTAAATATGATAATGTATCAAAATAACAGGCCGTTCGTTCGCGGCCGCGACTTCTGTTCCGACATTATCATAAAGATTCACTTAATAGACTGTTTCGAAATTATTATAGTCGTCTGACACTGCTTTATGGCTGGAGGAGATTACGGCTTTTTTGCAGAGAACATTATATTGTAATTTTAGTATTGAATGGAAATGCCAAGACTTAAATTACAGCCTGCCTGACAACCTGACGTCATGAACGCAGCTGATAGCTAGTTCGCCGTTTCTATTTACATAACACATAAAAAGCACTAATTTACGGCCATTAACTTGGTAATAAAAGATCAACACTCAAGATTTGACTATAATTTTTATCGAATTAAAAAACCGCTGTAAAGATTGCAACGTAATAATGCAACGGAATATGTAATCATATTCGCAGATAAAATCAAATGTTAATTAACACTATCCGCTGGTTACATTTGGAAGCTCGCAAGCGATGTTTCTGCATTAAGACGCCGTATAAAAGGGCAATAAACTACCCCTAATAAACCCCGAAAAGCACTGAGTTGCCTCGCAATAACCGTACGTAGACTAAACAAATGATTTTCTCGATAATAAAAACTTCACAATAAAAGCGTTCACGAAATGTCGGTCATTAAGTGTATTTACGCAGCGAAACGGATATAGGGGCCGTAAAAATGTAGAACGGCTTATTGAGACGTTGGCAACAGTCAGGCAGATCCGACTTAATCTATGGACTACATGCTTCACCGAGCTAATTCGGGACGCGGCACCCGACGTAAGCAGATTAATGCTTGGCTTAAATTTCTTGACAAATTAAAATTTCAAGTCACAATACCTGGGAACTTATCAAGATCGCATAAAGAATCCAAGTCTTTTGTATTTCGTATTTACGAGCGATGCAGAGGAAAAATCGTTTAGTTGAACACGAGCGCAATAAAAACGAGCGGGCATGCAATTCGCGTCCGTGAGCAGCGAACGTGAACAGTATTTAAAACCACAATTTATTCAGTTACTTTATCGCTAACACACGAGTTTACACTAGCTGGTAGCGGCCAATTAACTCGGTTGAAAGGCGAGGCAATAATAACTTTATATGGATTAACTGTGTCAGATGCATTTATAGATAAGCCGGCGACTAGACAACCGCTGTCGGCAGTGTGCTCTGCTGCATAAATTATTACTCTTTGAAATTTCACTCTAGGTTCAATTTTGTTGGAATAATTGCGGATCTAAATAACAACACTTAGAACACAAAACTTTTAATAATTTATATAATTTTACTTAGATTAATCACAACTAATAATAAAAGCTTAGGTATGAATTTGTAATCAAGCTAATTTGAACCTTTATTTAAACTTTCCAGTTTACATTTACGTATCTTTTTTACTAGTCTTTTTTTATAAACGTAGGTTAGATTGTTTATACATAAGTAATAGTAATTAAGTTAACTAACCGACATATAAATAAAAATGCTGACATTAAACCAAATCAAGCGGAAAGAGCCGAGCGTACAACACAAAAGAGTATTACAGGAACCCATATATTTATAGACCTATTGTTGTAGACAACTGCTTTTTGTTGTTAAACAGCAAACACGAGTGAATTGGAATTGTTGATTCATTCATAATTTATCACTACATCGAGCTTTGTATTCAAATTACTGGTCGTAAATCTATGTGGTTCAATCTCCATCCCATTAATGCCATGGGACCCTTAACAAGTTCATATTTTTCATTACAGGATGATTTGACATAAAACACGCCTGTCATGACTCTGTTTTCTATTATGGACGAAGTAGAATTTTAAACTTATAGACTTGATTTCTTTTACATTCTCACCTCCTTTGCAACTTTTACTTCATGTAATACCCCTGCTGGTCTTCCATTGTTTATTATATCTAGAGGTATTGTTGAAATAGAGTCTAAGATTGTGCTAACTCTAAGTTTTGCATAAGCATGGTTATTTCCAAGGATATTGTGATTCGTACCTCTGATGTATGTCTTATCTACTTTCAGATTACGAGCCTTAACAATAAATATCTGGAGAATGTCTTATGTGTCCTGCGGGAAATGTTATCAGAATATAATCAGTATGGACGACTCTACACAAATTTATTTTACTCTCTCAATTCCATCGAAGATACTACATTTTAATTTTATAGCAGCTGGCTAACTAAGATATTAGCAGCATATTGTGTGTGCTCATTTTGGTTAGATTGTTATTCAAGTTGTGTACATTACACAAATTATGAACAATATAGATTATTTCTTATTTAAGAACTGGTATAGTTATAACTAACGTATAAAACTTTCAACCTCATATTCCTAAAAAAGTGTTTCATCTACATTTTGTCACGTTTTGCCAATCTGCTATAGGCGGCCGCGGCCATGACGCTTAAAACCAGACAAACTATTAGCTTGTCAAGTCATTCATTCGGTTACAAAAAACAAATACTTTAGTAGTAAAGTAGTAATGTAAAAAAATTTCGTCTAATGAAGTAGGCAATTATTTTTTCTCTATGTTCTGTTGGTTTTAGTCATAGGCAACAATATACTGTAATGATACCTATATCACACTAATATTATAACGGCGAAAATTTGTATGTGTGTATGTTTGTTACTCCTTCATGCTCAAACGGCTGAATAGATTTGAATGAAATACGGTACCAAGATAGCTTATACATAGGATTAACATATAGGCTACATTTTGTCCCGGAAAAGTGAAGTTTTTCCGTGGGATGAGCAAATAATGAAAATACTTTTTATCCGCGAGTGAAACCGCAGGGCGCAACTAGTTAGTAATAAAGTTGCAAAAACGTTGTTTAATCCGTACTGCTCTAAACTATACTGCCATAGTAATAGTTTGTCGGTTCTAGGCGGTTGTTAGGTATAGGCGGCGTGGAGTCATCAATCACGCTCTGACTCTTTCAACCTGCCGCCCTGCCAGGGTTGCCACACGCATAAATTACGTTCCGTTTTTGTCCCACTGTCGAGTAGACAGTAGACACAAAATTTGTTGGCGACGTTGTTAATTAATTGCACGTTTGCAATGTTTATCGTCGCATCTCATTAATTTACGACGGGGTAATTGAGCTCATTGTTTTTCAAATAATTTACTACGTGTTTTTGATAGTTGGTGTAATGAATTGACAGCGATTAATAGTATTCATTCAATTAATGTTGGTTGGTTATGTAGAGCAAATGAAATTGTTTGTTTGTTTAGTTATTAAGGTAATTTAATTTATAAATACTTAACGTTATTAGGTTTGTGAATGTTTTGATAAAAATTTAAAAAAATACTTAACTTCTGACATGAAAGATTTTGGACATGCGCAGTTACGCCTGCTACACACTTGTTAAGTTGTCAAAAAATACGAAAATACATCAGCCATAGATAATGAAATAATTTGCTCTCCTGTGCTGTATTTGTGAAGGAAAAAATTTAGGTGACGACAAATTATGCTTCCAAAAAATGTTTTCAAACTTCGTTTATTCCATGACTCCATATACTTTGCCCGGCTATTTAATAAAATAATCAATCTACAGCGTGTCAGAGTTTTATTATTTCTTTACATTGGATCATTTATTATGTCGTTTACAGCTGTTAGAATCAGACAGACAATGAGAAACAATGTTGTCTAATGATATCTGTTCGTGAGAATCGGACCGAATAGCTTTTTACAGCTTCATGTCACATGATTCATTAAAATTATTAGTGCGATTGTTGGAACTGGAAGTATACCCTCGGTTTTTGTTGACTTTGTAGCTATTATTGAATACTTAGTTTCACCTACATACTACTTCTTACAATATAATACAATGCGAAACGCTTAATTGACACCAAAAATAAACATGTTGAAAAGAGAATTACATAATAAGAATAATAAGGTCCAATAGGTGGTCTTATCGCTAAAAGCGATCTCTTCCAGACAACCTTTGGATGGACAGAGATATGAGACACTATGAGTATGGACGGCGGTGCAAATAAATACTATACGTTAACGTGTACTCAAATAATATATAAATAAAAACAGATATGTATAAAAAATATACATTTTTAATTATGAATAACTATGTTAGTTTTCTATCTCCCGAATATCCTCCCGAATATATATCATAAAATATATATAGATAAAAATATATTAGTAAAGAATCGAAATAGGGGGGAGGGAATTGAGTCCTGTGAAAGCATCTCGAGACTTGCGCAGACCTCACCAGATCTCAAGATGTTTGACCTAAACTAGATCAAAAAATCCTCTATCACATTATGAATAAAATATCTCAAAAATATGACAAAAACAGCCGCTCCTGCTAACCCTATTCATAAGAGGGCAGCACTTGATCATAGTCAGCGTTGGCGCTAGACGTTTTTATACCGCGCTCGCGATGGATTGACTCTGTCAAGTGCTTACGAAAAATTGCTCCTGGAAGCCCTTCCCCTGCTGTTTGTTTCGAGCCTCGATTGATTATCATATATCTACGTCACTGGTGTAAAGTTACCTTGTAAGTGACTTGTTGGTGTACTTTTTTAGTTGTAACCTTTTATTTTTAGAGTGCCTGTACATATTAATGTTTTTGTTGAATAAATTCTTTTAGGTTATATTATTATTATTAAATAAATAATAACAGTATTTTACAGGATAACTTTGAGTAATAGGGAGAGTTTTTTTATTGTTTGTTAGGCTTTGTTTGACCACTATCGCTGATGGTAAGTGACGATGCGGTCTAGGATAATAATACGTAAATACGCTTGCCTAGAAGATACTTGTTCAGTCTCGAGTTCTTGGTAAGTAGCTTTTAAATATGATAGTATATTTGATCGAAGATATCACAGTAAATTAATTTAAATATTCATAACACATTACTAATAGGCAATAGTTAAACAATAATCACACTAATATTATAAAGGCGAAAGTTTGTATGTGTGTTTGTGTGTATGTTTGTTACTCCTTCGCTAAAAGGGCTGAATGGATTTGCATGAAATTAGGTACCAAGATAGCTTTATACACTGGATTAACATATAGGCTACATTTTATCCCGGAAAAGTTAATGTAAATGAGCAAATAATTAAAATACTTTTTATCCACGGGTAAAACCGCGGGGTGCATCTAGTAATAATATAATGTTTTGTCATGTACACACTTTGCAAAAACTAACAAGGCTTTAACAATAATAAGAATTTTGATGAAGGATATGGGTTGTGAAAGTGACACTAAAATTAATAATAAAGATTATCATTTTTTAATTTATCAAGGAAACATAAAAATAACCTTCATGTACTGTGTGGTGGGTGTGTGCTTAGGGTTTTATTATAGAGGAAAGGGAAACGGAAACACAAAAATTTGTGTTAAAGTATCGAATTGACGGATGCTGTTATTTCAAATTAGTACTAAAAATTTCAACTTGTAAGTTAATCTTAATAGAGGAACGGAAAATGGTGTCAATTCAGATTCACGTTCTGTAAAGCTAAATAAATTTATTTAAATACATTGTACGCAAATGAATTAACAATAACTAAACTAGACCTAAAAAACTAAACTATACCTAAGAACTTAAAATAAATAAAAATTTAAAATAACCCATTGGTAGAGGGGAAAGTTCCCAGAATGCTGGCAGCATTACCACGTTGAATGGCAATGCTTATTTTTATTTTTTCATTTGCGTACATGTTATTATTTGTAATACATATGTCTATCTTTTTCATTTCTCCTTTATCAGAAGAGTACCATCATTTTAAGTTTAGTTTCTTATTTATGAATGCAATGCGGAATCTATATTAATGAAATATATGTCACAAAGAAAATAAAAAATTGACTGTACTGACAAAAACCAATTTTACAAAGAACTACTTAACCATTCAGAGAACGTTTACAAAACGAACAACAAAGGCAAAAAACTTCACAATTATCCATCAACACCATCAATGCTTCAAAAAACGCAACTCACACAACCAATTCCATTATACATTAAAAAAAATCAATACAATACATCGTAGGCTTTATCCCGAACAATGAAAGATTAACCTGAGGGCGTCAAGCAAGAGTAATGAAGGAAAGAATGCGTTTGACAGAGGCGGGAGTGCTACACAAATCATTGAATATTTCAACAGGGCTCACCAACGAGGGAATTTAGATTTCATTCTCAATTTTACGAATGGTTATTCTAAGAAAGATTAAAGAACACTACGTGAAAAATATATGGTGAATTTCTACTAGATGCTATCATGAAAATAATAGATGTAATAGATTGAATGCTCGATAAGAACATAGGCAGCAAAAAATAGACTTAAGTGACTCAGAATGACACAACGCTAAAAAACGTGCGATAAAAAACGCAACCAGTGTATCAAGTAGCAGTTGAAGCGTAATAAATTATACTTACTCAACCATTTAAAGCTCACGATATATTTTATCTCGCGTATAATCAAACTGTTAAACAAAAACTGTGCTTCATATGTATGCAAAAGAACATCCTTCCAAAGGGTGAGCGGCACAATGCCTGTTGTTTCTCTGTGGAAATTAAACATTTGATTTAGTAGACACATCCGCCACCGACGTGACATCCCGTGGGACCGCCCCAAAATACATTCGCCTTTAAAAATGTTCTACACGCATTCTGCATTACAACATTTATGCCCTGGGAGCACGCTGAGTTATTAGCCGGTGAATCTTTTCCAACTGCCATCATGTCAAAACTTTTTACGCCATCTCCACCACTTTATTTCAAGAACTAATTGCTCGGAAGCGTGGGACGACCCACTCGTAAAACTGAGAATGTTTTCAACAACAAATTAAACGATCCCAAATGATTCAGACGCTTATGATTCAGTGTTTATTCCAAATATGTCCCCGTCAGTATAAACAACGATACTATCATGACCCTCGAATAGCCATAAAATATTTTTATTTATTTTAATGGCGCTTTGTAAGATGTCAGATATAATGAATATATTACCAGTAGTCGAAGCGGGGTATTCTTTTAAAAAGGTAATTATTTACAGAAACGATCTTCGTATAGAGATAAACATGCCGATAACAATACATCTCAGACAGCGTTCACGCATTCCCTATCCCCATCCATTACTGTTCCGACTTCAATAACACATTTCGCTCCGCGTGTTCCATCTGTGATAACAGGAACATCGACCTTATTGTCGTCTCAATAGAGCTCTGTCAGAGATACTATCTCATCGGCTTTGTGGGTGCGCTAACTCTTTCATCTATCATAATCGTTCATGCTGAAAACAATCAAGATTGATTTTTTCTGCGAACCATTATCAACTTTAATTCAATATTCATAGAGTACAATTTTAGTTGTGCTTAAGGGCTATATTTGTTAGTAGCTAAGTCGGAGGCAGCGGCGGCGTAACGAAGGGAACTACGGCGGCTCCAGGAAAATGACAAATGACATCTGCCTACCGCCTGTCAAATAACGGACAGATAATAAATGACCTCGATTGTTTATCATCAAATATCACATATATCATTATCGTGTGCTCAGCTTTCGGGGCGCTTTGACTTGGGAAATATGATTAATATTGTTTGGTTAATTTTGAGTCGGTAATGTAAATACTTTGGGGTAGTTTTGGCTGTGTCATTGCGGGTTGATTACGTTGATGGTCCTGCGGGCTATTGTAAGATTTTTCGCTCTGATAAAGTTTGATAGATGCGGGATTGAAGTGTCAAGTCTAATCTTCTCTACTGTGATCACAGGCATTCATTTTCTTAAAAACATTGTACTTATGATTTAATTTAACTTCTTAGATTAATAAGAGCTGATTTCTGAATTAATTGAGAACTTGAAGCTTAGAACGATACAAATACAAATAATCCTAGTGTATGACTTTGGATTCGACACATTCGCATGTGAAAAAAAAAACGTAAGCAAGATTTAAGACGTCAACAACTTTCAATTAAACTAAACAATCATGTAAATCAATAAAATACTAATTGCTGAAAACCTAATACTTAATCCTGTTGTGAAAAATCTACTTCGGTAGAGTTTAAGAAAAATGAGCTATATGTCTTACAAAATAAGGTATAAACCAGTCAATCTAGTAAGAAGCTCTTCAATTCCACCGTCTAGCATAGGAGTTTAGTCAATTTTGAGCTCAGCATGAATTCCTATAAGTTTCATATTAGCTTGAAATGTGTTTTAACTTCTGGTCAACCATCAAATGATACGGAACACTGTCTGCCAACAACCATAAAGTGATTAATTCGAGCTTGACCTGCCACCATGTTCCTGGTGTCTTGAAATTTATCACTGCAATATCTGTAGTTGTTAGCTTTGGTCCGATTTATTTATGGTGTAGGAAACTATTCTGATTTAATATGTTCGGAGCATTGTTAATTGTTTTAGATTTATAGCGTCATAATGAGGTTTGAGATTTCATGAGATTTAAGACAATAATTAATTATGTTGAAACTTGAATCCAAGATGAAGGTGCAAATTTAAACCTTATTGGTTTTATAATTAACGAAGTATTCCTTGAAAGTAAATATCGTTAAAATTCAGATATAAAAGAGTTTTAGAAATCACGAAAAGATCTCAAAGCCAAAACTGAAAACCATTTTTCATAAGAATGCTCCATAAAGCGATACGTCACAATCAGTGTTCGCGTAAATTTCATCCGATATCACGGAGACTTACCAAGACATAAGATTAAGCGATAGCAAAAAAGTCATGGATATAATAACTTTTGATTTATGCTAATGAATGATGCGACGAGCTAGTTGTTTACCTGATGATAAGCAAAAAGCCGCCCATAATAGAACACTGTCACTTGGAATACTAAAATATAAAGTTTCGCGTGATTCTGCAATATGCACAACATCCTGAGACATCAGCACAGTCTGGTAATAAGATTATTTGACTGTGAGATCAGATCATAAAATCTCAATTGACCAGTAATTTCACTAGCTACAGTACTCTTCAAACTGGGACACATTATTTCTTGCGCACTACTGCTTGGCGGCAGAATAACTGGCAAAGCGGTGGTACCTAGACGAACATTGCAGAAAAGTCATCTAGTGATAACTTCAAATAAACAGGTTAATCAATGATAAAATCTGTGGCACTATTAGAACTAGGCATCGTTTTTAATAAAGTGAGTGTAAAACTTGAAGAAAAAGCTGAAGATCATGCTCAGTGGCATGCCTCCAGAGAGGTTTATGTGCAGCAGTAAACTAGACTGATGATCAGTCATCGTAAATTAATGAAACTATATTAAAAAATATTGATATATAAACCTGTTAAACAAATACTTAAACCATTAGACTGGCTGATCATAACTCTTCATAAAGAACAAATTAAGGCACGGTTTTATGAACAGAGCAGCATAAATTATAATAATCGATTGAAAAGCTCCCAGAACATAACCAAACCTACCACGTCGTCGGTGGCTTAGCTTTTTGTCCCTAAACCTGATACGCTATAAGTTAAGATCTTGTTGGCAAAAGTCCTTTGATTGAGCCGTGGCGTTAATTTCCAGTGTGCAGTAAGCTTGATAAATGACTGTCGGAGTTTCAAAGGAACAATGGAGTTCAGAATTCTCGGGGATCGTTAATCAAAAAACGTCTGTGTCAAGGTGGATGGGATTAAACAAATAGATGAAGGAGAATGCGTTTAGTAATATCTGATTTTTTTTTAAATTAAAAAATGCATTCTGTAAAAAGTTTTTTTCCGTGAGACTTCACATTTATACATGAACTAGCTTCTGCCAGCGGCTTCACCCGCATAGCCTATAGGAAAATAACTCAATCACCCATTTTACGTTCTTAGAGGTGGAATTTCGAAAAACCCTTTCTTAGTGGATACCTACACTTTACAAAAAATACACCCTCTAAATTTCAAGTCTCTAGGACCAGCGGATAAGGCTGTGTGTACGGGCCATGTATACGCAACTTAACAATATTAACAACAAGAGCTGCCCCAACACTGTGCGTTGATATATAAGTCATTCAGTCAGTCAGGACTTTGAATTTTATATGTATAGATAAAACAGTTTCGTTTCGATTTGATCATAAAGAAAATGTATCTACAAGAGTATTTCGGAGTCTGAATTTATCACTTCTCATCTACTACAAGTTCAAGAGCACCCCTTATGATGAATTGGGGATAACTGTCAGTTCTAATACGATTAGTGAACACCCCAATGTTGGAGCTTGAAGATAATAACTTGGGACGTGGTGGAGGAATTATTGACTTCGTCTATCTGTTACACGTCTCTGTAAGCTCTGATATATTGTGACTTGGTTGTAAGCTTCACGCAACAATGTTCCATTAAAAATGTTATGGTTATAACAAATCTAAATAAATATAACTCAAAGGTGACTGACTGATTGACTGACTAATATAGTGATCTATCAACGCACAGCCCAAACCACTGGACGGATCGGACTGAAATTTGGCATGCAGGTAGATGTTATGACATAGGCATTCGCTAAGAAAAGATTTTTCGAAATTCCACCTTTGAGAGGGTGAAATGGGTGGTTGAACTATTTTCCACGCATAGGTCACGCCGTGGGCGAAGCTGCGGGCAGAATCTCGTGAATCATAAATGATAACTATATTGACTATGTACTATGAACACTAGGTGGTAGGACTTTTCTGAAAAGTTCGTCTAGGTAGGTACCACCGCTTTGCCAGTTATTCTGCCGCCAAGTAGAAGTGCGCAAGCACTGCTGTGTTCCGGTTTGAAGAGCACTGTAGGTAGTGAAATTATTGGGCAAATGAGACTTTATGACCTTATCTTGTGAGATAACACACACAGTCTAGTCATCTTACTAGATTGTACTGATGTCTCAGGATGACGTGCGCAGTGGGCATATAGGCAGCCGTGCCGCTTAACACCAGGTGAATGGTCAGCCCGTCACGAAATTCATTAACATAAAAAAATGTGCTGTTTTTAAGATTGGATTGCAAAAATTGGAATTTTTAAATATGTAATCTATTTTAAATATGTATATAAAACCCAAATCAAATTTATTATGTCTATTTATTTTTTTCATTTAGCATGAAAATGCCGTTAAAAAACTTCTAAAGTTCAATCGGCTTGGAATTATTCATATTGATCAAGCTATTCCAGCTGATTTAGTATATCTGATTTCAAATCTCAATATAGCACCTAATATATTAAAAATAAACAAATCTTAACGTTTTCTCTCAAAGCCGATGCCTTTTTTATACGTTAGATTTCGTGGAAAACCAATACGGAACAAACAGGAAGCTGGATGTAAAATCAGTAAGGATAAGTTGACTTTGTGAAACAAGATCAAAAGTCTTGAATTATATAAAAATAATACCAAGTACATGTACTGAACCGATTGTATTGAAAAACAAAAGCCTAGACCTTGATAAAACCGCTGCCCCAGTCGAAACATGTAGCATAAGGCCAGCTTCTCGCTAGGTGGGAGGCGTTAGCTGCGATTGGCAAAGTAGAGCTCAACGAAATTCCTACCAAAAACGAATACTCTTGTTATTGTCCTTACTGTTTCATAAAGCATATGAAGCTTGAAAGCAAAGCCAGACCGGATATGAATATTGCTCTATCGACAAATTTATGGAATTGTAAAGGCAGATTTATATCCGCTGAAATAAATGTAATGTCGGTGCTATTAAAATATTAAAAAAATATCTTACGTAGAGAATCCATACATAGACTGCAGTCGTACCTACATAATTTGTTTGCAAATGAGGTCTATTCTATAATTTGCGGATCCTTGGCATAAATATATAAATGCTTTATTTAAACATGATAGTGGATCCTACTAATATTAAAAATGCGAAAGTTTGTGAGTATGGATGTATGGATAAATGTTTGTTACTCTTTCACGCTAAAACTATTAAAAGAATTTGAATGAAATTTGAAACACAGATAAATTATGATCTGGATAAACACATTGAATACTTTTTATCCCGATAGCACGTTCCCGTGTGACAATTACCGAACACCACGAGGACGACGCCACGGGCTTATGACGCAAAATCTATTGAAAAAAAAAAAAAAAACCTTTTATCCGCATGTGAAACCACGAGGCATAGCTAGTTAATCCTAAAAAGCCTTTATGCTGCCTATAAATACTGACATCATGGTGGACCCATGCCGAGAAGATGAAATTTGAAGAAATTTGAAATGTTATGCAAGGGGTAGGCATTCGACTGGTTAATTTATATAATTCTAATTTCTTTGCCATACTGATTGAAGTAATTAAAATCGTCGAAATGTTAAGAAAACATTCCATAGAGATACTCTTTATGTGTACTACGTCTATGATTTAAAACGAAAACCACATCAAAGAAAAAAATGAATCACAAACGTCGTAATCGTAAATTCAGCGTGTATTAAATTTGATTAATTTATTAGCAAATCTATAAAGATTATTTGCATTAATGCAATAAAATTATTTTGAGGAAATCATTATTGAATGTTTATAAAAATGAAAATGAATATGAATGGGAAACATAAAATATGAACAACCGTTGAGTCATAGCTACGATATTATTTAATGCTTTCGTAGAAACGATATGTCGGTTATTTGAAAATTTATTAGCCGTTTTCCTACATCCTTTCAGATATTATAATTATATAAATTGTACACTATACTCTTGCATATATGCTAAAGCTTTATTGTTACTTCTCGGTTCATATCTTTTATCAAGTGTTTTTTAAACGTATCTGTTTATGGCGTTTTGGTGTACTAAGAATTAGTGATGTGTGAGAATTCAAACTTTAAAGGAGTGTAATGAGAAAATGTTTAAGAAAGAATGAAGAAAATATTAAAAAATATGCAAGATGAAACCAAGTAGAATAATAAATGTAAACGTTTGTCCTTTTAGCTAGCATTAGCATTTGACCACGCTCTCACCTAATGGGAAGTGACAATGCGATCGAAGGTGTAGCATGCTAGCCAAGTAAATACCTATTCATTCTTTTCTTAAACACGTCCGGGTCAAATTTCGCCGGAAACACAGACGCTGGCAGGGCATTCCATTTCTTAGTCATTCTAGTTAAGAACCTGGTGTCCTAGGTGGTAATCGAACTCACAACCTACAGTTTAGAAAGCAGGGCTTGTACCAACTGAGGTATCAATGTATCGTTACAATCACCTATCTAATTGAAGTCATTAAAGAACTGTAAATTATCACGTCTTTCAACCGTAGTTCCTAAAAGCATCTCCGCAACTTCAAAGGGGCAGACTGCTCCCACTCATTATCACCCTGCCATGTTGCCGTCACCCGCTGTCAACGCCGCTTTGTCGCCTTGACGCGTGATGTGACGTACTGGCCACATGATATTCGAGTTCGTGCCGACATTTATTGTAATGTCATGGGCGCTTTAGTTCTTCCTCGTCAATCGATCAACGATAGAACACTATTGATTTATATAACCCACAAAAGTTACAAATATAATATACACGGTGGCATTTAATTCACTCTTTTCCTTAAATGTATGTACTCAGACTATGTTATAGAATATTCGTACAAGGTCCAATTTAAAAAAAAGATTTTGTTTTAGTATTTAGTGCCTCGTAAAATAACTGAATGACAGCCGAAACGTCTATTTAACGGTACAAACACCACGGGGGCGCCAGCTGAGTGCTTTGTAAATGTTTTGTAGACAATAAAACACCTGCTTTATTCAATGTCGCAAGGCTTTTCTTTAGTTAAAAGTTAGTTTTCTTCTTTAGTTAAGAGCTTAAATTTGATAATACATTGATTTAAGTTTTTTTTATTTTTTTTTATTTAGTTACATGGGAGCATTCTATAGCATGGACAGAATACATACATTAAAGGAAAAGAACGAATTAAATTCCACCTTGTATAATACCATACCTAAATTTACCATATATATTTTTGAAGTAAAACTTCTTTACGCACGCTTGACTTGGAGAGTAAGCTGGCTAATGTGAGGCAAACGGAGCTTTAAGTTAAGTCACGTAGATCTCCATTGAAAATATAACAAAGTATTTTTTTTTTATTAATTTGGTACATATGTCCCGTAAAATATACCAGCCGATAGATGGAGCTAAATAAGTTTTACTTCAGTCGTGTGGTCTAAAGCATATTAGTATTTTGATATCCTGTTAAGTTATTACAGTTACTAAACCAATACTTCTTCCAGCGTTTTCTCTATTTTCATTAACTACTTAATAAATCAAGGCTAAACGTGAAAACTAAATTAACTTTATCACAAGGTTCATAAACAAATTCATTGCTACAAAAATTACACACAGTTTATTCTACGTGTCATAGAATGCTCTTTAAATATTTTCTAGATGGAACTTGTGAGTTGATTTTAGAAACTATTTTGTACCTTTTCGTATTTGCATTAAGGGTGACATTCTTTACATGTAATAACACTTCTACAGCATTATCATTATAAGATACCAAGCCCAAGTCATCGTCAGTCTTGAACTCGATTAGGTATATTCACCGTTCTTGGTACACCGGAGCGGCAATTTGGTTAAATCATGACTATGATTATGTTCCTGACGAATCAGTACCCTACCATTATGCGTTATTACGTTGTTATTACGATCTTTGTCGACTTTTTCGAATAATTATTATGAATTTGTCGGTTTTGAAGTAATAAAGCATTGATGGCTGTAATTATATCTACTTTGTTTTTATTTTCATGCATCGGCAATATTATTTTTAGCTTAACATTCTAATAAATTCTAATAGAGGTTGTCTGGAAGAGATGGCTATTAGCGATAAGACCGCCCATTGTTGCACTAGTATGTAAGATTTAATAATTCCTTTATTGTATGAATTTCGTTGGTGAGGCAATAAAGAGTTATCTATCTATCTATCTACTACTAAAAATAACAACGCTCAACGATCACATACATAGATTCCTGGACCCTAACTAGGATTCCCTGTGTCTAGAGACCCAGGAACTACGAGAACCATGGTCCCACAACACCCAGACTCAGAACAAGAAATTGCGGTTTTTTTTATCTGTGCACTAATACTTGTACTGCCACGGGAATCGAAGCCGCCACCTCCGGGTTATGAGCCGATCTGCTCAACCACCACACCACAGAGGCTGTCAAATAAATATTAAGTATTACGTTCTCTATTAATTATAGATCAAATAAATTATTTGGTGGACTTAAAAGGATTTAATAATACCATCATTTCATATAACTGTGAATTTACATATATAATTATTATTATGCCAAATAGACGTATATATTCTATCAATTTTCAAATCATGCCAAAAAAAATACTTCAACCCAAAAAACTAAAGATCTAATAAAATTTTAATGCTCAATTCTTTATGCAAATTGCAAACGGTTCGTGTTTTCCATTTCTGCTTGAAAATAAAGCATTTGCGTTCTAGTGGAAGAATTTAATGATCAATTCGAATCCAAAGTCCCTGTGCATCTACATCTGATTAAATCATTATTTACGACGAAAATATTTTGTTCTTGATTTAATGATGTGTAAATGGCCGTAACGCAGTCGTTGTGAACAATCATTTGAATAATAGCACGGCTTTTGTTCCGGTTGTTTTGTCTGGAATGTTGTGTGATGTTGAGTGGAAAAGTGTTAGCCGCTGCTTCGATGAAGAAAAAAACACGGCACGGAAAAACACAAAAGAACGGTTTCGGTTATGTAAAAAACATACCGTACTTCTTAGAGTTCACAGAGATCGGTTGAAGTTCAAATTATAGATTACATAATAGTGAAATGTATAATTTTATTCAAATGAATACAATTTTTAAAATATTTTATTAAATATATGTATATTTATGACTAGCTTCTGTCTGCGGTTTCGCCTTCGTGGCCTATAATAGGAAACGAAGAAAAAAATATTTCATAGATAATTCAACCACCTATTTCACCCTGTTAGGGATGGAATTTTGAGAATCCTTTTCTTAGTGGATACCTACACTTTACAAAGAACACACCCTCCAAATTTCAAGTCTCTAGAAAAGCTTAAGCTGTGCGTTGATATATAAGTAAGTCAGTCAGTCAGGACTTTTATATGTACAGACTTTTTAAATAAAATTATCCAAACCTTATTGCCTTGCATGTCTCAAAGAAATACATACTGATATTATAAATCCAATTCGTTTTTCTGTCTGTTACTTTACGATCAAATACTGAAACCTGACCACAATACTTACGATGAAAACTGTACTACAATTTGGCGCAGAAGTAGAAGTGACCAATAGATAAAAGGTATAAGTAAATTGAGGGTATAATATTTCATCGCCTTCAAACATACAAAATAAGGCGAATTTTTTGTCACCTATACTTACTAGTCACCCCCAACCACGTGTCATGGTCGCACATGACGACCACTGACAGGTGACACGCGAATAAAGGAATAAAGTATCAGTGACACGACTTCACTAAACTTGTCACCCGTCGACGTCGTGACAAAGCTTTGTTGACAGGAGCGGGTCACGCGATACATTGTACTGACCCGTTGAATAGCTAAATAGCGTGCCATATAATAAAAATGAAGGGTTATATGGTTTGGCTTAGTTGAGATTATTGGGTTGTGATTGGTGATAGCTGGACGGTTTTAACCTGACTTCGTAAAAGGAAGAGATACGATAGTCTGCATATTTTTTTTGTTTTACGTCATACTTATCTACTATTTGATCACGTTTTCACCTGATGGGAAGTAGTGGCGATCAAGAGTGTAGCATGCTATCTATTTATAAAATAAATAAATAATAATAACACCCAACGGTCACATGGACCCTAACTAGGATTCCCTGTGTCTAGGGACCGAGGGAATACGAGAACCACGGTCCCAAAACACCACGACACAACAAGAATTTGCTGTATTTTTTCCTTATGCACAAATACTTTTCCTGTCGCGGGAATCAAACTCACTGCCTCCGGGCTATGAGCCGACCTGCTCAAACACCATGCCACAGATGCTGTCATTCACTCTTCCCTTGAATACGCCCGGGTCATATTTCGCCGGAAACAGACGCTGGCAGAGCATTCCATTCCGTAGGCCACTTTTTAAAGCAGTGCAATTACTATGTGGTGATGGTGAGATGTAATGACAACTTTATAACGCAGACGCGCATAAGTAATGACTTAAGCGCGTCTGTGCTAAGGTTTGACACTTATCCCTCTAAAACGTACATAACAATAAAAATGCGTTGCAGTCGATTTCTTTAATATTATTAAGAGGTGTTAAACTTGGGTTCAGACGAGTATTAGATTTATAAACACGAAAGAAGGGATAAGATCTAGAAGGGTTTAACTAAAGATTTTTTTCACAAAATCACTTATGGGCTTAAAAAGGGCTTAGGGCTAAAATTACTTATTGTTGGATTCAGCGTGAAATTACCTACAATGATACATTCTCAAAATACCGAAATGAAGCCATAATCTCGAGATTGTCAGTCTAAAACCGGTTTATCTGTCACAGGAATACAGTTCGCTTAGCATAAAAACATTTTATATTTATTATATTATATTATATTTTTACAGTAATTGTACTAAAGCGAAGTTCGATACACTTTTGTTGTAATAGAAGGAGGTCCATGGGTTTGCTGAATTAATGATATGCCGATTGACTTTGTATACGATATATTAATTAAAAATATATTTACAAAAACCAAAATGCGGAAAATAAAATTTTCTCTCATGTGAAGTCTATATCAACAACATTCGTTGCCCCTAGCAACGAGCTGGAAAAGTTCTCTATTAGAATGGTATTGAAACTTTTTCGTGGGCCAGCACGCCACATCACCCCCCTCCAGAGACCGTCCTACGGGCGATAATATTCCGGAAAACGCACTGTTCGTCCTGATCGAGTGGTGGTCACTGGAGCGTCTCGGGTCTCAGGTGCTGCCACGGCGGGAGAATGGTCCAACTCACGAAGTATGTAGGCAGGCTTAATGCGGTCGACTGATACAGTGACTTCTTTGCCTTTTATGCGGAGCTTGAAAACTTTATCCCCTCGTTCTATCACCTCATGCGGCCCTGTGTAAGCTGCTTGAAAAGATGGGTGCGAGGTGTCATCTCTTAGAAAGACGTGGGATGCTGTTGCTAAATCTTTGAAAATGAATATGGAGCGGTTATTCCCATGGTGAGAAGTTGGTAATGGCAACAAATTTTTGGCGAATGTGCGCAGTCTTTCAGTGTATACTGTCAAGTCCTCTGTGCCATCAGCCGATTGACAAAAAATGTCACCTGGGAGTCGTAGTGTCTCTCCATATACGAGTTCAGCTGGAGTCGCTTGTAAGTCTTCCTTAAATGCCGCCCGGATTCCCAGTAGTACAAGTGGAAGTGTTTCAAGCCAGCTGCTGGTCGCATGACATGTAATAGCGGCTTTAAGCTGTCTGTGGAATCTTTCGACGAGTCCATTGCATGCTGGATGGTAGGCTGTAGTTCGTCTGCGTTGAAATCCGATGATGTGGGACAGATGATTAAAAAGTTCTGATTCAAACTGTCGACCACGATCAGTGACGATATCTTCAGGGCAGCCGAATCTGGATATCCATCCGTGAACTAAAGCTTTTGCCACTGTTTCAGCTGTTATCTCCTGTAATGGTATAGCCTCGGGCCATCGTGTGAAGCGATCTACACATGTGAGACAGTAACGATACCCCTGTGAAAGAGGTAAAGGTCCGATCAAATCTATGTGGATTTTCATGAATCTGGCTCGAGGTAAGTTGAATGATGCTAATGGAGATGAGACATGACGTGTTATTTTTGATCGTTGGCATGCTAGGCAGGAACGAGTCCACTCTCTACAATCTTTTCGCATACTAGGCCATACATAGCGTTCCGATATCAGTTTCGTCGTCGCATTTATGCCAGGGTGGCTAAAAGAATGCAAGTTTTCGAACACTTGCCGTCGCATGTCTTTGGTCACATAAGGTCTGGCCACATTGCTGCTCTTGTCACAATAGATTTCTGTGTGAGATCCAGGCAGTTTGATTTTTGTCAAGCGTAGAGAAGTATCGCTATCCAAAAGTTGTTCTAGTTCAGGATCTGTGCTTTGTGCTTGAGCAAGCTTGGATAGATCGATGGGCTGAGTAATCTCTTCGATGCGTGATAAACTGTCAGCCACAACGTTATCCTTTCCTGAAATATGCCTGATATCTGTGGAAAACTGTGAAATAAAATCCAGATGTCTGAACTGTCTTGGTGAGCACTTTTCTTTTCGTGAATGAAATGCGAAAGTTATGGGCTTATGGTCAGTGTAAATAATGAAATCTCTCGCCTCCACCATGTGACGAAAGTATTTTATTGCTTCATAGATGGCGAGAAGTTCCCTGTCATAAGGCGAGTATTTCTGTTGACATGGCGAAAGTTTTCGAGAGAAAAATGCCAAAGGTTCCCACAGGCCGTCTTTATGCTGTTGTAAAGCTGCGCCCATTGCTGTGCCTGAAGCATCGGTGACTATAGCGAGCTTCGCTTGGCAGTCTGGATGAGCGAGTAGTGCTGCTTGGCAGAGACTTTCCTTGCAGGTGATGAATGCTTTGGTAGCTTCTTCTGAAAAATGCACAGGGTGTGAACCTTTAACTGATCCTGTGAGTAGTGCATTCAGAGGCGCTTGATGCCGCGCTGCGTCAGGAATAAACCTTCTGTAAAAGTTCACCATTCCTAGAAATCTTCGCAGTTCTCTGACGGTTTTCGGTGGTGGGTAATTCGCAACCGCTTCTACCTTCGATGGTAATGGTTTAGTCCCAGCTGCTGAGATGCTGTGTCCTAAAAACGTTACCTCTGATACACCGAATATGCACTTGTTCGTGTTGATTACCATGCCGTATTCCTTGAGTCTGTTGAAGAGCAGATGAAGGTGCTTCTTGTGTGATTCCTGATCAGGTGAGAAGATCAAAAAATCGTCCAGAAACGGGAAGCAGAACTCCTCAAGGCCCCTAAGCATCTCGTCCACAAATCGTTGAAACGTTTGACTGGCATTACGTAGTCCGAACGTCATGAACGGAAATTCGTATAAACCAAACGGCGTCGTGATTGCGGTCTTCGGAATATCCTCAGGGCAGACAGGAATTTGATTATAAGCTTTTACGAGATCGATAACCGAGTATACTTGACAGCCGGAGAGACAATGTGCAAAGTCATGTATGTGCCGAATGGGATAGCTGTCTGGTACGGTTCTAGCGTTGAGCATTCTGTAGTCACCGCATGGACGCCAGCCGTTATCTTTTTTAGGCGCAAGATGAAGTGGTGATGACCATGGTGACTTTGAAGGTCTGGCTGTTCCGTTCCTCAACATATCTGCAAACTCGTCTTTTGCAATTTTTAATTTATCCGGTGCTAGTCTTCGTGGTGTGCTGCTTATTGGCGGTCCTGCAGTAGTCTGTATATGATGCATGGTATTATGCTTCGGAACACGGTGGACACCGGAAGGTCGAGTAATCTCAGGGTATTCGCTTAGTATGTTATGATATACGGAATTTCCAGAAATAACTTTTACCGATGAAATGTTCCCAGTTGACTGTGCAGGTGAAGCTGGGGACGTAAGGCTTGTAGTGTTGTCGATTAAACGTTGATTTCGACAATCCACGATGAGGTTGTAAAATGATAAAAAATCTACACCTATTATGGCCTTTGTAACGTCCGCTACGATGAATCGCCAAGTGAAGTCACGGCGCAAGCCTAGGTTCAGCACTAAATGAGCGTAGCCGTAAGTAGAAATGGGTGTACCGTTTGCCGCACACAGCTCATAATTTGTTTTCTCACGACGTTCCTTGAGTGCCGATCGGGGGAAGACACATACGTCACTGCCAGTATCGATGAGAAACTGCATCTTCGTAGCGCCGTCCGTGACAAATAGGCGACCGGAAGTTTGGCAATCGGTCGTCGCCATTACCGACTGCTGTTCGCGTTTCCCGCATGGTAGTCGCACGGTTTTACGCACTTACTTGCTTCATTGCCGAACTTATTATGATACCAGCACACAGGAAATTTTCTATAGTTCGACTGTGATCGTGTGGAGCTAGAACGACCGCGCGTTTTCTTGTTTGAACGATTCGGTGCACGTGAATGCCGGTTCACCTGCGCAGTTAGAGCTTGCACTTGTTTGGTAAGTTCAGCAATCTGTTGGTTCATGGCGTCTAAAGAGCTTCCTGGCATGACACTTGATGTTGATGCTACGTGCGCTGTAGGCGAAACAACGTCATGGATGCGGTCAGCGAGATCTGCGAGCGCTTCCAGCGAAGACGTCATCTGCGAAGCGATTATCGTTTGCGTGCTACTTGGTAGGCGACTGGTCCAGATAGTACGTAGAAAATCTTCGGGAACTCCAGGTCCAGCCAAATGTTGCAAATGTCTTAGAAACTGAGATGGCTTACGGTCTCCAAGTTCTGCGTGCATAAGTAATTGCTTGACCTTCTTTTCTCGTGACGCGGACAGTCGTTTGATAAGTTCCGACTTCAATTTTTCATACCTGTTGGTGTCGGGCGGGTTGATGATTATATCTTCCACCTCAGAAGCATACTGCGGGTCTAGTTGGCCGATAACGTAGAAAAACTTCGTATTGTCCGTAGTAATGTTCGATATCGCGAATTGGCCCTCGATCTGCGCGAACCAAATGGCCGGCTTTTCAGGCCAAAACGGCGGAATTCGCACGCCCACACGACAAACATCTTCGTTCTTATCGGTTGAGAGCGACATCTTAATGCGATTCAGTATCAGAATTATCGCAATCAGCAACAAAATCAAAATCACACACATTTACTGCAAACGTGGACTTTCGGTTCAAAACAGGTCACCAGTAAAGCGAAGTTAGATACACTTTTGTTGTAATAGAAGGAGGTCCATGGGTTTGCTGAATTAATGATATGCCGATTGACTTTGTATACGATATATTAATTAAAAAGATATTTACAAAAACCAAAATGCGGAAAATAAAATTTTCTCTCATGTGAAGTCTATATCAACAACATTCGTTGCCCCTAGCAACGAGCTGGAAAAGTTCTCTATTAGAATGGTATTGAAACTTTTTCGTGGGCCAGCACGCCACAGTACAAATTAATACTATATTTTGTATTTTAAAATAGAATTAATACAGTTTCAAGCAACTGAAACTTACATAAACATTTTTTATTACTTAATAAGCACTCTACATTAGAATGAAGCCGTTGAAGTAAGTTTAAAGAAAAATTGATTGTCTCGAAACTATCAATTTGAACCCTTTTTAATCACCTAATAAAAAACCATATACACGAGAAGTAAAAAATTAAATGCTTAAAACTTAAATTAAAAAAGAACCAAGTAGAATTAATTGTTTAGCTAAGAATTACACCATATTTTACCTCAATTATCTCCAAACAATAAAATATGTAGATAAGGTGACTTCATAAAGGTGACAATAAGTGAGTAATATTCGTGACAATTAAGGCGACGGATAAAATTATTGAGGTTGCACCGCAATAAAACTTTATTCATCGGGATAATTGTTTTCTTGGAATCTAAATGTCAGTGCAATTTGTATAATTTGGGCAAATCGATTAAAGACCGTTTTGTTTTGGCTGAATTGGTTTTTAAATTTGTTTATTATAAATCGTTATTTTATAATCGGGTACAATACAATACGCAAATACTTGTTCTGAGTCTGGGCATTGCAGGACCACAGTCCTCGTACCCAGTTCGACCCAGGAACTACGTGGACCATGGTCCCACAACACCCAGACTCAGAACAAGAAATTGCACTTTTTTTCTGTGCACAAATACTTGACCTGCCATGGGAATTGAACCCACCATCTCTGGTTTATGAGCCAACCTGCTCAACCATTACACCATAGAGGCTGTCAAACTATCCATCCAAAGGTTGCCTGGAAGAGATCACTTTCAGTGATAAGGCCGCCCATTGTGCTACCTATTTTAGTACTGTAATGCATAGTTTTATTTCATGTTGGTATACGCAATAAAGAGTTTTTCTATACTATTGTAATATCTTAGGTGTTTAACAAACACAACTAAATGGCTTCACTTCGAAGTTTTGGCGGAAAAACGAAAAAGATCACGTCACCGCATTGTATCATTTTCCAAAACCTGTGTCATTTTCAGTGTTAGGCATAAAATTGGCGGCGTTTTATTCTTTAAGGGCTGGATTACAGGCATGAGTGTGGAAAAGTGGTATAATGATGGTGAAATATTTATTTTCGTGTTGTTTCCAAAGTTAAAGCTTCTGGTAAAGTTGCAATCACTTTACTAGGAGTATGACTTGACAAGACTAGACCATGACTCGACTTGATGACTTAGACCGTGACTTGACTTGGTAATTTGACACATGTGTGGAGCCAAAATAAAAACAAAAAAATGGCTTCACAAGATACGGGTTGTCATTTCAAGTGATGAGTTATTGACACACTCAGCGGCGGGAGATTATTTAATTATTGCGGATGCGAATTAAAACTTTAATCGACGTCATTAACTGCCGGTGAATGTTACTCGCAAAAGGCGGAGTGCGAGTGACAGTGAAATTTATGGTCTTAATTATTTTAACTAAAAACTATTCATAATGTTTTCTTATAATTTATCAAGGAGTATTTAATTGATTTTATTCAGGCCTTCGTCTTGCCGTATAAAAAAGGCTTAGTAACTTTACGAGTAATCGATGAAAGGTCGTTGCACTAAAATTGGCTTTTTTTAAATATCGCAATGAAATATAGTATTTATTATTATATCTTTTGTTAAGATCTAGTAGGACCAAAAACATTTAACAGGGTGCTTTAAATGACACGGTCTTAGAATTAGTAATAATTAGTTTGGATTGAATGAAATAGAACTAGTAAAAATAGTGGCAGAAGTGAAGTATTTTTCCCTCAAGCGAAAAAAAATAAGAAAAATTAAAGTAAAAACTTCGATTAAGCAAATTATTTTTAGTAAAAAAATCTAGTTGAATATTAAAATATAAAACTCTGATTTGACATATTAAGCTTTTCCCGTCTATTATAGCATTGATTCTTAAACGCACTTAAAAATAACAAGTATCCAATTTGACCAATAAATTAAAAAATTTAAGTCAAATCACAGTTTATTACAAATAGATTATGCTTAGTAGTTTTACGAGTCAAAACCAAAATAATTTCAATGGATGTTATAAGCAAATAAAATTACAGTATTTCTACTCTTTTACATGACTCGCTACCTAAACTTAAGTTGTTGACTTTTTTAGTTACTTAAGATGTGCTGTTTCCATAACAAGTTTATATATTATCCAATTTTTAATATTTTCTTAATATAATATGTGTTTTAGGTAACTAATTTTAAATTTGTGGTAGCTTTAGAGATAAAGGCTGTGAAAAAAATCTATTTATCTACCCGCTATAACCGTGACCACACCAATGATTTGTATCCGCTCGCGCCTAGCACTCTCGCTACAGACGCAGAATTACGACACTTGCGCCGCTTACCCTGACAGCTCGCGAATTATCTCATGAAATAATGAAATAATGACTACAGTTCATAAATAACATAACGGTAATTGGTCATAAATATCCTTGGAAATGTTAACTTCTGGTTTCTATCTATAAATAAGAGTGTAGTTAAAGTTATTAATGCTGTTACTTGTAGATTATAGGCTTGCAGTAGATACGTTATGACTTCAATGTTTATGAGCCAGGATGTATAATAATAATATCACACTTATATTATAAAGGTGAACGTTTGTATGTGTGTATGTGTGTTTGTGTGTATGTTTGTTACTCCTTCACGCTCGAACGGCTACTACCAAGATAGCTTATACACTGGATTAACATATAGGCTACATTTTATCCCGGAAAAGGGTTTTTTCCCGTGGAATAAACAAATAATTAAAATACATTTTATCCGCGGGTGAAACCGCGGGGCGCAATTAGTATTAAATAAATATGTTTGGACATTTCACACAACGCCATCTAGCCCCAAACCAAGCAAAGCTTGTACTATGGGAACCGGATAACTGATACAATACTTACAATACTCTTGTTTGTAAATATAAACATAGAATACATAACAAATAGTATTACAATACTATTTGATAGTTTAAGTTTATTTCAGAAATAGACCAATTGTGTTTAATATATTTAACTAGTTGCGCCCCGCGGTTTCACCCGCGGATAAAAAGTAATGTAATTATTTGCTCATCCCACGGGAAAAATTCACTTTTACGGGATAAAATGCCTATATGTTAATCCAGGATATGAGCTATCTTGGTACCGAATTTCATTCAAATCCATTCAGCCGTTTGAGCGTGAAGAAGTAACAAACATACACACACATACACACAAAAACACATACAAACTTTCGCCTTTATAATATTAGTGTGATGTGATAATAATATAATAATAATAACTCCCAACGATCACACAAATAATATAATATCCTGGACCATAAGTAGGATAGGTTTCCCTGTATCTAGAGACCCCAGGACTACGAGGACCATGGTCTCACAACACCCAGACAAAGAACTAACATCGATGTTCATCACACAAACATTTGTCCTGGGTGGGAATCGAACCCAAATCATGCCGTTCAGAAGGCAGGGGTACTACCAACTTACCTGTCAGGCAGTCAAATATGTTTATATATACGAGCCTCGTGTAATTAATTAACGACATATAAGTTTATACGTTATGAACTAATGGCCGCGTGAAATTAAGGGCAATCCGTTTTATTATGCTTCGTGCAAACGAATTACTACTTGTTTTATTACTTGACGTAGTTTATGCTCTAAAACTAGATGCGACAGTAGTTTATGAAACTTTGCAACGTTTTTTTTGAAATTAATGCGCCATTATACCATTACATTTGGGAACATCTTAAATGTTCTATATCATGCTTGCGTATTTTTAAGCAATGATTAGATTAGCTTGGATAGTTGGGACTTACTCTCTACAGATCGTTGTTTTGGAATAATGCGAGATAAATTGTATGATATTTTTAAGATACTTCTATAAGTTTTTGAAATAAAAATTCTTTACGCACGCTTGACCTTGGCGTAAGCTGACCAAGCGAACGAGAGGTGAAAGTTATTAGTTACCGTAGATCTCCATTGCCAACATAACAAAGTTAAAATTTTGTATTATTATGTTGGTATGTCCGGTAAAATGATAATTCACAATTATCAAGATAAGATAAGATAAGATAAGATAAGATAATTTTTATTGCCAAAAAAATTATGTTACAATTTGTTCAACACAGTGCAAGAATATACATTTCCTTCAAACTATACTTAACTATGAGCCCCAAACTAAGCACGAAGCCTGTATCTTGGGACTCTGATGTAAATTATCCTAACATAAATATGGAGAAACACAGTAAACTAAAGATAATTTTGTGAGTGGCAACAATAAAAACAAACTTTAGGACTAAAATTAAAAAAAAAAAAAATCATAGGTACGCTAAATAAGTACTTATGTAGAAACTAATTGAATCATTAATTATAACGAACAACCAAAGAATGAAACTAAAATATTACAAAAGAAGACCACAGAAGGTGATCGATACTAAAGGTAAGAAAATTTAATCTATATTATTAATGGTTATTGTAGGACATAAGTATGAGGGTAAGTGTGCATGTGAGTGTGTTTGTGTGAGTGTGTTTGTGTGTGTGTGCGGGATAGGGCAGAGGGGTATGTGTGGTGTGAGTGAGAGAGAAAATGTAGTGGAGAGAGGATGTGTGTGGGTAAATGTGCTCTTATACGTCATATTTAAGGGGTAACATAACAAAGTAATTAACCGAGGTTATCTTGATGACTGTTAGATTGAACAGTGGGTTCATTCTAACGGTGATAAAGATTAGGTTAGATAGGAGTTATATTAAATCTTCTGTTTCAGCATAGGTGAGTGTGAGTAGCCACTTTTTAATTATTTGCTTACAAGCAAAGTTAGAAACTTTTTTAATTTTACAAATTCTGCTAACCTTGTTGTAGGTGTTTGGGAGTGAGTAAGACGGACAACGCCTTGCTAATAGTGAAGAAGTGTAAGGTAGCGGAATCCTATACGTCCGTTTCGCTACAATTTCATCATGGTCTGGGCGTTTTCTTAAGTAACGATGAGACCGGAGTACCGCATTTAATACAAAGAGTTGACGAACACGCAATACCTTGAACTCATCGTACAAAGTATCTGTCGAAAATCGAAATGGTCTGCGTAACAAAACCTTTATTAGTGCCCTCTGTGCCCTCTCGATTTTTATAAAGGAACTCTTTCCAGCACTGCCCCAAACAGAGATACAGTACTGAATGATGGACTGGCACAATGCTAGGTATACTTGCCTCAACAAGGGGATCGGTGTACAGTCTCGAAGGTTTTTCATAATGAATATTAACCGTCGAACGCGCGCTGACAAATCGCCTATATGCTGCTTAAACGATAGATTTTCGTCAATTGTCACTCCCAAGTATTTAATAAAAGTGGAGCGGTCTATAGAAGTGCACGAGCACTGAGAAGGCTTATTTAACGCACGCAATGTACAATAATGTATTTTTAAATCAGATTCTGAGGGAGGATTAGAAACGCAAGTCTTGGAAAAGGCGACATACTTGGTCTTTTTAGTATTTAAGGTAAGTAGGTTTCTGTCCAAAGCTCTCGCAATCACAGAAAGACCATCCTCAGCTCTACCGTACGCTTGTTCCCAAGAATCACCATGAAACAAAATTGCAGTGTCATCGGCGTAAGCTATAATTTCTGAGTTATCAAGACTGATTTTAAGAATGTCATTTATGTATATTATGAAGAGCGTAGGGCCAAGTATACTTCCCTGCGGGACGCCATAGTTGACTTCGAGCTGTTCGCTTGAGTGATTACCTATTTTAACAAACTGCTTTCGATTGCACAAGTAGCTGGTGAACCACTCAAGAGATACACCTCTAATGCCAAACGCCTCAAGTTTTCTCAGAAGCAAACCGACCGAAACCGTATCGAACGCCTTCGCTAGATCTAGGAACACGCCAATACACTTTTCATTCTTTTCAGTATAGGATGCTACTAGATCGACAAGTAGCGATGCCGCGCCCTCGGTCGATCTGCCTCTGCGAAAACCGAATTGCCTGTCCGAAATAAGCTGATACTTTTCCAGATAGCCAACCAGTCTATTGTTGACCAGCTTTTCTAGTATTTTTGAGATAACACTTAGTAATGCAATGGGTCGATAGTTGTCAGGTGAATTTTTGGGTCCACTCTTGTATATGGGGGATATGGCAGCCACTTTCCAGCAATCTGGGAAAATGCCGGTTTCTAAGCTGAGATTACATATATATGTTAGAGGTACAAGAATTGCATGCAGTGATTTTTTAATTAGGGTGACCGAGATTGAATCGGGTCCTGCGGCACTGTCTGTTCGGAGATTAGCAACTATTTTGGAAATTTCGAAAGGATCGGTAGGGTAAAGAAATAGCGAATGTGTTACTGATGAAGAGGGTTTGTGCGATTTGATAAGAGATTCTTCTGTTTCAAATAACTTGCTTAAAATATTATCAGCAAGTCTCTTCCCGATAGATACAAAGTGTTGATTACAATTATTAAGCTGGGATTCAATATTATTACCACCGTTTAGTAACTCTCCGGAGTAAGATCACGACATTAATATTAAACAAAGCAAAAACAAAGTTATACCGGCCGATAGATGGAGCTAAACAAAAGAAGTTTTACTTCAGTCACATGACTAAAGTAAAACTTCTTTCTCAAAAAAAACGAGTGTGCTTTAGACCACATGGTTCCATGGACCATAATTTTTTTGTTCTTAGTCACTTCATTATGTTAACATTGGAGATTGAAGTAAACTAATTTCTGTTCGCCTCGCATTCAGCAACTTACTCCCCAAGTCATGCGAGCGTAGAAAAGTTTTACTTCAAAAATATCTTAATGCCATAACAGTTTGACCACTTCAGTAACAGTTGCAGCCTCATCAACCGTATTAACATTACCAGAGACGGCGTCACATTTTCACTAATAAAAATTACAAACACCATCGTATTTTATGTCCAACACAACATCCTTCCCAACAACGACACTCACACACGCAAACTTCATTACCATACAAATTATACGATTACTACGTACTAAATTACTAGGTCGTGATGAATTTAAAAATTCACTGAGCAATAAAGACATTACGCCTCATTATAATACTGTTCTCCATAACGACTCGGGTCATAATAACAGGGAGTCATAATGACGAGTAGTCATAACGATAATGACCGTGTACGAATTCTGTGGAATTGAAATGCCCTGTCTGTACTAATGTTTGACAGATCCTAAGTTTGTTCTTAAATCCCTAGACCGAGATTTTTTTTTCTTTTTTTTTTGTTTTGCTATGGCTCTACACTTTTGTGTATTTAGCCAGTGTCAAGTAATTGATAATTTCTCGAGTTAAAAAAAATAATTAAAGTTAATGTCAAGTCACCGTCCAAATCATCAAGTCGAGTCATAGTCTAGTCTAGTCAAGTCATACTCCTAGTAAGGCGGTGGCAATTTTACCAGAAGCTTCTATGGAGTTTTGGAAACAACGCGAAAAGAAACGTTTCACCATCATTATACAACTTTCCCACACTCATGCCTGTAATCCAGCACTTAACGAATAACATGCCGCCAATTTTATGCACTTACACTGAAAATAACACAAGTTTTGCAAAATAATACAATGCGGTGACGCGATCTTTTTCGTTTTCCCGCCAAAAAACTCCCGCGCTTTCTTGTATGTTTGTCAAACTCCTGTCAATTCAACACGCCAAATACTCTACGCTAATTGGTTGAGATAACCGATGACCAACAGGCAACCAATGAGCGTTCAGTGTTTGGTCTATCAAGTTGACAGGAATTCACAAACGTGTACGAGAACCCGGGGAAAGTGTTGCTTAGCTAAAATTTATTTTAATAGACTTTAGAACAAACGGGCATTAGAATCGAGCTCTTACGCTTAAGATGAGGTACTTTTAGGAGTACGAAGCTGTGATGTGTTGAGTGGCGTCAAGTGAGATTACAAATGTAAAAAAAATTAAGTTAAATGACAATTTACAATTGTCAATATGGCAAGATTAACATCAAACAAAGCAAAAACAAAGTTATACCAGCTAATGAATGGAGCTAAACTGAAGAAGTTTGACATCAGTCACGTGGTATAAAAAAGTACTCTCGTTTTTTTTAAATTATCAAATTATGTGGAATTTATTACATGAATATTTTTAAGTAAGTACCTATAGTTGTGAATTTTTTTTTCCATTTGATAATGTCAAGAATAATAAACGGTGGTTATAAGAATAAATCACATACAATATTTCAATGATAATGTTTATTATTATAAAGCATTATACAAGATACTAGCTCACGATAAAGCAAATTAAATCGTAAAGTATGTACATAAAGTGCAAAACAATACTTCACAGAATCCACAATACCTAAGTCATATTTATTGAGAATCAACAAAATTCAATGAGCGCTTGACAACTGGCGTTGATAGAATCAAGAAGCTGGTAGTACATAGTGAAGACGACACTCTTAAAATACTAGTTTGTACCGGTTTTATACAAGCTGGAATTTAATTCGTTCTTTTCCCTAAATGTATTTAGTTATTATTTACTTAGTCCATGCTATAGAACGCTCCTATATAACTAAATAATAAAAATACTTATATTAAACTTACATGTAGGTATTATCAAATTACTGCGAATTGAAATTCTAAAGAAAATCCTTGCGACATTGAACAAAGCGGGTGTTTTATTACCTACGAAACATTTATAAAGCACTCAGCCGGTGCCCGCGCTGTGTGTAGCGTTAATTAGACATTTCGGCTGTTATCTAGTTATTTTAGGAGGATTTTTTTTTTTATTGATTGTTTTATAGCACGGTCTGAGTAGACACATTTAAGGAAAATAATGAATTAAACGTAAAAAAAGGTGTAACGATATTTCAAACAATTAACTTCCGTTCGCCTCGCCAGCTTACTCCCCAAATCAAGCGTGCGTACAGAAGTTTTTCTTCAATTAGGATCAAAAAGTTATTTGAAGTGAAGACTCCATATTTAGCTACATCTTCTTGGATAGAACATACAAACGTGACAAAGTGTGACATCGTGACAATGCGCGACGGCGTGCCAACTGTGACGGGTGTCAGAAGTGTGACAGTTGAGTGTTGTGACAACAATGGCGGGGCGTATGTCGATGTTTCAATCGTTTTGTCAGAGTGTTGATTGCCCAATATTAAGATTGGCGTCCACTGATATACCATATCTGCTGCTTTAAACCTTAAAATAAAGAGCATATCGAAATGTTAATTAGTGTTACACCACTGAATGTAAATCAGTTGAGGGTTTAACTGAATTTTTTCACAAAATGACTTATGAGTATCGTTGGATTCAGCGTGAAATTATCTACAATAATACATTCTCAAAATACCGAAATGAGGCTTAAATCACGAGATTCTTAAAACGGTCAGTCTATAAACGGTTTATCTGTCACAGGAATACAGTTCGCTTTTTATATTATATTTATTTCATTATATTATATTTTTACAGTAATTGTATGAGTTAGTACTATATTTAGTAGCTATTTAAAATAGAATTAAAACATTTTCAAGCAACTGAAACTTACATAAACCTTTTCTATTACTTTATAAGCACTCTACATTAAAATGACGCCGTTGAAGTTTAAAGTCAATTTTCTCGAAACTATCGATTTGACAGTTAAACCCTCTTTATTCTCAACCCTTCAATTATGATCACTATATCGTTTGCATGGTCAAATCCTACTACTTTTTGTTTATATCGTTGTTATTTTTTTGTATTTCTTTTATACAGTTGTGTCCTGAAGTTGTGATGTCTTGAATATGGGTTTCGACTGAAGATCAGTTATTAAGGTCTTACGACCTTAACTGCACGCTGTCTCGGGACCTATAATGTCACGACGTCACGCAATATTATATAGTTTCTCTTTTTTTGTGTGATTTGTCTTGTGTAAATGTCTATTTGTAAAAATGTAATGTTGTGTGATGTTTTGAATAAATGTATTATCTTTCTTTCTTTCTTTACTATCCTAGTGATATTTGAAAGTATGGATCTATGGATGAATTTTTGTTTCTCTTTCACGCAAAAACTACTAAACGGATTTTCATGATATTTGGAAAACATATAATTTATAGTCTAAATTAACACATAGGATACTTTTTATCGTGGGTGAAACCGCGGAGCGAAACTAGTAAGATTATAATTAAAAAAACATTTTACTCGTCAAACTGCTGGAGCACAATCTTTACTGAACCGCGCCCATGCTTTTGTGATGTCAAAATTTCAAATTATATTTCTTCAATTTATTATTCTATATATGATGAAATTACATTACTCTATAGTTTTATTTGCGACATTTACAACCTTTGCTTAGGATTATAAAGCTAAAATTGACAGCCTCTGTGGTGTGGTGGTTGAGCAGGTTGGCTCATAGCCCGGAGGCAGCGGGTTCGATTCCCGCGACAGGACAAGTATTTGTGCACGGAAAAAAAACGCAAATACTTGTTCTGAGTCTGGGTGTTGTGGGACCATGGTCCTCGTAGTTCTTGAATCCCTAGACACAGGGAATCCTAGTTAGGGTCCAGGATCTATGTATGTGATTGGTGGGCGTTATTATAATTATTATTATAATGAGGAAGGTAGAACTCTACCTGCAGCGCTTGCATTTCCGAATATACATAACTGTGATCTGGTAGTTATCTTGAAAAAAGTGAAATAGATTTATTTTAGGATTACAAAAGCATTCACAGGTTGAAGCTTTAACTGCACTCGAAGAAAAGTACTTTAATGCATTTAACGATTTTCAAAAACTCGCTTTTGACACGCGAAAATTGAACTAACTTAAATTAAAAAAAATAGCCTGTACTTTTATGGCATCAATCGATAGGGTCAAATCTCTTGCCATTTTCAATATTTACAGTACTTTCCTACCGGGTGCAGTTAAAAATTCCATTTGTGTAAAAATATAAAAAAAAAAATCATACATTATATGATTAGTTTTGATCACAGACCTTCCATTTTCCTATTTTTCCGAAAAAAAAACTTATTATTCCATTCTGGATCAAAGTATATTATACTGATCTTGACAATATTGACAAAATGTGGTAAAAATTTCATATAAATCGTACCATGACTTTGGAAACACACAAACAAATGTCAAAATGTTTTTGTAGTAGTAATAGTAGTAGTATATAGTGTTTACTATTAGTTATTATATCATCATTGTAGTACTTAGAAAATAAAGGCAATTAGCCGTGAAAAAAAAAAACAAACACACCGACAATGTTAAACTTTTTTATATATAAAATAAGGATTGGGACTCAAACATTTTTATTATACTATTGTTTTATCATACAACAGATTCAAATAAAATAAATAATAACTTAAATATTACGAGTCTAATGCAAGTTTCTCTAATTACAAAAAGTAATTAACTACATTATTACAGGGTAACGTCAGTTATCGCTTTTAACTGCCTTTGTTAACTGTCGAAACAATGGTTAGCTACCATTTTAAAATCAAGATCGGAAAGGTGATTAAATATGGGGAATTCGTCACATGTTACCAACGCTTTTCCAGTAGTTCTGCCGCCAAGCAGTACTGCGCGAGTAGTGCTACTGTGTTCGGGTCTGAAGGGCACTGTAACTAGTGAAATTATCGGGCAAATTAGACTTTATGACCTAATCTCATTACTGACTACCCCGCGATTTCTCTTGCAAGGTGAAAATTTTCTAATTCTCCGCTCAGCTTTCTTAATTTTTTCTTTTATAAGAACACAACAAAATAAGAATTAGCGAAAATGTTCCACCCGTCCACGCGTGATGCGGTGCGATGACCAAGAGAAATAGAGATTTATTTATATACCTTTGTTTTCAAACTAAAAACTACAATAATATAATAACTAATACTAAAAACTACGTTTTCAAACTAAATACTACAATGATATAATAACTAATACTACTACTACGACTACCAAAAAAAACATTTGGACTATATACTGGCCGCGATGACCTATAGACAGTCCATATGCTCCAGCCCACTACCAGTAGGTAGCATACTCAACATGCTGGCAGCATTGCCCCGTTGAATTGTAATGCTTATTCGTTGTGCCAAATAAGTGCCAGCATTTTGGTCACGCGTAGCATCGACCAGGCTAGTGCCTGAAAAAAACATTAAGACTATACACTTGCCATGATATATTTAATCATATATCATGGCAAGTGTCTTATATTCAGGTAGCATATAGTCTTAATGTTTTTTTTTTTTTTAAGTAGTTATGTAATGTAGCATTGTTATTTTTGTTTAGTTAAATGAATAAAGACACTTTGCCTGCAATAATAAATTTTAGAATGGCACCTATTCAAATTACCCCCTATTCATTTAAAACATATTTAATTACACAGCTTTTGTGTCGACATAGTTAACGCGCTGTGTCGGGGCAAAAAAACTAATAAAAATATTTTAATTTTATCACTGTGGGTAATTATATTATATTATGGAATGTAAAGAAGAATGTGATGATTAACTTTGTCGGTAACATTGACTTGGAGTAATTAATTGTTGTTGTTTTGGGTTAATAATGGAACTTTGTTGTAATAATTCACCGTGGTCGGTGATGATTATGTTGCTGGCAGCGATGATGATGACTGAGCGCAGGTCCAGCACTCCTACCGCGTAACTGTTCTGGAAATCGGTTTCGCCTGCTATCCTGCACGCGCCAATTAACAAGTCCAAGAGTACGAGCAAGAGAGAAAACGATTACCATCTCCACCAGATTTACGCGGCAAGGCCCCTGGTCATCACAGCGCAGTCAGCATTAGAGGCCTTGACGGACAAGCTGGGATTAAGCCTGAGACCGCAGGCCTTTATATATAGTATAGTTCTTTGACGTATAAAATAAATTGATTAGCATTTATGAATTTAAAATTAGAATTTATGAATTGGATCAATTAATTGTTAATTTAAACCAGTCAAGAACTATATTTTTTTATTTTCTAACATATTTAATTTGTAAATGTTTTACATACTATTTACTTTGATTGTGATATGACTATACTATATATTATTCAATTGTTCACACAGTACCTACATAATATTTAATGATGCGTACATTGGTTTTACTAATTAAATGATTATGATTATAATGATTGTGATTATAGCGCGGACAGCGAGCTGTACCCGGTGAAAGTCAGATGGAAGGTCAAAAGCATTGGCACGTCCATATAAAGGGCTGCAATGCTGACCAAGCTTAAATGCCGAGAGCAGAGCTAAGCTTAGCTCGAAACCATCATTTGGTAGTAGTTATATTATTGTAGTATTTAGTTAGTTAGTGCCTTTGTTCTTTCAACAAAGGCACTATTCACATGTAAAACGAGGAGTGATCTAATAAAAGTGAATTCACAAATATTCGTTATCTATAATCTAGTCTCGGCGACAAATCCTCTATGCACCCCTATATCGTTAATATTCATTTAATTTATTATTTTTGAGGGTAGGAACGTTTTACCGCGGACGTGTGAGGGGTGGAAAATGATAAACGGTTTTGCCGAATGTTTTATTCCGGAAGCCTATTATTTATTGCGCACTGGGATTATTTATTATCTGGGACTATTTATAGTTATATATATTACTTAATTATGGATAGTTTTCTAATAGACTGTTTGGGTTACATTGGCATTTTATATAATTGATTTATTTATTTAAAGACGGAATTAACTGTTTAGGTTTTTCAGATGAAATTGAGTAGCAAAAGAGCTCACGCGGTGGCTTATGGACACAACATAGTCAGCACTGAGGGCATTGCCGATGCGTTTTTAATGCCAAAGTCAAAGGATTTATTGCAAATAGGCAATTTTTAGCACTTTTACCTACTTTTTTTTTATACTGCATTTCCACAGACACCTGGGTCCGTGCTTTTTGTTAGATTATTTTTTATATTTATTAATTAAGCCTATTATTAACATGAACATATATATAATACAGGGAGGACAATACAGCCAATAACACAATAAACATAAGTACTTATTTCTAATTGTGCGTACACCACCGAGCAAACCAGCTTCCGCAAGCAGCACCCGTTCACGAGCTTGACGTATGTTCCAGCCATCGCCCTCCTCGACCATATTTGAGGGAAGAGGCCGACCCGACACACGACGCCGCCGCAAGAAGAAGCTTTTTAGTGAGCGTGAGTGCTCCGGGTGTACGCACAATTTACAATTTAATTAAAATACCCTTATTACTATTTTATTCATACGAGCGGGATAATTGACAGGCTCCTTTGAGCTCATCAATGATCCCGCTCGTACATGCTTTTTTTTTTCCTACCTACTCAAAGAGGACTCTTTTAGCTCGGCTATAAGCTTCCTCAGATGTAGGTAGATATCAGTATTTTGCCAGGCTTTGTGGTGTGGTGACTGGTGGTTGAGCCGGTTGCTCATAACGCGGATGTAGTGGGTTCGATTCGGTAAGTATTTGTACACAGAAAGCGCTTACATTTTTTCTGAGTCTGTGTGTTGTGGAACCATGTCCCTCGTAGTTCCTGAGTCCTTAGATACAGGAAATCCTAGTTACGCCCGGGGTCTATGAATTTGATCGTTGGGCATTATTGTTATTTATTATAATGTTATGCGAAAATATCCTACAACACCCACTTGGCTAGCGTAGTGGGCTATGGTATCTATAAAAGAAGGCATATGTCCCAGCGGTGGGAAAGTATTATGGGCTGATGATATAGGTACCTCATTAATCCTGCAATTAAAAGATCGGCTTCATCTAACAAAATATAATAATAATATCCACGATTAGTTGTAAGGATAACAAATGGCTTTGTGGTGAACATAATAGTGAAAATAGAAGAAAAAAAAATGTAAATAAAACATTCTAAAATGGAACAAAATACGATTAAATTACGGATTAAAATCAATATTTTTACTCTAACTCCATACACACAACGGTAGCCGTCCGTCCGGTCGCCATTAAGCGATATTTACGTGACGCCGCATAAATCATGGACACAATAGCAAGAGCAAAAAGTGTATGAAAGCGGACGGGAGAGAGTCGAATCTTTAAACGGAGTTCCGGAGATATTATTTTACTATAGTCATCTGCAGTTTCACTTCAAATAATAATAATAATATGTGTGGACATCTCACACAACGCCATCTAGCCCCAAACTAAGCAAAGCTTGTGCTATGGAACCAGATAACTGATGCAATACTTAGATACTTTTTTGTTTGTAAATACATACAAATAATACAATACTACACCCAGACACAGAACAAACACCTATGTTCATCATATAAATGTTTGTCATGGGTGGGAATCGAACCCACAACCCACAGTTCAGAAGGCAGGGCCAACTGAGCTATCGGGCCAGTCAAATTATTTACTTTATATTAACATCGTGCCACGGTCTCAAAACAATTTTTTTAATCGCTCAAATGTAGCAAATATCGTCTGAGTAAGAGAAGCCTGCTTAAAAGCTTCTCTATCGCCGAATCAATTTAAAGTCAGAGTTGGTAGAGAACTATAATAGTGGAAGAACCTAAAATGAAGATAATGATTGGCTCAGCGGTAACTCATGTGATCTTAAAATTAACGCCGACAGGTTCAAATCCTACCTGGCCACGCGGCAATGAGTTTTCAAGTTACGTGAGACATTTGCTCTGGCTCTAACAACAGAAGGAAAGCATCGCGAATACCTATGCAGACACATCTAAGATTCACGTAATTCAAGAACACGCCTGTGTCATCCACCAACCCGCACTTGGCCAGCGTGGTACTTTTTGGCAAACCCTGTTTCCCAGCGAGAGAAAGCCCGTCTCTCAGCAGTGGAAACGCATTGGGTTGATGACGTGACTCTAAAATGCAAGTAACGTAGACGGGGTAAAATCAGAAATGGTGTCGACGTTGTGAAAGTTATTGCAAAGAAACGCGACGGAACCCAAATCCATAAACTCTGAAATCATCGCGCCATATACCGTTTGTTTTACTGCATACGGTTTTCGCGCTCCGCTGTATGCACATTTTTAATTTTATTACTCCGTTCTGAAAGCAAAGAGCCGGCACTACATACGGCTGTAATTTTTTTTTATAATCAATTTTTAATGTATACTAAGCTTTCTAAAATACGACACTTTTAGGAATTTGAACTTTACAGCTATTTTTTTAAATTAATAACGGTTAAGATCACGTCAATTAAAAGTTGAAATTACTCCGACCAGGTTTCGGACATAATCAATAGAAGAAGGCTTCTGGGAGCCAGTTACTAACGCGCTTTGACGTGAGTTTAGCTGTTATACTTTTTGCTTTTTCTGTTTCTGTTTTTAAATGTATGATACTCACGATAGTTTCCGAACTAAACTATACAGCAATCATAATTATATCAAATCTCATTTTAAATTCCATCCGCTATCGATAAATCATCGTTGCGAGTAAACGCGTGATCTCCGTTCGTCAGTCGTCGAAAGGAAACCGTTGCAGCCATCTCCGAGACCGTTTATAAACATGCGTGACACTTCAAAGAGATGCCCGTCAGTGGATCCCAGTAAATAAGGTAAACGATAGAGTTGCATACAAACATTCCTTTTCTTAACTACACACACAAACGCAGACAGATTGAAGAGGAATTATGTATTTTGATACCCATTTACACAATAGATGTTTGAATTTTGTTCACTGTATGTTTTGTAATGTAGATTGTGAAGGACCGTCTGCGCATAAGCTATTATAATCTACCCGTGAATATGGTACTTACAACAGCCCGAAATATCGGCAATTTAATAAACAATTGACCGTTAGCTATATGGTGTGATGGTTGAGGAAGTTGGCTTATTACTCGGAGACGACGGGTTCAATTACCACGACATGACCTGCGGGATGCAGGGAATTCTTGAATCCAGAATCTATGAAGGTCATTGTACGTTATAAATTAGAAATCTTAATACTAATAATCATTAACAATTTTGAAATTTTAATGACCGTATATAATTATTACCGTTTAACCTTACAGTTTATCAGCCAAGACAGAAAAATATTAAAAGTTTGTCTTAAAATCTACACACAGAGAGATGAGTACAGGACTCTAAGGAACTTTGTTAAAAAGTTTATCATCATATACTTTTATTCCACTAGTAAGCGATTACAAACATAATTATAATGATTACGATTATTAAAATTTCACTAACCTCAAATAATAAATTTTGCGACCAAAACCTTTAAATATCGATATAATCTAAACAACTCTTTAACCACATCACTAGCAACGCTCAGACATAAATTACTTCAAAAGTGATTTACTCGCGCCATACAAATCGCCGTCGACTAGTCGTTGCGGCCCGTCTCCGCCTGTCCGCCTCAAAGGGGCAACTGACAGGTGTGAATGATGGCACGATAGACGCACGCGGACTGACAATCGCAATCAACGAAGAGGTTTTGCGTGTTCTTTGATGCTAATGGTCTTGTTTTTTCGGTCGTGAACCGTTTACGTTACTAAAATAAATGACTGCAATTTAAAACCTGTGTTTGTTGTACGCGTTCGACGAAGCGCAAAGTTGTGCGACACATAAATGTTTATAATCAAATTTTCCAGCGTTCGAAATCTTTTTTAAGCTGAGCTATAGCGCGGCGTCTTTTTTACCGCGTTCTCTTGACGGGCACGTCACGTACCACTCGCAAAATAAAACACGTGCAGAGTGGCGGTCACAAATCACATTTTTTAATCGAGCTCACGTCTCTGCAATTTTGTCTCTATCGCTCTGCAAAAATACTTTTTAAATTCCTTCAACCCTTTCCACGTAGAGTTAAAGGCTGTTTCCGCCGCATTCGATGTTTTAGATTGTGTGGTCGCATTTCTGTGTGCACGTCGTGAGTGCGGAATGTTATCGACATCCGCTAAACTATCGACGCTGGCGCAACACTAATTGTTCTTTTTGTTCGGCCATTATTTCTCACAATGATTTACGTAACCTTCTTTCAGAGCGTAATCGCGTCATTAATGCTCTAAACGACTTTAACGGCCCATTCTGATGATTTAGATTGATTACACATTGTATAGAGAGTGAGATCGTTAAAAATTGTCGTGATTGTCTTTTACTAGGTTTAAGTGGCATTAAAATTACTTTTATCACACTAAAGTGAACCAAGAGCCGCTTGATTGGAAATTGATGGATTAATTTTGTAACCATTAAGGTGTACCAATTACCGCATTGGTCAGTTTGGTCATTATGATAATATTAATTTAATTAATTGTGATATTTGCCTGTAAAGGAAAGTCCATGGCTCCGTGGCTTATACACGGTGGAATTCAATTCGTTCTTTTCCTTAAATTTATGTACTCAGTTCGTACTATAGAATGCTTTTATATAACTAAAAATCAATAGTACTTATAAAATAAAATTTAAATGTTATTGTTAAATTTATGCGAATTCAAATTATAAATAAGTCTTGTGACATTGAACAAAGCAGGTGTTTTATTACCTAAGAAACATTCACAAAGCCTTCGGCCGCTGCCCGCGCTGTATGTAGCGTATTTTATGGTCTGAGTACATACATTTAAAGAAAAGAATGAATTGAATTCCACCGTGTATAACAGTGGAAATTAATAGGCTAATTGTGATGAAATAAAATCTTGTAATAATTATTAAAACTAAAATAAATTTTCTCGATCTAATGTTGTTCAGTTTTATAGGTACACACTTACAACTTAAAAAAAAACAAGTGTGGTTTAGACCACACGACTGAAGTAAAACTTCTTTAGGCTTCTATCGGCCGGTATAACATTGTTTTTGCTTTGATCAATGTTAATGTTGCCAATGACAATTGTAAATTAATTTTTGACTATTAATATTATTACATTTATCAGAGCGCCTGGTCGATGCTACGCGTGACCATTATGCTAGCTGGCACTTATTTGGCACAACGAATAAGCATTGCAAATCAACGGGGCAATGCTGCCAGCATGGGTACGCTACCTACTGGTAGTGGGCTGGAGCATTTGGACTGTCTATAGGTCATCGCGGCTAGTATATATGTAGTCAAAATGGTTTTTTTTTAGTAGGTAGTTTTTAGTATTAGTTATTATAACATTGTAGTATTTAGTTTGAAAACAAAGGTTTTATATATATTTATATTTTGTTAAGTTGACAATGGAGATCTACGTTAACCAACAACTTTCAACTTCCGTTCGCCTCGCCAGCTTACTCCCCAAGTCAAGCATGCATAAAGAAACTTCCCTTCGACAAAATAAGTTGAGCATTTCACATTTATCTTGCAATGGATTGGATAAAGGAAGAAGGTATCGATAATCAAGTCTCAATTAAAAATATATTTCTTGAAATTACAGTAATTAAGATATCTCGCGCGTAGATCATGGCACTCGCATACGTGTATCTGCCGCGGCGCGAGTTTATCCTGACCAAGTGAGATTATCTCGAGGCATGTGACTTTTATCTTGACAGAAGCTGGCAGGGAGCGATTTTCATTAATTAGCTATTAGGAGTCGGCTCACTTTGAGCTGCCGTGAGGTTGACTGTGAGCTTGCCTCGCCGTGTCACATCACTAGTGTGTAAAAGTAGCTTTTTCTTTTTGTTTTGGCTCTTTAATTGTTTTCAAGTCACAGTCCAAGTCATTAAGTCACGCCATAGTCTAGTCAAGTCATACTCCTAGTAAAGTGGGTGGCAACTTGACCAGAAGCTTCTATGGAGTTTTGGAAACTACACGAAAAGAAACATTTCACCGTCATTATACCACTTTCCCACACTCACGCCTGTAATCCAGCACTTAACGAATAAAATGACACCAATTTTATGCACTAACACTGAAAATAAAACAAGTTTTGGAAAATGATATTATGCGGTGACGCGATCCTTTCCGTTTTCCCGCCAAAACCGTAGAAGTAGTTCGAGGTATGACATAGCACTTAGGGTATATTTGCTATAGTATAAAGTTATAGATTTTTAAGCAGTTGCAAATTTGAGTCTATTTAAGCTAAGATGCTAGATTTTTATGGCGGTTTACTAATTAAGGTTCGGACGTAATTAACGACGATGAGTTACGTCTTCAGTCCTAATATTGCTAAGTCAAAAAAAAAACTTTTTAACCGGCTTTAGCCGCGTCACCTGACAAGACTTCAAAAACTGACCCCACGCATCGTTTTATACTTGTCTTTCATACGTACTTCTTGCTTTTTCTTTCTTTGAAACGAATAGTTGTGTGCTTCGCACCTAAAAGTGTAAGTAACTTTTGAGAAGATATATATATTTTGCCTTATATTCAATAACTTCTAACACGTATTAAGGACTAAACTAGTTCGGTAGGTACTTTTAATAAAAAATGAGGAAGTTCTCAGATATTCATGAATTGTTATTTCAAATTAAATTGACGGAAATCATCTAGATCTCAGAATAGAATAAATATAACAATATTTAATTTTAAAATAAATAAATTTTTACTAGTGCATAATTTTATTCAACATATTAAATATATTCACAAAATAAAACTTTAATACTATGGTTTTAAGTTTATTAAATAATTTATCCTCAATTAATCTTAATGTTATACCCAACTTTATGTTGCAAATAAGGAAATTAACATTTCATTTGATTTTAAATTACATATTATTTTAAGTTAATGGTGAAGGTAAACGTGATTTGCTTATCATTATGACTGTTTTAACTTAATCTGAATTAGCTCGATAATCAATAAAATTAATACAGATGCATTATTAATAAAACTACAATAAATATAAACTAGAGTGTTTGTATTTTTTAGTATTTTTTATTTAAATTCTTAGGTAAATAAAAAGTCTAATCTGTTTGTATAGTATTTTTATGAAAAGGGATTTATACATAGTCATTAATCACTCTATAATTTTGATATAATGGGTAATAATAATATATAAAACTTAATAATAGTGATGTATGATTCATATTACAAAATTCAGTAACCGCCGCGATCTCGCTGCGTCAACTCACCTCCTGAGAAAGAGCACTGGATCTTATCCGGATCGAAACGTCAAGAAATAGACACGCTATTCGTGAGTAACAGTCGGGAATATATTAATTTAAAACAATCATAATATATTCTCCTAAGTGGTAGGACTTTTCTGCATAGTTCGTCTAGGTAGGCACCACCGCTTTGCCAGTTATTCTGGTGCCAAGCGCAAATAGTGCGCAAGCACTGCTGTGCTCCGATTTGAAGGGCACTGTAGCTAGTTAAATTACTGGGCAAATGAGACTTTATGAACCAATCTCACAGTCTAGTAATCTTATTGCTACTATCAGCACAGGCTGATGTCTCAGAATGGCGTGCGCAGTGCAGTGTCACGCGAAACTATTCTTTAGAGTTTCAAGTGTCACTGCAACGGATATGGGCAGTCGTGTCGCTTACCATTAGGCAAGCATCTAGCTCGTTATGTCATTTAGTTATATAAAAAAAAATTGAATCTAACGGGCCGATAGACTAGATAGCGTTTATCATAATAGGCTTATATTTGACATTTATGAGTACTTTGTAATTGATATGCATAAAAAAATATTATAAATGAATTGTATAAGTGTTAAAATTAGCTTATTAGCAAGAAGAATTGAGTTCAACTCATACAAAAAATCAAATAAACATGTATTTTAATTAGTGTAGAAAATCAGCTGGCCATGACTAAATAATCATAATAAATAGGTACAAGGTGTCATTGTAGTAATTTCCGTCAAACAATTTACTTCGAAATAATTAAAGTGTCAGATATAAATCATTGTGACAGCTTGACAAGCCACTCGCCTTAAGTAGCGCATGACACTAGTCAACTTTCAATGCCAACTTAACAGCTACTTAATTATAGAACTAGACAGGTCGGTATAGTATTATTAATAATAATTAAATTAATTTCATGTCAAAATATTAAATGTAACCGCGTTGGTCGAAAAAAAATTTTAATTCCCTCTTTTTGTACACTTTTTCCTATTGGTGCTCTTTCTTTTTTCCGTACTGAAAATGGTTCTAATGAATCGAAATAGATGCCTCTGGAGTTTTTTCTGTGTGTGTGATGTGACATACATTTTTGTACTTAACTTAGAAATAGATAAATTTAAAAAAAAACCTTTTATTTTACTTCCTCAAAATTAAAAATTTCAAAAGGTGTTTCTGTGCTGGTATTTGGAAATATTATTGCCGTCGCTCTGCTATCTACACGTGTGAAAGAGACAAAAGAGCTCAAGATTGAATTTATTATGTACATTTTAGCGTTTCGTGGGATTTTTTTTTTATGTTAGTGAATGATATGACGAGCTACTCGTTTACCTGATGTTAAGCGACACGGCTCGGAACCCCAAAACATAGAGTTTCGAGCGACACAGCACTGCGCACATCATCCTGAGACATCAGCACAGTTTGGTAATAAGATTACTCGACTGTGAGATCAGATCATAGTCTCTATTGCCCAGTAATTTCACTAGCTACAGTGCCCTTCAAACAGGAACACAGTAGCGCTTGCACACTACTGCTTGGCGGCAGAATAACTGGCAAAGCGGTGGTACCTACCTAGACGAACTTTGCAACAAAGTCCTACCACCTAGTAAATACAAAACAAATGTATATACAAAACCATCAAAATCTCCACACACACGTTTTTCTATTACTCTTAAATGTTACTTTTTCTACTCCTCGTAGAAACTTTCGGTCTTCGGCGCTGTTTGTATGGACAAAAGGTAATAATACTCTCTTCTTAAGTAATTTTTATAACTTAAGATTTATGGAAAATATATGAATCACGAACGAAAACACGTTCGATATTTTTTCTTTTACCTTAAAATTTGTCTGTTGATTGTGTAAAGCAGGCGATAGTCATAAATCTACGTAGAGATATAAAACAATAAAATTTTATGATGTTTCAATGCAATAACACTTTGACTAATATAAAAAAATCAGCTCATCTTTCTAGCGCTATTTATAAAAATAGCGCTAGAAAGATGAGCTGATTTTTTTATGAGGTACATGATAACATGTACCTCATTAAATGAAACAACCGATCTATCTTTTCAATAACCAGTGAATCACGGTGGCAGTTGGTCGGCAGCAAAAAGCGGTCGGCAGTCAGTAGCGGTATATCAAGACGATCGTGACAGGCTCTGTCGGGACGGCCGGCGGGCTACGAACGAATGGATGTGCTAAATAATGGAAACGGAGCTTTGGCGGGATAACGAGAAAGATTGCGTCACCGCATTGTATTATTTTCCAAAACTTATGTTATTTTTAGTGTTAGTGCATCAAATTGGTGGCATTTTATTCGCCAAGTGCTGGATTACAGGCATGAGTGTGGAGGTATAATGATGGTCAAACGTTTCTCTTCGTTTGTTTCAATAACTCCATAGAAGCTTCAAGTAAAGTTGCCACCACTTTACTAGGAGTATCGCTTAGACTAGACTTGATGACTTGAACTATAACTTGACGCATATTATATCTATGAAATATCATTAACTTGAGAAAGTATCAGAAACTTGATCTTTATTATCAATACACAAATATGTGAAGCAAGAAAAAACACAAAACTGCAAACTGTTTGTACAGGTTGGGCGAAAGAGATAGATACTCTGCTAATATCGGTTTCGTAAACTGTCTCAATCTTAATCAACGTAAGCATTTATACATTATAAACCTGCACCTACTACTCTCACTAGTAACAATTCTATTGTCACATACCATAAAGTTAAACAAAACTAATATATCACTGTCTTTACCTTTTCCCTATTTTAGCCGTTATAAATGTATGTTTGTCCACCAACTCGCCTAATGCTAGTGTGGCCAAACATGAAGGACGTAAATTTAGAAGATATCTATTCACTCTGGCCTTATAATTATCCAGGTTTTAAGTTTCAGGAAACATAGAAGAAGGCAACGAGTTCCATTCATTAACAGTACCTACGCGCTTTAAAAGTAGGACCAAATCGTTTACTACGAATTGACAATGACAATTGTGACAGGATGACATTAAGCTGAACTTTGGCTTGTTCCTTTGCAGTATAGGGAAGGAGGGATCAAATCATACAGAAATTCTGAAGAGTACACAATTTTAAGATAATGTGCCAAAGACACAGAATCAACATTCACCAGCAAAAGTTTTATTATATAGGTTAAGTATTGTGTAAGTTGTATTGTATAGTAAAACTTTTTTATGCACGCTTGAACGGAAGTTAAAAGTAGTTGGTTCACGTAGATCTCCATAGTCAACATAACAAAACATACTTAAAATTTGCATTGCTTATATATTTATTATATTATTATGTTGGTATGTCCGGTAAAACGACAATTTACAATTGTCAAGATGGCGACATTAACATTAAACAAAGAAAAACAAAGTTATAACGGCTGATAGATGGAGCTAAAAAAGAAAAATATTGAGCTCTCGTGGTTCTTGGAAGCTGGTTAAAACACTGTTTAAATATTTATTAAAAAAAAAACATTTCGAAGGCAAAATAACCTGTCAAACGTTAGAAGCAGTGTCCATTTGTAAATATACGATGTCCAATTAGCATTGATCAGTGTAACGTGTCGTAAATCAGTATCGAGCGTAACATACCACATACCTCATCCGTTTGACGCGCACATCCTCCTCGAGTGTAGGGTTACCACTTACCACTGTCGGGAGTAATTTGTGAGGTATAGTTAAATTTTGTAGTTGAGTTAAACTACAAAGTTAGACTAGCAGTTTTCAACAAGGTTCTATTATATCATTTACTAGTTGCACCCCGCGGTTTCACCTGCGGATAAAAGTATTTCAATTATTTAATTATTTACTCATCCCACTGGAAAAATTTACTTTTCCGGGATAAAATGTAGCTTATATGTGAATCTAGTGTATAAGCTATCTTGGTACCGAATTTTATCCAAATCTATTCAGCCGTTTGAGCGTGAAGGAGTAACAAACATACACTCAAACGCACATACAAACTTTCGCCTTTATAATATTAGTGTGATATAAAATAAGTTTACTTATGTTTGTTCGCGTTTTGCTTGATATTAAACGACTCTCAGCAAAACTAAAGCACTCTTGAATGTTTAGTATCAATAACAGAATATAATGTATCGGCAAATGTGGGTAGGCAAACTTTATGTTAAACAATGTAATGGTTGCTCCCTATTTATGTTGAGAATGATTATATTTATTTACTACTAAACAATAATATCAATAACAATTTTTTCGGAACCAAGATAATTTTACACCAAGAATTAAAGTCGACATAATAATGACACGCAGTAAAAAAGCAGTATATTATACTTATTAAGTAGCCAGTACTTTTTAGTAGAATTAAGCTAGCCTATGCTTGTATTATTATATCGACTGAAACCAGCCGATAGATGAAGCTAAACTAAAGAAGCTTTACTTGAGTCGTGTGGTCTAAAGCTATCTCGTTTTTATTGTAATCCGAATTTAAGTTTGGTACAGTTTCTGCTGAGCATTATTTAGTTACGCCTTTTTTTTGTTGTTCAAAATATGCTAAGAAACGTACTTTTTATGTACCACCATTTTCATGTTTCCAAAAACTAAACTATGCAACTAAAACGCATCACAATATTTGCAACTTTTAACACATACATATTTGTTCACGCAGAACGATCTTAAATTAGAGCGCACTACGGATCGTCCACGTCAAAAGACCACTTCAAAGTGCAGTCCTGCCAAAAACAATTGAAATTGCGATAATAACTCACCAAGTTATTTACTCTGTGTCCACTCAAAAGATGATTCATACATTTACTATGTGTCCACTCAAAAGATGATTCATACATTTACTCTGTGTCCACTCAAAAGATGATTCATACATTTACTCTGTGTCCACTCAAAAGATGATTCATACATTTACTCTGTGTCCACTCAAAAGATGATTCATACATTTACTCTGTGTCCACTCAAAAGATGATTCATACATTTACTCTGTGTCCACTCAAAAGATGATTCATTCAACCCTAAATTCAAGGCACATAAATCAAGATGTCGGCGATAACAAGCCACCACTCATAAACGCAACAGCGGGAACGGTTTTACGATGCATAATTGTAGTTTATTAAATAGCCGCCATTTGCGTTTTAATGTTGGAATTCTGGGTTATAAAGTTTAAAATGGAGTGTAATGGAGACGTTATCAATTCTTTGGTGGTTTTATTGCAGTGCGTAAACTTCAGTAGTGCCTGCGCGACTCATGACACGTGATATGCGTTCAGTGATAAGGAAAGAAAGGAAGAAGGGAAAAAGAAAGGAATTTATTTACAAAAACGTATTAAAATTGAGCTCATCGCGTCTTCCAAAGTAGGCACCTATTTGGCACAACGATCAGCATTGCGATTGAACGGGGCAATGCTGCCAGCGTGTTGGGTACGCTACTTGTTGGTAATGGGCTGGAGCATTTGGACTTTTGAAATTTAATTTTAATGGTGTTTGTGATCAGCAACAATTTCTCCTACTATTTATATAATATAATATTAATAATCAGACACACATGCTCAACGATCACGTACATATCTTGTACCTTTACTAGGCTGCCCTGTGTCTAGGGGCCCAGGAACTACGAGGACCAATAACATTCAGATTCGGAACAAGTAGGTATTTGTACTTTTTTTCTGCACACTACTACTAGTCCGGTCGCGGGAATCAAACCCGCTGCCTCGAGGTAACGAGCCGACCTGCTCAACCACCACACCACAAAGGCTGAACTAGCTTAGTAATTTTTCCCCTTACTAATAAACATTGTACAGTGAGCGGGGGAAGATGTTTTACGTTTTGTTTCTCTTTTTCAAGTTTGAAATGGGTAAACAGCTAACACTGAATACCAACTGAGAGGGGGTGTATTCTTAGAAAAATTTGCCACTGAGGCTAAGTTTAAAGCTTAATTAATTTTTCAATTAACAACAATTTTGTTCCTTACTTTGTTTTAATGTTTGTTGGTGTACTATTAAATATTTTTATATACTTTTTTATGTGTTTAGCATGCCTTAATTACCAACGACCTACCCCTGGAGTTTAAAAAGTAAAAATTAACATAAAATTTTGATTATAAGCCAGACAAAAATTTCAAATATTTAATAACACATTAATTCACACAAACATTCCAATAAATCATAATGAACAACATGAAAACTGTCTGTATGTTTGTCAGCGATGCGTCCTCACGCGAGAAAGCGGATGTGGAGAGATTTATAATTCAATTAGTTGAACTAATGGAACAAAATGCACCTGTTTGGAATTACTGGTGGTAATATAAAAAGATGATTGGAAAAGTGATGTGGCCTATAAATAATGATATATAAATTCATTTATAAATCTATGAATCTAAGTCCATTATCATAAAAACAAAATTGGTACTTAAGTTTAGATATAAAGAATCTATTATCTACGTGCAAAAAGAACCCGTTGATTTTGTATAAAAAAAATATGCTTGTTTCAATGCAGTCCTGGTCAGTACATTGTTTTATTCAGGAAAATTGACATCGCAAGAGAAACTTTTTTTTTTTAACGGGCTAATGCTGTTGGCCTCTACCGACCTTTACAGCGTCACTGGGCGGGAGGGCAGGTGCTTAAGGCGCCCAGCCGTCAACCGTGAGAGGCAACTAGCTCAAGGGCACTGGGGTTCGAGCCTCGGCTTGGACCGTTGCCGGGATAAGAGGATCGAGAAGACTACGTCCACTGGAAGAGTGGACCCTATTGAAAGTCGCGACCGTTATAGCTAACCTACGGGGGGTACGCGGTTTTATCGCGAGAGAAACCGTGGCGCACACCTTGTATAACATAACTGCAAAAATAATCTTAATAAAACTTTAATGTATCTGTATTGTACTTATCCAAATTACGACTTGCAATTATCATTTAAAATCTTAACGAGATAAAATTAAGGAAATCCGATTTAAGCTACAATTATCTCAATGTACCGTGTTTTCTCAACTTGCCACTTTATATTGGGTTATTAACGCAATATTTACAGTAAGGGAGTTCTTACAAATTTATACCAAAACTCAAATATTGCATAAGTTGCGAAAATATGACTGAGCGTACCGTGCAAGTAGGAATCTCTATCCCTATCCCTAATCCCCACTAATTTCGAATGGAACCGTTAATATAATTTTGATCGAACTTCACATGTTAAGTTCATTTGATCATCAAGTATATAAATTGAAACAATGCCTGTTTGTTTGCCAAAGTAATTGAATAGCTTTGAATTAAGTTTAACACAAAAATACATTTCTTACACTATCGAGATCAAAAGGGTTCTGTTTATCTTTTTAAGTCAAGATATATCTTTGGTTATGCGTGTTACATCCTAGACTGCTTCGTCAGTGATTAAAAGAAAGCCTATAAAAAAAACGAGTGCGCTTTAGACCACACGACGAGCCATTACAGATAAACAAAACATTCGCTGACAATTACTAGGTCATTTCTGATGTAAAAGAAACAGGAATATTAGTCAGATTTTTTTACCAAGAAAGCAATTCTTAAAACAAACTTCATTTATATCCTTACTGGTCATACTGTAACATAGTACTTAATTATTAAATGCTTTTTATGGGCGTGAAAGGAAATATAAATACATAATTTGTATGTATTATTAAAAGTAATTTATGCTGACCATTACCACAATTACTGGCACATTGTAACGCTATAATTTTGTGATTACACAACCAAAGGCTATTTACATCAAAGCAAATATGGGTCGTATTTTTAACCGATTTAAAAAAGGAGGTTCTCAATTTGGCTGTTTTTTATGTTTGTTACCTCAGAACTTTTAAACTGATTTAATAATAATAATAATAATATGTGTGGACATCTCACACAACGCCATCTAGCCCCAAACTAAGCAAAGCTTGTGCTATGGGAACCAGATAACTGATACAATACTTAGATACTTTTTTGTTTGTAAATACATACATAGAATACAATATGACACCCAGACACAGAACAAACACCTATGTTCATCACACAAATGTTTGTCCTGAGTAGGAATCGAACCCACAACCCACAGTTCAGAAGGCAGGGCTACTACCAACTGAGCTATCGGGCCAGTCAATTTGATGATTATTTTTTATCACACTAATATTATACAGGCGAAAGTTTGTATGTGTGTATGTTTGTTACTCCGTCACGCTCAAACGGCTAAATGGATTTGGATGAAATTGGGTACCAAGATATTTTATATACTGGATTAACATATAGGTTGCATTTTATCCCGAAAAAAATAAATTTTCCCGTGGGACGAGCAAATTATTAAAATAATTTTCATCCGCGGGTGAAACCGCGAGACGCAACTAGTTTCAAATATAGTGATTCCCACGTGGTTCCATTTCAATTTGGCCCAACTCTGACAATGGTATCAATAAGAAAACCATATAAATCTAAAGTCGGGTTTTACCGCTTTGCGTTTTTTAATTATTTAAAGCCACTGCGACGTAACCAAACAAAATAATCAGACGAAAAAAATATGTAAATAGGAACGGTGGCCGAAACAATTTAACAAAGTAGTTTGGTTTTAAAATGTGGTACAAAATCTCACAGACCGCGGCCGATTGCTAGTACAAAAGCCAGAGTTACCACACTAAAAAAACTAGAAAGTCAGCATAATCTCACAACATTAATCGAGTTTTATGTTTCCTAATTTAATTCCAAAACACATAAACACCTAGAATGATTCACACTTGCCCAACCTAATCTGCATAAAGTGCGCAATAACCATAATTTCGGGTTATAGGATTAAACGATAAGATAACGTTTTGATTTATATCTCTTTTAATTACTTCCTCTCATTAACAAGATAGAAGTTTTCGAGTCGTATCTCAGTCATAATTATTATTGCCGCGGTATAAAGTGTCATAATGAGATTAAACCGGTAATTAGTTTATGAGATTTGTTAGTTAATAGTGTCTTAATCATAGCTCATGAGCCATAGCACAATCATGTAGATTGTTTAGACGAATGAATTCCATTTTATACGGTTGAAACCGAAGGTGGTAAATTTGGGGGCGAGTTGGTTGGACTGCAGTCGCGACCCCTTCTCGCCCCGGTACAGCGGACGAAGGCTCACGGGGGGGTTTAAGTGGGTTCGAGTCCCACATACACCCTGCCACCACCCTCGTGGTAAGTGCGAGGGCATTTCGCCTCTCAAAAAAAAAAAAAAAAAACAAAAAAAATGAAGGTAAATGGAAAGGTAGGACTTTTCTACAAAGTTCGTCTAGGTAGGTACCACCGCTTTGCCAGTTATTCTGCAGCCAAGCTGTAGTATGCAAGCACTACTATGTTCCGGTTTGAAGGGCACTGTAGGTAGTGAAATTACTGGGCAAATTAGACTTTCAGATGTGATCTCACAGTCGAGTAATCTTATTACCAGACTGTGCTGATGTCTCAGGATGATGTGCGCAGTGCAGTGTCACGTGAAAGTTTATATGTATTTTGGAGTTCCAAGTAACACTGTTCTGTTATGGGCAGCTATGTTGCTTAACATCAGGTGAACGACTCGTCACATCATTCACTAACATTTTAAAAAATGTTGCATCTTGCTTTTTTTTTAGAACTCTACTAGCGAGTGATTCAAACTTAACTGCTGCAGCGACTGTGAAGTCGGTTGCACGAAGATGTGCACAGGCAGCGGGCAGCGGTGAGTGCAGCGTGCGGGGGCTTGCAGAGCACTTCATAGCCGCCATTAAGTTTGAATCATATTTTACCTAAATTTGATAGCCAATAACCAAAAAGTTACTTAATTACAGCTAATCAGTTGAAATCATCTGCAATATTACTCGAGCACAAGAATTGAAGAAAAAGCTGTGCATTTGTGGTTGAAATGTGAAACAAAAGTGGCGCTTATTTCAATGAGCAAATATAATAAAACGAGCTTCTGCCCGCAGCTTTGCGTGTTGTGGCCTATGAGAAAATAATTCAACCACCTATTTCACCCTTTTAAGGGTGGAATTTCGATAAATCCTTTTTTAGCGGATGCCTACGTCATAACATCTACCTGCATGCCAAATTTCAGCCCGATCCGTCCAGTGGTTTGGGCTGTGCGTTGATAGATCACCATGTCAGTCGGTCAAGTCAGTCAGTCACCTTTGAGTTACATATATTTAGAAGAAGGAGATGGACAAATGCGAGTTTGTTCTATGTCTGGGTATTAAATTGTCATAATAGTAAAATCTGGTTCCCATAGTAAAAGCTTTGCTTAGTTTGGGGCTAGATGACGCTGTTGAAATTTCCACAAACACTTATTATTTATTTATTATTATTTATACTCTGTTAGTAAATAATAGTAAAAAATTGTAATTTAAAGCATGAAGATCAAGATGCCACCGTTTAACCATATGCTACAAACGATTTTTCCCCGAAAATAACTATGGACTGCGTTTTAAAAATGACTGTTTATGTTGATTCAGCATTCACCATAAAGACTATAATAAATATTCGTCCGGTCATTCGTTTCGGTAGTAACAAAAAGTTTATCTATTTTGGTTTGGAACTTGTTACAAAAAGGACCAATGGCTTCTGCAAATTTAGTTTTATTATTTCACTACCACGAAGCTATAGGTACTTGTTTTTGTTTCTTTTATTTTGTGTATTCCGCCCGCGCCGGGTGCATTACCTGACAGCTCCCGCAGTGATGGTGATTGGTTGGTAAACATAACCTTTTCAGGGTTTGGCTTGCGTGTGCGATTCTCGCGAAATTTCACGCAGATAAAGGTCATAAGTAATTATTTTATCTGTTCTTGAAGTAAAACTTATTTACGCTTGCTTGACTTGGGGAGTATGCTAGTAAATGAGAAGTGAACAGAAGTTTAAACTGATTATCATAGATTTCCATTGACAATATAACAATAATTTGTATTACTGTTGGTATGTCCGGTAAAATGTCAATTTGAATTATCAAGCGACATTAACATTAAACAAAGCAAAAACCAAGTTATACCGGCTGATAGATAGAGCTAAACTAAAGAAATTTTACTTCAGCCGTATGCTCTAACAACACACTCGTTTTTTTAAATGCAGAACATTATTAGTGCAATGTGGTCCTGACTTAAGAATAGGACTTCTCCATTTCTTCCCGCGGGTGCCGTAAGAGTAGGGTGAGTTTATATCCAGGGAATAGGCATAATGCATTCAATTTTATTATTCTGCATGCTTTAGGCATCTTCTGACTGATGATGCGATGATGATGATGATGATTTGAGTATAGAATAGAATAGAGTAGAAAGCGTTTATTTATAGCCTACATAGGTACAGTTTTAACCTCAGAGTAGGTATATTCAGTACATACCCTAACAGCCTTATTAATAAACGGGTATTAGTCTCGGATTAGTTACTTCAGCTTTTGTCCTTTTTTTGCTACTGAAATATTTAGCTGGATCGAAAGAGACAAAAGATGGTGTAACTAGTCTAAAGCTAGTTCGTGTTTATTAATAAGGCTGTAAGGTTTTAACAATGTAGGTTATAAATTATTCTAAGATTACTTTTGGCTATAAAAAAGTCACAGCTCAGCATAATGCGCCACAGTGCACTGCGCTAATTTTCAGCTGTAGTATACAAGGTGGAATTTAATTCGTTCTTTTCCTTTGATGTATGTATTCAGTCCATGCTATAGAACGCTCCCATACAACTAAATAAAAAAATACTTATAAAATAAAATTTAAATCTAGGTATTATCAAATTTAAAAACTAGGCAAAAAGGCAAATTTAAATTCTAAAGAAAAGCTTTGCTACATTGAACAAAGCAGGTGGTTTATTGCCTACGAAACATTTACAAAACACTCAGCTGGTGCCCGCGCTGTGTGTACCGTTAAATAGACATTTCGGCTGTCATGCAGTTATTTTAAGAAGCACTAAATACTAAAACATTTTTTTTATTGGACCTTGTACGAACTTTCTATAGCTTGGTCTGTGTATATACATTTAAGGAAAAGAGCAAATTCAATTCCACCGTGTAAAGTGTATATTTTGATTATTGAGCCTTAATCGTCATTTTGAATTAGTGAGTTGCAGTTTTTGCTTCTGTAACTACGTTTGGGATACGAAAAGAAGTAATAGCCAACGTTTGGGCGCAAAAAAAGCAACGGAAAAAGGCACCATACGTGTTCTTAAATCTCTATACCAATATTTTGTCTTCTTTGGGAATTACAAGTTTGTAGATTATCAGAAAATAAAACAATTGACGGCCTAAACAGTTGAACAACAAGCTTTCTAAGCTTTTCAAAGTAACTTCAAATACCTTGTACTAACGACAAAGTTTGCCTTTAAACAACTCTCTCAATTAAACTTGCATTGCTAATGGGTTTACATAGCGCAAAAACGTACGGAAACTACCCTTTTTAAAAGCATTGAAACAAGTTTTGCTTTTTTGTAAATGTGCTAATATAAACTTTATTTGACATTGACTTTGACCTTGTTAAAAATATTAAAATTTCTGACTGGAAAATCTTTGTTTAATTCGACATGACATTGGCAAATTGTGGTAACCTCTCTACAAAGGCCATTACCAAGAGTTGAAGTAAAATATTTGTTTTCTTTTCATTCTTCAGATTATATGAAATGTACATTAGTATATTTAGCTGATAAGTATTAACTTATTGGAGATGTTTTTATTTAGTTCAGTTTTATTACATATTCTAAAGTGAATGTTTATGCTAATTTCTATATTTTGATGAGACCCGATGTTTTGTATACATATCTATTAAGACAGTTAAATTATGGTCGTAATTAAAAGTGGGGAATAATTGACAAAATAATTACATCTGTTAATTAATAAAAAAAACAATAATTGTTTGTATAATTTACACACTTGTTTATAAACATCAGGTATATTTTATAGTTTTAATTAAGTACTTAGGTTATATAATTAATAGTGTATGGCCATAATTTATAACTTATTGCACTGCAAGTCATTATCCTATAGCAATGTCGTGATCAAGGCCCGTTCTTTGCGGCATTAGCATATCAGAATTATTCCATTACAGTGTTAATAATTTAAAAATAATACGCCTTTGGAACACGCCACCTAAAGTTATGAGTCTCTGGAGATGCGGCAACATACATAAACTTAACAATGAATATGAACTTTATGTTCCGTGTTTAAAGTTGAATTTCAGCTGTGTTTTACAGCCTCACTTTCAAGAGGTGGTAAACATTTTATTATGTAAATAAGTTATGTGAAAAATGGTTACTTTTTCAATTATGTTTGCACACTTGAAAGGGTAATGTAGAGTACAATGTAGTTCCATATCTCATATAAAACAAAAAATGATTTCTTTTGTAAATAATATACGAATATAGAGTAGTTTATGGTATAGAGTAGTTAGTTCCATGGTCTTTATGTAAAAAATTACATATTGAATAATCTAGCTTTTATTTTCTGTGGTATCCAGGATTCGCTTCTAATGTTTAGTCTAGCTTCGACCAGACGTTTAGAAAGGTCTATTATTTAACAATTAGGTAGTTTTTTAGCCTCAATAAACCCTTTTTTTATTTGTTCATATTTTTAATTGTATTGTCGCACTACTAAAACTCTACAAGTAAACAATTTCACTATAATATTTTATAATCAGAAATAAAAATATATTTTCCGTTTTTAAATCTGAAAGTAGGAACAAATATTCTACTTTTAGAATTAGAAACGGAAAAATTTTAATTATTTGCGTGAAAATTGCATTAAAATGTAGATACAACAATTTTAAGTTTTATTTAACTTAGTGGCTAAATTATCTCAGTATTAACACTGGCATATTTCTCAAACGCTATAATTTGACGAGGTAGCTTATAAATCCTGTTTTGTATGACACAGTGTTGCAGTTGAGGTGAGGGGGGGATGGAGGTAAGGGGAGGGGGGTTGCCCAATAAATCAGACGCGATGCCGCGTGCAGGTGCTTGCCGCGTTGAAATATTACGCCTAGTGGTGTTAATTAATACGGCGACAGAAGTGACAGTTCCAAGAATGTTGTGTGATTTACCTACGATAATTATGACTTAAATGTATATATACTGTTATAATTTTGTTTACTAGAGTTTGGCATATTAAGCTTAATGTATTACCGAGTTTAAAAAAAAATCAGCCTTCAAGGTAAATACAGGCTATTCCAGGTCATTGAACCATAAGTATGAATGGATGGAAGAAATGAAATTTTCAGAAATGCATTTATTAAAAAAAAAAATTGGTTTACAACACTATTTATCTGCTTGACGTAATTAATAGAATATATTTTTGAGTAAAAACTTCATCGCTTATAAAAATATTTATATCATATAGTTTTTAAGATGTTTCCCAAGTATTTTTTTATCATTTAATATTTTTATATATTTGGTATTGATGTCGATGTGTGCGTAATACGCTACATATATTATCTTCTGTGTATGGCCAAGTATTCTGGGATCGAGACTCAGGCCTGTCAGATGCATCACTTAATTGAGATGCTTGTTTCGAAGCAATCTCGAAATAAAATTTAATTATTTTATTTGATGCTCTATCAGCCGCTCTTGAGTTGTAAATTACCATTTGGAGTGTTTTAAGCCTTTTAAATAGTTTTTATTAATTTAAGCTTTAGTTAACAAAGTAATGACAAAATGTATTCTATGTATATTGCGAATATATTTTTGTAGAAAACTGTAATATTATTGTATAAATCACATTTTTATTGCTTTGTATAATGTAGGCACTTAATTTAAAAAGTTTTTATTGCTCTGGTAACAAAATAAAACATTATTATGATCGGCCCAAGTATCTTTAAACTTATTACTACTACATAACACCAACTACTTCTAAATTCTACTACTTGGCTACAATAATTAAAAATAATTCGTATAAGCTTGAATAAAATAATAATTCACCATCGGGTTTTACTATAATTAAAAATATGTATCATTGTTTTAATTTTCACAAATATAAGTTATTATCTAAACTTCTTTTATAATTCCAAACCTTAAAACCATTAACGAGTAACACTTTCTAATACATAATTCAAAACTTTCTGTCATAAAATAATCACATTAGGAATTATTAATTAATATCTCTCAAATCGGTTCCACTGACACAAAAAGCCGTACAAATTTCATTTACAATCATTTCATCATACATTTATTATAGCTTTTATACGCCTACGTATTAATAAACACATTTATCTTTACCTACAATAGTAAAAAGATATACAAAAACAACAATTACAATGCATGCAATAACATTCTTAATTTAAAAATATAAAGTTTAGTTTTGAATGGCAGGAGTTGTAAACCTGTTTGTATGGTAAAATGCATGAGTGCCATACATCATTGGTATAACAGCCGATCATAAATAACAGATTTGGGATGGCGGCTTCCACTTGTGACCGTGTGATTTGTTGTTTCATTTAAATATTTTTCTGAGAATTTTCCTATTTAATGTTCTTGTTTTCGTAATTCTAGAAAAATATGACACTGACAGTGACCCTAAATAATTAATCTTTTTGACGCTATTATTTGTTTGATTTTAGTTTATTTGTTCAAAGTACTCCACTAGGCACAGGCAGGTGAAAGATAAATATAACAAAAATAAAAGAAATTTTTAAAAACCTTTCTAAACGTCTAGTCGAAGCCACACGTGACCAAAATGCTGGCCTCTACTTCGGCCAAAGATTGAGCATTGCCATTCAACGTGGCAATGCTGCCAGTATATTGGGCACGTTGCCTACTGGTACTGGTTTGTTAGAATAAGTTATTGGCGGGGTTGTAGTTTCGGTTCCCTCATATGACAGCTGCTAGGCAATCACGTTACTTTAATGCAGCCGATAGAAACACAAATTTGTATGGATTTGACAGTTACATTACATAGTTTATGTGCATAGTTACTATGATTTTTTCAAATTAGGAATGAAATATCTCTTGTTGCATTGCAATCAAAGTTCAGTGCTCACCACAAGGTCACAAACAGTAATTTCAAATAAAATAAAAAAGTTTCCAACAAACAACATTAATGTAAAGATACTAAAGTGCCAAATAGAGCCGACCATATAATACCCATTCACAATTCATAGCTGGATAACCGATAACAAGGTTATATTGTGACCATTATCCACTATTTTATAACTGCTTTATAGGCTTCTAATGAAACGCGCGTTTTATTACCCGTCCAAGGTTGAGAACCACTGGATGGCGCGTTACGTCACAAAAAAAGCGAAGGTCGAAAGTTTCTGAATGGTGTATGAGAAGTCATCACTCGAAGGTTGATAGCCACTGGATGCGTGATCAAGTATCTAGTACTTACATTTTGAGTAATTTTTCAACCGACTTCAAAATAAGAGGATGTTCTTAATTAGTATTTATTTATGTTTGTTACCTCAGAACTTTCGACTGGGTAAACCAATTTTCATGATTCTTTATTTATTTGAAAGCTGGTATTTCCCATTTCAAATTAATCAAGATTAGATGAGTAGTTTTTGAGTTATCTTTAATGATTTGTATTTCAACTTCAACTACATTGATGATGTTCTTATTTGAACTGAAGTCGGTTGGACTCTTTTTTAATAAGGAATTATGGTTTTCGGTTTATTTAATAGATGGTTTGGGAATTATGACTAATTGTTGTTATTTATAATTGACCTAACGAAATGTGGTTTATGTATGTATGTACTCAATGTTATCGAACTTGCCATTAATAAAATTGTGTCAGGTGATGAACTCGTAAAAATATTACGCCATCGTTTTAAAAAAAATATAGTTTTGGTAACTTAATAAAATAATGGTAGTAGTACTAAGGTGAACATTTAAAACACGAAACTGTTTGGTTTGTATTATCTTCGTCAAATAACTTGAAGACCTCTACTACTGAACACAGGCCTCTCCAATAGAGCATCACTTTGAGTGGCTAATTACCCCTTGCATCCAACGCCTTTCCGCGGTTTAAGCTTGCACCCCTACCGCGTAACTGTTCTGGGAATCGGCTTCGCCTGCTATCCTGCACGCGCCAATTAACAAATCCACGAGTGCGAGCAAGAGAGGACACGATTACTATTGGATTACGATTACGATTAGGTTTTGACGTAGCTGTAAGTTCACAGTGTAATTAACAAATAAATAAATTACCATCTCCATCAGACTTACGTGATAAGGCCCCACGTCGGTCCGATTATGGGGGCCGGGGCCGATTTATGTTCTGTCTTTTGGTTTGATTTCAACAATGATGTGACCCGCACACTGCAATTTCAACTTGCTAATTCTAAGAGCTACATCGGTGACTGCGAATCTCTCTCATTTTGGATCTTATATCGCAAGAAAGCCACGAGTACTTGTAGCTTATAGCTCATAGTTTGTTGCACGATGATCACCCCATCGTCGCCGCCTGAAACACGTCTTGAGTGACCTGGATGATCCTATAGCAGCCATAGTATTGGTTGGACCAGTCCAGCCCTTCTGGCTTAGGTACGGCTTTCAGTACCGGTATAGGATACCAGCGTAACACAATCAGACACCGACCCCGCCGGCGAGGTCGACGTACCCCCCGTAGGTTAGCTAGAACGGTCGCGACTTTCAATAGGGTCCACTCTTCCAGTGGACGTAGTCTTCTCGATCCTCTTATCCCGGCAACGGCCCAAGCCGAGGCTCGCACCCCAGGGGTGCCCTTGAGCTAGTTGCCTCCCACTTTTGACGGCTGGACGCCACCATCCCTTAATCATCCATCATCTTAAGTGCCCGCCCTCCCGCCCGGTAACGCTGTAATGGTCAGTAGAGACCAACAGCATTAGCCCGTTTAAAAAAATAAAACGCCAATACCACATACATAGGTATTATTTTTAACTTTACAGAATAATCATGTTCTATGTAAAACTCGAACCAACGATTTATTTATAGCAAAACATTATTTTAAAATAGACCTTATGATTGGCACCGTTAAAACGAGTTTACATATAACCATGTTTTATAATACAAATCATAAAAAACAGCTGAGTAACATAATTCCTACAGACAATACTGAATGCAAAACAAATCGGATCTTAAAAGCAGCATGTTTTTTATTTGCGTAATTATTGCTCCATGCTTGAGTAAGTAAATGAAACGAAGTGGAAATGTGGGTTGTATGTAATAAATGAAGTTCTGTAGGAAATTATTGCGTGCGCTGATCAATTGATCATAATATTACCCGCAAAGTTGACAATGACTGATCTCACAGCTCAGTAGATTGTATTGTTTACAAATTATGGTTAATAGGTGGTAGGACTTTTCTGCAAAGTTTGTCTAGGTAGGTACCACCGCTTTGCCAGTTATTCTGCCGCCAAGCAGTAACGCGCATGCGCTAGGTACTGTGTTCCGGTTTGAAGGGCACTGTAGCCAGTGAAATTACTGGGAAATTGAGACTTTATGATCTGATCTCACAGTCGAGTAATCTTTTCTGACTGTGCTGATGTCTCAAGATGATGTGCGCAGTGCAGTGTCATACAAACCTATATATTTTGGAGATCCGAGTGATACTGGAACTGGGATGGGCAGTCATGTCGCGAACATCATTCACGCTGCTAATTGAACGATGCCGTTTATTAAAGAGGCTAGGCTATTAATTAAACGGCTGATTAAGTTAGTTGGCTGCGACATATAAATATAAATATTATAACTAATGTTTTTCCTGTAGTATACCTGTTATTCGTATACCAGCTCTACAGTAGTAACCCGCATATTTTGTGTGACACTTACAAATTGATGTCACCTACAAAAACACATAAAATAGATCTCATTAATAAATATCACATTAAAAAAACCACGGCTCACAATAAAAACTTTTAAATCTACCATGAAGTGTCTCATGTCATGGACAAAATCAATATAGACTCGAAAAGTATGAGAATTGAAAAAGTACAATAACATGTGTAACAGAAGGTTCATACTAAAAAACAGCAAGGATAAAATTGTCACGATTATTTAAGTACTTTGTCTTATAAGTTATCACTAAAAAGATAATTCTTTAATGTCTACGGACTTTGATAATCTATGCCATAGTGAAAATAAAAGAACGGTATAGGGCGTCTATGAACAATGCTCCATGGTCACAATAAAGAACACGACTCATCTTCACGCCTACGCTGTAAGGTTTATAGACCAGATTCTTATGTTTTTTATGGATTTTTAAATTGAATTTGTTCTATTTTGACTTTGTGATGACAGGTGGTTAATGATGGACTTTTTGGCCTTCAGTGAGATGTGTTTTTTTGTATTTTTCACCTGAATTATTAAGAAAAATATAAAGGAATTAATTAAGGACCTGTTAACTATGTTTTCTATTATGCTATTAAGGCATTATTCTTATAAAAAAACTAGCTTCTGACCAGGGGGGTCGTAGATCAGGGGGGGGGGTTCTAGTGGGTTCGAGTCCCACATACCCTCCTTGCCACCACGGCGGTGGTGATTCACGGGGGAAATTCCCTCACACTTCCCTGCCACCACCGCCGTGGCTATGGGAATTTCCCCCCTCAAAAAAAAAAAGATTAGTTTCATTTGACCACTCTCTTACCTGATAGATATATTTCAGGAAACACAGATTCTGGTAAGTTGTGCCATTTCTTTGCCATGCGCGCATTGAATTTTCAAGAGGATTGAAGGAATGCTCTCCATATACAGATGTCGTGTTTCCGTGCGTCGTGTTGTTAGGTGGTAAAAAGTACATGAGGGAATTAAGTTGTGCAATTCCATCGCACACTCTGAAGTGCTGCTTGTAAAAGGCTGATAGGCACCACTTTGCGTTGATGCTCGACGCTTTGTAGCTTACCAGCGCTTCGTCACCAATGAGATCATAATAGGTCTTTACCTATGAAATTGCCGTATTGCAGTACAGACTTTTTCAAACAAAAAAAAGTTTTGATTGACTATGAATTCTAAATTTAAATTAATTTTGTTTTAAAAATATGACATTCTATTTACAATATAAGTCTTTTGTTTATTGATTAGCGTTGTATTTTCATTACATTTCAACATTTTTCCTCATAATGGATACTTTGAAATTTCGTGTAATTATGGAATATGAGTTCCGTCGTGGCACCAACGCGGCACAAACGACACGTAACATCAACGACGTTTACGGAGAGAACTGTACAAACGAACGTACAACCCGTTATTGGTTTGCTCGGTTCCGTTCTGGGAATTTTGACTTGAAAAATGAACCTCGTGATCTTCCGGAAACTTTGGTCAACAACGATGAATTAAAGGCGATTGTGGAAGCTGATGAATCTCAATCTACAGCTGAGCTGGCAGCAGCTTTTGATGTTAGCATCAAAACAATATTGGTCCATTTGCGACAGATTGGCAAGATAAAAAAGCTTGATAGATGGGTGCCCCACGAACTTAACGATCGCCAGCGCAACGTACGCGTCGAGACTTGCCTTGCGCTGCTTAACAGGCACAGAAATGAAGGAATTTTGAACCGAATTGTTACGTGCGATGAAAAATGGATTCTTTTTGACAATCGAAAGCGCTCAGCAAGTTGGTTAGATCCGTGTTCGGTACCAAAGCAATGTGCAAAACGAAAAATGACCCCTAGAAAGGTGATGGTCACAGTTTGGTGGTCTAGTGCTGGTGTGATTCATCATAGCTTTTTACAAAACGGCGAGAGCATTACTGCAGATGTGTACATTGAAGAACTGACCACAATGATGGCGAAACTTGCACGTCTGCAACCAGCTTTGGTCAATCGGTCGTCTCCACTGCTACTTCACGACAACGCGCGACCCCATACTGCGCAACAGACCGTCTCTAAGCTGCATGAGTTGGATTTGGAAGCTCTCCCTCATCCGCCATACTCACCAGATCTTGCGCCTACCGACCATTACTTTTTCCAAAATTTGGACAACTTTTTAGCGGGAAAAAAATTCAATTCCCGAGAGGCAGTACAAAACGCCTTTGAAGAGTTTGTTGTCTCCCGTCCTGCTGATTTTTTCAAGAAGGGCATCCATAAACTGCCACAGCATTGGCAAAGATGCATTGATTGCAGGGGTGATTACTTTGAATAAAAGAAATAAATAAGTTCGAAAAAAAAATACTTGAACTTTTTTCAAACAAAACGGCAATTTCATAGGTAAAGACCTAATATATTTTATTGTGCATTCGTTGGTTGGTGATTGATATAGGACTGTAACGAATGAAATTATATTTTATAAAGAGATTTTTGATAATCCTTAAAAATGTAAAATTTCGCGGGTAACTGGAAATATACGAACATGGTTTTTTAGTGAACATTTCACACAGCGCCATCTAGCCCCAAACTAAGCAAAGCTTGTACTATGACAAGATAATTGATACAATACTAGATAATTTTTGTTAATAAATATATACATTTTAACACCCAGCCACAGAACAATCAAATGTTCATCACACAAATGTTTGTGTGGGTGGGAATCGAACCCACAACCTAGAGCTCAGAAAGCAGAGATACTATCCACTGAGCTATCTGACGAGTCAAATTGTATATATTAGAAAAAGTCACAGAAATATCATAAACAAACAGAATCTTCTACTATTTTACAACTTTATTTTATTACAAATAAACGCGGCGAGAAATCCAGGGCGCAACCAGATTGTATATAAATGGTTAATAAATAAATAAAAATATCAATACAACATTTAAAAACACATTTCCATAGATTGTTATCATGATTATCATAAAAAAATCTCATACAACGAAGTTGATGATGTTAAATGAGCTCCAGTCACGAATCTGAGATATTATAAAGTAGCGCATTATCATACAAATTACATTAATTAATACATTGGCAATCGACACCACATCTAAATCATTGACTTTATGATTTAGAAATAACATTCAGAAATCAAGGAAGCAGTAATAAAACGAAAAGTTTATTATTCTCAATTCTGTTTTTTTTTATTGATATCTACATAACTTTATTAATATTTTTACGTTAGTTATATTTTAATTTATGTACCTAATCTAATAGGTATCGAAATAATATTGAGAATTGCATGACACCTAAAAATGGTTAAAAATGAGCTTAGGCTCCCGATACCATTTTTTGTTACTCTCGCTGTGAATTCGAACCTTTGATAGTATGCTAATATTGTCTATACTAATATTATAAAGAGGAAAGATTTGTATGTACGTATGTTTGTAACGAATTGGCTCAAAAAGTACTGGACCGATTTAAAAAATCTTTTCACCATTTGAATGCTACATTATCACTGATTAATATAGGCTATTTTAATTGCAAGAAAAAATTGTTTATGTCAAAATGTTTAAAAAATAAATGTCACACCCGTGCGAAGCCAGGACGGGCCGCTAGTCATTAATAGTTAAATTAGTAATAACCGACGTAAAAAATATTGCAAAATATTGTATAAATAAGTACCATTACACCTCTATTCTCTCTCTAGATCGCAGTATCAAAATCTGTATCTCTCTGTATCTGTATGTCAAAAAATGTATGTCTCAGATTTTTTACTCCGTGATATAGCGTATAACTGCAACATATAAAACTTATTTAAGCTTTAGTTCTTGTAAAATTGTGATGTGAATAAATATAGAAAGGAAAAAAATGTTGGCACAGAATACAATCAAAATAGTTGTTATTGGTAGTCAGTGATTCATTGACGCTTCTTACAACCGGGATGAGCATTACTGCAGATGTGTGTTGTGAAGAAATAAACACAGTGAAGGAGAAGCTTGCATGTTTCCAACCAGCTTTGGTCGATCGCTCTTCTCCGCTGCTCCTGCACGACAAAGCGCGACACCATACTGCACTACAGACGGTCTTTAAGTAACAATGGCTAGGGTTGGCTAAGCTCTCTGTCATCCGCCGTTTTCACCTTGCACCTACAGAATTCTACTTTTTCCAGAATTTGATACATTTTTTGTGGGATTTTTTTTAATAACTGAGAGGCAGTACAAAATGCCAATTATTAATTTGTTGTTTCCCGTACAGCTGATTTCTGCAAAAAGGGAATCAATCATCTGCAACTGCATTGATCAAAAAGTATCATTTGCACAGGTAATTACTTTGATTAATAGAAATATAATAGGTCTTTACCTATGAAATTGCCGTTTTGCAGTACAGACTTTTTCAAACAAAAAAAAGTTTTGATTGGCTATGAATTCTAAATTCAAATTAATTTTGTTTTAAAAATATGACATTCTATTTACAATATAAGTCTTTTGTTTATTGATTAGCGTTGTATTTTCATTACATTTCAACATTTTTCCTCATAATAGATACTTTGAAATTTCGTGTAATTATGGAATATGAGTTCCGTCGTGGCACCAACGCGGCACAAACGCCACGTAACATCAACGACGTTTACGGAGAGAACTGTACAAACGAACGTACAACCCGTTATTGGTTTGCTCGGTTCCGTTCTGGGAATTTTGACTTGAAAAATGAACCACGTGGTCGTCTGGAAACTTTGGTCAACAATGATGAATTAAAGGCGATTGTGGAAGCTGATGAATCTCAATCTACAGCTGAGCTGGCAGCAGCTTTTGATGTTAGCATCAAAACAATATTGGTCCATTTGCGACAGAATGGCAAGATAAAAAAGCTTGATAGATGAGTGCCCCACGAACTTAACGATCGCCAGCGCAACGTACGCGTCGAGACTTGCCTTGCGCTGCTTAACAGGCACAGAAATGAAGGAATTTTGAACCGAATTGTTACATGCGACGAAAAATGGATTCTTTTTGACAATCGAAAACACTCAGCAAGTTGCTTAGATCCTGGTTCGGTACCAAAGCAATGTGCAAAACGAAAAATGACCTCTAGAAAGGTGATGGTCACATTTTCCAAAATTTGGACAACTTTTTAGCGGGAAAAAAATTCAATTCCCGAGAGGCAGTACAAAACGCCTTTGAAGAGTTTGTTGTCTCCCGTCCTGCTGATTTTTTCAAGAAGGGCATCCATAAACTGCCACAGCGTTGGCAAAGATGCATTGATTGCAGGGGTGATTACATTGAATAAAAGAAATCAATAAGTTCGAAAAAAAAATACTTTAACTTTTTTCAAACAAAACGGCAATTTCATAGGTAAAGACCTAATAAAAATACTAGCTTCTGCCCACGACTTTTCACCCATGGCCTATAGGAAACGACAATTTCTTTTTCACAGATAGTTCAACCACTCATTTCACCCTTTTAAGGGTAGAATTTCGAAAAACCCTTTCATAGTGGATATTTGCACTTTACAATGAACGCACCCTCCAAATTTCAAGTCTCTAGGACCAAAGGTTTAGGCAGTGCGTTGATATATAAGTCAGTCAGTTAGTTTTTTAGTTGTTAGTGGATTTTGTATTTTATATGTGTAGAAAGCAAAAATTACCGTAACTTATTTCAAGAAAAACGGGAAAGAAACAATATTTGTTAGAAAACCTAAGTTACGTATAGTTTGTTACGTAGCCTTAAGAGGCATTGTGCTGGGTTTTTTAATATAAATAAATAAATAATTACGCAATTGATTTAGTCTGTGGTTCGCTGGTTTTTCTCTCTGATTCTTATGTTAATAATTATATAGTCTGAGATTGCTACTGACTCCGGCAGATGTTAAGATTGATTGTGAGGAGAAGAATACAAATGTAAAGTTCAAGCGGCTGTTTATTTTCAAGGCCCTCCAAAATGACTCCAGCACTACGTACCGCATGCGTGAAGCAATAGGTATTGTAAACTAGCGAATACACGAATCAACGCATAAACTTAACAACCGTTTTCTAAAATTAATATCGCATAATTCTTATATAAAATCTTAATGAGTGGCGAATAAAGCTATAAACCGGTAATTTATTACCCGACACGGGCAATAAAAATCTAAGATAGCAATCTACCAAATGAGAATCAATTACTTTGTTTACGTCCCGTCTCTACGTATTTTTTATTCTATGATTGAATTTGTTTTATGACGAAATTTACAACGCCGCAATCTTGTGTTCTTAAAATTTTATTTTATTTTTTTATATGAAAAAAATGGACAAGATTTATTTTTCACGTGATTATTTTACATATTATTTTTGTGTAGATCAAATGGTTTTTAAAGTTTTACGTGTGAATAATTGCGAAACGGATACAAGAACTCTTTGAAAGACATAATATTTTGAGAGTACTTAATTTTAAGAAGTTTAATGTGTTTATTTACGAGTTGAGTTTAAGTGGTGCGGAGACATTACAGAGTTTAAAGTAGGTAGCGTTATCTCGATCATGGACATAAAACCGCCGCGGAGCACAATCTGTGGACATTAAATTGAAGTTTTACTGTGTACCAATTGTATGGAGAAATAGGGGCACATTCACACTAGATTGGCCAACAGTGTGGGTACCTACCTATACGAAAAAAAGAACTACGAAATGGATATCACATATCCATTTCGTAGTTCTTATTATTTTATCACATATCAAATGGGTAATTTTGGACCATTGTGCAACTGATTCAAAATTATGTAGCTACTTAAGTATAGGTAGGTACATAATTTTGAAACTAATAACTACTTTTGTAAATAATTTTTTGATGTAGTAGGGACTTAAGTAGGTACATAATTTTTAATCAGTATGACTATGGTATGACTATGGGTTAGTATGGGTTCCGCATGAAAATCAGTCATTTAAGGTCATGCGATGATGACCTTAATCTCATGCTGAGCCGGGGAACCTAGTCATAACATCACATAACGCTATATTTTTTCTCTTTAAATTATACTGTATATTGTAATGTAATGTTGTGTGATGTTTTGAATAAATGTCTTTTTTTTCTCCCTTTCCAATTACAATTTATTATTATTAACCTTTTTTATGTTATTTTAAGGAATGATGTGATGAGCTGGTCGTTTGCCTGATGTTAGCGACACGCTGCCCATATTAATTCCAGTGTCAATATCGGAACTCTAAAGTATAGCGTTGCATGTGACACTGCACTACGCACATCATCCTGAGACATCAGCACAGTCTGGTAATAAGATTACTAGACTGTAAGATTAGGTCATAGAGTCTTATTTACCCAGTAATTTCCTCAAACCTTTCATAAGTGTAGTTTTTATTTTATTTCCTGACATTTTTGTATTTCATTTGAAGAACACAAAAAAGTGATTATTATAGTACTGGAAACTTTATGGTATATTTTTTAACCAGCAACATCATAATGCATGCAATTTAACTCAATAATAAATAAATAATATCTTAATAAACTTTTAACATTTATGCATTCTTTATTTTATTTTTCAGCACTTCATTCTTAAAATGTTTGGAACTCAGTCACATAATGAATAATTAAGAATTAATTAACAAAATGAAGAAATAAAATAATTATTACAATACAGTTTTGTGAACGTCGCCTAAGCAGTGAAATAACCACAGATAACGCAGTCGTTACGTCGTTACTTTTTCACTGTTTTTAAGTGCAAGAGGTGTAATTTGGTAGCAAAGTACTATTAACCTTTGCCAAAATTGTATAATGTCAATTCGCAATAAAACGTGTACACCAATAAAATACCCGGTGACACTAATAAATGTACGGTGACACCAATAAAAAGTATGGAGACACCAATAAAACTGCTAATTTTATTAATGACGGTACAGAAGTGTATGAACTTTTAAAGATTAATGTTAGTGATTAGTAAATGATTCGTGACATTCTTAATTTAATTAAATAGTAGGTTGATTTGATACAAGAAACGGCGTTTTTAAATTTTAGTTCACACAACTATTCAAGTAACATTGAACAGTTATAGTAAGTTGGTAGAAAAGCTATTTGCCTGTAAAACTACATCTTATATTATATTCATTTAAAATTAACTTTACAATTGTATTGCCAACATAACATTTTTATTCATCGCTTTATAGGCATAGTAGCATGGAATCATAAATATTGCAAAGAACAAGGTTTAATTACGACGTAACAATAAATACTATCGATCAAGTGATCTTTAAAAGAAGCGCAAACTATCAAAATTGGTTAATCTGCTTGAGAAATATGATAAATAAATATATAATAATAATAACGCCCAACGATCGCCCATAGATCCTGACCCTAATTAGGATTCTCTGTACCTAGAAACCCAGGAACTACAAGGACCATGGTCCCACAACACTCAGGACAAGTATTTTCGCTTTTCTTTCTGTGCACAAATACTTGTCCTGGAATCGAACCCGCCACCTCTGGGTTTTGAGCCAGCCTGCTCAACCACAACACCACAGAGGCTGTGTAATGCCACATAAAGCTACATTGATACACACATTATAAGTGAATTTATAACTGAAGTTCGATCAGCCACCCGCCAAATGACGCATCATGTAATAATTCCGTAAAAAAGTTTCAATTTACTCAATCTATAAAGAAAATGACAAATATCTCGGGTGACTGTCATGGTGTGGCCAGTCATTTAAAAACTTATAATCGATAATAATAATTATGTTAACGATATATTAATTTTAATTATAATAACAAGATTCTAACATTATCGATTAACACTGAAAATCATGCGATGCTGCATGCCTACCTTGTAGGATAGAAGGACTACGTTATAAATATACTTATATATTGAGAATGATGTGAGGAAATATAATACTATAACTATAACATTCCTCTTTTTTCTCATTCATCATTTTTCTGTTGTAACCTGATGAAAAATTAATATTTGAAATTAGACCAAATGAAACCAGTAATATGACTTCTATGATCAAGCGATTGGTCGCATCCGCAATAGACTTGCTTCATCTCAAAAAAGTATTCAAACAGTCGTTAATTCAGAAAGTATCATTAAGGTATCATGCAAGCAGTAGTGCGCAGACATGTGATCGGTATCCATGGCGTCTAACCATCGCTCGAGGCGGATACTGCGATCGCTAAGTAAGGCGTTACTGTTATTAGTAGCTGTTGCTTGTCGTGAACGGTAACTGCGTATGTGTTTTATGGAAATAAAAATTATATTTAATATTATGGGGGCGAAGCCGAGGCTGGTCAGCTACTTAATATATAATTCAAATTTTTCAAATGAATTAGTAGCCTAGTAGTTAGCCGTAGAGAAATAGAGAGAGAGAGAGAGAGAGAGAGAGAGAGAACGAGAGAGCGAGCGAGACAAGAAAGAGCGAGTGAGAGAGAGAGAGAGAGAACGAGAGAGCAAGCGAGACAAAAAAGAGCGAGTGAGAGAGAGAGAGAGAACGAGAGAGCGAGCGAAACAAGAAAGAGCGAGTGAGAGAGAGAGAGAGAGAGAGAGAGCGCGAGAGAGCGAGCGAGAGAGAGTGCGAGAAGAGTAATAATATGACCATCTTATCTCTTCACGAGGGTCCTCAGTCAGCATATCTTTGCCACTCCTTTCTCCCCTCTTTCTAATCTGGGAGACCTTATCAGCAGTGGACGCCAAAAAAGCTGATGATGTGAAATGTCTAGAGCAAGATGGAAATAGTATTGATAAAAATCAAAGAAATAACTAAATATCTTTGATAAATAAGCAAAGAGTGGTGGCCCCTAAAAGTCAAGTAGGTAATAACTTCAATGGTCCAATGACATATTTTAATTTTATAGATATGTAAGTAAGCTGTTTAGGTGTCTAAAGTCTGTTGACGAGATAGGACAAGTCGAGGAATGTCAGGTATCTCACCGAAACATAATTCATTGGACTGGCTCGATAGCTCAGTGGGTAGTAATCCTGCCTTCTGAACTGTGGGCTGTGGGTTCGACCCCCACCCAGTATAAACATTTGTGTGATGAACATTAGGTGTGTGTTTTGTGTCTGGGTGTGACATTGTATTGTATTCTATGTACGTATTTAAACAAAAAGTATCTAAGTATTGTATCAGCTATCTGGTTCCCAAAGTACAAGATTTGCTTAATTTGGGGCTAGATGGCGCTGTGTGAGATGTCCACACATATTAGAATATCTAATTATAATATCTAGTGTAGTGTAATTCCGCTTTTCCTTTTTTCACATTAGATATTCTTGTTACATTTTGTGTCTAACAATAAATGTTTTTTATTATGGGAATGCGCCAACACCAATAATAGTGATAGGCTTTTGTTTTTAATTTGACAGTTACCGTATTCTAATAAAAAATGTCACAAGTTTTATGTCGTTGCACTTTTCCTGTACCAACCGTTACTTTTTGCTACAATTACACATTCCATGGTAGTTTGTATTACTTAAGTTACTAATAAGGATTTCGCAGTATTTTCATTGCACATACCACGGTCTGAGTTTATTGAAATGTCGTGTTGGACATTCCGAACTTGGCGTATAGCTATGAAGTAAGTATTCAATGGAGTACTGCTGCATAAATCATTAGTTAGAATATGCAACGGAAAACGGACTGCTTTGATTGGCCAGCGCCTTATCGGTGCTTTGTTGCAATTGGTCAGTTTTACAATTGAAATATCAAACTTCGATTATCAAACTATATGAATGATAGCTACTTACGCTACAAATAGCGTTTTCTTGGTGACAAAGGGGATGCAGGATTAATATTCTAGAGGGTTCATAGTCTTACGTTTGTAGCTCTGACATGATACTTGGCTACTTTTTCGCTTAAAGAAAGCTGAAGTTTATTATGTAGAGCTTTTTATTGAAAGTGCCAGCTGTATAATTTTATTGCGATTCAAGTATTATATACGATTCACGACTGATTATGAATTTGTTTTGATGGCTATAAAATATAATGAGATGCGCAAACTTAATTGCATATTTTTAAAATAAATTAATACTTTTATCATGTTAGATTGCATATCTCATTAAAATTTGAATTTATTAATGTTTATAATGTTATGCCAAGTTAAAATAATAAAAATGTTTTTTTAATTATATTTTTAGGTCATCCTTAATATAAAAATTATGATTTAATTAAAGATTCACAAATTGCAAAAGGAAATTAAAAAAAAGAAGACACAAATTTGGTTCAGTTATTTGTTTATTCGGAACAATGAGACAAAGAGTGCTAAACTATATGAATTGAAAAACAGAGTTAAAAGTTTTGTATAAGTAGTCAAAATGTTGTTATAGTTGCAGAATCACAATGTAGGCAAAACGTCTTAATTGCAAAATAACTGACGCTTTCTTTTATATCTAGGTAATCCGAATGACGTTATTAGCCTCTGTGGTGTGGTGGTTGAGCAGATCGGTTCATAATCCAGAAGTGGCAGGTTTGATTCCCGTGACAGGACAGGTATTTATGCACAAAAAGGCGCGATTTGCTCTGAGTCTGGGTGTTTTGGGAGCATGGCTCCTGGCCCCCTAGATACAAGGATCTTAGTTAGGGGATCTATGTATGTGATCTTCAGGCCTTATTATCCATATATACAAAATTAAATTTTGTAGCCTAAAAATCGGCTTTTTTCAATAAAAATAATAATAAGTTGAATATCTCGAAAAGGGTTAAGTTTAGGCTAGGGTGTTTCATAGTGCAATAAGTCAGAAATGATGGGTACTCCACTCCCTTAATTGATCTAGCACAATTTTTCCTATAACCCTGTATTAATTTAATAAAGAGGAAAGATTTGTATGTAAGTATATTTGTGACGAATTGGCTCAAAAAGTACTGGACCGATTTAAAAATTCTTTCATCGTTTGAATGCTATATTATCACTGATTAATATAGGCTATTTTAATTGCAAGAAAAAACTGTTTATGCCAAAATATTTATTATCCACCTGTGTGAAGCGGGACAGCCCGCTAGTTTATGTATAAAGTCACAACAAAAGATTTTTTATAAAGCTGGTATAGGATTCATTTTAATATTATTTGACCCAAATATTTAACACAGTATCACGAGCATGGTACTGTTATAACAAACGTACGGCATTACAATTCTAGTATAATAAAATCGTGTTAAAATCTCATTACCATCGGTATAAATTAAATCTACGAGTAGAAACGTAAATAGATTAACAAGTTCACTTTCTAACAACGCATGCAAACCTCGTTTTATTCCGTGAAGGTAATAATTAACAACCTCGCTGTGAGACTATTATAATAAAAGGCTATAATAATTCATAATAATAATTATGGGGGCACATACACGAGTATTATTATACACATTATAACTACACAGTGATACGCTCCATGGGTATGTAGGTGGGTATGTGGGTTATTGCTTATGATAGGGACGCGAAAATTGGTAGTTGTTGACTGGTCTGATAGCTCAGTTGGTAGCATCGCTGCCTTTTAAACTGTAGGTTGTTGATTCAACTCCCATTCAGAATAAAAAAATGTGGAATGATCATAGGTTTGTTCTGTGTCTGGGTGTTATTATTCTTATTTATGTATTTACGTGCAAAGGTATCTAAGTAATCTATCAGTTATCTGGTTCCTATAGTAGAAGCTTTGCTTAGCTTGGGGCTAGATGGCACTGTGTGAAATATGCACAAAAATATATTTATTTATATTAATGTGGAATTTTTAATGCTTATAGATCAGTACCAGAATTTTACTATTAAATTACGTCAAAAAATAATAAAGTGAACATTAAATATGTCATTAGACCAATTCAAGCTATATCTGCTATATTAACCGTCGTAGCAATAAACGCTAATAAAATTCACAAGCAATTTAATAAAACATGTGCGCTTTTGCGCACAATATAATATTTTTAGGGTTCCCAAAGCGTCCGTGAAAGCAGTTTTATGTGTTATTTTAAGTACATAGCTTTCACAAGTTCAAGTATATAATTTTTTATTTTATTTTCAATGACAGGAGATGCAAATTTTGATTTTATGTAGTTTTATGGTACTTACGCACAATTAAAGAAAATATAGTGTGGTTCAACTTAAACATACTTTCGTTACTTCTACTTCTTGATAGTTTCACACGAAATTTTGCTGGTGTCTCAATCTATAGGAAGAGAAGATAATATAAGAAACTGTCTAGACTTTAAAAAGATGAATAAGTTTATACAGAACCCAACAACATTTATCCAGATCACACATACCTCATACTCAACCCGTCAGTCGTTGTCAAGTTTTTTCCTCCGCGCTGGCCCGTCTGTGTAAATCATTCCATTATAGTTTAATTATCACAGCAATTACATATTTCTTTGCTTACAACGAATGTGTGAACATAAATCAACCAGTTTTTGCTATGAATAGATGTTTAATTATTTATACCGTGTATTAACATATAGTTGGTAATTGTAAATTAATTTGTTTTGAAGGTTAGGTTTGCAATTGTAAGTTAGGCTTTTTATAATAGAGATTAAAGTTCAGTGTACAGAGTATGGTGTTACAGACATGACGTATTCAATATTAGCAGTCTATAGACTGCCCGACTTTTCCGACTGGCCCGATAGCTCAGTTGGTAGTAACCCTGCCTTCTGGACTGTGGGTTGTGGGTTCGATCCCCACCCAGGACAAACTTATGTGTGATTAACATCGATGTTTGTTCTGTGTCTGGGTGTTATATTGTGTTCTATGTATGTATTTACCAACAAAATCTATAAATATTGTATCAGTTATTTGGTTCCCATAGTACAAGCTTTGCTTAGTTTGGGAATAGATGGCGCTGTGTGAAATGCCTACAGATATTTATTTATTTATTTATAGTTATGATCCTCTAGCTGGACTGATGTGTTTAAAACTGCGGGGAGTCGATGAATGCAAAGAGGCAAGGAGCTCAAAGTGGCGCTCTGTGGGGGCGTTGCTTTGTACTCAGTCTGATCTCAAAAGAGCCTTTGTTCAGCAGTCGATGTTACCAGGATGTTGATGATGCACAGTCACCGTAAAAAGTATGTAACAAATCCTTTAACTACACTCATGTTAATTTTATCTTTTCGTAAATAGACTTGTATGTCGCTGTTAAAACTTTCTTTTTTATAATTTGCACTTTGTAGTTTTGAAGCTAATAAGCCACGTAGCTTAAAGTTTGGCATTTTTTGGCAACGGTGCTTGCTTGAATTGCAACAAGTCATTAATCCTGAAATTCAAAATCTGTGATGAAGTTAGTTATATGGGTGATTCTACGATAAGAGGTTTTAAAATGTTAGAGGATGCGGCCAAGAAGAGAATTTCGAATTTTTTCATGAAACCTTTATATTATGATTTCTGTCCCATTTATTTACCTTTTCACATAAGGGCAAGTCACTTTATAAATTTTTTATTACTTTTTCGACGACCAGGGTAAATACATCGGGCAGGGGAGAGACATCAGGACCAGGGTAGATACTTATTTAACCAGGGGAAAGAATTTGACAGAATGAAATACTTCATAAAATCAATAAAATCACCTTTTATTAATATTGTTCTTAACTTAGTTAATACTTCTTAACTTATCTTAATAAGACTATCATATTAATCATTCATTAGACTATCATTTAGCAGCCTTTTTGCAAAAGATAATTTTTAATATATATTTTGCTTAAACAAGAGTGTTTCACTTACAAAAATACACATATGTTAGTTATCTTGCCATTGTACTTTCAACAAATAAAAATATTATACTAATTGTATTAGTAATAGTAGACTAGCTCTTCCTAAGTAGTAATCAGACTTGATAATCAGGATAACTTTCATACTATACCTATGCACAAAGTTCATTTAATTAATTTGTTTTAATCACATTAGAAAATGAAAGGTAAAATAAATAATAGACACTCTCTTGCCTACATAAACAAAAAATTAAATTAAAACGCACTCTCTTGTAAACAAAAAAAAAACAATTATTAATGGTACTGTCTTGCCTACATTAAATTTAAAAAAATCAAGATCCACACTAGCAAACGAGTGTCACGTTTGTCATAAAACAATTGTACTATCCAAAATGGCTTTAGGCGACAATAGAGAATATGAGATCGTGATGTTGTACTTCTTCATAAAAGATTTGTGTAGATTTCTAAGAGAACTCTTTGGTTTTTGGTATCCTTTTATTGTCAATGATCTGTTTTGCAGGCACAAAACCTCGTATTAGCGTCATCTTCTCTTCTTCTCTTCTTTAATCTGTAAATCTTCATCTTTTAATAACTTGCTTTGGCTTTACATTTTTTTTCAGTTGTACTGTACCAATATTTCTCAAAGGTTTCATATTTTTTCATCCTGTAGTATATTATATTTTTGCAAAAGGTTCCCGCTTATCACTTCTTTTAAAATTCTCTTTTATTTTTCGTATTTTCTTTTAATTGTTGAATTAACACTTCTGCAAATAGCAATTTTTTCTTCACTGTGTCTCTAGTGACAAGTCGTGAATTCATGAGTCATAGAGACTTGTTCTACTTTGCTGTTAGGTGTAAGTTTTTGAGGCTTTCGTGATCTTCTTAACGTTTTATTTATTTTTACTTTTATGATTACTTCGCAAAATCTGATGATCAACATCTGATATAGATGGTGTTGCAGGAACATTAGTTATTTTGAAATAACTAATGTTCCTGCAACACCATCGACACCTGCAACAAATTTTGAAGACTGAATCGTTACCTACGCTCTCTGGCTTTTTTCTCCCATATCTTTCTCGCTTTACGATGTTTTATAAGAGTCATTAGTTCAACAGTTTTGATTCCTTTCTCCTTTTTAAATATTTTTCCTTTTCTTTTTGCTTGTGCAGTTCATACTTTACAGGATCATTTTAATCTTTTGATATCATAGCCTCTCTGCTTGACGTTTCTTCTGTAATGTTTCTACTCTTTCTTTCAGTGTTAACTTTTTCCGTTGTTCTATAATCTGTAATAATGACTATAATATAATAACAACATTTCATTATCATAATATTTTTCATTTGAAATAATCATTTCAGTAATTTAACACTAACTAACGTTTGTAATATTAACGTCTTATGTTGAATGATTATTATCTCCCCTGGTCAGTGACTCTCTCCCCTGGCAGTTAACTTGACAGGGGAAATATGGCAGGGTAGAGACGTTTTCATGACAAATTCAATTGTTTTAACTGACTAAATCATTTTATAGGTTAATTGTACATCCCACTTTAATTATCACTGTATTGTTTAACTGGGGCAGTAAATGCAACTAAATTAAATTATTATTATAATTTTTATCACTCACCAGTGGAGAGACAATGACTTTACCAAACCTGTACACCACGCGGTCGCGTCGCAACAACTAGAAAATGGTGACCCTTGAACTGCTAGCGCGTTTAGTATACTTAACTTCACGCCGATAAATGTCTTTGAGCGCTTCTAGTAATACGGCAGTCCTAGAATTTATGTTTGTATTCGCGGAACAAAATTTGCCAGGGTAGATAAACAAAAACAGCGGGACAAATTTCAATTAAAAAAAATATATGAAATTAACATGATTATTTTATTTTTTGGTTAATATTACTTCAGTTTAATTACTTAAATTCCGATAAAACATACTTTAGTTAAACAGCTGATACAAAAAACATATGTATTGATTAAAAATTAAATTAAAACCAGCAAGGGGACAGGCCAGGGTAGAGACATTTTTAGACTTTGTATGGAATTTCAGAAAAATGTGTTTTAATTAGACATTCAATCGTGTTGTTATTTAATAAAGTACATTAAGATGATGTAATTCATTGAAAAAAATAACAACATATAGTATAAAAAACTGATTTAAATGCATTGCCGCACAAGTTACCTCTTATCCTAGAATCACCCATAAATGGTTTTTCCACGGAACTCTTAAAGAGAGACTTTTCTAATCCAGGATTTTTTACACCAATTAGTTACTTGTATTGGTAGCTCACCTCTCAATAAAAAAAAAAACGACTAAGCTGCGATTTTCAATAAATAAATAAATGATATAGACGAGTGGATCTATTGACAGAAGACGTTCATAAATCAACTTCTTAAATAAACATAACACTGATTACTAATCATTCCATTATAAAATCGATTGAACTAGCAAACATGGTCACAATAGCTTAGCACACATACTTGTCAGCTCATATTTTAATAAATATTGCATCATCATTCAACATTCAGAAAACCAGCGATTCATTCAAAGTTTAATCACTTTATTATTGGTCTATCAGGTAGCAGACTGAAGCCAACTACTACTAGACTTGTCAACTGTGAAAGGATACAAGTCATGACACGAATTCAATAGCTATGCTTCAAAAAGGGAACATGCATTATGATACAAAAATGATGACTGGTTCAATGTCCGAAACTGTGGGACGAAAGCACGACTGCATTCATTGTTTCAGTGTGAAGACCTCTTTTGATTTGATGTTACCCTGGTACTCTGCTACTAAAGTATCATCATAGGGTATTTTAAAATTGGATGCTTAATACGGAATAAAAACCTTATGTTATGTGAACGAATACCTCGTCACATCATTAAATAACATAAAAAAATAATTCTCTTAAAATTTTTTGAATTTAAAATCAATTTGTGAACACACTGTAAGAATGGTATCACATTCTCTTAAAGAAAATTTGAAGATAATCAATTTTTGAACATTACATTGTAAAAATTGTCACATTCTCTTAAATAAGTTAGACCCTGAATATTTCATCTTAGCACATTATATATAAACACTATATATCCTGCAGCTAGCCGGATGGATAATGTCGGCTATAAATCTCCTACAGAAAACAGCATTGCATCCCAAAGTGTTCGCCAACATTCCTGACAGATATTCACAGGATGAATGCAATTAAACAAGTTAATTTCCACATGTTTTAGTAGTGTCGATATTTCCCGCTAGCCAGCATTTAATTGCAAATGAATTATGAATATTTGCGGCTGTCATTTTGTGTTACGGGTTCTGGTGCAATTCGTGGAAGGTGGCGGTGTTATTACAACGATATATCAGCGATGGGTTCTCGTGTTTACAGGCGGTCAGTCCTGTTGTCATAATTTTTAGGCCGTTCATAGGCTTGGCTTAACGAGTATTGTCTTACGCCAGCAGCCGGGCCCAACCGCTTAACGTGTCATATGAAGCATTGTAATACTCAGTTGTAAATACCATTTTTCGTTGCGGTCACCCATTAAAATAGTGATGGTAGCGAACTTTGCCGATCGGTTAGAAACGACCAGTCAAGCTTTGCTATGGATTTTAGGTAATTTTACCAACAGTGGTCAGCTATTTTTACTTTATCGAGTCAGTCTTAAATAAACTAATTTGACTTAGGTATTACTTTTTTAGATGTTATACTTTCAGGTTGTCATTTAAAAAAAGTTGGGTTGCTTGGTTTTTAAATAAAAACAACGTCTTCAGTGCTCCGTTTTGTAAATACTTTAAACTCATTTACAAGTATTGAATAATTTTCAAAAGTTTTCAAAAATTCCATTTAATATATGCCTTAAATTTAATTTAATTTAAATTGTAGGCGTTCTGAATTCTAGGCATTTTGTTCGCTAAGTATGATTTTGAATGATTTTAATTTTTAAAGATTTTTACAAATTATCTTTTCTGATCGGGATTCAGGTAGAGTTCCTACAAACAAACTAGCGAATCGCTCATAACTTGAGACCCATGCAACAGTTGTCCCGCTTACCTCGATACGTCACACGTAACCGCCAATATTTATCGGGCTGTCCAGGCAGATTGTAAACGTCAATTAACGCCCTGATCTATGTATTTGTTTAATTATGCAGGTGGATTTATTGTCGGACAAACGCGCACGAACAATTTTATTACTGGAGTTGTCACGATGACAGTAAGGTAGATGATTTGATGGAACTAATGTCTTTTTTTCCAAATATTGCTGTACGAAACAAAACAATACTATTGGCATTTTATTCGTTAAGTGCTGGATTACAGGCATGAGTGTAGGAAAGTGGTATAATGATGGTGAAACGTTTATTTTCGTGTTGTTTTCAAAACTACATAGAAGCTACTAGTAAAGTTGCCATCACTTTACTAGGAGTATGACTAGACTATGACTCGACTTGATGACTTGACCTTTATCATTGAGTTGGTGACCACTTCCCATCAGGAGGGCCGCATGATTGTTTGCTTCCTTAAAAAAAATCAATTACTTGACACTGGCTAAATACAAAAAAGTATGTAGTCAATACAAAAAAACTCCATTCCATTTCATTTCAATTATTTCACTGTGTTGGACAACTGAATCTTTGAAAATACATACACTTCCTTAGCTATTACTTAATTGGTTGATTTAGATCAAATTTATTTATTAGACCAATGGGGATCACTCATTAAATGAAGTTACATAAATGACTATATTTTTCAGCGCCGTTCATTTACTCATTCATTTTGACTAAGGTCCAAAGTGTGGTCCAATTATACTTACCATCAATTAAACGCGAATAAAAATACCACAATACAAGTTCAGGGAAACATAAATCTTGCTAAATTGTATTTTATGAATACCTTTTCGAAACGTCTTGCCTTCAGTAAGATACACCCATAATTCTAAGCTCATCATCCAAAAATACAGCCACTGCATTACTCATCATTTATCATCATAATCCTTTTGATCCGCGTCCGGCACTAAATCTGCGTTAGCGCATGTTTTGACAGCTTAATACCGGATCTAAGGATGGGCAAAGAATAGAAACTGTAGCGATGCGACGTCTGTTATGGTGAATATATTAGCGGTATAAACTTTACTAGGTTGTGGTAAACTAAACAAAGCTTGTGGGAATCAGATAACTTACTGAATACGCATATATTTTATTAAATGCAAAATGAAATAAAAACATCCGGTGTGATAGTGTAATGTTTGGAAACACATACTTAGAATACAGGACTAACACCTATGTTCTTCACACAAATGTATGTCCTGGGTGGGAATCAAACTCACAACCTACAGTTCAAAAGGCAGAGCGTAGTTGGTAGTAACCAACTACGCCAAGAGGCCAGTCAAATGGGGGAGAAAGGGGGTATAAGGCGCTTTGCCAGATACTACCAAATTTTCCGCCAAGCAGGTAGTGTGCAGTGCATGCTATATACTGTGTTCCGGTTTAAAGAGCACTGTAGCTGGTGAAATTATTAGGCAAATCTGATATCACAGTTAACATGTAATTATTATCATAATAGACTGAACTGATGTCTTATGATGACGATCACTATATAAAGTTTATAAATTCCTTGGAAACAACCTCACGGTACCTATACTGCTCCAAGCAAAGAAATCTCAAAAATTTAGTAAATAATCCTATAAATAATATCCATTTATCCATTTACAACGCGTTGGTCCGCAGTGGCTTCGAGTACTGTAGTGTGACCTGGAACCCGTTTTACGACATCTACATTAAAAGACTTGAAAGTGTTCAAAAGCGTTTTCTCTGGCATCTAACTTATTCATGTAACTTAGCTAAAACTATTCACAGTTATCCAGACAGACTAAAATATTTCAAAATGAGTTCCTTATTAGATCGAAGACTTCTGCTCGACCTCTCGTTTCTTCACAAGCTTGCTAATGGTTTAATTGATGACTCAAATCTACTGTCATTGCTTAGTTTTTCTGCACCGTCAAGGTTGCCCAGGGCATCTAGATTTAATTTGTTGAAAGATAAATTTAGTAAATCCAATCTTGGTCAGAACGCGCCCATCAATAGGTTAATTCGAGAGTACAACCGAGTCTCGAAAAACAATGCAGTAGACTTGTTTGAAGGTAGCATAAGCAAGTTTAAATTTAGTGTCAAAGCTCTCTAAATATATATTTTATCTATATAGTTTTTGTTTTTTAAAATGTTTTATTTAAATTTTAAAACATTTTAATTCAATATACTTATATCTTTTTTTAAATCACTCTTTTAATATTCTGTATAATTATTTTGCTATACATAAATTTGTTTTAATTTCTAAGTACTCGCTAATTTACTTGCATGCAGTCTTCACCCATAATTGTAATGACACTTAGCCTTAATGTAATGCAATGTTATTTTTATTATTGTAATAGTGTACATTATGTTGGTGTTCAATAAATAAATAAATAAATATAATTTGATGATGTTTCTCGAAAATCCAAGTTCTAGAAGAACAATGGATTTTTGAATGAATACTGTACAAAAAGTTATTGGATAAATCAGACTTTGCTTAAGAATGAAGACGGGCTGTTTTGAGTAGCACTGCAACTGATATGGACAGCCGTGACTTTTTTAAACAGGCTAACGCTGTTGGTCTCTTCTGACCTTTACAGCGTCAACGGGTGGGAGGGCAGGATGGACACACGGATTAACAGGCGAACGACAACCTAGTCACGCAATGTCAATTCGTTTACATTAAAAATGTAATTTCGTATAGAACCCAATATAAATAGTTTTACATATACCAACAATGTATCCTTCAACGAACATCATTAGATTTACAACCAGATATGAAAATAGGTAGATAACTAGATAATCATCACCGACAACTGCCCATTTACATACAATGTTACTCTATGGCAGATGTTAATGCCACAGGAAACTGTGCTAAGCGATTGTATCTTTAGCAAATGACTAAACTATAGTGTAGAAATAAAATACTTGTACTGTATTAAGTAATTATTTGATTATTATTGGGTAGTAATAATTATCTTTATTATTATTTATTCTCACAGCTATTATAATATGAACTCTTCAATCTCGATGTTATATAAGTAAGTATAGTTAGTTTTATATATGTAAGTAATTGTATTCATTATAATTATGTAAGTAGGTAAATTATATTATTTTTTATATAATTAAGTATATTTTACGTAATATAATTTTTTTTTTTATTATATACATAGACGTATTTTATTCTAATATCAATTTTACTGCACCGCTACCATTTCTTTTCTTGCACATCCAGGTTGACTGGTAGATAATGCTTCACAGCATTAAGTCCTCCTTGTACATTATTTTGTGCTAAAGTATAAATAAATAAATAAATTATTTATTAGGTGTCAGGATTTTTCTGCAAAGTTCGTTTATGTAGGTACCACCGCTTTGCCAGTTATTCTGTGGCCTCGCAGTAATGTGCAAACACTACTGTGTTCAGATTTGAAGTGCACTGTAGCTAGTGAAATTACTGGGCAATGACACTTTACAATCTGATCTCAGTCAAGTAATTTTATTAATAAATTGTGCTGATGTTTCAGGATGACGGGCGCAGTGCAGTGTCACGCTATTTTACATTAGAGTAGAATCCCGAGTGACAGCAAATTTTTGATTTTGCCCGTAAACACACTGTGAGAAATAAAACTGTTAGGATTGTTAATTATTTTTCTAAGGTAATCTTATTTTTATATATGTTTAGTTAGTTAGTTTAATGGTTTAGAGATACAATCAGTTTTGGGAAATTCTTCTAATATAATTAATAACACGCAATTAATCCAAGAATTTAATTATTAGCCAATTAATTATTGCCAAGCCTATTTTGCATAAATTATAAGCAGTAAATTATAATTGATGACTGTTTAGTTTTCTTATAAATAATCAAACTTAAAACCATTAATATAAATCGAGACATTAACAAAATATTTATGTTTAATGGCGCGTATGGCACTTAAATCGATAATAAATAACAATTTATAAATATTCAAAATTCGACATAAAAATTTAACCCGCCATAAATAAATTTTGCAATAAATTTATCGAAGACAGCAAAACATGTTTGATTTTTAATAATGCATTAATTTCGTAAGTAATTTATGTAAATTATATGCGTTCGTAATCAAATCGTAAATACAATATTTTATGTATTGGAACTGTCAAATGACGAACTATTTCACTTTACAGATTGCATAAACCTTTGTATGATTTAACAAAAAGTTAAAAATATCATCAATTTAACACCTACTCACACACACACTGATACGCACCCGTCAACAAGTAGGTATAACCGTTTCTTGAAGTGTTTACTCAAGCAATAATAAAAATTGGTCAAATCACTTACCATCATTAAGAGGCCCCGCTCGTGCCTTCAGTGTTTGAAGAGTTCATACTTGAAGTGGTTATTTCAATTTGGTTGCATTAGCAGTTGTTACCGTGGAAGGCGATGTTGGTAGAATGGTCGAGGATACTTAAAGTGTTCACTACTTACCTTGACAGATGTTTATGTGTTCATAATCTTGTTGTGTGCGAGACAAAAATACTTTTACACCTTCAAATTTCACTACAGTGTTTTGATTTTATAATAAGGTTAGAAAGTCACACGTTTTTAAATAAATGTCCAATAATTTTGATTTACTTTGGGAAGTTTATGGGATTTTTTGGGAACAATCTCTAAGGTATCTAAAATGTAGGTAATTATTCACTGTGGTGTAAAGTGAAAGACTTATAAAAATTCAAGCTAGGTAGACCAATAGAGCTGTGGAGCGTAGCTCGTCTTGTTATAGCTATTTAACCCTTACATTCGAGAGTTACATCGACCTTCATTCAAGGCGACTCTATAAAAATATAGCTCCATGGTTACCACAGTACAATTAGCAGTTTCTAGCTACTTTATTGTGATAATGAATTTCCCTGCGGACCACACTTGGAAAGCGTTTGGTTACGTTACGATATGAGCAAACATGCAGTCAAATGATAAAATACTATATACCAAACGTAGTCTAAGGTGTCAACTATACATGTATTATGTCAACGCCTTTATTATGGCAATATGATTAGCTACTGTCAAATAGCTATAACCTTTAGTTTTGTTTTTAAAGTGTCGTGAAAATTTCTAAAATACACTTCTTCTTAACAAAGTATCAAGTAAATTGGTTCAGAAGCCTATATTTAAAAAAGCCTCGTCTTTTGATTGTTGGTTAAATCGTTTGAAAATTATCGTTTGTAATATTAAAAGCTGCACATTTGGTGCGCGTCCCACATATTTTTAAGACAATCTATTTCAACCAGAAAAATCATCAATGTCATAATACTAGTTATTTGACTACATATGCGTTTTGTTTCATACATCATGATAGTAAAATAATTGTAATAATGTAATTGTGTTGTTATAACAATTTTTGTACGTATACGTTTTATAAATAGGCGGGTATCTCAATGTTAAATTATATAAACACTCGACAAAATGCTAAATGCTAATAATACTTGAAATCATAAGTGGGCATTTGACTGCTTCTCTGTTGCAATAAGTTTATTTAAGTACCGTAAGAGATATTTACAATTGTGTTTCGTAATTTGATGTATAGTCATCAACTAACAAACTTAATAATTAGTCGATATTGTTTGTGTCTGAAACATGAAGCTTATTGCATGGCAGTATAGTTACTGTGTATCCAGTATTCAGATATCAGTGTTTTTTGGCAATACACAAATACCGTATTATTAAAAAATGTCTTTCACAAAGAAGTCTCCTTACCCAAAAACTTTTCAATATTTACAACACTCCAATGCAGCTTTAGCTTTTACTCCTTCAAAATACCAATGAAACTATTAAACGTTTATAATTTTCCGAAAATGTTTGTCATTTATCATACTTCTTAAGATTATTTCTACTAGTTTTAGTAGGTATTTATTGTTGCAGAGTTTTTTTTGATTTCTCCTAAATAAGGTAAGATTTCGCTTTTCGCAATCGATATCGCTAATTCATTAAAATCCCTATTAACTTCATTTCCATCAGTATTCCGTGATAAAAACACATCTTAAATAATCATTATATCATCAATACTTGGAGTAGGAACACCACAACAAGTCGTTTCACCATCTGAAAGGTGTTTATCGCCGTTTATCGCAGACATGACAACATAATTGAAACCGTCCGTTCTTGCGTTTACATCGCCCGGGGCACCTTGTAACTCACTCGAGAGAGTTGCGATATGGACTAACAGAAAGCATGCATCTTTATTTATTAAAAATTTAACATGATTATCATTATTATTGGCAAAATTGCATCACGATAGTGATTCTCAGTTTTATTTGAATTCTTAATTTAAGCTTTTTTTTAAATTCAAACTTGTTTCGCGTTTAACAACGCTCTCACCTGATTGGTAGTGACGATGCGGTCGAAGATGTAGCATGCTAGCCAAGTACATACCTATTTACTCTTTTCTTGAACACGCCCGGGTCAAATTTTGCCGGAAACACAGACGCTGGCAGGGCATTCCATTCCTTAGCCGATCTAATTATGAACGTGGAATCAAATCGCTTGGTACGAATGGGTGGTATTTCGACCATGAATGAATGGCGCTTAACCATGCGTCTAGTAGTCCGGTAGTGGAATGGTGAAGGGGGAATGAGATTATGTAGTTCTTGTGCACAATTCACCATGTCGTCGTCAATAAGCTTTTTAGCAAGCCATTCAATCGAGTCAAAAGTATGTTATTATTGACCTTCTCTTACGTTTTATCGCCACTTAGTTATTGTTACCAATTTTTTTGAAATTGTATTGTCTGTTTTCTGCACATTTAATCTGCTTTTTATTCTACCTTCATTCACTATGTTTATTACAGTACATTATTCTTAGATAACTTCACATATATCTTGACTTTTCTGCTGACAATCGGAACTGACTGCTGTCCAAACTCTCTACTCCGAAATTCCCCAAAAAATGATTGAGTTGTAAAACCAATAATGGTCTTTCATGATTTGTGATACCAAACAATGAATTGAAAATCTTTAGAATAAGATCAGACACTCCACACATTTCCCTGTTCTCTATAAAAGATTTACTTGGCTTTTAACTTGACGTTTGTTCGGATTATCAGCTCAAAGGGCGCTTTCCCGTTGACCTCGCCTGTGGATAATTGCGAGGGTCTATTTGCCCCCTAAATAACGTCTTGTATGTTACACTAATGTGGGTGGAGAGATAAAAAGTATTTAGGATTTTTGTGCTGTGTTGCACTTGGTTTACCGTGTTTTGTATTTGATTGGGCAAATATTTTTGTTATTAAGCCGTGCTTCATTGTCAAGTAGTTGCATCATTTTCTATTAATGCTTACTTCCCTTCAACGTCTGCCTGTTTACATGACTTTCACGCCAAAACTGAATAATAGCTAAAGGAATACAAGCTATAATTATACTTTTATTCTCATGCAATTTTTATACATATCTTAAGTAAATAACTAAATTGCGGGAAAAACTTTGATGTCATTTACGAGTATACTATAGAACTACGTATAATAATAATATAAAATATCTATTGATCATAATTATCTAGTTATATAAAATTTAATTAAGTCAATTATTATTTCATTGAAGCGTTAGAGGCTAATTCCGCTCAAAATAACACAACTGGATTCTTGGAAATCCACAAAATTTAAAAAACCACCGCTTACTGAGTGTTTTATTAGTACTTATTTTCAATATAGAAATTGAAAAACTAAGTACGAAAGAACATTTGTTTAGCATGTTTATACAGATGATATAATGTTCAACAGCTAGGATGACTTAATATGTAAATAAAAACCAACAATTTTAACTTGACGAACTTCATCAACATAACTATTTAGAGTAAGAATTTAAATCAACACTCTAATTAATGTACCTTAAATTCAGTTCATTTACATTCAATGCTAAAGCAAACAAAATTCCGACCCTCTTTTGTCGAATTGACTTTACCACACCGGTCGAATGTCGTCGAATTTTTTACCCAAAACTTCTACCAAATTAATCTTTCTTATCGTTCTGATCGTCGGCCGCCGCTAAATAATCGCGGTGTGGACGAGTTTAACATAAATTAAGTTTTCCAAGACACCTGAGATGCCCCCTGTTAAAAACCACAACAAAATTACTAATAAAAGATTCTCAATCAAGTTTAAACTTTAAAACGGTGGCGTAAGAGACAATAATGATGCAATTATAATTGTGTGGAAAGGTAATAATGAACGTTCGTCGAAAGATCTATATCGCAAGTCCGAAAGAAAGGTTAAGTGTGAACATTTGTTTGTTAATGTGCTTGTATAATGGATTCGAGGTTCTTTTAGGGAATGATAAGTTGTTTTTCTTTAATTGATCGATCGACGAGACTATAGGGTCAGCTTTTTCAGAAATTCATTTACAAAATTATTATGTATATTCAGGTTACATATACAATTCAGTTCTCGGTAAGGAATGATGTTCCTTAATAACACTATATTTAGAACATAATAATTAATGATCTTGGTTGGGGCTCAGACATTATGAAAATATACTATTTAACGATTTGTTATCTGACATATTTGCATTTTTGCTTATTTTTGATGGACTGCGTGCCAATAAACCTATAAACCAATGTGAAAGTTATTTTGTAATCCAATAAACACGAATGTTGATAACCTTTTCTCACCCAACGAGATAAATTTTGATATTTTAAATTATGCAGTAGCTGTAGAGACTTTCATTGACAATCAATCATTCTATACAGTCATATTAATACAGTCCTCATTTTATTGAATTTTTTATATACTTTGAACTATGCAATGTTGGTAGAATTTAATGATAAAGTATTATAAATGAGAGGTGAACTCAAAAGAATATTCAGAATGGAAAGTGACATTAATCAAGAACAAGTTAATAGCAGCACAGAGATATTATCAGAAGATGAAAATGAAGACGATTATTTAGTGAAATCTATTGGCCCGATAGGCATCTGGCAAGTCGAAGTTTGTATCATAGCATCTTTGATGCGGTATACTGCAATGATTAATATTTTTTCAATTGTATTTTTAACTCCAAGTATAAATTTCACTTGTATTGAGTTTGAAGGGAATAATACCATAAATTTTGAAAGTTTGGTATGTTACAAAAATTGTATAAAATACGAGTACAAAAATTATGTCTTTGAAGAAACATTGACATCGGAATTCGATTTAATTTGTGACAGGATTTGGATGGAAGGATTTACGCAGACCATGTTGATATTTGGGTTTTTGATTGGTGTCTCTTTATTTGGGTGGCTTTCGGACAGGTATCTATTTTGTTCATTTATTCTGCCTCTTAAACATTAATACTATCATCAAAGAAAACACAATATTAAACAAGTTACTACATTAGTTATAAAGTCTTACTTGTTTCAGGTTTGGGCGCCGCAGAGCTTTTCTCCTCTCCTCGTGCATCAATATTTCATTTATGATTGCTGCTCCATTTACTACGAATTACTGGGTGTTTACAACTGTCAGGTTTTTCATTGGAGTAGCTTCTGGTGGAGTAATGATCATCGGGATTGTATACATTTTAGAAACAGTTGGACCAAATTACAGAGAAATTGCTGGAACATTAACACTTTTGCCGGATGGCCTATCAGAAGCGTCTTTATCGGGCATCGCTTACTATTCACCAGACTGGAGAACATATCTTTTAGGATACAATTTAATATCAATAGCTATCACTTTACTTGTTTTTTTTCTTGCCAGAAACACCTAGATGGTTAATTTCAACGGGCAACGTAGATAAAGGCGTTAAAATATTAACAGAAGCTGCTAGAGTGTGAGTAATTGATAAATAAAAAGTATCATCATGCTTGAATTATTTTAGGAAACACAATTATCAAATTTTATATGTTTCAGAAATAAGTTAAGTACAGAAAATATCAGAGAAAATGTTGTTAGTGCTTTAGAAAATCAAAAACTTTCACTCACTCCAAACGTACGGCTAGCATATGTAGATTTATTTAAAACTAAGACTTTATTGGCGAAGACTATAAGTTCTATTATAATCTGGACTGCAGGTGGATTCTGCTTTTTTGGAATAAATCAATACATAACTTTTCTTGGAACAGATATTTTTATATCTGTCATGTTATTAGGAGTTATTCAGGTAAGAAAAAAAAAACTGCATGTAACGGTATTATATAAATGTTCCGATACTGTTTTTGTGATACAAGAAATTATATACAAAATTATTTCCATAGGTGTTTTTATCATACTGTGTTTTTTTCTTTCAGATGTCAATTCTTCCTTTCGCAATCATCATTAACAAAATTTTCGGAAGGAAACCTTCCATAATTGGATCTTTTCTCACCACTGGCATCACTATGGCTGTAATAGTATTCCTAGATCATAGTCATTGGTTCTGCACTATCATTGCACTTATTGGACTCGCAGCAACTTGCACTGCTTTTGCAGTTCTATACGTTTATGTATCTGAATTGTTTCCTACGCCTTTGAGGAACATGGCGTATGGTTTGAGTTCGGCTGGAGCAAAAGTTGGGGCTATGGTGGCTCCTTACATAGCTTTATTATCACCTCAATGGATTCCTTCATTGGTATTTGCCATTGTGCCAGTTGGAACAGTGGTATTTTGTATAGCGCTACCAGAAACAAAAGGAAAAAGTTTGAAAGATTCACTTGACTGAAATTATTTTAAAATAATGCAAAATATAAAATATTACTGAAATATGTAACAAGTATTGATAAACAGGTGAATATTGTAAAGTATTCAGATATAACTTATCTTGAATGAGTATGCTTACACCACCTATCTCCTGGTGTCGAATTCTATCACACTGGTCGTAAAATTACGCTCATTAACAAGAAAAACGACATCCCCGAGAGCGATACATTTTTAAGAGGCCGCAACAAAAAGGTCGGATCACACGAGCAATTAATTATTTAATCTATGCTCCGGTGCAGTTTTACGAGCGCATCGCGTGTGCGCCGCCCATAAAACACAGAGCACCATCAGTTTGTACGAGATGGATGCCCTCTAGGGCGTTGTGTGCGGCTAATTGCAGCATTATGGTGTATTCTTGCTTATTTACGCAGAGGATAATGAATGAGCCATCCGAGTTGGACGCGATAAGTGCACTGTAATTGACTTTAATCAGATCGGATACATTGTTGCAGCAACGGATCTCCTTGTTGATTACGCATTATGATAATACACAATGTACATATTTTAAACAAAAAAAAGGACCAACTTGATGTCTGTAATTGATATAAAAATTATGCTTACTTTTTGTTGCAGCATATTAATTAAATTAAGCTTGAATAAACATTTCAAATATTTACTACGAACCAATGCGCGGAATTTTCCAGGAATAAAAAGTACAAATTAAAAGCATACCAATAACTGCATACCACATTGTCGGGCGTGCGATTAAAAACGTACCGATATTTTATCGCACAGCCGCCATCGCACGACACCCGACAATGAACGGACGCTGTTATTGTAAATACCGATACGTCCATAAATCGTACCTGGAAATCGGAGGCGTAAATTATTATTTTTGCTGTTTACACAGATATGCTTCAGCTCTATATAGTACTACTAGCGGCCCGCCCCGGCTTCGCACGGGTATTTAATATATATCTATTATAGATTGAGATATAAACTATCCTATCTCTCAAGTTGGATCGAACTGCACATGGTGTGCGAATTTTATTATCATCGGTTAAGTGGTTTAGGAGTCCATTGAGGACAAACATTGTGACACGAGATTTATATATATTAAGATTAGGACAGGACACTCAAACAAAATAATTATGTGGCTATATTTTCTAAGACAGTACATGTAAAAATACCGTTGATAAACATATGTTAATGATTGACTGGAATGAAATTAAAAAAACAAAAGTTTACAAATTATAAATTTACTATTGTATATTTTCTTTTAATTTTTGTAAAACTAAACCAGAACTAAAAAACTAAACTATACCTAAGAACTTAAAATAAATAAAAACTAAAAATTTAAAGTAACCCTTTGGTGGAGGGGAAAGTTCCCAGTATTATATATTATATTGTGTTATACAAGCATTCATTTAAATTATTTCAAATGAATATTGATTTAGATAGCTAACGCTAAAACGATCAAAGAATACATCAACAAATTTGTTCCTAAAAAGTACGATATACGCACGTAGAGGGCGATATCTCATCGCTCGGATGAATAACGATCGAACTGCCAATTACACTAAAAAATGTCCGTAGGCGCCAATTAAAATGATTTACATATCAATAAATCGTCGATGTTTCGCTCGACGACTTTGAAAGTCGAGTTTTTGAAACGATATCGAGTTTTTTCAAGCGATACGAAGCGATATCGTGTTACGCGCTTACGATGTCGCATCGATTTGAGTTATCGGGCATTGAGTTGATTTATGCGCGCGATACGGAGTGTTAAACTGCTTTATTGATATTTTTGTTGTTGCTTAATAAGACAGCTGCTGCTCTTTGTACAGTTAGAATATATATTTTTAATTTATATGTTCAATAAAATTTAGCTATTTTATTTTGATATATTACAATCCGTCATCCGTCGTTTTTCTGGATTGACTATGACTCATTAATAAACGAGTGCCGTATGCTTAAGAATAATAAAATGCGAAATGGTTTTTGAATCATGGTATTGAAAAACGTAAACACTATAAGTATAAAAAAATGTGGATTAACGCATATTCAAAATTACCATTACGTGAAATAACACAAGCAAAACTACGCAATGTAACATTGAATAAATTTTATGTTAATGTGTAAATTACATGTTGATTGTGTACATTTTCGCTGTTATCTTCTGTTTATGTAGTGAACGTTACCAGCAACTACATTTTTAACATCTCTAACTAGCGTTTACAATGTGATTAACACTTTGTGTCGGAATTCAATCCCCATTTATCAACTTTGATGGACTGTTTAGTTTTCTGTTAGCATATTTTCTAGGTAACAGACAAGTGCTGTTTGAGGTTTTTCTATTGTTGTTTCATGGTTTTTTTTTTACGAAATGTTAAGACTAAATATATTTACATAGAATTTTAATTACATTATTTACATCGTAGTGACTTTGTGAATGCAGTAAATTCTGGAAACCTATGTTTACCTCAGTACCATCACCCTTACGTCAGATGTCATCTAAAACAGCAGTAGAAAAAATACATCACTGTAAAGTTTCTTGTAGCTTTTTCTTCACAGTTTTAACGGAGTTTTCTGTTCTACATTGTGCCAGATTGCTTGCACCAGTAGTGTAAAAGAGAACTTCTTTTTTTTTTCAAGCTCATATAAGATTGAAAGAGGCTTGCTATGTAATATTTGACAATAAGCACTTTGTAATTCTATATGCTTAGTAATAACTTAATTTTAAGTACCTAATATAATTTTGACATGTAAAAGTGCTAAAAACAGCCTATTTGCAATAAAATCTTTTGACTTTCGACTTTGACTTCTTAACATTCACTCTCTTAGTACACGTATCATTTTTCACACAGTCCAACCACACTGTTTTGTCCTCTCATCAATGTTTACCTATAAGAGCCCAAAATAAAGTACAAGCAACTCTAGCTCTTAAACCAATAAAGAACACCGCTGATCTTCCCGCAAAAGCAATTCCAATCGTTCCAAAATCCCGCAAAATTGTTACGACAAATTCTATCCACAGAATAAAACATGTAGCCGTGTAATAACACGATGTGTCCCGGCCGGCGGCCCGACCCGCGAGCAAATTGGATAGCGTTCGGATCACGGGATTATCCGGACCTCGTTACGTGTAACGTTAAAGTGCCGCCTCTGATTGTCTCTTACTCTATGGCACGGTGGGAAGAGAATATTTTTTGAATAGACAAAAGGCTTCAAAATGCTTTTTGAATTGTAACTGTTCTATAATTAGAATAACAATTAGAATATTACTCTTACAAAGAGTAGCTAAATTATAACACAAACAGTGTCAAAAAGATTGTAGCTATACATTTAAATAACATTAGGTGTTACTAAATTTTTTGTAACATTGAGCATAAGAATTGTGGTACTTCAGTTTTCAAGGTAAACCGCGCATTAAGGATTTGTGTTACAGATATATTTGAGTCATGTGATCTCTTCCCCATGACCGATCACATGTGATTGGCCATATTTTATGATTGTTCACGATCATGACATAAAAAATGTATTACAATTGTATGACATAAAACAGAAGAAAAGGGTGAATGAACTTCTGAATTTAAAATACTACTTTGTTGTGCTGGCTCAGTGAGGTAAGTGAATCGAGAACTTGAGTTAGAAGTACAAATTTAAAATTACTTATACCGGTTTTATGATCAGTTAAGGTAATTGACTTTGATTTGGCTGTTACGATTGGCTTTGGCTATGCGGCAATTTTCATCAATTTGTTTTATTTATCAGAGTTACTCATGCAGTAAATATTAATTTAAATTATCGTCATTGGTTATTATAATTTCAACGCAATCGAAGTGACAAATTAAAAAAAAAAACTTAGCAATAGTATCGCACCTTTAGGACGGTAGTGACCCAATACAAAAAAATCGAAAAATGTGTTTATATCAAAAAATGACCTTATACAACACCACCTACCGATCTGTAATTTTCAAAGCGCCGTATTTAGGCAGGAACAGGACAAACTTACAGATCGGTCTCTTTCTCGCTAAAAGAATATAGCCGCCCGCGTCGGAACGAAAGAGCTGCTTATAGTGTTGTGCATGGTTTATTACAAGACGGACGTTACGCAGTGAAAAATACAGTGACTTAACACTAATTAAGTCATCCCTCTTCCAATACGAAAGGTAAGTTCACTTAACTTTGTTTTAGTATTAATATGACAGATTTAACTTTATACCTGTTCTATCTCCGAAACTATCGAAAATCTAAGTGACTTATTTATGTTTAAGCCATTTTATGAATAACAAAATCTCGTTTGCTTTGACATAATCAGAAATAAGCCCCTACTTTATTTATCAAAGTGTTATTGTTTATGCCTGATCTATTCTTATGCCTGTTTGCTTTTTGTTGTTAGATTTAACAGAAGGACTTATTGGTTGACGAGTCACTTTGTTACTTACTTCCCAACTAAACATTGAAGTATAAGGTCACTTCAAAAATAAAATCATGAAAAGAAGAAGAGATTATATTTTGGATTATGCTCTACAAAAAGGATGTGAGGTAATTTCAATGCAAGTCACTATCTTTCAAGAAGGTACCTACTTTTGTTGCTACCTATGCCTGCCTTCACAAGTATAATATTTAAGCATTTTTGGTTAGTTTGAGGCTAGATGTTGTTATGTAAAATGTCTATATAATAATGTAATAGGTACTTATATTTTATTTATGAACTACCTACTCAAAAGAAAATAATATTTTTTGTTTATCGTTTACCAGCAACCAGGGGCCAGTAAAATGAAGGAAAATTTGTCTCCAAATTATTCTTACATTGAAAATTCATCAAATGAAGTGACAAGTAGCAATCTTTGTAACACCAATCAGCTTGGACCGGTGAGTGTGCATTTTATCGACGTATTTTTAACTTATTTAGTATCTATGTAAGAAATACGTATTTAATAAATGTATGCTAATTCATTGATGTTTTTCCAGATATCAACAGCTAGTAAAATGGTGGACAATTTAGAGACAAGTTCTTGCATCATTGAAAACTCACCAAATAAAGAGATTACAAGCTGCATCTGCAGCGTTCATAATACTAGTCAGCATGAAATGGTAAGTTTCAAATTATACCTATACCTACCTATGTTATAATTATAAAAATGTAATGGAGGGTCCGCGTCACAGCCTAGAGATTAATACGCGTTTATTTTTTTTTTTAAAGGTATCACCGGCCAGCAAAATGGTAGAGAATTTGGACACAAGTCCTTCTATAATCGAAAATTCACCAGATAGAGAGACTCAGACTTATCTTTTTAATAAAAAACTTATTATAACGGTGAGTTACGAATACATTTTTAAATTTTACATGATATACACATACTGTGTTATGTACATGATTCTGCATGTTTATTTATAGCAACAAAACAACACTTCAAGAAATAGCCGAATGGAATTGCCAATCGAAGATGATAATAGACAACTTCAGTTAGCCAGAAGGCTGGTGAGTGAAAAAAGGGTGTCTTGTTTATCTCGACATAGTTCAACTAGCAGTTCAACTAGCAGTTCAACTAGCAGTTCAACTGGCAGTTCTAGTTCCAGTTCATCAAGTTCAACGTCCAATGACATTCATGACAATGCAGAAGCTAGTACTAGTGAATTATGTAATACTACAAAAAGGGGCAGAACTGTTAATGTGCAGTCTTATTGTATATCACCTATTAATGCTCCTGAAAGTGACCCAGCCTTAAGTGACGAAGATCCCACATTTCTAAGTAACGACGAAATATTAAATCGTTCAAGAAATCCGGCCCAGCCCCGTACTGATGAATCTAACACAACACAAAGACAATCAAGAAAACGAAAACGTAATCCAGTAGGATGGAAGCAAAACATCGCCAAGACTCTGAGAAATACTGGAAAAGCCTATACGTCCTTATCAAAATCTAAAAAAATAATACCTGCCCGCAATATGAAACCTCCGTGCTCTTGCCGATTAAAATGCTTCGACAACATAGACCAACACCACAGAGCTGACTTATTTGAATCGTATTGGGGCCTTGGTAATCTGGAACTTCAACGATCATTTATTGGATCCTGCATGATGGAAATCAAACCTAAGTATAAGTATACAAACGCTCAAAATCCCAGATTACCTAATCAAGCTTTTTTTTTCACAGTGAATGGACAGAGAATTAGAGTTTGCAAAACTTATTTCATCAATACTTTAGATATTACGGACAGACAGATAAGAACAGTTAAAAAAAAACAAATACCATGGGATTTATCGCTAATGATCAAAGAGGAAAGCATGACAATAAGAAGAAAATAGCTGAAAGTTTGATACGAGATATTGAAAATCATATCAATTCAATCCCAAGGATTGAATCGCACTACCTTAGGGCAAACACTACTAGAGAGTATATTGATGGAAGTAAAACGGTGAAAGATCTCTGGAGAGACATGTCGAAAATGAGACATGAGCAAAATAAGCCGGAAATCGACTACTGGCTATACCACCAAATTTTTTCGACAAAATTCAACATAGGATTCGTTCAACCAAAAAAAGATAGATGCGATTTATGTCTCGAGTATGAATTGGCATCTTTAGAACGGAAATCACAACTAAAAGATAAATACGACGATCATTTGAAGGAAAAGATGTTAAGTCGAATCGACAAAATGAAGGATCGCAAAAGCATTAGTGAAGGGAATATTTGCGTTGTGTACGATTTACAAGCAATCATGCCATGTCCTGTGGGAGAATCAAGTTCGTTTTATTACGTATCAAAACTTAACTGTTTAAATTTTACTATAGCTGAATTAGCGAAAAAAATAGAAACTAATACAACACAGCAACACCAAAATATGAGCACGGCTGAAAATAACGAACAAGAAAACCAAAGAGAAACTGAAGGGGAAATGATAGGTGCCTATGGGGATGTGTTTAACTACTTTTGGGATGAAACAAGAGGGAAAAGAGGGGCTAATGAGATTGGATCTTGCGTGCTTGATTACTTAAAAAAGGTGAGTGAAAAATTTCCTGATAAAAAAATTAATATAATTTTCTATTCAGACAACTGCTGTGGACAAAATAAAAACAAGTTTATTGCTTGTCTTTACTCGTATGCTGTGTCCCACTTTCCAAATATTGAAAGTATCACTCATAAATTCTTGATACGAGGACACACACAGAACGAGGGAGACAACATCCACAGCTTAATTGAAAAAGAGATTAAGAGAAACTTAAAATCTGGACCTATTTATACGCCTGATCAGTATATTGCTCTGATAAAAAATGCAAAAAAAACTGGCAATCCATTCAAAGTCCAGGAACTAAGTTACGACTTTTTCATAGACCTGAGATCATTGCATGATCAATGGGGCTACAACTTCAATGAAGACAATGAACGCAAAACAGTTGTGTGGAATGACGTAAAAGTGATAAAGTTCTTGAAAAATGAACCTTTCATGCTTTTATTCAAAACTTCATATGCTCAAAAAGATTTTGGACGTGTGAACATGAGAAACAAAAGAAAAAGAATGCCAAGTTTAGAAGAGATTTCAATTTCTAAAGTATACACAGGAAGTATTAAACTCGCTGAAAGTAAAAAAAGGGGTCTAAGTGAATTGTTGCGAAAGAATTTAATACCTGGATACTACACAGATTACTACAAACGTATCTTGGAGATTTAAGATGTGGTTTTAATTTAAGTTAATCTTAATTTAGTTACGATGTGCGGGGTCGGTTAAAGTATGGCTGAGTATCTGATTTTAATGCCTCAGGATAATAGTATACTAAATGTTCCTATTATAAACAAAGATGTCTAATTGATTTTAAGTGCTGATTTATAATTTAAGAATATTTTGAGTAAAGGAAGATGAAAGCGTGTCTAGTTATTATGAACAAAGATCTCGAGATAAGCAAGGTCGACTGTTATTGAATTTCCGTGTCTTTTAAAGAATTGATGTGTTGAACTCAGTATCTACTTAGTACCTAGGGATAATGATGATTCTAAATATTACATATTAAAACCAAATATGTCTATTTCATTTTAAGTGTTTATATATATAATTCAATTATTAATATAAAGAAGAAGAAAAAGATGACTGTGCCTAGTTATTAAGAATAAAGATATCAAAATTATACGCAATGTCAATTGTTACTAACTTTCAGTGTCTATTTAGTACTAGTAAGGATAATAATGATCCTAAAAATGTTGCTTGTGGAATATCAAACGAAGTTATTTTATAAGTAATAACTTCTAACGAAATTTTTGAATTATATAGAATGAAAATACTAAGATGATGAAATAAATAATCTTAGTATAAATTTTGTTGTTACTACATAAAAGTGATTGATTGAAAATGGCTCTGGTGAACCTTAATAAAGCATTTTTTTTTTAAACTACTTTGTTTTCACCTATGTTCAAGACCTATTTATTACTTAGGAATTCAAATTTTAGTACAAAACACACTCAATACTGAAAACGTCAAAAACTTACTACCTGTGATAAATATCTGTAAATATTACAATGACACAATTCGAACTGGGTCAAATTTAAGTTATCGTTTTCGGTCAAAAAGTGACTCAAAAAATTAAATTTTTTTTTTTACTACGTTATGCCAATTTTTTGGCAATTTTTTAAAACTTTATCTTAGATTAATAATCATATTCTGTATTGCAGCTAGTTTTTTGTAATTTGTTTGAGTAATACAACTACAATTGCCAAAATAATACATGTCGGTCACAAATTGCAACACTCTTTTATCAATTCCCAAAAAATAGCTTTTTTGGATTAGGTCTTTACCGTCCTAAAGGTGCGGTATGTTTAGGTGGTGTATATAAAGGAATCCAAAGACACGTGTAAAAAAAAACGAGTTTGCTTTTAGACCTTTAGACCACATGACTGAAGTAAAACTTCTTTAGTTTAACGCCATCTATAGGCCGATATAACTTTGTTTTTGCTTTAATGTTAATGTCACCATCTTGTCAATTCTAAATTGTCATTTTAACGGATATAATAATACTTTTTTTTTTATGTTGACAATAGAGATCTACGTGAACCGATTTCAACTTCCGTTCGCCTCGTACCCATCAGCTTACTCTCCAAGTCAAGCGTGCGTAAAGAAGTTTTACTTCAAAAATCACCAATTTTACAAAATTAAGCGTTGTCCAAGTTTGATACTACTTGACCCCACTGTGCAAGACGCCCACACACTCGACTATCGGGCAGCTATCTATCGGGATCTCGTAACCGTAACCATCACAGTAACGACTGCAGACGCCTTTTATACGACTCACCTGTTTTTGCTGATCGTAGAGCTCCGAGGATTAAAGGGACACTTGAAGAAGTTTGGATTCTACAGACCTTTTTGGAATACCTTACTTAAATAGGTACATAATTATAATGGATAAGTATTTTTATCAGAAATAATAATAAAAATAATAATAACGACGCCCAACGATCACATACATCGATCCTGGGCTTTTACTAGGATTCCCTGTGAGGGACCCAGGAACTACGAGATCCCACAACACCTAGACACAGAACAAGTATTTGTGCGTTTTTTTCTGTGCACAAATACTTGTCATGCCGCGGGAATCAAACCTGCCGCCACCGGGCTGTGAGCTGACCTGCTCAACTACCACACCACAGAGGCTGTCAACTATGGTCCCATATTTCCTGGGTCCCTTGATACAGGGAATCTTAGTTAGGATCCAGGATCTATGTATGTGATCGTTGGGCGTTATTATTATTATTATTAATTGTCCGCTAGGAGTCAGTTCTGAAAAAAATAAGTTGAAGTACAGGTTTGTTCAAATACACAAATGTGTCCTTAATACTTCAGACTTTCCAACAAACAAAGCCGGCAACCTTTGTCGTCCTTTACAAATTAGCGAGACGACGTGAAATAGAAACCAATACCGCTTTCGCTTCGTGATGCACCGATACCGAGCTATTTGACAAACAAATTTTGACATTCGATGTTTTTAATTTTAGAATGTCATGTTGACAGTTGATCCTTCCGAGAACGTGTGATTTGACAGAGGTGGTTGCGGTTTTAGCGTGTCCTCGCTAAAGATTGCTCGTCGGCTTCGTAAAGGAAATTAAATATTTATTTGACGGCAGCTCTAACTAGTTTTGTAATTCTATGGAAGGGGTTGTAGTTTTCAGCTACCATTTTTGTATTTTTTTCATTTTAGGGTTTTTTGTCGTTATGCCAATGTTTATATTGTACTTTAATACCTATTCTGGTGAACTGCATTTTCCTAGAATTTAGTATTTTTATATTCTAAAGCCGGAACTTGGTGTGGTAATGATGTTAGGATTCCGTTCCTAAGACATACACAATGCACAATATTTTAATACCAAATACATAGAATTTATAATCCCATAATAAAAAATGAAGTAAACATAAATATTAATTACATAATCAAATCAATTTAAAACCATTTCTAGATGATTTATCCTTAATTAGATCAATTAAAAGCCTTTGGTTTGCGTTAATAACGTAAGTTCAAAATATCTACAAATGGTATAATTTATTCAATTATGTAACTTAACTATAAAAGTATAAGAAAGGAAATTAAAGCATCTATTGCTTACACATTCTTTTCAAAAGATGTTCGCTTATAATATGAAAAAGGCAATCAAAACAACACTTACTAATTTTAAAAAAAGAGATAGCGCACCAAGAGCGACATGTAGTAGAGCCAGTTTTTCACTACGAACTGTTTCTTCGTCTTCTTTATTCATGCTTCACTTAGTTTAACATACATAACACCAACATCAACATACCTAGCACCAATAATTTTCCTTAATTTCACAAAATTCTTCCTCAATATTGACCATCAACTTAGCATCGAGTTTCTTAAGTAATTAGCGAGAGTACACTAAAATACCCATAGAAATACACTTAAATGATCATTCAAACACACTAAAACACGTTAGCAAACATAAAAATTTAGGTCTAACCTGCGCGATCAGCATAACCAGCAAAATGAGGTACAAAATGACCAAAATTATATGCACATAACTGCTGTAACTAAATTGTATAATCCGACATTGTGTTGGTGCTTAAGTAAAATTATTTATTATAAGGGGTAAATTAGTATATCGATATAAAGTATTCTGTCAAATTGCGTATCTTAGTCACATTAGATGCGTAGGTATTTTTGCAAAAAAAAAAAATGATTGCGTTAATTTCTGGTTGTCTGACATGAGAAAAACAAAATTATTTTCATTTAACATTACGGCTTAACGTACTTAAACTGTTATCATTTACTAAGATATTTAACTTATTAAACTTGGTTTATACACATTCAACTTACAAAAAATATTGCGGGTAGTTCTAGATTTAAATGTCCGCTCGTTCGCTAATTTATGATCATAAACCTTCCATTACCCTTCCAATTTGTGATCGATTTTGAAGAAAAATACATTTACAATTCAGAACAAAAGCCTTTGACCTATAATCACTAAATAACAGAAAAAACTTACCAAAACGCTATTATATATATACTAGCTCTCTCTTTGAGAATAGGTATTAATTCCCCACACGGAAATAAATCGTTAAACCTAGTACCGATATACGACGTCGAAAACCTATTAAATCCTCGGCGAAACAAAACAAATATAAAATCCCTGAAAACAGCAATAACGAACGCGAACTGCCTGAAGGGACGGGCTCGTAATGTTAGGAAAAGAGTGTTTCGGCACCAGAATCGATTTAACTTTGCCAGTTTTAGACGTGGTTTTTTAAGACAGACATTGTGAGGCGACTTGATTTTGATGTTTATTATGAAGTAGCGCAGCCCCACGGTTTTGCTTGCAAGTTTTTTGAAATAATGCTTCTTTACGCATGCTTGACTTGGTGAGTAAGATGGTGAATGCGAGGCGAACGGAGGTTGAAGTTGGGCCACGTAGATTTCCATTTTGTATTATTTGTACGGGATTTACTCACGTTTAAAATTGGAATCGAATCGAATTTACCACCTACGGGTTTTGAGCCGATCTGCTCAATCACCACACCACAGAGGTTGTCTCAGACGAATATATGGCGAACACACGCAGACGACATTTCCTTTTAATGTTTATGTATATATCCCCCTTTACTGTAAGTCTTATTTTCGTTCACTATTATTTTTTCTGTAATAAACATAACAAAATGCCTGAAATCAACTCTAGTCATCTTACAACCCAATAAATCCGACCCAAAACAATAAAGAGCGAACAATATTTTCACTGCCATTCCTAAAGTATAATCGGCAGTAAGTTGGAGGTCGTAAATACGTACATTATACGGAATGGTCAGCGCGGTCCCCGGCGACCACTTACAGCTGTCCTGTGTAATGTAATGCCTAGCGGAAAAAATAATGGCCTAGTGGAGTTATTATCTTCGTGGGTTTTCACCAAGTTTCGTAAATAAACTTAAATTTAGTGAATTTATATTTTTTCACGTCGTAATTCTGTTTAATAGTTCGTTTAAATAGGTACTACAGCTTTGCCTGGAATCCTTTGCCAAACAGTAAATAATAAATAAAACTCATACGACTCGATTAATGCGTTCGTTCTTGCCGTACGCCAAAATGTGGAATGAGCACCCGCCAGCGGTCTTTCCGCAGAGTTACAACATTAGGAGTACTTTAAAAGGAGGGTTAAAAGAGTCCTACAGGGTAAGCAATGCATTGGTGACGCCTCCTCCGGCGTTACAGTAGGCTACGGTGACCACTTCCCATCAGGTGGGCTGTCTGCTTGTTTGCTCCCTTTAACATAAAAAAAAATTGTGGACCTTTCACACAACGCCATCTTGTCCCAAACTAAGCAAAGCTTGTATAATGGAAACCAAGCAACTGATAGAATACATATATACTTTTAGTTTATAAATACATACACATAATACAATGTAACATCCGCACACCGAACAAACACCTATGTTCATCAGATAAATGTTTATTTTGTGTGGGAATAAACACACAACCCACAGGCTTGATAGCTCAGTTGGCAGAGCTCTACCAACTGAGCTATCAAGCCAGTAGTGTGCAAGTTCTAGTGTTCCAGTTTGAAGGGCACTATAGCTAATTAAGATTCTGGGCAAATGAGACTATATATTATCTTACAGCTTGCTCTTATGTCTCAGAATGATGATGCACACTTCAGTATTGCATTGTAATTTATTCATGAAATACATTGTATTTGAATTACATTGAAATTGTTAAATTAAATAATTGGGTTAGTAGATACATGCAAATTAAATTTTTTTTTTAATAGGTACTTAGTGATTTCATATGTGCAGTGCAGAGACTTCTTCGTTCATGAGATTGTTACATGTTTTGTTCATTTTACTTATTATGCGTATTACTTACATATTCAGAATAGTTTACAAATTAAGTGTTTTCGATCTTAGTCAAAGTTTAATTATTTATTTTTTTCTTTACTCTAATTTCAGGTGTTCATTATTGCGTGCTCAAGCATTAGCGTTACCGCTACCTATACCGCTACACCTGAGGACCTTTAATTGGGTTCCTGGTGCATAGTATGTTTCTACGATGTAAGAAAAAGCTGTTGGTCTTCCCAAAAAATAAATAGTCATAGTCATTTATTCATATAAAAAATACACGTCACATATAAATTAAGGTACACAGGTACATAGCAATTTATTTTAAAATGTATGACTATACATATAATATATTATTATCATTATAATTGCCCAAATAAATTGTATAATAATAACAAAATATAAAAAGATGTCAAAATACACGAATTAAAAACATGTTAAAATAAAATAATAAAAAAATGTCAAAATAAAAATAAAATAATTAAAAAATGTCATTACAATCTACTTATAAATCAAATTAAAGATGTAATTGTAATGTCACTTCAAATAAATCTTATTATTTATTATTTTCCAAAAATTCAGCATAGCTGTAAAACGTTTGGTTGATAAGCCAGTGTATGAGATTTGACTTGAAAGATTCCAAACTTGGTGCCCCTTTAATATCATCCGGTAGACGATTATAGACCTTCGGACCCATGACATGCGTTAACTTGTCAGACTTGGCGAGCGATCGTTTTATGGGTGCTAGCTTACCCCGGCTACGAGTGCTGTACGTGTGACATTCGCCTATTTTAACATAGGCTCCTACATTCAATCTCACAAATCCAAAAACACAAATAAACAAACAAATATGATAAGGTAGTATAGTAGAAATCACGTCCATCTTTGTAATTTAGAATAGTTTCGAGTGCCACTGCATCTGTAATGGGTAGCAAATCTACAAATAACTGATGGCGTACTGAGGTAATAAAACATCTACAATCGAATAAAAAACATATCTTTTATGATGTCGGTTGAAAAGTTTTAAGCCCTGGGAAGATCCTATAACTTTTTATCGATTTGCCAGCCTCTGTGGTGTTATGGTCTATTCAGGGCTGTGGGTTCGATTCCCGCGGCAGGACAAGTATTTGTGCAAAAAAAACGCAAATGCTTGTTCTGATTCTGGGTGTTGTGGGACCATAGTCCTCGTAGTTCGTGGTTCCCTAGACACAGGGAATCCTAGTTATGGTCCAGAATCTATGTATGTGATCGTTGGGCGTTATTATTATTATTATCGATAAACATGTACTTCTACATGCGAAACCGCGAAGTGTTGATAGCATACTTGTAAACACTTCCAAGTAAAATACATTTCCTCGTGTCTCGTACCACATTTGTCGGCGTAGCATTGTACTAACAAACTGTCAGCTTATCCGAGCCGTGCTCGGTACAAGTACAGAGAGGCGGTTGTCCCACCGTTCGCGATATAGCGACATTAGCGACTATAGCTATCGACTATTTTCTCACTCAAGCAAAATTGACGTAGGTTCCGTGTGAGTAAAAGAGATGCAAATAGTTAATAAGTGTCAACCAGCTTACTCTCAAGTCAAGAAGTCACCGATACCATTTTTTTTCTTGCACATCCAGGTTGTCTGGTAGATAATGCATTATTTTTTGCTAATGTATGAATAAATAAATAAATAAAGTCAGTAAAAAAGTTTTACTTCAATATTTAGTTATGGTTAGTATAACTATATAATAGTATTAGAATATTGAAGTAAAACTTCTTACTCACTTCTTGACTTAGGAGTAATCTGGTGAATGCAAGGCGAACGGAGGTTCACGTAAATCTCCATTCTCAACATAAAAAAGTAAAAAAAAAATGTATCAATATGTTGGTACGTCCGTTAAAATAACAATTTACAATTGTCAAGGTGGCGACATTAACATTAAACAAAGCAAAAATAAAGCTGATCGATGATGCTAAAAAAAGAATTTTTACTTCAGTCGTATGGTCGCAGTTTTACTCGCTTCTCGCTCGCACTCGGCGGTGGGACAACTGGCTGAGGATTCACAAGACGTGATACTTTCCGCAGAAGGCTGCGGTTATTTGTCGCGCGTCGTACGGCTGTGATTTGTAAGGTATTTTGAAGATTTACTGCAGAATTAAAAAAGCGACTTAGTTATGCGGTTTAGGATGAAAATCTTAAAATTCATCAGCTGATGCCATTTTCAATCGGTGTGCTTGGATTTACAAAATAATATTTTTCAAATATGTATCCACATAATTGAAAATATTATTTTGTAATGCTCTATTCATTAACTAGAATACCCACTCTAGCTAATGAATTGAACATTACGTAGACAACATTATGGGATTAATTATTTATTTAACTAAATCTTTATTTATTTCATTAATTGATTTTTTATTTGTTTATTTAATTAATTCTTTATTTCTTTATTTATTTATTTCATTAATAAATTTTTTCATTTGTTTATTCAATTCATTAATTATTTATTTATTGATTCCATAATTTAATTCCTTATTTATTCTTTAATTCATATATATATATTTATTTATGTATTTATTAATCAATTTATTATTTTATTTATTCATTTTTTATTTTATTTATTTGTGTATTTACTTAAATAGAGATATCTATTGACCTGTATACTGACACCTGATTGGCCTGATAGCTCAGTTACTAGTAGCTCTGCCTTCTGAACTGTAGTTTGTGGGTTCAATTCCCACCCTGGACTAACATTTGTATGATGAACGTGTTTATTCTGTCTGGGTATTATATTGTATTCTATGTATGTATTTATTAACAAAAAGTATCTGAGTATTTTATCAGTTATCTAGTTCCCATTAGATGGCGCTGTGTGAAATGTCCACAAATATTTATTTATTTAAGCTTTGCTTAGTTTGGGACTAGATGGCGCTGTGTGAAATGTCCACAAATATTTATTTATTTACTCTGCCTCTCTCACTGTCTTGCTAATCTGAATGAGGCCACTGAAGCATACTGCAAATTTGCTGAGCCGATTCTAGTTGTTGATTTATCGTCATCATTATCATTTCAGTCCGTATCCTCATCTGCTTTACCGAACCGCAATTTACGACTTTAATGTTGATAGCTCTTGCTTTACAAGGTTGTTTTAAAGAGATCGCTCTAAAATCGAAGACCGCCTGTAACTAGGTTGTCTGGAAGAGATCGCTCTGAGCAATAAGACCGCCCATTTTTACACTTTGGTTAAGTTTGTTCACTTTTTTATTATTTAAGATGTTTTAACGGCGATGTCACCAATTTAATGGTGTGGTCACCGTTAAGGTTTTCAGGTTTAACGTTGATACCAGTTAGGCGCTGTTGTAGGTAGGTATAACGAGGACGATAGTAAAACTCGATTTTAAGTGTAACAGTGGGACTAGCGTAGCGGAATATATTTATTAAAGAAAAATGCCTATATTTATACAAAGCTTAACCTAGGATTGTCCAATAAGAAAATAAGATTATAAAATTACACCAATTGTTTCACGTGATTAATTGACCAATGAGATAACGTTCTAGTGTTTACATTTCGTGTGTTGTTAAATTACCGGCGATTATGCTGTGGTGTTTCAATAAAGAGTTTATCTATCTGTACTCGTTGTTAATTTTTCTAATATGCTATTTTATTTATGTCTCATTTATGTATTACTTGTGTGTATTATTTTTTATGTAATATCGTGTGATGTCTTGAAGTAATCTTGCGAAAAAAAGGCAGAATTCTTTAATTTTCCTACCCTATTCTTTAATAAAATGAAATACGACTTAACAAAACACAAAAGCAAAATCAAAACGTCAACCGCCTCAGGTGTCAGTTTTTAATAAAAGCCCAATCAGTCGCCGGCCGGATGCACGGTCCGGCCGGAAATGGAGCTCGTGTTTGCAGCGCCCTCTGCGCGTTTCCGCCGGAAGCGACGGTGTCGCCGCCGGCGAAAAACGCGGCTGAGGCTTTGCAAACTCTTTTAGGGTACGGTATGAATAAAACGTCTGATGTGGAAAGATCTTGTTGGTGTTTTATTTGTCGGTGATATTTTTGTTATTGCTTATACGATACGTGTATGTGTGATCATTAGACATGTCATGAAAAACTGTGGAAAGATGTGGAGAGATGTGGAGAGATGTAGAAAGATGTGGAGAGATGTGGAGAGATGTGGAGACATGTGGAAAGATGTGCAGAGATGTGGAGAGATGTAGAGAGATGTGGAGAGATGTGGAGAGATATGGAGAGATGTGGAGAGATGTGGAGAGATGTGGAGAGATGTGGAGAGATGTGGAGAGATGTGGAGAGATGTGGAGAGATGTGGAGAGATGTAGAGAGAAATGGAGATGGAACGTAAAAACGTTTCGGTGCCATTTTCTTTTATTTACTGAACATCACAAACCTCTATAATTTTGATTTGACGACCTAGCCGTTCACCTGATGTTAAGCGCCATGGCTGCCCATAACAGAACAGTGTCAATCGAAACCCCAAAATAGAGTTTCGAGCAACACTGCACTGCGCACATCATCCTGAGACATCAGCACAGTCTGGTAATAAGATTACTGGACTGTGAGATCAGATCATAAAGTATATTTATTTCTTGTTTATTTAATGCTGTCAGGCTTGTAATTCTTTATAATTATCACATTAAACGAAAACCATCTATTCGCACCAAGCGATTTGATTCCACGTTCATGATTAGAACGGCTAAAGAATGGAATGCCCTGCCAGCGTCTGTGTTTCCGGCGAAACATGACCCGGGCGTGTTCAAGAGAAGAGTGAATAAGTATTTACTTGGCTAGCATGCTACACCTTCGATCGCATCGTCACTTCCCATCAGGTGAGAGCGTGGTCCAATGCCAGAAAAGTTTTAAGTAAAAAAAATAATCTTGTCATAATCACTATCCAAAGGTTATCCGGAAAAGATCAATTTAAGCGACAAGAACGTCATTTGCTCTACCTTTTCTTTGAATGTTTTGTATTATTATGCATTTTTTTACGTACTTAGGTGTGCTTTAAGAAAATTTCTATTCTTTTCTATTCTATTTGATAAAACTACAGCTCCTGCATGAAACTCTCATCATGCACCCTTATTTCTTCCGCAATAAACAAAGCCGTATTAAAAACGTTTCAAAGTGTTGTTTTGTGACCCCGGGCGTGTCGCCGCCCTTTGATGGGTTGGGGTGGAAAACAAATCTGTGGTACGAGCTTAATCGTTTTCGGCTCAGCAATTGGAGTTCACATCAAAGGTGATGTAGATTTTTTTAAATTTATTGCCGAGAAATAAGCTTTGATGTCAAACATATAGGATTCCATTTCTAGTGTGTAAATTAATTTTGATAGACAGATAATGCTATTAAATGTAGGTAAATAGTGATAAAAAAATAAAGAATCCTTTGTAGAACTAAATGCAAGTTAAAGAAAATGACATCGAGCTGAAAAATAAGATGTTTTCTCTTGGATTTGAGGAAAATATCGCATGTTTCAAATTTAAGATATTTAGAAAAGGAAAATTTAATTGAAATATAGCTCATCAATAGATAGAGTCAATTGCAGGTACCACCTACTACATACATGTGAATGTAAGCTCGTACTACAAGAGGCTTTGTTAGCATTAAGCAGCTTTCATTTATAAAATTATTGTTTATGAATGAAATCTTGACTTGAGCACTGATCGACAACTGAGTGTCATTCTGTACATACGGTTAGGCTCATATCTTTCATCATAATAATCATCATCATCATCAATATAATCATTACCACCACCACCACCACCACCACCACCACCACCACCACCACCACCACCACCACCACCACCACCACCACCACCACCACCACCACCACCACCACCACCACCACCACCACCACCACCACCACCACCACCACCACCACCACCACCACCACCACCACCACCACCACCACCACCACCACCACCACCACCACCACCACCACCACCACCACCACCACCACCACCACCACCACCACCACCACCACCACCACCACCACCACCACCACCACCACCACCACCACCACCAACATCATCATCATCATCATCAATATAATAATTACCGCCACCAACATCATCATCATCACCATCATCATCATCATAATAATCATAATAATAATAATAATAATCATCATCATCATCATAATCAGCTTGAAGCTGAATAAACATGGTCCTCCGTCACAGAGCGCCACTATGAGCGACTGCTTGCCCCCTGCATCCATCGGCTCCCTGCGATTTTCAACAGATCGTCTCAGTAAGTCATCACCGGCAACACACACTAATTGAAAACCTTTGTTTTTCAGTATATGCGGTATATTGGACGAAAAGGTCGAAGCTTCGCAAACTGCCCAGCCGTGTTGGGTTTATTAATGCGACCTTTTTGTCAAAGTTGGACCGATCTAATTGGGCCGTCTGTCCCAGATAGATATATTCGTAGACATCGGTCCTTATTTTAATCAGACGATAATATTGTGAAAGTCAAGGGATTTTATTGTAAACTAGCTTCTGCCCGCGGCTTCGCCCGTGTGGCCTATAGAAAGAAGATTTTTTTCATAGATAATTCTACCACCCATTTCACCCTCTCAGAGGTGGAATTTCGAAAAACCCTTTCTTAGTGGACCTACACTTTACAAAGAACACACCCTCCAAATTTCAAGTCTCTAGAACTAACGGTTTAGGCTGTGCGTTGATAAGTCAGTCTGTCAGTCAGGATTTTGAATTGTATATGCATAGATAGGACATTTTTGCGTCTTTACAAATAAAAAAAATACATTGCGATGAATATAGTCTCCTCCTTTTTAGAAGTCGGTTAATGAGATTAGGTACCTACAATTTTTTGTTTTTCTTTTTTTTGTTAAGTAATGACGCGACGAGCTAACCGTTCGCGACACCGACCGTTAAGCGACACAGCTGCCCATATTAGTTGCAGTGTCACTCGGAACTCTTAAGTATAGAGTTTCGCATGACACTGCACCGCGCACGTCATCCTGAGACATCAACACAATCTAGTAACAAGATAACTAGACTGTGAGATCAGGTCATAAAGTCTCATTTGCCCAGTAATTTCACTAGCTACAGTGCCCTTCAAACCGGAACACAGTAGTGCTTGCGCACTACTGCTTGGCGGCAGAATAACTGGCAATAAAATTAAGTTATTGTACTAAGCATATAAAATTAAAAGTGCTTAATGTCAAATTTTATATAGCAAGCCCATCTATCTAATCTTCTAAATATATATAACTCAAAGGTGACTGACTGACTGACTGACTGACTGACATAGATCACTTCTATCAACGCACAGCCCAAACCACTGGACAGATCGGGCTGAAATTTGGCATGCAGGTAGATGTTATGACATAAGCATCCGCTATGAAAGGATTTTTTGAAATTCCACCCTGAAGAGGGTGACATGGGTAGTTGAATTATTTTCCCATAGGCCACGCCGCGGGCGAAGCTGCAGGCAGAAGCTCGTTAAAATATACGAGTTAAAAAAAACAGGAGTACTAATTCCTACTACTGGGGAAGGAATCCGGTGCAATACATAACAGAAAACTCCGATCCGAAGCTTCGATTACACCTGTAAAGGATTGTAAGAATTTCAATTTATCAAGAGACTTACTTGTATAAAGAAGAGACAAAATTTTCATTTAAAATTATCAAGTTATGCGTTTATTTGCACCAATGTCTCTCCACTTCTTTACGAGAAAGAAACAAAGCTCAATTAATCGTGACCTCGGTTAAAGTGAACTTGGATAAATTCTATTGTAATAACAATATATTTATAAATTAAATCTGTTTCTGTAACGCGCACAGTTTTTTTCTGCTTTACCACAGACTCCTGGGTCCGTACTTTTTAAAAAAATACTACTTACATATTGTTAGTTATGTTATTGTGTTATTATTATTATTTATTGTTGGAAATCCTAAGTGGTTTTAGTTTTAAAAAAAGTAACCTTACAATCAACATAAAAATATTTATTAAGATTTACTAAGAACCGACAATAATTAATAGCGTGATTTTATAAAACGTCCATCGCCTCTAAGCGCTGCCCGAAAAGTGAGTCCGAGCCTTCTTCGTTGCTCGTATATACAGGGAGTAACAAAAACCCTGTTATATCCGCGAGCTGCGTATCCAGTGTCAACTCAAGGTTGTAGTAATACTAGTTCTATTTCAATACGAGACATACAAAACTTACGTGTGCTTTTTATTAAAACCTTTTATGCCGTTACTAAAAATGTTTACGACCTCAGATATTGACAACATAGGTACTTGCACCACCGACGCAGCCTGCTGCCTGTTGCCCGCACCCCGCACCGCCCGCCATGGTACGCTAAGTCTATTCAACCGCATATCTACTGCGACGGAACTAGAAGCTATTCCACAGATTACTTTTTATGCGTTTTTCATACGATTATGTGCCCTATACCACATACCACAACGTTGTAGGATTGCGAGACCGTAACTGAATGACGTAAAAGATCTCTTTGACCAATAGTGGTAGGCACACAAGTGCTGCGCGCCTTTCTGCCACACTCTAAACAATCGAATTCACGTGTGATTTTGTATTGTCAAGAAACAAGATAGGTACGTAATTTTTAGCTCTTAAAAGAGCTTTCAAAAACACATCTGCCGGTAGGCGATTTTCATGTTCAGTCAATCAATCAAAATGCTGATTTGGCGGCCCCGAAGATGTTGTTCAATGTGCCGACCTTGGACTTCGATACATTTTTGACAACGTGTCACAATACTTCCGCGTACACGTTGCAGTATCAACGCGTCCGATTTTATGCTTTCAAATGCAGCAACTATGCGTGAGCGCATTTCGCCTTCGTTGTCGCAGGTCTTTTTAAAGACCGACTCTTTCACGTGACCCCAGAGATAAAAATCAAGAGGCGTGAGATCTGGCGAACGCGCTGGCCACGGTGTAGTGGAGCCTCGTCCGATCCATCTTTCTCCGTATTCTTGAGTGAGGTAATCCCTAACATTGCGAGCGAAATGCGGTGGAGCGCCGTCGTGCTGGAACCACATCGTTCTCATAAGAGACAAGTTTAGGTCGTCGAGTTCGTCACTAAGTTCGTTGCGTAAAAACTGCAGATAATTAGCTCCATTCATGGTATTGTTCAAGAAATGAGGCCCAATAATCCTATCACCGAGTATGCCAGCCCAAACGTTTATTCGCCAACGATGCTGAAAATGGCTCTCTCTTATTGCCAGGGGATTTTCCACAGCCCATACGTGCTCATTATGGCAGTTAAAAACGCCAGTTCTGACGAACGAGCATTCGTCGGTAAATAAAATACGACTCAAAAACTCTGCGTCATCTGTCACTCGGTCGAGAAGCCACTGACAAAATGCCACTCTGGGCTCATAATCACTGGGCAACAATGATTGCACTCGTTGATAATGAAACGGATGCTGACCGTCTTCCTTCAATGTCCTCCATACACGCATGTGATTAATTCCAATTTCTCTTGCCATGCTGCGTGTGCTACGTGTTGGGTCTTGCACAAACATATCGAGCACCTGTTCTTCAGCGTCATGTAATACTCGTGGTCTTCCAGCATCAAATCTTTGCTGATCACGGCCCGTTACACTACCGGTGTTGTAAACACGTAAGTGCAATCGCTGGAATGCCATTAATGACGGTAACTCAATTCCACGCGGAATAGAAAAATTATGCTCGTATTCTCTACGTGCTGCCGCATAATTATTGTGACTTCTACCAAGGCACATTAACATATTGTAGTATTCGTCGTTAGAATACGACATCACACTCGACACTAAATTCGCGACGGTCAAACTGGAAACGACTAAATTGCATGAGAGAGCACGTGCGACTGAGTGTAAGCCGCGGGCCGCGCCGCGCCTATGCCGAGTGATACCATGCCGAGTGATACCGCGCCGCCCGCGCACCCCATTTCCCCGTAGGCACACAGGTGCAGGAGCGGCATCCTACAAAAGAGCCGACAAAGGCGGCCCCCGTTTGTCGGTTCCGCGTTTACTTTTACCTTAGTTACTTAGCTATTTAAAAATAGGCACGGCTTGTGGCACAAACATTTTTGGGAAATGGTATTATTTTTTTGTATTTAGATACTGCGTGTAACTTCAGATACGTATAACTTAGGTATTGTTAGACATTTTTATATGACTACTTGTAATGATCTGTACACATACTTCATTTATTTAACAGGGTTTTTGTTACTCCCTGTATACTACGCCGCTTGCATCAGCTCCCGAAGTGAAAGTATTTTGTAACATTATTATATACAGGAGAAACTTTATTTCCTATTTTCTTAATTTTTTCTTAACGCGCACAGTTTTAAAGTTTAAACCGTTCTGATGTACCGGTTAATCAATAAACCAAGTTGTATTTCTGATGTCAAAATTAAATGAATAAATATTTGTTGACATTTTGCACAGCGCCATCTAGCCCCAAACTAAGCAAAGTTTGTATTATATGAACCAGATAACTGATATAATACTTGTATACCTTTTTATTGTAAATACATACATATAATACAATATAACATCCAGACACTGAACGAACATCAATGTTTTTCATACAAATGTTTGTCCTGCGTAGGAATCGAACCCAATTCAGAGAACATAGTTATTACCTACCAACTGAGCTATCGCTTTAAATATAAATTACTGCGTTATTCCTTTCCTGTTCCGTTCCTTTGTTTCCTTTCCGTCTCGAAGAGATCGCTCTGAACAATAAGACCATCCATTGTTACACTTTGGTTAAGTTTGTCTACTTTTTTTAAATTATTTAAGATATCTATCGGCCTATTTACCTTACGCCAATTGAATTACATATACTAATTCAGGGGCTTAACATAAGACGAATAAAACTACCTACACAAACATTTCACCCTTGAAAACTTAATTGCAAATCTTTGAACTTAAAAGTTGCAGCTACTTACACTATTTCAAATGAAATGTTGAAATCTTGACACCTAAGCCCCGCCGCACACAAGCAAGTGACAAATTATTGCGTCGCGCACGCTCACGTCGGCCATCGTTTATAGCAACACTTGGGAAGGATACGCGAGAATCTGCCGTGTACAAAATGGCGGAGACAACTGGAATGGTGGCAAAGAGTGATGGGAAATCAAAGGTAACATTGTCATACTAATATTATAAATGCGAAAGTTTGTGAGTATGGATGATTGTTTGTTACTCTTTCATGCAAAAACTACTGAATGAATTTTGATGAAATTTGGAATACAGATAGATTAAGACCTGAATTAACACATAGATATATACTTTTTATCCTGATAGCATGTTCTCGTAACATCACGAAAGTGACGCCACGGGCTTTTTTTTTTTTTTTTAAAACCTACTTTTTATCCGTGGGTGAAACCGTGGGGCGCAGCTAGTATAATATTAATTAAAAATGGTGCAAATACTTAATTACTGCCGAAGGTTGTATAAATTTTATCATTATCAGTAAGTTTTACTGCTGTTTTTTTCACAAGGAGACAATGTACACAATAACGCCCCACACTTGTCCTACCGCGGGAATTGAACCCGCCGCCTCCAGGCTATAAGCCGACCTGCTAACCACTACACCACAGCGAGCGAGAGATCATTAATATGTATTATTTTTATTGATTGCTTAAGTAACGCGATTTCAATAATAATTGTGCTATAAATAACTGTTAATTTACAGGGTGACTCGATAAAATAATACAGTAAAGAACTTAATAAAAAATGCAACACACAACTTTATTCTAAAACCAAACGACCCTATCCGTAGACTTTAGTGCCGGCCATCGAAAAATCGATAAAATATCAATTGGAAATCGATTCCACCTTTGCACGACACGATTGTTAAATTGAATGCATCGTAAAATGCAAATAGACGCTGCATCTGTGATAATGACAACACAACGATTAAAGCCAATCGAATTCCATTCATTAGCATTTGTGTGTGTTTCCAATGCGATACGATAAATTATTAGATCTGTGTAGGTACTTATTTATTTTATTTATTTATTTATTTATTTGTAGGAAAACCAACAGCTTATCTTAACAAAATATACATCAATTTAACCGTAGAAAGCCAATTACAGGTTCTCACGAATAGGTAAAAAATATAGTTGGAAATGTGTCAACACTGGAGCATAACGAAGTAAAATTTTGTTACACAAATTACCCACATAATTGTGGAAAAAAACAAAGGTTAAAAATTACAGAATAAATGCCTAAATATAGGTACAAAAATATATATTATATTAACATTCTGCTATCATCAAACGTCAACTAAGAAGAACTCCCTGCTCAGCCGTCGCCTCGCCGAGGAAGCGCTGGTGCAAAAGAGGTCAAGGTTGTTGGCAACACAACAAAAATAAGCAGTAATTGTCAGGAGATACGGGCAATACTGTGAACAAGTTGGCTTCCGGACCACAAGGTTTTGGTTCGGTCCCTTTATAATTTAACTTTCTCATGAATAAACCAGTAAACCGTTCGAAGTGTTTCTTTCTCCAATCACTACTCTCGAAGAAGTATACAGTCCACGCTCCACCAGCTGAGGCTCCCTACAGTTTGGTCCTTAAGAGCCTTTTGCGAAAGGCGACCACGGTGGTGAAATATAACCTCAAAACGAGACCGGAGAAAAACACGGAACTTTCTTGCTGCGCTCAGTGGATTGTGCGAATCTACAGCAATCTACTGCGATCTAAAGCGGGGCAAGCGAGGTTTGCTGCTATCAGCGAGTCAGCGAGCTGCGAAAACTTATTTTTACATCGGCCGCGGCGAACTGCATATTCAAAACCTGCAATTGAATTGGTGCGACGGCAAGTACAAGTGTAGTGTAAATCTTCGCTTCTGCTTCACAATTCATCAATTTCAGCAAACTAATTTTATTCATCTCGTCGATTCTTCTGCCTAAAAAATAGAAGAGGAATTTTCACACAGCAACACTGGATGCGTCAGGTTGTCCAACCGTCACCGTCGGCTAACTTCAGGCGACACGAAAAGCACGCTGACTCCTGCGCGCGCAGCCATTTTGTTGTTTGTGCAATTTTTAGGAATCGTACGCATTACGCAATATTGCAAATTCAAGTTTTTATGTTATTTCGGTGTATTAAGCAGTGATAAATTTATTCAAACGCAAGATCATGGAGAAGGAAGAAGTTAACCCACAATTAAAACAGCTAATCAACGAGCGAGGCTACATAAAGGCCTCGATAACGCGGCTAGCCAATTATGCTCAAAATGCTGCCGAAATGCAGTCTGCGTCTGCCGCTTCTTTAAAAACACGTAAAAATCGGCTGTCAGAGTTATTCTCAGACTATGACAAATACAATAAATGCATTTTAGCAGTAACGGCCACGGACACTGAAGACGTTGTCGATGTTGAAACCAAATATTTCGTAACTATGACAGCATTTCAAGAGGGAATAGACGCTCGCGAGAAAGTGGAAACTCCTTCTCCATCGATCAAGCGCATAAAAATGCCTGCAATAAACATAAACGAATTTAATGGTGAGTACAGTGAATACATACCATTTATATCAATGTTCAAATCGCTCGTTCACAACGATAATTCAATTGATAACATTCAAAAGTTACACTACTTGCGATCATATGTAAAAGGCGAACCTTACGATTTAATAAAGAATTTACCATTGTCCAGCTCTAGTTATAATGATGCGTTACAATTACTTGATGCAAGATATTATAATGAGTTTAGAATCATAAGCGACCATGTATGCCAAATCTTAGATTTAAAACCGTTAACAAAATCTACATCAGCTGAAATTAGGCAATTTGTATCTAACGTTAAGCAAAATTTAAGTGCTCTAAAGAACCTTCATACAAAAGTTTATGCCTGGGATCCCATCCTAATTGTTATCCTTACCCGTAAATTAGATACACAAACTGCTCGAGCTTACCAACTTGAGCGTGATGCATCTGAGAAACCAAGCATCATCCAGTTCCTGGAATTTCTGGAGAAGAGAGCATTAGCGCTTGAGAATGCAGAGCCGGGAACAACAAAGGGAAAGGTAGCTGCGGTCCATACATCAGCGGTCATGAAGGATTCAAGCACTGGTAGATGCCGATACTGCGCAGGTGAGCATAAACTATTCTCATGCAAATCATTTAAACTCTTAGCTGCAAAAGAAAGGTTTAATTATGTGAGAAATAATAAGTTGTGTGACATTTGCTTAAATTATCATGTAGGAAAATGCAAATTTCACTTCAGATGTGGCCATTGCAAACAATCCCACAATACTTTGGTCCATCTTGATGATGAAAACAGACAAAGGTCTGCACCTGTCACATTGATGGCAGGAAATTATAATAATGTGTTGCTTCCCACAGCTAGAGTCAAACTTTTAGCTCGAGATGGGAGAGAGGTGCATGTCAAAGCGATACTGGACTCTGCTTCACAAGCATCACTGGTGACTAGTAAGGTAGTAGATGTACTAGGGATAGCACCAGCGCAAAATAACACAAAAATTATTGGAATAGCAAACTCAATAAACAATTGCAAATATTCTATTCCACTAGATGTATATTCATTGACCTCCAATTTCAAAACATCCATAAATTGTCATGTTGTGGATCAGATCACATGTCAAATGCCACAGAGTAAAATTGATAAAACTGCTATAAAGATCCCACCAGGTTTAAGTTTAGCGGACAAAGACTGGCACACTCCCTCTGACATTAATATGCTAATTGGAGCTGATGTGTTTTTCCAGATACTCCGGTCAGAGCAGCCAAGCAGCAAGGTGCTGGCCTGTGCGCGGCACAACAATGCATCCCAAGTGCAGCCTGAGCTGAGTAATTTGCAGAAGTCATCGCCCCAACAGGATGGAGTATCACCGCGTCTCATAAATACCGAATTTGGATACATCATAGCAGGGTCCTTGCTGTTACAGCAGCAACCTAACAAGGTAGTAACGCTTCATTGCTTAACATGTGACTCTGAGGTCAATGACTCACTCAAGAGCTTTTGGGAGACTGAGAAAGTTCCAGAGATCTTCCAAGAGCAATTAACTGAACATCAGGTTTCAGAAAATATTTTTCAATCTAATGTTAAATTAGAAAATAATAAATTTCAGGTAGATTTGCCATTAAAAATGCCCATTGATGAAGTCAATCATACACTAGGTAATTCTTTTGACCAGGCATTTTATAGATTTTTAAATCTCGAGAAAAAATTACATAAGAATGAATACATGCTCAAAGATTATACAAAATTTATACACGAGTATGTAGAGTTAGGTCATGCCCATGTCGTGAACTTTGATTCTTATGATTTAAACAAAGAACCTGTTTATTTTTTACCCCATCATGCGGTATTAAACGAAAACAGCAAAACATCGCGTACTCGCGTAGTTTTCGATGCATCAATGAAAACAAATAAGAAAATTTCTCTAAATGATATCCTTCTAAATGGACCAAAGGTCCAGAAGGATCTCTTTGATATTATGTTGTTGTATAGATTTGGTGAATTTACGTTCAATACTGATATTCAGAAAATGTTTAGAAATATTCTAGTAAATCCAGAACATACCTCACTGCAAAATATACTGTGGCGCGATAACCCTAACAATGCAATCCAGTGCCTGCGATTAGATACTGTCACTTATGGCTTAAAAAGCTCCACTTACCTTGCCACACGCTGCCTGAGTAAACTAGCATCCCAGCATGAAAGCGACTTGCCTTTAGCTTCTTTTATATTAAGGAACTGTACCTATGTTGATGATGTATTATACTCAAACTCTGATCTTTGCACCCTACTTGAAGCTAAAAGCCAGTTGCAGCAGCTGCTAAAGTTAGGTAGTTTCTCAACTCACAAGTGGTCTGCCAATAGCAAGGAGGTTTTAGCTGATATTGATCCAAGTCAGCAGCATTTTGGTAGTGTTGAATTGCAAAAGGGAGATCACAGTATAAAGGCATTAGGGCTCGCAGTAGATACAAAACATGACTGTTTTACAATCAGTGCTCCTATGCAGATTAAAAATAGTAAAAATATCACGAAAAGAGAAATTCTCAGCCAACTCTCAAAGTTGTATGACCCTTGTGGACATTATAGTCCCATTGTGGTGAAAGCAAAAGTCATAATGCAGCGACTGTGGTTAGAAAAAACTGATTGGGATGCAAATGCACCCGAGGCAATAGCTAATGACTGGCTGGAGTTTGCTGATGGCTTAAATAAAATGAAAACTATTACTTTAAATAGAAATATTCCTATTCCCGACAATGTTGAAGCTTTACAGCTGATAGGCTTTGCAGACGCTAGCAGCTCGACTGGATATGGATGCTGCATCTACGTCAGGGTGCTTGATTCAACAGGTAATGCGAAATTATTCCTACTCTGTTCGAAATCTCGAATAAATCCTACAACAAAGCCATTAACGGTACCCAGGCTGGAGCTCAATGCAGCTCTCTTGCTAGCTAAACTTATAACAAGAGTGTTTGACACTCTCAGGTTAAAGGTCAATATTAACAAAGTTTTCCTATTCACTGATTCACAAATTGCATTGGCATGGATAAATACAGAAATAATAAAATTACAAGCTTACATATCGAACAGAGTCAGAGTAATTCAGGAATTAACAAATAGATGGCGCTGGCTGTACGTGAGTACCAAGGAGAACCCGGCCGATCTCATCAGCCGAGGCACGGACCCGCGAGAGCTAGCCGACTGCCGTCTGTGGTGGAGCGGTCCAGCTTTCCTAGAAAACAGGGAGTACAATTTTGAATATAATATAGCTCTACCGGAAAACTTACCTGAACTGAAGCCCAGCTCTGCATTCTCTGGCGATGTTGTGCTTGTCACTCACAAGTGTGCTAATTCTTTAGAGTTCCTGGACAGGTATTCAGATTTAAATAAAATACAACGCATTTTGGCTTATATATTGCGATTTTGTAACAATATTAATACAAAGAACTGTAAAATTCAAGCTAGCTTTCTTACAAAGGAGGAGCTTGAGCGAGCTTTGTATTTAGTCATAAAACATGAGCAGAATGTGTATTTCAGTGAGGAAATTCAATCACTGCGTAAAGATAATAAAGTGAAAGGAAATCTCAAACCTTTACACCCATTCATAGATAAGGAAGGTCTATTACGAGTAGGTGGGCGACTTCAAAATTCCCAGCTATCATATTCTCAAATGCATCAAATAATTTTACCTAAGGGTTCGCGATACACTGAGCTTATAATTAGGCATATGCATTTGCGACTGCTACATGCAGGTCCTAGATTGTTGTTAACTAATTTAAATCAAAGATTTTGGCTTGTTAATGGAATGAGGCAAGTTAAGAAAGTAACTCATCAATGTTTAACATGTTTCAGAATGAAAGCTGCAGCAGCAAAGCAACTAATGGGTTCCTTGCCACGCCAAAGGGTAACCGCCGCTCGCGCATTCGAGAGAATAGGAATAGATTTTGCTGGGCCAATTCAAGTTAAGAATTCTAGAGTCCGCCGCGCTGTTATTGGTAAGGGGTATGTCCTTGTAATAGTTTGTTTTGTCACAAAGGCCGTACATCTCGAATTGGCATCTGACATATCCACAAGCACATTCCTGGCCTGCCTAAAAAGATTTATTTCACGTCGGGGACTGCCTAGCGAGGTCTGGTGTGATAATGCTGGCGCATTTCGTGGGGCAAGGAACCAGCTGGTTGATTTGTATAAGCTATGTAATACTACAGAGCATCAAACGCAAGTGCAAAATTTTTCAGCTCAACAAGAAATTAAATTTCATTTCATACCGAGCTACTCACCTGTGTTTGCTGGTCTGGCAGAAGCTGCTGTCAAAAGCATGAAATATTTTTTAAAGAGAACATTACTAAAGTCAATTTTAACCTATGAACAGCTAAATACTATATTATGTCAAATAGAAGCAATATTAAATTCTAGACCGCTAATGCCAATGTCTACAGAAGTTACAGACTTCAGCTATTTGACCCCAGGTCATTTCCTTATTGGTGGTCCGTTGACCTCTTATCCGGAGTCTGACATTTCTGATGTACCTACAAATAGATTAAACTTTTGGCAAATTGTTGAAAGCATGAAGCAAAACTTCTGGAAATTATGGCATAAGCAATACTTAAATGAGCTGCAATTTCGTCCTAAGTGGCGCGATGACTTACCTAATGTAAAAGTAGGTTCTCTAGTAATTTTAAGAGATAAAAATATGTCTCCTTTGTACTGGCCAATGGCAAGAGTAGTGAAGGTTTTCCCAGGCAATGATCATAAGGTGCGTGCCTTCGAAGTTAAAACTGCAAATGGAAAAACCTACACTCGCTCTCTATCAGGGGTGTCTATACTGCCTCTAGAGTAATAGTATAATAATAAGTTAGTATATTAAGGATTTTCTATTAAAGATTTTTTGTAGTATCTCTACAATCTAATATGTAAAATAAATAAGTTTAGTTATGCCACAAAGTATTATATAAGTTTAGTTATCCTATTTGTAAGGGTTAAATACTTAACTTTATATAAAAGTACTTAAATCATTTAATGTGTTAAAATAAAATAATAATTTAGCATAAGTAAAGTTAAATACTTAACTCAATATCAGCCTAAATAGCATTAAGTGTGAATAAATGTGTTACTTTATTTAAGTACATACTTAAGAGAAATAAGTTCTAATTTGCCTTAACATCTACCTGCTTAAGGTCTAGCTTAAAACTAAGAATTAATTTGAAAATCAAGGTAAATTTAAATGAAACAACGGTGTAAAATGTTAAAAATTTATTTATTTAGGAAACAAATGTAAAACATGTTGCTAAAATTTTAAACTACCATACATACCTGTGTTGTATTTGCAAGCCCCCCAACATGTTGGCAACACAACAAAAATAAGCAGTAATTGTCAGGAGATACGGGCAATACTGTGAACAAGTTGGCTTCCGGACCACAAGGTGTAGGTTTTGGTTCGGTCCCTTTATAATTTAACTTTCTCATGAATAAACCAGTAAACCGTTCGAAGTGTTTCTTTCTCCAATCACTACTCTCGAAGAAGTATACAGTCCACGCTCCACCAGCTGAGGCTCCCTACAAAGGTCATTACGCTTGCTCAGTTTGTTAAAGTTGTTGCTTGCTCGCCATAAGTAAGAGTTCTGCCTATAATTAGTTGAAACTAGTGGAACGTGCAACGGTGCATTGAATCTCGTTAATCTAAGTGGAACGTTAAGTTTAATTTTACTCGCGAGGTTGGGACAATCAACGATATTGTTCGTAATATTCAAAAGGTATACAAGGTCAGCGATTTCGCGCCTTTTTGAAAGGGGTAGAAGATGAAACTGTCTGCAAAGGTTGTGGTAATTGTCGGACGAATAAGGAATTCGCAGGCGGTAGCAGAGATACTTGAGGAATTTAATCTGAATTCGCTCAATTCTTGAGATGTACTTTTCATAACGAGGATTCCAGATTTGAGACGCGTACTCAAGGTGGCTTCTGACAAATGTGCAGTAAAGAATTTTAAATGTTTTTGCTCGTTTAAAATCAGCAGATGTTCGCATGATGAACCCTAAAGCTCTTGACGCTTTAGTGACAACGGACTCAATATGACTGTCAAAAAGTAGTTTTGAGTCATGGACTACTCCAAGATCTCTAACTACGCTACTTGTCTGTAGTAGCTGTCCTTTTAGCGTGTATGGTGACGATAATAATAGTTTTTTACGGGTGAAAGTTACAACTGAACATTTAGAGGGATTAAGGTCCAGCTTGTTGTGGGCACAGTACGCATCAAGGCGACACAAGTCAGCTTGGAGGCTCTTAGTATCGTCAATCGATCTAATAGTCCTGAATATTTTCATGTCGTCAGCAAAGCACAATAATTGACTATTATGAAAACATTTGGAGATATCATTCACAAATATCAAAAAGAGCAGAGGTCCAAGCAGGGAACCTTGTGGGACGCCACTAGGTATGCGAACCCATCCAGAAATATAGTTATTGACCACCACTGCTTGGGATCGGTTATCTATATATGAAGAAAACCACCTGAGGAGGTCACCCCTTATGCCAGCGTGTTCAAGCTTGGTTATTAGAAGCTTGTGGTCTATTCTGTCGAAACATTTGCTGTAATCTGTATAGACTACGTCAACCTGATTACCTGAGTCCATAGCATCAGTCAGGAATTCATTAAAGAGAACTAGGTTGGAGACAGTTGAGCGACCTTTCAAGAATCCATGCTGATTAGGATCAAAAGACATACGCAGCGCAGAGTAAACCTGTTCATAGACAACTCTCTCAAATACTTTAGCAATGATGCATAATTTGGAGATCGGTCTGTAGTTACTAACCTCAGTTTTAGGGCCCTTTTTATGAACCGGGGTTACAAAAGCCGATTTCCAGATACTGGGGAAGACGCACACCGAGAGCGATTTTTGAAAGAGAAAGCTGATTGGTACGGCTATGGTTTTGGCGCAGTTTATTAAAAGTATGGGGCTTGCAAGATCTGGACCAGCTGACTTAGATGGATCAAGTTTTAAAAGGTGCCTGACGACGCAATCTACATCAATACTAATTGCACAGATATCGGAAATCTGTGCATCTATGGATTTCACAAAGGTGGTGTTATCGGGAATAGTGTCATAACTCAGAAAAGTTGAGTAAAAATATTTGGAAAATATATCGCAAATGGCTTCTCCAGACGTCACCACTGTATCTTGATACCTCATGCAGTTAGGTATTCCACCAGACTTCGAGCGTGATTTGACGAATGACCAGAACTGCTTCGGATTGTTTTCAATGGATTTTTCTACTGTTATTAAATAATTCTGATAGCATTGGTTTTCTAGACATTTTACCCTGTCACGTAAAAGCTTGTAGGTTTCAAGATTTACCTTGTTCCCGTAGATTTTAAATTTTGAGAGGTACTTGGACTTTTCTTTGATAAGTTTTTTAATATCTAATCATATAAATATCAAAGTCCTGACTGACTGACTGACTTATATATCAACGCACAGTCGCTGGTCCTAAAGACCTGAAATGTGGAGGGTGTGTTCTTTCTAAAGAGTAGGTATCCACTAAGAAAGGATTTTTTGAAATTCTACCCCTGAGAGGGTGAAATGGGTGGTTGAATTATCTATTACAAAATTTCTCCTTCGTTTCCTATAGGCCACGCGGACGAAGCCGCGGGCAGAAGCTAGTCTATACTAATATTATAAAGTCGAAAGATTTGATTGTTTGTTTGCATTGAATAGGCTCAGAAACTATTAGACCAATTTGAAAAATTCTTTCACCGGTAGAATCCTACATTATCCCTGATTAACATTACACCACTATTTTTAGCTATTTAATTTTATTTTTGTTTAAATACTTGATGACGTCATTAGATAGCCTCTGTGGTGTGGTGGTTGCGCAGGTTGGCTCATAACCCGGAGGAGGCGGATTCGATTACCGCAACAGGACAAGTATTTGTGCACACAAAAAAGCACAAGCTGTAGTGTGTAAGCGCTACTGTGTTTCGGTTATAAGAGCACTGCTGCACTGTAGCTAGTGAAATTACTGTGCAAATGAGACTTTATGAACCGATCTCACAATTTAATATATTTGAACCATTTGATAAAGTTTTTTATGTTTTACATTTATTTTCCTATGTAACTGCTTATTGTTTGGTTTTTATAGTATTCTTTTATATTGTATATTATTCTCACGTATTCAATTATTTTTAGTGTGTATTTTACAGTAATGAACAATTGAACATTCAATGTAATTTTTATTGTCATTATTAACACTAAATGCCTACGTTTTTACTGTTACTAATAATAATCAAAGGTTATACCCCTAACAATTTAAAAGCCAATTACATGGATGTTAGCGATAAATGAAAATGGATATGTCATTAGTTTTTATTGCTTTTGAATTGTTTCATGCAATAATAAAATACATGTCTACGGTTATTATGATAAGAAAATAGAAGTTTTATTAAAAATAATAATGTTTTGCAGATGCCAAACTTTTGACAATTAACTTACGCGATAGCTCAGTTGGTAATAATCTTGCCTTCTGAAATGCATTTGTGTGATGAACGTCGATGTTAGTTCTGTGTCTGTATGTTAAATATATAGAAACAAAAGGTATCTAAGTATTTTATCAGCTATCTGGATCCCATAGTACAAGATTTGCTTTGTTTGGAGCTAGAAGGAGCTGTGTGAATCCATACATATAAATAAATACATAAAAAATATAATTTCACAGACTTATCAAAACTAAAGTCATTTCAGGAGTATGCAAGGAACGTCCAGAATACGCTTTATAGAATACTAGTTGCGCCTCGCGGTTTCACCCGCGGATAGAAAGTATTTTAATTATTTGCTCATCCCACGAGGGATTTTCACTTTTCTGGGATAAAATGTAACCTATATGATAATCCAGTGTATAAGTTATGTTGGTGCCGAATTTCATCCAAATCCATTCAGCCGTTCGAGCGTGAAGAAGTAACAAACATACACACATACGCACATAGAAACTTTCACCTTTATATTATTAGTGTGATTTAGACATGATCCTAAGCTAATATCACAAATGTAATATGATTTAACTAGGTACATATTTAAAATTATGATGCATATTTTGAAGAAGATTATGATTTAACTAATAATAAAACTATGTATAATTTGGTCTTTCAAATATAGCCCAAAGTGTTTCGTAAAGCACTAAGCAATAGCTCACGATAAAAATCGTTTATCAAGCAATAGCAATAAATAAAACACTGGCTAAGTGCGAGATGGACTCGCGCATCGAGGGTTCCGTAAAATTTTGTTATGTGATGTAACTATACATTTAAAGTTTTCGAAATTGTTCCTTTGTGTGGACTATAAAACGTTGCTTCTGGCTAATTTGCAGATTCTAGGACGACTGGAGGTATCCTTAAGGTTTTGGTTCCTTTGCGAGTAGTTGCGAGTTTCAAAATATGCGGCTTAAATTGCTGTTTCTTTTGATTGCGTTGACATAGAAGTTTGATTTTTGTTACAGTTTATAGACCTGAGTATTTGATATGAATTTTAATTTGATGCCTCCACGCGCTCCTGAGAAAGAGTCTTGACAGAGAGAGTCCGCACAAAGCGTTTTACTGGGTCATTTATAGTCCAAATGGCCAAGGAATGGAATGCTCTAACAACAACAGTGTTTTCTCTTGGGTTATAATCGGGGCCTTTTTAAGTCAAGAGTGAATGGGCATCTCATGGGCAAGCGTGCTCCACCTTAGACAACTTCGACACTTACCATCAGGTGGGTTATTGTCAAACGTGTTAACTTCATAGACATTTGCAGCACAATTAACAAATCACCTCCAGATATTATTACTTACTATTTCATTTTCAATACATCGGCAATAGTTTCATGGTATTCACTCCGCTGCCGAAGACCAACTGTAGAACAACGTTATGCCCTTTTTAAAAAGGCGACCAAACAAGTTTCTGCCATGACAGTCGACAACAACGCCACCTGGCCAGTGGCCAGTGGCGAGTCAACAAAAAATCCACAAGTCAATTGCACTATTCAATACTACTCTTTTGACGATAAATATTGTAAATAACTTGACTAACTATAGCAACTCTTTTACATTTAATGTGTGTAATGTGTAAATAATCCTATATTGTTAAAAAATTTATGCCCATTTTACCATTTAAAAAAAAAGACGGACAATAAAGTGATCCTATAAGGGTTCCTTTTTTCATTTTGAGGTATGGAACCCAAAAAAGAAACGCATTATACTTGTAAGATATAAATTACAAGTGGACAGGGGGACTTGTCGCGCCGTAAATCAGCCAGTTGCAAAATATAATCGACCACCGAATTACACTGCAGCACGATTCCAAGATAACCGCCTGTCACAGAGAAAGGTGTAGAGTGGCTCGGACTAAAAATCTAAATAAAACGAGAAAGAGAACTTATTCTTTGAAGTTTGACTTGGGGAATAATCTGGTGAATACGTAACGAGGCGAACAGAAGTTGAGAGAGATATATACCTAAGTTGGTAAATGTAGACCTCCATTGTCAACATAACAAAGTTAAAAATTACTTATAATTTGTATTATGTTGGTGTGTCCAGTAAAGTGACAATTTACAATTGTTAAGATGAAATTTCTGAACATGTGTACAAAATTCTGTACAAATTTTTCGGAAATAGACAGTGGGACTCGTCAATTCCAAGTACTTTTCAATATTGAATTTTAATCGCCTTTTTTAAAGTATATTATTATCTCAGCAAACTTTGACTGGGATCAATTCGCGAAGCACCGCTATGCTGTAATGAAAATTCAAGGCAATATTAATTAATTCTAAATATAGCCATTACTAATTGCATAAACATAAGATATTCATTACTAAATGATCTGGTGCACTTAAAATATGATCGAATATGCATTATTTAAAATAAATTCAATAACTAGCTGCGCTATTGAATTTATAAATTTAAAGCTGTAATTAGTATTCGAATACTAAAATATTCCGTAAACTTTAGAACTCAAGTAAAAAGTTACAGTCTTAACAATAACATGAACGTTTTCTTCTTTAATAAATATTCATCTATTGTAAACGTTAATTATAAAGTAATTAATACAAAATATCAACGTTTATCAACTCTATTCCATCAGCTGTCTAAGTAAACACCCATCGGCAACGTGAATACATTAATAACATTTGAGCCCATTAAAACACTATCATTGTATTAACATATTTGATAAATACTCGATAAATAAAGTCGAAATGGCACAATACTATTAATTTTTATTTCCTAAGTGGTCGTTTCCAATTAAGAACTATTGACATTCATTTTATATAAAATATTAATGCCAAAACTAATGTTCTTTATTTCGGAGCTATAGAACTAAGCTAATCGAAGCTAAATTTTGGATTCAATCATTTTTTCAAATAATAATAATAGCGCCCAACAAGTGATCGTTGGGCGTTATTATTATTATTATATAATACATAGCTCCTGGACCCTAAATAGGATTCCATGTGTCTAGGGAGCTACGAGGACCGTCCCACAACACCCAGACTCAGAACAAATATTTGCACTTATTTTTTCTGTGCACAAATATTTGTACTGCAGCGGAAATCGAACCCGCCGCCTCTGGGTTATAAGCCGACCTGCTCGACCACCACACCACAGACGCTGTCAATGATGATGATGAATCAATTTTCAATATAGAATTAAGTATGAGTTATTATATGGTATGTATATAGAGCTGACATAATCTCTATGCGACTAAAGCTTCCAAAACTTATAGATAAAAATATTTTGTGCATTTTTGTGTATTTTTATTATTTGTATGCATTATAAATTATAGACTCAATTTTTGTTACAGTTCTATGTTTTAATTTACCTGTTCACCGAAGCCCAAAACTTTAAGCTACAGATTTCCTTCCCAATGCAAAAGTTGCCGGAAGAGATCGCTCCAAGCGATAAGATCACCTATTGTATTAGAATTAGTTGATTAAGTAAATTTTCTTTTTGTATAATTTTTATTATACGGTGTACTATAAATTGTTGATCTATTTATCTATCATCAACAAATAGGCTTTTGCCCAAAATGCTGATCTCTATTTAATATAAAGACTAAGCGTTGCCATTCAATCGGGCAATGCCGCCAGCGTTTTGGCCACGTTGCCTACTGGTAGCGGGCGTTTCTTAGATTAAGTTTTCCTCTGCATTGTTTTTAATATTAATTTTATTTTAGTTTATTTAATACGTCTTTTCTAGCAATTGTGTACACTGTCTCCTGATGGGAAGTGATGATGCGGTCAGTCTTAGTATGCTAGTTAAGTAGGCAAGTGTTCTAAAATATATAATGAATAAATATAAATAATATTATCTTTGAGTATACTGTTTAATTGATTCGTAAATCTATTTATTAAGATAAATAATGATATTACATTGACACAATTATGTATACTAAATATATAGCGGCAAATTGCCTTTATTCTCAACTAAATACTACAGTGATATAATAACTAATACTTAACATTACTTAGTACTAGAAAAAAAAACATTTGGACTATATACTGTCTTTCTCATATACCTACATATTACTCAAATTCTTGAACAAACAACTAAAAATGAAAATATATTTTATTTTTAAAACTTTTATATTTTCCATGCAGGATTCTGAAACTAACTTTATTGCGTTAAAAATTTTGTCAGCTTTAAATTCTTAATTATTAGCTATATAATAATCTTAGAACACCGTGCACTTAAATAAATGGATAAAATACGAAAATGTAGTCATTTAGCCAACACAAAGCTCTAAATCGCTCGCAGATAATCGATACGATTGTCATATAATCTTTATTCATTGAACTGTAAAACGATGTTATCGTTTAATACCATTTTGGTATTTAAACTTAATGGCAACGTAAAATTCAAGCAGATTAGTGTGACAAAATTAGGTTTATGAGTGTTGTCATAAAATATGTTTAAAATTTTGTTCTTGACAGTTGATCTTAAAATATAAATTATTGTTGTTGTGTAGCTTTCAAATAAAACACAGCTATAAGAAAAATAATAGAAAAATAATAGAAAAATAATATAAAAATAAAGTTTTATTTTAATAGATTAATAAAACAGAAATCAATAAAAATGGAATTTAATCTAACAAACCACTACCAGTAGGCAAAGTGTCCAATATGCTGGCAGCATTGCCACGTTGAATCGCAATGCTTAATCTTTGGCCGAAGTAGAGGCCAGCATTTTAGTCACGTGTTGCTTCGACCTAACGTTTAGAGAGCTCAAAAAAGGTTAATAAATTGTGTAAAAAGCAGTAAAAAAATATTTATTCGTCGCGAACATTTGAAAAACGCCGCACGCAAAATGGCCTCCGATAAAAAAGTCGTACCGAGCAAATGTCACCTTTAAACGAGAATTACCAGAACCGTAGCCCGTCGAATTACCATTTACGACGCTCAACAACAAATAAAAATATTTATTAAATAAGCACGAAACTGCAATAAAATTCGAGAATTAAACTTCAATAATCTTCGATAATCTTTATAAAGTTGCGCTATTATCGTAAATTATGGAGTTACGACCTTTTGAATCGTTAAGTGAGGAAATGAAACAGTCATGTTATGTGAATAGGTTTATGATAACTTCTATGTTAGGAAAGCTTTGTTGAACCCCGCGGCGTTGCTTGATGTTTACGATGCTGATTATACAGGTGAAGTATTACTTAACATTCCTAATTGAGATATCTATCACACTAATATTATAAAGGCGAAAGTTTGTATGTGTGTTTGTGAGTATGTTTGTTACTCCTTCACGCTCGAACGGCTGAATGGATTTAGATGAAATTCGGTACCAAGATAGCTTATACGCTGGTTTAACATATAGGCTACATTATATCCCGGAAAAGTGAAATTTTCTCGTGGGATAAGCAAATAACTAAAATACCTTTTATCCGCGGGTGAAACCGCGGGTGAAAACTAATATTATATATAATTTCGTGTTCGTGTCGTGTTGTTTGTTACCCTACTCCTCCAAAGCGACCAAACTGATTTTAAAGAATTTATTTTCATACTTGGTAGGTCTGAGAATAAGCTGATATATATTTTTAATCCCCCTAAGTAATAAGGGCAATACGCAATTTTCTTCTTCCATCATCCCACATTTTTTAATATATAGCATAACAACTTTGTCGGATCAGCTAGTAAATATATAAGTAAGGTAATGAATAGTAGTAAGTCTTCAAGTCTATATAGTTAGATAAAGAACTCTTTATTGCTTCTCCAATGAAATATACAAGTGTACAGTAAAGGAAACCTTATAAGCTAGTGTTATAATGGGTGGTCTAATTGCTGACAGCAATCTATTCCAAACAACCTTTGCATAAACAGTATCAAATGTAAAAGAGTAGATGGTGGTTTATAGCAGTTTAAAAGAAATCTAATAATAAAAAAAATGAAATAAAATGATATAGTTTATTAAATGTTTACAAACATCGGTTTAAACATAAAACAGTCTACGAAAAATACACATAGTTTACTCTTAGTTGGAAAACTTTGGTACCCAAACTAGGAAAACTTATGTTTTGGCATACTCATGTTCTCCTCAGGACAAAATTTTAGAGTACTTACTTATTGAACATTTTGTTTTTATTTTATTTTATTTACTATAAAAACGTTTGTACATATGTGAAATTGTAATAAAAATACGAGTGTACTTTAGACCACACGACTGAAGTAATATTTCGACATCTTGACAATTGAAGTGTTGAGAATAAAAAGGGTTTAACTGATTTTTTTCCCAAAATTACTTATGGGTATCGTTGGATTCAGCGTGAAATTATCTTCAATAATATATTCAAAATACCGAAATGAGGCTTAAATCTTGAGATTGTCGCTCTAAAAGCGGTTTATCTGTCACAGGAATACAGTTCACTTAGCATTAAAACATTATTATATTTATTTTATTATATTCTATTTTTACAGTAATTGTATGAATTAGTACTATAATTAGTATTTTAAAATAGAATTAAAACATTTTCAAGCAACTGAAACTTACATAAACCTTTTCTATTATCTTATAAGCACTCTACATTAAAATGACGCCGTTGACGTTTAAAGTCAATTTTCTCGAAACTGTCAATTTGACAGTTAAATCCTTTTTATTCTCAACCCTTTAATTGTAAATTGTCATTTTACCGGACAAACAACATAATAATACAAATTTTCAACTTTGCTATGTTCACAATGGAGATCTACGTTAACCACCATTCTCCCAAAGTCAAGCGTGCTTAAAGAATATTACTTCAAAAATTTAATTTTTTTTGCTACGATTTATGTGATGTTGCTTACTTAAAACTATAAGAATATCAAATCAATCTTCAAATTGTCGGTTTCACCACAAAAAATTTAAATAAGCCTTAAACCGTGTTAAATTACTGTTTTGTATTGTTAAACAGGTTTGACATCTGTCTAGGCCTTGTTTACATATTTTTGGTAATAAAAGTTATATCTATATATGTTAAAATGTTTCTTCCCTATGTTATTTGACACTGTCCACCCAAATACTGTCTTAAAAAGATTGCTTCTTAACATTTACTTTATTCCTACTTGTATATTTAATCAGTGAATTAAAATAGTTTTCTTTTACTTGAGAGCTGATGGGAAGTGACGATGCGCTCGAAGGTGTAGCATGCTAGCCAAGTAAATACCTATTCACTCTTCTCTTGAACACGCCCGGGTCATATTTCACCGGAAACGCAGACGCTGGTAAGGCATTGTATTCCTTAGCCGTTCTAATTGTGATCTATTTATTCTTTATATATCAAATATTCTTTCTATATTAGTGGATGTCTGTCTCAAATTGGAATTAGCGCATTACGCTTCATCGTAATCATAACATAAATTTATTAATATATTTAATGATAGCAATCAAAAGCAGGTCCTTATTCTAATCTCAAAATACCCATTCACATGCAAATTTTCTCAATTCACATTATTTTACACTGTCGTAAAATTCGCAGCGGTGAGAATTTTAATATCAATTCTTTTTATTATCCAATTTATTATGTTGTTTTATGTATGTCGTTACATGAATCTTTTCGCGCGATCCCCGTTCAACTTGAAGTTTGGGGCACTTAATGAGCTGGACCTCTAATGAGCTAAAGGTATACTTCTGCATGTGACTTTACTTAATGAATAATTTAACTTGTGTGAAACTCCGATATATGATATCCGAGTACTTTGACAATGGTCCAGATGGCCGTGGAGTGAAACAGAAAAATTGTATTTTAAAATAAATTATTTATAATAATAATTCTGTGGAGTATTATGGGAACTAATGTATGAGATTCTTATCTTTCATAAACAAAAGAATGGAGTACTTTGGGAATAAGCCCTGTTAAAGTACGAGTTCTTTAGATTTTTCCCATTTAGCCCCGTTACTCTGCTGGTTTTTTAGCCGGTTAAGTGAATTATCCGGGGAATGGCAGTAACATTCACTTCTCACATCTATCAGCCAGTATAACTTTGTTTTTGCTTTGTTTAATCTTAATGTCCATCTTGGCAATTGTAAATTACCATTTTATTGGACATACCAACATAATAATACATGTTTTTAGCTTTGTTATGAATCAACTTCCGTTCGTCTCCTACGCATTCACCTTACTCCCCAAGTCAAGCGTGCGTAAAGAAGTTTAACTTTAAAAAGGTATCAACAAACAAACATACCCAAACCTGGGACATAAACATCTTTTTAGTTGAATCAGCAACGCAACAGCTTCTCATACACCGTCCGTCGATTGAGATAAAGGACTCGCGGACATCTCGCAAGTGCAAATGGAGGTACAGTTCGAGTTTACATTTTATGAGAACATTTATTTTATTTTTATGTGACGTGTTTTGCGGCAATGTATGATGTCGGCAGCTGACGGTGGATATTACTTTTTTAGGGAGATATTTGTCATTTTTTGCGGGATGTTTGCAGTAAAAACTTTGTGTATGGTTCGCCATGAATTTTGTTTTTTTTTTATTCTTTGACGACGTCCATTACATATATGTTAATAGATACATTACGCTTATCATGCCACAAATAAAAATAGAATAAAAAAAAAGTTGATTAAGGCGTGACTTCGGGGAAGTTTATAAATATGAAATGATTACCGAAAAATTTACAAACAATAAACGAAATCACTTAAATTTGACTGATTACCTATCTATCAATTTATCATTTGTTTTATAGAAATTATATAACTGTTTGTTAATTTTGATCATCTTATTAAACATTTTTATTTTATTTCTGTGTATGATGTGACGAACTAGTCGTTCACCTGATGTTAAGAGACACGGCCACCCATAGCGATAACCTGATTATTAATTACATCTATTTACACAAATTCGGCAACCACTTTTACTAGGTAATAGGACTTTTCTGCCGCCAAGCAGTAGTGCGCTAGCACTACTGTATTTCACCTTATAGCACTGTAGCTAGTGAATTTTCTGAGCAAATGACACTTTATGACCTGATCTCATAGTCTAGTAATCTTATTACTAGACTGTGCTGATGTCTCAGGATGACGTGCGCAGTGCAAATTTAAATAAATAAATGATTATTTGTGCACATTTCACACACCACCATCTAGCCCCAAACTAAACAAAACTTGTATTATGGGAACCAGATAACTGATACAATACTTAGATCCTTTTTGTTTGTAAATACATCCAAATATAATATAACACCCAGACACCAATATAACACGACTGTGTTATAATTATGAAGAATTACGCGTGAATACGCGAAACTCTATTCTTTAGAGTTCCGAGTGACACTGCAACTGATTTGAGCCGCCCCGTATCTCTATAACATCTGGCGAATGACTATCTCGTTACGTCATTCCTTAACATAGGTATATAAAAACAGTTAAGAATTTAATGACACTTTAATAACCCAAGTTTCATTAGCAGTGCCGATGCCACGCGATGTAACAAGGATGTCGCTTTTATAGGATACGTGATCAAATAATAAGGATCTGCATAATTATACCAATATGTGATAGAGATAAGTAAATGTATTTATGATTTTGAAGTAAAAATTCTTTACGCTCGCTTGACTTGGGGAGTAAGTTGGTGAATGCGAGGCGAACGTTAGTTAAAGTTGGTTTAAGTAGATCTCCATTGTCAACATAACAAAGTTCATAATTTGTATTATTATGTTGGTATGTCCGGTAAAATGGGAATTGTCAAAATGGCGACATTAACCAAACATCAACAATATTAAACAAAGCAAAACTAAGGTATACTGGCCGATAGATGGAGCTAAACTAAAAAAGTTTTACTTTAGTCGTGTGGTCTAAAGCACACTCGTTTTTATAGTAAGAATCTCTCTATAGATGGCGCTATCAACCCTGTAAGTTGGTTGTAAAATGTGAAGGATAAATTTGGACATGAAATGGCTTGTCACGGTAACTTATACAAAGCATGACGGATGGATATTCGGGCTCAAATCCCGTTCGTGATTCAAATTTTTCCTTTACAGATTAATCGAAATATAATTGTATATTACTGAAATCGATATGATATTAAATATATAAAAAATATGTACTACATTGATATTAATTTAATAATATTTACTTCTGTTGTAATGGTATACTTACTGTTACTTTTTTTCTTTTAAACATTATTGCAAGTGGCTATCGGAATACTAAAAATAATTAAATTTAATGTTATAAGTATTTCAAATTACGCAATGCAGTGTCAAATTGTAATACCTTATATTATTATTATGTAGTCAGAAAGCATAAATATGAAAATGTGAATTAATACATTTATTAGGTATCTACTATCTAGCAAAATTTAAACAAAATTTGCTCCTAAACCAAAACAAAAAAGTCCAGACATCATAAAACTCATTAGAAAAATCAAGAAATCAGACAAACATGAATGATGTCTGCTAGAACACTTGACAAATGACCCAGACGCTGCACTCCTTACTGTCGCCGTCATGTATAATGTGGACACTTTAGTCCAGACGCACTTATTTATAAAATCTGCAACTCAATAAATCGAAAGCAGTAATAACCGTAAGGATATTACAACGGGTATTGTTGAAAAAGATAAGTCCGGATTTAAGTAAAAAATTTTACTCACGCATCGGTTATTATATAACAAAGTTCAGTAACATTTTTTCATTACTTGTTCATTAATTTTTTTTTAAATCACATCAATACAATTTTAGTTTTTATCAAAGCAACACTGAATATTTTTTTTTATGTTAACGAATGACGTGACGAGCTAGCCACTCGCCTGATGTTATGTGACACGGCTGCCCATATCAGTTGTAGTGTCACTCGGAACTCTAAAGTATAGAGTTTCGCTTGACACTGCATTGCGCACGTCATTCCGAGACATCACCACAATCTAATAATAAGATAGACTGTGACCAGGTCATGTCAAATGAGACCATTTGCCCAGTAATTTCACTAGCTACAGTGCCCTTCAAACCAGAACAGAGTAGTACTTGCGCACCACTGCTTGGTGGCACAATAACTGGCAAAGCCTACCTAAACAATCTTTGCAGAAAAGTCCTACCACCTAATGGTAGTACTTACAAGCTTGACGATCTTTTTATTTTACCATTTACTTTAAAAGCAAAAGTTTGTACACAATGTCCTTACTATTATTATATCGCGTTCATAAATATGTTAATAACTATAAAAACTAGCCCGAAAAGTGGTGTAGATAGCAGATTTATTGCGATCGAATCTCATGAAAGATTCACGCGTTGAATTCAATGCAGTCGTAGTGATGTGTCCTCGGAATTTTTGGAGCTAGCAACAGTTTCCGATTACTTGAAATAGGTTTGAAATATATAGATATACTTCTGTTACTGATTTTTTCTCGATTTGAATCACGTTTTATCAAGGAAACTAAAGCAATCCGACATTTATTCAGTGAGTTCTTGGAAGTCTGTGGATTTAAAAAACTCAACTGTGCTATTTAGTGATATCAACCTCGCACCGCTCAACTGTTTGTAAGAGAGGTGTTTCAAATGAGAAAATATCTAATACGTAACGTAATTCTTTACATTTGTTAAACTCAACAAAACAAATGCTGCTGATGTCTTTTTTGATTGTGTTTGTTTTTTTGACATAACATTTGATTTATCAGATTTGTATTCAAACAGAATGTTGACCATGACCTGGTGTCCTCGTTTCAAAGCAAAAATCCTAACAGATCAAGACCTTCAAAATCCCCAAAAATATATTTTTTACCGTCTACACTGGCACGTCTACCTCTTGGTTTATTGATCGAAATATTATACTGATAATGGACACCAAACTCACCTAAAAAGCTAATGTGATTTTCATGAATAGCGCCGAATACGTTGTATAGGTAACATGACCAAACGTCCTGGTTTGGGCGGGACAGTCCCGCTCTCAGCCCTTCTGTCCCACTGTCACCAGCGAAGGCAAAAACGTCCCGCTTTCGCAAACAGACCGAACGATATATTAATTTAGGTATACCTAGGTGTTTGAACACAAATTGAATACAAAGCAACTGCTTAGTCATTACAAAGTCATGCGCGATGGCTTAGTAACCCAACTAACATACTGTACTAAAATACCTACTTATGTTTTAGTGTTAATCATTTTCTGAAAAATGCTAGTATAATACCATAACACCTTTTTGTGTCCCGGTCTGACAAAAAAGTTAATGGTCACGTTATGTATGGGTTACCCTGACTTGATTAATATCAGTACATTGCTTGCAGCGTGCAGCTCGTATGTTGTATAATTCACACATTTGGACGTCCGGATCGGGTCATTTGAGTATGGTAAGTGATTACAGAATAGAATTGACCTTGGTTGCTTTAGAATTGTTATGAACTGCGTCAATGCAGCTGCATCATTTGCTATTCGGGCAATTGAGACTAACAATCTCCAATTGAATTGTGAATGTTTTAACGGATGCCTGTTTATATCTGTTTTTGTTTTACCCGGAGGCGATCGCTTCGATTCCCGTGGCAGGACAAGGATTTATGCACAGGAAATCAAAAGCGCAAATACTTGTTCTGTGTTTGGATGTTGTGGGACCATGGTCTTTGTGATTCCTGGGTCCCTAGATGCAGGGAATCCTAGTTCCCCAGGATCTATTTATGTGATCGCTAGGCTTCATTATTATTTTTATCTACCATGTTCTACTACCCGACACGTCCCCACTGCTGGGACAAGGGCTCTTTCACATAGAAATAATGAAGGCCATTGTCTACTACGATATCAGATTCTAGTTTGGTTAAGCATGTTCTCGAATGCTGTGATTTTTGAACATTCAGGTTTCTTTACGATATTTTTCTTCACAATTAAAACGGCAAGAGCAAATTTTGCATTTATAATTTGAGAAGTAATTGGTAAATAAATATAATAAAGAAATACCAAACACCACTCAGCCTCAGAGCTGAGTATTTCAATCTAGGTGCGTCGTCTTAAAAGTCGCATGGTTTGCCATTTAGCCACTTATTCTAATACGAATTAAAAATTGGGCATTGCCATTCAACGTGGCAATGCTGCCAGCATATTGGCCACGTTGTATACTGGTAGTGGTTTGTTAGAATAAGTTTTCTTAATTTTTTTTGTTTTATTTAGCTATTAAGTGAAATCGCATTGTTATATGTTTGAAATTTCAACTAAGATTAAGAGAAATATCTGAGTCCATAAGCTGTCTTTTGAACTCAAATATTGCTTCAGGGTGAGTAATAATAATTGTAAAAAGCTTTTTCTTTTAACTTTGAAAATTTCAAGGTTCCACCCTTTTCAATAACATCTGCTTACGTAAAGCCCGTCACCTTAATGACACCGGGACGTCATTCCTTTCGTCCTCGTTTCTTTCCAGTTCACCGATTTGATTAATGACATCGAGGTGTCCGGTAATTATCAGACAATTAGCAATGGCGGCTTTTGTGCGTTTATTTTTGGAGTCTCGATTAACGGGCTTTGAATGCTTGACATTTTTCACCGTCGGTTTTACATCAATTATTTTAAGAGAAGTAACATTTGTAATTATCATCAGAGACTAGTAGTTTAGCATTGGACCACCCTCTCACCTGATGGGAAGTGACGATGCGATCGAAGGTGTAGCATGCTAAACAAGTAAATACCTATTTACTCTTCTTTTGAACACGCCCGGGTCATATTCGATTCCCGCGGCAGGACAAGTATTTGTGAAAAAAAAACAAATACTTGTTCTGAGTCTGGGTGTTGTGGGACCATGGTCTTCATAGTTCCTGGGTCCCTGCACACAGAGAATCCTAGTTAGGGTTCAGGATCTATATCGTTGGGCGTTATTATTATTATTAATTCTTATTTATTTTGTTGCTATTTACCTTAAATTTTTAGTTTGAGTAAGCAGCTGTGACTAGCTAAAACTTACAGCATGAACATTATTGAACCTGTTTAATACCACAGCTTGTATGTTCATATAAATAATTAACGTTATTGTTAACAGAACTGAAACAGCTTGCGGATTATGTGGGTTCAAATACCGGTCGTGACTCAAATGAAAATGGAAATGGAACAACTTGCCGGCGTCCTTGTTTCTAGTTTACTAGAACCCGGGAGATTCCAAGTCAAGAGTGAACAGGTATCTTCAACGTCATTGTTTAACATTAGGCGAGGCAGTGGTCAAATGCCTATAACCAATAAAAAGAAATTCCTTTACAAATCAGTTGGTTAAAAAAAGGTTAATAACAGAACACTGACAACATCTGCAGTTTTTTTTTTTAAGTAATATCGATTGGTGTGTTAAACACTGATATAAAAATTTCCGTGTGTGCGTAAGTTCTGAAAACAATTTGGCATTTTCTTAATGGATTTTGTCAATTCTTTAAAGAATTTCTTTCCAACTGTAGGACTTTAGCCCTTTCTTATTGGACACTTTACGGATACTTGAATGAATATTTCATTTCTTTAATGGTGAAGGTGTGGTGATTTAAGTAATTGGAAGTAATTGGTGTGATTAATTGGTTTTACGAACACTTTAAGTTAATTGCAGTTTTTTATGGCGTTGTAAATGCATTCGAGATAAATTTCGAAAGTTGAAACATAAAATTAAAATATTGTATAAGTTTGATGCAATTTGAAAGGTACCGTAGTTAACGAGTCGGTTTTTCAGTAGTTAACTGCAAAACCTTAAACATAGACGTAAGGTGGCGTGTTTGGCTGTGTTTTACAGGATTAACTTTAGATAATGTGCCCAGTAGCTTCACAGCCTTATCTCACCGTCTCCATTCCACTACAAAGAACAATGATATCATCCCTACGTTGTTGATTTACTTTTCTTTCGTATGAAATGCTTTGCAGATTCTTTTATTGAGCGTACAGCTAGGGAATAGAACTCACTCCCGTCGTCAGTGTTTCCATCCACCTACAACTTGGGTGTCTTTAAGTCCAAGAATAAATACGTTATATCTGGGTAAGCGTGCTCCACCTTCGACCTCATCGTCAGTTACCATCAGGTGAGATGTAGTCAAACGCAAATCCATCGAAAGACCGAAAGCAGTGTAAATAAGACCTAATAGAGTGTTACCTACGTCATTGTGATCACATCTCATCCTTAATCTATCGCTAAACACTTTATAGAAGATGTAAGTTGTGATTTACAGGCATAACGTAGAGCCATTTTCAACCATAACGTCACTTAGCATCAATAATAAGTAATAAAAATATTTTATTTCCAAATAAGCATACATCATTCTTAACCTAAGTTGGTTAGCTATTAATACTAGTGAAATAATATTAAATACATATAATTATATACAGTGGAACTTAACTCGTTCTTTTCTAAATATATGCACTCTCACAATGCTGTAGAATAATCGTACATGGTGTTTTTTTAATGCCTCTTAAAATAACTGGTCATCTTGGCTGAACTAATTATCTTGTTACTTATATTATAGGGCTTGTTAAAGGAATATCCAAGGAATAGGCAGCAGCATTCCCTCGGTACATTAAAGTTTTTTGCGATCACCACGCCACCTGCTAAGCGTGAGGATTATGTCAAACCTCATCTATGTTCCGCAGTAAATTATATTCTATTCTATTCATTGAACGTCTTCCGGTGACTGTTGATGTGATGTGATATTTGTTCTGTGTCTGGGTGTTATATTCTATGTATGTATTTACAAACAAAAAGTATCTAAGTATTGTATCAGATGTAGTTTGTTATTATTATTATTTATATATTTTACCGATTTAATCTCATTTGCATTTAAAACACAGTTAACATTATTCATTAAAATAAAACTTTAAATAATATAACAATTATCTACACAAAAACTCTTTTATAGCTCATAAACCTCGCGTAAGTTATCTTAGGAGAAATGTATTTCGTTGAGCAGCTACTACGTCACATACTTAAAATAAGAAACGTAAGACTTCTCTGTTTGTTTCGGGGTTAAAAATAGTTTGAGCACAACTAAATATTTCAAATAGAAATATAAATACAAAAAGACGGTATTGCCACCAAGCAGTAACTCCCTACAGGCTACCTACTCAGTACGAGTACTCATTAATTCCACATAAATATTTTCCAACAAAACACTATCAACTCTATCTGACACACGGTCCCGAGAATCAGCGAGCGCGTTGCATCATACTAAACGTCGTGCGAAAATTGCATCTGAAATATGTCGGTACACCCAACAATGCATAGTAAATCGTCGAGCATCGCAACCAACGATCGGATGAATAATGCAAGTACACGCTCCGACCGCCTGCGATAAATAACGATTATAATTTTATCGGGAATCGCAATAAATCTAGAGATCGAATGCCGTGCGCGAAGACTTTTGGAGTGGGTGTTTTTCCTTTTAAATTTGGGATATACGGCCCCAGTGTTTGTCAAGTATCTAAAACAGGCAAGAAATGACTCCAAATCACATTGAGTATAATATAATAGATTATCTTCAGAAAACAGTAATAATAATAATAAATATGTTTCGACATTTCACACAGTGTCATCTATCCCCAAACTAAGCAAAGCTTGTACTATGGGAAATACTTAGATACTTTTTTGTTTGTAAATAGATACATAGAATACGATACCCAGAAATATAACTAACATCGATATTCACCACACAAATATTTGTCCTGAGTGGGAATCGAACCCACGACCCACAGTTCAGAAGGCTTACTAGCAATTGAGCATTTGGAACAATGATAAACTATTGCAAAGCTAGCCGATTACCCTTCCTTTGGCTATTAGGTCCGTGTTACAGAACGATGCTCAGTCATCGATCGGTGCTTAAGCAGAGATTTCATTCACTAATTGATCATTGTATCAATGAATCTGCTGACTATGACTGATGACTGAGCACCGTTCTGTAATACGGAACTTAGTGTGTTGCCTGTGTTTAAAATAAATCTTGTTAGGACACATACTGCTTTAGAAACTGTCTACAAACTAGCAAAAAGTCTACAAGGACTGAGGGCCTAAAATGAAATGGACTATTCTGATTGCATTTTAGTCTTTCTGTATTTCTACTGAAAGTCTAAAACAAGATTAAAAATGGAATGTTTTGGCTACTTTATTCGATAACTTACTCATCTTTATGTCACTAAGTAACAGACGAAGTGCGTTTTTGCGCAATCAACGTGGATTTACAGCGTGAATGGCTAGATTTATAAGTGACGGAAGGTGCAGCATTTACTTTGTAATACGTTGTGAAAACAACTAAGACTTGGCGTGTAAGTAGCAATAAATTATCGTTGGAGACGCTGGCCTGTGTAAACAGTAAGGGTACTGTATAAATATAATGTGGATCTGAGTTGGCTGAAACCGCGGCCGTTGGTTGCTATGCAAGAGACAAGCTGGCGCTCAAATTATAAATAATAATAATAATAACGCCCAACCATCACATACACAGATCCTGGACCTAAGATTTCCTGTGTCTAGGGACCCAAGAACTACGAGGACCATGGTTCCACGAATCCCATAATCAGAACAAGTATTTGATTTTTTTTTCTGGGTACAAATTTTTGTCCTGCCGCGGGAATCGAACCCACCGCCTCCGGGTTATGAGCCGACCTGCTCAACTACAACACCACAGAGGCTGTAAATTGATGCTCTATGATAAATTATATTGTTAATCTGTGGTGTGATGGTTGAGCAGGCTCATAGCCCGGAGGCGGCGGGTTCGATTCCCACGGTAGGACAACTATTTGTGCAAAGAAAAAAAGCGCAATTTTTTGTTATGTCTAGGTGTTGTAGGATCATTGTCCTCGTAGTTCCTGGGTCGTTAGACACAAGGAATCCTAATAAGAGTCCAAGATCTACGTATGTGATCGTTGGGCGTTATTATTTCTATTATAATAATAATAATATTAGTGGACATCTCACACAACGCCATCTAGCCCCAAACTAAGCAAAGCTTGTACTACTGGAACCGGATAACTGATACAATACTTAGATACTTTTTTGTTTGTATATACATACATAGAATACAATATAAAATATTATTATGGGGGATGATGATAATGATTACTGTGACTTGATATAAATCCGTTAACTTCTTTATCGTTTTCCTTTACTAATATATAATAGTGAACCAATGTCCGTTTATTTGTTCCGTATTCACATCAAAACAGCTGAGCCGATTTGAAATTTTGCATATAGATTGCATATAAAAACATAGTGCACTTTTATAATATTGCCCATACTGCTATACAATTTGTAGGTGACAATAAAATTAGAAAACAATGGAGTCGTCCTACTGTGTCACTTGATAAGATACTGTGTACGTGTGTATTCTTTTCTTTTATGGTAGGTGTTATAATACACAATATAGTGTTTGTTCATCGTAAAAACTTGTATTAATAAAGGTTGTATAGATACCGGAATACATAATGACCGCCTTGGTGGTGTGGTGGTTGAGCAGGTCGGCTCATAGTCTGAGGATGGCGGGTTCGATTCCCGCAGCAGAACAAGTATGTGCACAGAAAAAAAGCGCAAATATTTGTGGTGTTTGGGTATTCTGGGTCCACGTAGTTCCTAGGTAATAGACACAGGGAATCCTAGTTAAGGTCCAGGTTTCATGTATGTAATTTTTGCTGGGCGTTATTACTATTATTATTGCTTCCATTTCCACAAGTCCTTTGCAAAAGGTTTTTCATAGTTTTATTTTAAATACATAATTTGATTTGACATTAGTTGAATTAGTAAGTAAGTAAATAACAATTAATGTTTGTTTGTTTATTTCACTTGGTGGTAGGACTTTTTTGCAAAAGTTCGTCTAGGTAGGTACCACCGCTTTGCCAGTTATTCTGCCGCCAAGCAGTAGTGTGCAAACACTACTGTGTTCAGGTTTGTAAGGCACTGTAGCTAGTGAAATTACTCGGCAATTGAGACTTATTATTATTTGATCTCACAGTCAAGTAATTTTATTACCAGACTGTGCTGATGTCTCAGGACGATGTGCGCATTGCAGTGTCGCGTGTAACTTTATATTTTGGAGTTCCGAGTAACACTTCTGTTATGGTTGGCCGTGTCGTTTAACATCAGGCGAACGACTAGCTCGTCACATCATTCATTAACATAAAAAAAACCACTTTGAGTAAATGTACATTGTATATGCTATCGCTAGCGCAGACTTTAAAAGCGAAATCTGTATAGAATGTGTAGAAAGCAGTCACGTCAAAATGATAACTGACGCGACTACAAATCACACTAATATTATAAAGACGAAAGGTTCTATGTGTCTTTGTGTGTGTATATGTTTGTTACATCTTCACGCTCAAACGGCTGAATGAATTGGGATGAAATTCGGTACCAAGATAGCTTATACACCGGATTAACATATAGGCTAAATTTTATGCCAGAAAAGTGAGATATCCCCGTGGGATGAGCAAATAATCAAAATACTTTTTATCCGCGGGTGAAACCGCGGGTCGCAACTAGTAAGGTATAAGCTTCATTTATTATCCACTTTCGATAATTTCCCCAAACTCAACTCAGTACTTAAACTGTCATTTAACCCCTTAATTTTGAAACTAATTGACGTGTTTCACCTTAAACGTACTGAAATCCTATTTATTTTAATTTTAATGATTTTGTAATTTTCTTAAGAGTTGTGATGCAATTATGCTTTATATGTATGTGAAATCACAAATTACGTTTAATTCTGTTTTCGTCAGTATATTTATTGTTATTAAAATAAGTGGCTTGACTGGGAGATAAGCTCTTGCGCTTTATTTTAATGCCATTTTTCATATTTTAGTATAATATAAGTGTATGGGTAAGTAGGGCTTTTACATCTATATTTCTCTTTCAAGCGATTATTATTATATCTCCAATCAGTATTGCAATTCAACGGGGCAATGCTGCCAGTATGTTGGGTACGCTACCAACTAGTAGTGGGCTGGAGCATTTGGACTGCCTAGGTCATCGCAGCCAGTATATAGTCCAGATTTTTTTTTGTAGCAATTAGTGTTTAGTATTAGTTATTATATCGTTGTAGTATTTATTTAAAAATAAAGGCCATTTTCCAGTTAAAAAAATGAGTCACTAAACTCTGTAAATTGTCTATATTTCTGTTATACCATTTAGTTTTAATGACTCTCGCTTTGTGTGAATACATCACATTCCGTATTCATGCGTACACAAATCCTTCGCAAAACACACCCCGTTTGCCCATATAATGTGATTTTAATTACATTACCGCTTATATGGCAATGGTAATGAGAAACAAATTGGGTATAATTTTTTTGTCTGGTATCTGGAAGTATGTACGAGTAAGGCTGTGAGGAGCGTTAGGTTGATCCGTTTAGGTCTGGTTTATTTGTAAGACACGTATCACGTAAGAAGAACGCTGGTTGTTGACCCGCACACGGACGGTTTTGTTTAATTCCAGCTTGTTTTTTTTTTGTATGTTTTGGCTCCACACTTTTGTGTATTTAGCCAGTGTCAAGTAATTGATAATTTATCAAGTTTGATATTTCACGCAAATATGTGTCAAGTCACAGTCGAAGTCATCAAGTCAGTCAAGTCATAGTCTAGTCAAAGTCATACTCCTAGTAAAGTGGTGGCAACTTTACTTGAAGCTTCTATGGAGTTTAGGAAACAACACGAAAAGAAACGTTTCACCATCATTATATCATTTTCCTACACTCACGCCTGTAATCCAGCACTTAACGAATAGAATGCCACCAATTTTATGCACTAACACTGAAAAAAAAAAACAAGTTTATGGAAATAATACAATGCGGTAACGCAATCTTTTTCGCTTTCCCGCCAAAACTCCCAGCTTGTTTTAAGGTACTAAGTAGCTAGTAAAGTACGAAATATGATTCTACATAATTACATATAATGTACTTTATACTTTACAATATAAGGTACTTTACTAGATACAGTAAAGCGGTTACTTATAACCGCTTATTGCACAAGTTCAGCTAGAGTTCTTCTCTTTATATAAGCTATTTTGTATCTGAGAATTTTAATTATTGTCATCTATCTATACATATAAAATTCAAACGCCTGACTGAGTGAGTGAATTACTTATATATCAACGCACAGCCTAAACTGCTAGTCCTAGGGACTTGAAATTTGGAGGGTGTGGCCTTTGTAAAGTGTAGGTGTCTACTAAGAAAGGGTTTTTCCAAATTCCACCTCTAAGAGGGTGAAATGGGTGGTTGAATTATTTTTCTATAGGCCACGTGGGTGAAGCCGCTGGCAGAAGCTAGTACAATATGTATTATTATTATCAACATCGTCATTTTTTACGAACTATGTTTAATCTTTAATTTTAATTCAATATTCACTAGGTGGTAAGATTTTCTGCAAAGTTCGTCTGGGTAGGTTTGCCAGTTATTCTGCCGCCAAGCAGTAGTGTGCAAGCACTACTGTGTTCCGGTTGGAAGGGCACTGTAGCTAGTGAAATTACTGGGCAAATGAGACTTTATGATCTGATCTCACAGTCGAGTAATCTTATTACGACTGTGCTGATGTCTCAGGATGATGTGCGCAGTACAGGTTCACGCGAAACTTTATATTTTAGAGTTCCGAGTGACAGTGTTCTGTTATGGGCAGCCGTGTTGCTTAACATCAGGTGAACGACTAGCTCGTCAAATCATTCACTAACATAAAAAAATATATTTTTCGATGTAGCGTTCAATAACTGTTTGAATAGTATGACTTTATTAATTCAAGGAATGTTAGAAACGGACGCCGCGCGGTTCAAACGTCAACGTTTGACTAGTAATTGAACAAGTCAATAAACCCTTTTAATACAATTTGTTATAAGAAACTTGCGATCCAACATAACAATGTTTTATTCAATTCCATTCGCAAAAACATAATTACACTTCCAAACCTTATAAAGATGTTATCTATAACTTGGCTAATAATAATGTCACGGTGTATTCATTTACGTAAAATTACCAATCTGCTAAATAATTCAACAGTTTTTATTTCTGTGACCTTTTACTACATTTTATTGATGTAAAATGAATGGATGAGTGTTTATATGGATTGGCAATACTATAAAGAGTGTAACATTTTAATTTTAAAACATTATCGTACTCAAATGGAGATGTTTAATGTATTGTTAAAGTTTTTGTTGTCATTGACAAGATAATTTTATGACCCTCTGTTTGCTATTTAGGGCTCTGTTTATGCCTTGAATAAACTGTAAGGAATTTTTACTTTGCATAACATATTATAGTAACTTTTTAATATTAGCTCGTGCGAAATATACACCTTCCGTAACTAAAAATAATATTCAATATAATACAATAATACTTTACTTAACACCAACTAATACATAATATTTCACCTTAAAAAACAAACTTACAAAGAATGGTAGAACAAAGGTTCTACCATTCTTTGTAAGTTTACCATTTTTTGTTTTTTGGCGGCCTTATCGCATTAAGCGATTTCTTCCAGACTACCTTAGTATGGATAGGAATTAAAGAACTGAAATTGCGGTTGATGTTGTTACAACTTAAATATTTTAATAATGTAACATTTGTAACTTTTATTGAAAAACCGAACCAAATCAATTTATTTGTGGTCTTATTAGTTTATAATATAAATAAAATATTGAATTCGTTAGTTAAGGTACGAATAATAAATAATTCTAGGTAATGAGTTAATCCATTTTAAATTAATTATATACTGTTATTACTGTTAACTGTTACTCACGAATAGTATGTCGACAGTCGGGGATATATTAATTTAAAATGAATCACACTCATGAGAATTTTAATACTAAAATGAGTTAATCCATTGTGTAAAATGTATGATCTTGCAGAATTAAGTATATAACCTACTTCTTGCAATGTCACAAGTAAATAATAACTCACGGTTGCTGTCAAAACAATTGATATTTTTAATGACGTTGTAACGCGTGTAGTTAGCGTAATGTTTATTGATGTATTTAAGATAAATGCAAAAGTTATTCGTTAATTACATAATTTGCAGGTGTACTACCTATTTAGGAGATATTATGATATTGGCAAAGTGAATGAAGCTAATTAATGTAATATGAAAACCAGTCCAGGCAACCAACCACAACCTTGGAGTCTTCAAATCGAGAGTGAACAAGTATCTTCTAGGCAAGCGTGTTACATCCTAGATCGCATCGTCACTTACCATCAGGTGCGATAGTGGCCAAACGTGAGCCTATCAAACAATGAAATTAAAAAAAAACCCAGTCATAAATCTTAACCGACTTCAAAAAAAGGAGGAGGTTCTAATTTCGACTGTATTTTGTCTATATTTGTTACCTGAGAACTTTCGATTGGGGGAACGATTTTGATGATTCTATTTTTATTTGAAAGTTAGTGCTTCCATCCATGAGAAAACCATATCAGTCTGAAGTCCGTTTTTTACGTTTTGCGTTTGTTATAATGCTGTAGTATCTCTACTGCGGCTGCAAGTGTATATTAATATTGTTGTGGTTAAGCGTAAGTTACTAAAAAAAACACCGTAAATCATTGTTCTATATACTGTGTAACTATAATACAAGTGCGATAAATGATTTTAAAGCAATCATCAACAATACCACGAAGATATAAAAACTTAATTTTTTACATAGTCAAGCCTCATATACATATTATTAATTAAAACACACATCTCATAAACTTCGCATAATGACACTGCGTTCCTTGTAATTAATTCCTGGCAATTTTCGCACGATTCTCAATATGGCGGCTTTATGATATACTGTACGTATGAACAGTAAGGAACTGCCAACGTCAAAATGTGTATCTAGTAAATACCTATTCCCTCTTGACTTGAACGACCCTAGTTTGTATATTTCTGTAAAGTGTACTCTTTTGCAGTTCTTATCTAAAAAATGGTTGTCACGATAATGTTAGTCAAACGTCATTAGAAAACTCTTGGAGTTTTGGCGGGAAAACGAAAAAGATCGCGTCGCCGCATTGTATTATTTTCCAAAACTTGTGTTATTTTCAGTGTTAGTGCATAAAATTGGTGGCATTTTATTCGTTAAGTACTGAATTACAGGCATGAGTGTGGGAAGTGGTATAATGATGGTGAAACGTTTCTTTTCAAATGGTTTTCGTGTTTTTTCCAAAACTCCATAGAAACTTCAAGTAAAGTTGCTACCACTTTACTAGGAGTATGACTTTGACTAGACTATAACTTGACTTGATGACTTCGACTGTGACTTGACACATATTTGCGTGAATTATCATTAACTTGATAAATTATCAATTACTTGACACTGGCTAAATACACAAAAGTGTGGAGCCAAAATATATAAAAAAAAAACTCTTAGGCTGATCGTGCCTCTCTATCGCTTGTTCCGCGCTCTCGCTTACACGCTACACAGATTTTTGATACATTTCGAGAGTAGCGTGCGTTGCGTTGCGCTTATACCGTCAGAAGACGATCACAGAGAATTGTGGACTGGAGGGTAGGATGGAAAAATAAATACGTAAAGAACGATTGAGTACGTAAGGTATATATATTATAATAGTGTTCTGTGTTATTAAAAAAGGTATGTATTAACATATAGATGATAAATATATCTAATTAATTGTTCTTCCAATTTATCATCAAGCCCCTCTCTAAAATAGACAAAGCAATTGAAACAACAAATTGTGATCTGCTGGGCAATCACGTAACTCGATTGCAACCAATAGAAACACAAACCTGTATGGATTCGACAGACGCTGATTATGTGCATAGTATGAAATTTCTCCTGTTGCATTGCAATCAAAGTTTCGTGATCATCCCCCTGTGTCATATAACCGACATTCAAGAGTCAATTTTTCGGACTGAAAATTAATCCAATTAAACCGACGTCATTATTTTGGGTAGCTTCTGACGGAGTGATCATCCTTTACAGTGAAGCCGTTAAAAATCTTGGAGTCATAATGAACCATTGTATGAGTTGGGGCCCTCAGTTGGAGGTCATTAGCTGCAAAATGTTTGCTTCGGTAACTTCTCTAAGGAGCTAGTCATCAATTTGTGTATAAATGTAAAAAAAAAAACAAGTAACCATAATAATTTGAAATTAAAATTCTTAGCTACTAGTTTTAGATATTAACATTGAAACATTCATTCCTATAAAAACTTAACCACATTTAACTGTTGGAGAAAAAGTGATATTGTAGGTAAAAAGGAGGTCATAAATAAAACACAGAATTTAAACCACCTTCTACGGGAAGCGTACCCAAAAAGCTGGCAACATTCCCTCGTTGAATAGCTAGGCTAATTCGTTAGCCGAGGTATGTGCCAGCCTTTTGGTCATGCGTCAGATCAACCAGGCGTCTGGAAAGCTTGACAAGAAGGGAAACCATAATATATAAGTAACCATACCGTCATCACACGTCTGTGATTACTGCAATGCTATCAAGAAGATTCCAATTAAAGTATATCTCGACATATTTTCGATGCTATAAGAATGCATGCATTTCATCATTTTAATTACTTTTCTCCCACAATTACCGCAAATGCATTAAAATTGCAAACGCACACACTGTAACTAAAAAACCGAAAAATTTCTCGATGGAACCTTTTTACGGTTTTAATTGCAAGGCATTTAGTATTGTTATGACTTACTGGAATTTTCGTAATGCCTTCTTGTAAAAATTGTAATGAAGTTGTACTTACTGGACCACCCGCTCAGAATGCTATTTATTTTCCACATGATACATATGTACTGAAGTAAAACTTTTTTACGCACGCTTGACTTGGGGTAAACTGGTGAGTGCGTGAACGAGGGGAACGGAAGTGGTTCACGTAAATCTCCATTGTCAACATAACAAAGTTAAAAATCACTTAAAATTTGTAAAAATAATTTGTAATTTTTTTTATACGTCCAATAAAATAACAATTTACAATTTTCAAGATGGCGACATGAACATTAAACAAAGCAAAAATTAAGTTATAGCGGCTGATAAATGGAGCTAAAGGTCTGGAATAAAGCACACTCGTTTTTTTCCCTATTTCTTAATATGGATAGAGCAAATCAGGCTAAGGGAATGTCTAGGGAATGAGCAGCAATAGCTTTCTCCTTGGTACATTAATTACACTCCTGCAATCACCAAGACGCCTTTTAGGCGTAGTGATGGCGCCCCTCTAGAAGAAGAGGTTCTTATGAAAAGCATTCAAAGTGGCGTTTATGGGTAAGGCCTTTGTTCAGCAGTGACCGTTTTTAGGCTGTTGATGTACATTTTATTTAAAGACAAAGTCGAAATATTTGTTGCAAATAGGATATTTTTAGGTAAAAAGATTATATTAGGTACTTAAAATTAAGTTTTTGTACTAAGCATATAGAATTACAAAATGCTTATTGTCAAATATTAGATAGCAAGCACATTACAATATATGAGTTTGAAAAAAAAAGAAGTATTTTCTCACTACTGGTGCAAGCAATCCGGCACAATGCAGAACAGAAAACTCCAGTCAGTACAGGTAAAGAAGTAAAGAAGAAGCTACAAGAAAATTTACAGTGATGCATTTTTTTTCTACTGTGTTTTAAAATATTTATAATTTATTACAGTTGAGTATGTAACGAATACTAATTACAAAAATAACCATCCACACTTCACACCGGTGCAAGAAGAATGTTAAGATCATCTTAATAAACATTACATTGGGAGACAAGTTGAACGGCTGAGATCTGCTAGGCGATCATGTAACTTGATTCCAACTATTAGAAATACAAAAATGTATGGAATTGACAGTAAAATACGCAGTTTATGTGCATAGTTACTATGAACATTTTCAAGTTCGGAATAAAATTGCTCCTGTTGCTTTGCAATCAGAGTTCTATAATCACCCTCAGGTTAAATACTAGTTTGAAAACTATCGTGAGTATATGACACATTTTGCGACCGTCAGCTCATAACACTTATAAATGTTACGTGCTGACGCTCGCGAAAGCCGCCGCGGCTTGCGTTAGTAACTGGCTCCCAGAAGAAGGACATCGAATATGTCCGAAACCTGTTCGGAGTAATTTCGACTTTTAATTGACGTGAGTGTTAGCCGTTATTGATCTTACAAAAAGGTTAAATACTGATTGTTTTTTAATAATCTATACACATAAAATTTAAAGTCCTTACTGACTGACTGACTTATATATCAAGACACAGACTAAACCGCTGGCCCCACAAATTTGAAATTTGGAAGGTTTGTTCTTCTTAAAGTGTAGGTATCCACTAAAACAGAGTTTTTCGAAATTCCACCCTCATGAGGGTGAAATGGGTGGCTGAATTATCTATACAAAAATCTTCGTTTCAATCGATCGTTAGTTTTTCTATAGGCCAGGCGGGCGAAGCCGTGGGCAGAATCTAGTATTGTATACCTTTCAATGAAATATCTTGCATTGCATTAAATGTGACAAAAATGCTTGACTTAAACGACATTAGATTAAAATTCAAGAAGCGTTACTTAAATTCCCATCAGCACGTTCTAAAGGCCCATTGTGGTCGCAATCGCGGCGCGGCGCGTTTCCCAATTAGACGTGTTTTCACGCTCGCTACGCTGGCTCGGTGCAAGTTCAGGTTTATGTGCCCGATAGGGCTGCCTCTTTGTTTATTATTATTTTATTGTTTACGAGTTTCTGCCCGCAGCTTCGCCCGCGGCGTGGCCTATGGGAAAATAATTCAACCACCCATTTCACCCTCTTAAGGGTGGAATTTCGAAAAATCCTTTCTTCGCGGATGCCTACGTCATAACATCTACCAGCATGCCAAATTTTAGCCCGATCCGTCCAGTGGTTTGGGCTGTGCGTTGATAGATCACTATGTGAGTCAGTCAGTCACCTTTGAGTTATATATTTAGATTATTACAGCCTCTGTGGTATGGTGGTTGAGCAGGTCGGCTCATAACCCGGAGGCGGTGTTTTTGATTCAACAGAGGACAAGTATCCGTGCACAGAAAAAAAGCGTAAATACGTACTGAGTCTGGGTGTTGTGGGATCATGGTCACCGAAGATCCTGGATCCCTAAGCATAGGGAATCCTAGTAAGCATTCAGGATCTATGTATGTGATCGTTGGGCGTTATTATTATTTTTTATTTATTTTTAATATCATTGTCTTTGGGAGATGGGGAATGTGATCTTGCGTTGATAACAGTGGGCCAGGCAATGGTAGGAAAATACAGCTACTGTGTTCTGTAGATAAAGCCTACTTCAAAGCTTGTGTGCTCTAATGATTTTATCTTAAGAGAAAAAGAAAAGTGAATCGAGCAATTAATTTATATTTTTTGTAAACCTAATTTAATTAGGTATATCAATAGGCGAATTTTTTTTTTTTTTTTTGCTTTGTGTCTTTTGCATTTATGTTCATCAAAAGCTTTAGGGTTTACTTATTGAATAATAGAAATAGTTAATCGTCAAAATTTTAAAAACCGCCAAATTCCATTTATTTCTTCTATTTTTATATGTGTAGACATTTCACGTAGCGCCATCTAGCCCCAAACTAACCAAAGCTTGTACTATGGGAACCAGATAACTGATACAATACTTACTACTTTTTGTTTATAAATACATACATAGAATACAATATAACACCCAGACACGGAACAAACATCGATTTTCATCAAATAAATGTTTGTCTTGGGTGGGAATCGACCAACTGAGCTATCGGGCTTAACGAATAAGCATTGCAATTCCTCGGGGAAATGCCAGCATATTGGGTAGGCTACCTGCAGTAACTGTTAGTGGGCTGGAGCATTTGGACTGTCTATAGGTCATCGCGGCCAGTATATAGTCCAAATGTTTTTTTTTGTAGTAGTAGGTAGTGTTTAGTATTAGTTATTATATCATTGTAGTATTTAGTATGAGAGAGGTGGTATCTATTAGTTATTTGATATCTACCTAACAGTTCTATAGAAAATAGCACCATTTCAAATATTTATACAAGACCACACGAATTCCCTAAATAAATCATCGCGTGTCACAAAGGCTGACAGCCATGCGTCGCGGGTGGCAGAGCGCGTCAAAAAACATAACGAGCTAAAAGGGTTTGACGCCGCGTCACTTACCGAAAGAAATTAGTGGTACCACGGTCTTTACTTTGATGTAGTGTTGGATTTCTTTGACATTGAAATATCTATTGACTTGCCCAAAGCTTATTTGGTAGTAAGCCTGCCTTCTGAACTGTAGGTTGTAGGTTAGATTCCCAGGACAAACACTTAGTGTGATGAATATAGGTTTATATCTGTGTTTGAATGTTATTCTGTATTCTGTGTATGTATTTACAAGCAAAGAGTACATAAATATTCTATCAGTTACCTGGGGGAATGATCACGGAGCTTTGATTACAATGCAACAGGAGAAATTTCATTCCGAATTTAAAAAGTCCAAAACAACTATGCCCATAAACTGCGTTTTAAAATTGTCACATCAATGTGTGTGTATGTGTTTCTATTGGTTTCAATCAAGTTACATGAACGCCTAACTAATGTACAAGCGTTGCTTAGTTATGAACTAGATGGCGTTGTGTGAAAATACTACAAAAAAATATTTTATTATATTTTAAATAAATACTAGTTGCGCCCCGCAGTTTTCACCCGCGGATAAAAAGTATTCTAATCCTACGGGAAAATTTCACTTTTCCGGGATAAAATGTAGCCTATATGTTAATCCAGTGTATAAGCTATCTTGGTACCGAATTTCATCCAAATCCATTCAGCCGTTTGAGCGTGAAAGAGTAACAAACACACATATACACATAAACACACATACAAACTTTCGCCTTTATAATATTAGTGTGATAGTGTAAAGTGTGATGTGATACACACTATATTGTACATATAACAGACGCTTAATTATTTCGTAATAATATGGGAGTAAAATAATTTTCTTCCATCCTGCGTATATTATGACAGCTTCAGTTCTGTAGTGTGATGGTTGAGCAGGTCAGTTCGTAACCCGGAGGCGCGTTCGATTCCTGCAGCAGGACAAGTATTTATGCACAGAAAAAAGCGTGAATACTTGTTCTGTGTATGGGTGTTGTGGGACCATGATCCTCGTTGTTCCTTGACCCTAGACTCAGGGAATCCTAGTTAGGATCCAGGATCTATGTATGTGATCGTTGGGCATTATTACGTTACGTTAAATCATCAAATTTAAAAATAACTTTTTATTGACAAGTTTCTCTTCTTCATTTTAAGTAGGTAAACTTAACAGATGTCAAACTTGAGGTCTGTGGCATACCAAAAACCTCAAGCCAAAAGGATTTGACACCACATGCCTCCATTACAGAACACATACCAGCGGCGGCGTTTGAAGCCGTATCGCGTATCATCGACCTAATTGCTTGCTTTGATCTCATCGGCGTATTTTCGGATTGTTTTTATTATCCGATGGTTCCGTAATGGTGCTGTCACGGGTGATGGGGTACGACATGCGGATCTTGGATGCGGAGACAAGGATGACAGGTATCTTGCTATTTATAATAGAACCTGATTAGAATCTGTTATTAAAATAAAAAAAATTACAAGTAAAAGTATTTCACTAGTAGTGTAAAGTAATGACTGGCCCGATAGTTCAGTTGGTAGTAACCCTGCCTTCTGAACTGTGGGTAGTGGGTTCGATTCCCACCCAGGACAAACATTTGTGTGATGAACATAGGTGTTTGATCTGTGTCTGGGTGTTATATTGTATTCTATGTATATATCTATAAACAAAAAGTATCTAAGTATTGTATCAGTTATCTGGTTCCCATAGTAGAAGCTTTGCTTAGTTTGGGACTAGATAGCGTTGTGAGATGTCCACACATATTATTATTATTATTATTGATTTGTTGACATTATAGATTTTTTAGGGGGGGAAATGTCCTTGCACCTTGGTGGCAGGGGGTATGTGCGAACCCCGAAGCATGTGTAAAGTTTTACTTCAAAATTTTGCCGTTATGTTCGTATGTCCGGTAAAAGCAAAAACAAAGTTTCATAATTCATGTGACGAGCTAGTTGTTCACCTGATGCTAAGCGACACAGCTGCTTATAATAGAATAGTATCACTCCGAAATATGAAGTTTTGCGTTACACTGCACTGCACACATCATTTTGTAACATCAGCAGTCTAGTAATAAAATTACTTGATTGTGAGACCACAAAGTCTAAATTGCCTAGTAATCTCACTAACAACTTTGCCCTTCAAATTATTGCTATAATAAAAATTTTGCCCTATATTTTGTATTTTAAAATAAAATGAACACATTTTCAAGCAACTGAAACTTACATAAACCTTTTCTATTACTTAATAAGTACTCTACATTAAAATGAAGCTGGTTAAGTTTTTTCTCCAAATTATCAATTTGACAGTTAAGCCTTTTTTGATATCACTCCTTGAATTAGAAGTAACCTTACTGTCATACCAACTGTAATGTTGTTGGTCAGTTAATCATTTAGTGAGAATGGATGGTCACGCCGCGCGTGCTGGTTTATCGACGCTTGTCACGCAATGTTGATGCACTGGCTATGAGGAAGGATTGATTTTGATTGGATTCTGTGTAACTGCTAATTTATTAACATTTTATGTAATATTTTCATCAACGTTACTAATAGGGGTAGTAAATGAACATCATTATATCGCTTACTAAAAACTGGTACTTGCATCGTGCTGCCTTTTGTTGCAAATTGTATTCGTTGTAGTTAATTCCAGTGGATCAGTTTCAATAAATGTTTTACGTTCTTTGTTTAAATTTACTTGTAAATTATATAACTAAAAAAATATAATTAAAAACTATGCATTAGCATAACTTAATCTAAGTTCCGTATTACAGGACGATGCTATCATCGATCGGTGCTCAAGCAGAGATTTCATTCATAAAGTGATAAATTAGTAAAAAAAACCTCTGCTTGAGCACTTACAGCAATACGGACCTAAGAAGCCGCTACCAGTAGGCAACGTGCCCAAAATGCTTGCGGAATTGCTCCGTTGAATGGCAATGCTTAGTCTTTGGGTTAAATAGAGACCAGTATTTTGGTCACAATATTAAATAATCCTAATTGTCATTTTGTAAATTATGTTTGTTTGTTTCTTTGTGTGGTTTTGGCGCCAAAATGGTTGTACCAAATCCGATGAAATTTGGCACAAATATTGCTAATAGTAGCAGGATCAGTATAGGATAATTTTAATCCTGGAAAATGAAGAGTTCTGTGGGAAACGGGATGTTAAACAACAAGACTTTTATATGTGAAATCCTCTAATATTCGATGATAATCATCATTTCTTATTCATTTACAAAAATTTTTACTCCAAGAACGATATACATGAGATTGCTAGGCAATAACCAGCCTTCAATCATCATGGCCTAAGGCTACAATTACCGAAGCTCGCCACGTCATTTATTATCAAACAACGCTACCCCACCTAGTCTATTTCCATCCCAACATGAGTCGGCACCGATTTTTTCATCGTCTCTTCCGTTAATTTGTCAGAAATACAATATTTATCCAAAGCCGGGGGGCCGCCGCCTATGATCACTTTAATGAGAGACTAACTATCAATTAAGTGGCGCCTATCCTCGGCGCCTTTTACGAGTCCTCCTTTAATGTGGTGATGGGCGCTTTCGGCTAAACACACCTTAGTTTAGGGAAGAAATGATTACACAGTTCCAAACGCATTACGACTCGTCTAATTTTAACCTATTTCACGGTGCTCGGTTCGAGTGGTCATGATTTCCGGTCAGATTTTTTGTGGTGATTTGTGGCGAAAAATGATCGGTTTCGATGATGGATTGATGCGTGATTTTCTGTAGCTGTTTTAAAGTTAATTGTTAATAACACGGTTGAGAATGTTTTTGATTTTGCGGACGGTAATTGCTGAAGCAATTTTGGGTTGTAAACTTGATTGGTATAAATACATGGTATAGAATTTGTGAACGATTTGGGTTAGATTGATGGATTTTCAAATAAAATGAAAATATGTTAGAGTTTGTTAACCTGTGCCTTAACTAGATCTTCTATTAATGCGAACAGCTAAAGGGTGAACTCGTTACTCATCGATGTTCCTGAAAGTTTACCAGAGAAGAGTGAATCGGTTTCTTCTATGAAGTGAACATGCATTACTACCTAAATCAGTCAAAATGTAGTCAAATGTAAGTTAACATTATAAAGTAAAATAACTACGAGTGTGCTTTAGACCACACAACTACACGACTGAAGTAAAATTTCTTTAGTTTAGCTCCATGTATCGGTCAGTATAACTTTTTTTTTGTTTGTTTAATGTAATGTAATCCTAACAATAATTGTAAATTGTCATTTTACAATGAGAGACAATGGAGATTTACGTGAACTAACTCCAACTTCTGTTCGTCTCGCATTCACCAGCTTAATCCCAAAGTCAAGCGTGCGTAACTCAGTGCGTAATTGAAGTGTAACTTCAAAAACCCAGTAAAAATTAATCTTTTAAAAACCTTATCTTAAGCTTGACTCTCTAGTATTTGTTAAAGTTAAATTTAAATTTGCGACTCCCCAAATGTTTATTTTTGTGAAACCACCGTGCACAGTCGAAACCCGCCATCGTGTGCTATCGAAGACCCCTGCCGGCGGCTTGTTTGATGTTCCGCTGTGTTTACACTAAGCTAACTGAGAAACAAGTCATTTCAGCGGCGTCTGATCACGCCGCCGCTTTGATCTCGCCGCGCAAGCTTTTTGCCGCCACGTTGAGTTATAGCCGACACGCCGGGTCACAGTCGAGAGACGTGCAGTCATAATGATGTGACGACTTTTGCAGTAATTGTGATGCTGCCCTGTGGCCCCAACTTTTTTTGTGCGTCTACAGAATAAACGCTACTATTTCCTTATTGTTTAGGGGTCCTTTTAGCAAAAATATGTTAGAACATACGTGTGTCACTATGCACGGGGTGATCACGAAACTTTGATTGCGATGCAACAGGAGAAATTACATTCCTATTTTGAAAATTTCCATGGTAACTACGCACATAAGCTGCGTATTGAAACTGTCAAATTCATACAAATTGTGTTTCTATATGTTACATACAAATTATGTGAGCAGGTTAGAGCTTTTACCTAATCTCTCTCCCTAAACTATTTCAGCCTTATTAATAAACACGAACTAGCTTTAGACTAGTTACACCATCTTTTGACCCTTTCGATCCAGCTAAATATTCCAGTAGCAAAAAAGGACAAAAGCTGAAGTAACTAATCCGAGACTAATACCCGTTTATTAATAAGGCTCTTTGAGTCTCCAATGGAAAACTTTCTCTTGCTGATGATGGAAATGATAAAAATAATGGAGTGTATCTTTATGCTGTGACTACACTACTATTACCGTCTCGTCTACCTCTACCAAAGACAATAAAGCCCGTGGATTTATAGTCAATGACCTCAACCTACTATTAATAGAATTATGACATAACATTAACACCTAGTTTACCGCGTGAAGTGGTGAGGTTACACTAACGTTTTTAGAGCTATTGCCTACTGCAATATATTATTTGCTATTCTAGAATTATAGCCATAATTTACACCTAAGTGTTACCATAATAATGGTCGTAATAATGACTTATCACTGTAGCGGCTGTAGTATTAGTAGGTTTTAATTCCTTCTTTCTCGTGTGCAGTCGAGAGTTTCCGACTTGGCTTAAACTCTTATAACAATTGGAATTGACATGATTTTTTACCATTTTCGTAACTGCTAATTTGAGAATTTGAAAATGGTTTTTGTGTATTAGCTATTTGCGTATTTGATCATTTGTGTATCTAGTCATTTGAAAATTATGAATAAATTGTGTAATAATTAAACCGTCGATGGAGGGAAAAGTGCTGAAGGGTGGCAGCATTATTACGTTGAATGGCAATGCTTTTCTTATCTATAGGTACATATAAAATTCAGTATCCTGACTGACTGACTTATATATCAACGCACAGCCTAGACATTTGAAATTTTGAGGGTGTTTTTGTATTGTGTGATATCCACTAAGAAAGGGGTTTGTGAAATTCCATCCCTAAAAGGGTGAAATGGAAAAAATTTCTTCGATTCCTATAAGTTTGCGCGCTAGGACACGGGCAGAAGCTAGTGAAATATAAAAGCCAGCATTCTTAATGCTTATATTGTAAACACTAAAAACGTATAAAGTGTCAGTAGCTAGTAGTCAAGTAGCTAGTCTACTGGTTATACACTACGTCAATGTTGACTTATCACCGGCGCGCCTGCCGACAACCCGCACCTGCCGACAACCCGCGCCTGCCGACAAGCCGCGCCTGCCGAGTGGAGACTGCGCGTCACGCCGAATTTCAATCATCTGTCTTTACTTTACAAATGTGCGCTGTGACTCAACGTTTTCAGTCTGATTGAAACTTCAGTCTTGATGTATTTTTTTGAACAATGACTCCAGTCTAAGAGCGTTTGAAAATGACTGTATGCACAATTTTGCCTTTGTTTCTAAGTAAAACTTTTTTACGCACGCTTGATACTTTTTTTTGACAGCCCCTGTGGTGTAGTGGATGAGCAGGTCGGCTCATAACCCGGAGGCGGTGGGTTCGGTTCCCGCGGCAGGACAAGTATTTGTGCACAGAAAAAAGCGCACATACTTGTTCTGAGTCTGGGTGTTGTGGGACCATGGTCCACGTAGTTCCTAGGTCCCTAGACACAGGGAATCCTAGTTACTGTCTAGGATCTTTGTACGTGATCGTTGGGCGTTATTATTATTATTGTTATTTAAAGGTGCAAAAGTTATTATATAGGTGTAGTATATACTTCCATCATATTGTTGCCATAAATAGCAGAGTGACAAGGAAGTTACAAGTAAGTTAAGTATTTCATATAAAAAGTCTAGCATTTACAGGATTTATGTACGTAATCGCTGGGCGTTATTATAGTGTTATTATATCTTAGTTAGTATTATTATAGTGGAAAGTTATGGTTTCTTTAAACCTTATCTATCGTGATACGCCTGACCAGATTTATTCACCTCCTATTAAATTTGACTCGAATTGTTAATATCCGCTAACATGACTTGAACATTTTTGAATGTTAATGATAGGTGTTCCCAATTTTTATGACGCCGATGCATTTTAATTGATGCTCCTGGTTTTGAGTTGCGGCGCCATTACATGACTTGGCTGTTTTAGTTATAAAGAGAATTTTAATTTGACTAGATTGTAGAGTAGGAGCGTGTATGGCTCAGCGGTAATCTATGGCTTTTAAACCAACGAACCCTGGTTTAAATCCCACTAGGCCCTGCACCAATGACTTTTAAGTTATGTACAGAATTTGCTGCCACTGTTATAACGGTTAAGGGAAACAACGTAAAGAAATTGAAATGCTCAAGAATCAGAAAATTTAAGAATATATGCTTTCTACCTGTACTTGGCCAGCATGGTGGTTATGGCTCTGTATATGAGCGAAGGTTCGAGTCCCAGCTGTAAGAACGTATTGGGCCGATGTCAATATGTGAGGCACGAATATAAAAGTTTTGTTAAACTCAAATTGATTTAGTTACCTAAAGAAATAAATAATTTGTTGACATTTTGAACAGTGCCATCTAGTCCCAAACTAAGGAAAGCTTGTACTATGTATACTTAGGGTATGATCACAGAACTTTATTACAATGCGACAGGGGAAATTTCATTGGTAATACGTAAAAATGAAAATTTTCAAAGTAACTATGCACACGATTTTTTTTTGCGGAAAAACGAAAAGGATCGCTTCACCACATTTTATTAATTTCTAAAACTTGTGTTATTTTCAGTGTTAGTCCATAACTTTCGTGGCATTTTATTCCTTAAGTGCTGGACTACAGGCATGAGTGTAGGAAAGTGGTATGATGATGGTGAAACGTTTATTTTCGTGTTGTTTCCAAAACTCCATAGAAGCTTCTAGTAAAGTTGCCACCACTTTACTAAGAGTATGACTAGACTCGATTATGACTTGACTTGATGACTTGGACTGTGACTTGACTTGACACAAACATATATAATATTAATTAAATTGGGAAATTCTCAATTACTTGACACTGGCTAAATACACAAAAGTGTGGAGCCAAAAAAAAAACTATGCACATAATATTGAAACTGTCAAGAAACTGTCTAATCCGTATGGATTTGACAGTTTCAATTTGTGTTTCTATTGGTTGCAATCAAGTTACGTGACCTGGGAAGTTTTGGCGGGAAAACGAAAAAGATCGTGTCACCGCATTGTATTATTTTCAAAAACTTGTGTTATTTTCAGTGTTAGTGCATAGAATTGGTGGCATTTTATTCGTTAAGTGCTGGATCACAGGCGTGAGTATGGGAAAGTGGTATAGTGATGGTGAAACGTATCTTTTCGTGTTGTTTCCAAAACTCCATAGAAGCTTCTGGTAAAGTCGCCACCACTTTACTAGGAGTATGACTGGACTTGATGACTTGGACTGTGACTTGACTTGACTTGACATACATATATATTACTTAACTCGAAAAATTATCAATTACTTGATACTGGCTAAATACACAAAAGTGTGGAGCCAAACCAAAACAAAAAAAAAAAAAAAAAAAAAAAATTACGTGACAGCTTATAACTGATGATACTTTCTTGTAAATACGTACCGTTAACGTATGGAGCACAATACCTATAGCACCCAGCTACAGAAAAGAAAACTCTTAATGTTTATTCTGATTGAGAATCGAACCCACAACCTATAGTTTAGAATACAGAGCTACTACCAACTGAGCTATCTGGCGAGTCAAATCTAATCATTAAATTCTATCTAATCTCTAATCATAATCTAATCACATATTATAGATTTACAAGAAGTTAAATCAAGTGCATCGTTAATTTCAAGCTTACGAGCTTGAACTTACATAGTAACTACCATTGAATCTGTGTTACAGCTTGCAAAGTTCTATGGGCGGTGTAAGGGCGTGGCTTCAATAGCCCCGCCTCTGACGTCACGCGGCAACATGGCCGCCTATGCAACTGCACTTGGCAGCAAATGTGGCTGTTTTGCTTTTGTTTTATTTATACTGCGTCCTTGGCACTGAAAGGAAATGGAGCTGGATTTTGCAGTGATATTAGTTCGAGGTTTATCATTTCGTGTTTAAGAGCTTTTTATGGGTCGCTGGTGTTTTTGTTTCTTTACTTCAAACATAAGTATGTATCTATTTAGGTACCTATGTCTTTTATGGAAAATTTGAAGTACCTACTTATACTTATGCAGAAAAAGATGATAGTATAAATGAATAAAATTTGATTCAGCTTATACCGTAGGTACTTAATTAGATCCCGTAGTCACGTAATGATAGAAAATAAATACATAAAAAATGAGTGTGCTTTAGGCAACGCAACTGAAGTAAAACTTCTTTAGTTTAGCTCCATCTATCGGCTGTTAAAACTTGTTTTTTTTTTTTTTTTCACTTTTGTGTACTTAGCCAGTGTCAAGTATTGATAATTTTTGAAGTTAATCTTTTCGCGATCTTTTTCGTTTTCCCGCCAATACTCTTTTTTTTGTTTTGGTATGGCTCCACACTTTCGTGTATTTAGCCAGTGTCAAGTAATTGATAATTTCTCGAGTTAAGTAATATATATATGTGTGTCAAGTCACAGTCCAAGTCATCAAGTCAAATCATGGTCTAGTCTAGTCAAGTCATACTCCTAGTAAAGCGGTGGCAACTTTACCAGAAGATTCTATGGAGTTTTGGAAACAACACGAAAAGAAACGTTTCACCGTCATTATACCACTTCCCCGCACTCATGCCTGTAATCCAGCACTTAACGAATAAAATGCCACCAATTTTATGCACTAACACTGAAAATAACACAAGTTTTGGAAAATAATACAACGCGGCGACGTGATCTTTTTCGTATTCCCGCTAAAAACTTCTAGGTTGTTAATATACTGCTATGAATCATAAATCGTTAATGATCCACAGACAATTTATACCTATCTTGATCACATACCTACTTACCAAAATTACACCAAGTCATAACCAACACAAATCGTGAACCAATTTAAGTAACAGACAAACTGATGGCAACTCCACTTAAGTCCGTCCAAGTTATACTTAAGACCGGCTAAGCCGTGGTTAAGCTGGTTCAGGCTATACTTTAAACCAATTTCGTTTGTAAGTAACCATCATTACGGCGGGTCCGAGGTCTTAAGTAAAAACACTAACGTCGGCCTCTAATAACGTAATTCTAGTCATTATTTTGGGATTCGATTGAATGCAGGAATGGACTAAGGCAGTCACTATTATACCGTTTTTTTTTTATTAACTTATACCTGCGAAATAACATTATTTTACTAGGTGGTAGGACTTTATTGCAAAGTTCGTCTAGGTAGGTACCACCGCTTTGCCAGTTATTCTGCCGCCAAGCAGTAGTGCGCAAGCACTACTGTGTTCCGGTTTGAAGGGCACTGTAGCTAGTGAAATTACTGGGCAATTGAGACTTTATGATCTGATCTCACAGTCGAGTAATCTTATTACCAGACTGTGCTGATGTCTCAGGATGATGTGCGCAGTGCAGTGTTGCTCGAAATTCTATTTTGGGGTTCCGATTGACACTGTTCTGTTATGGGCAGCCGTGGCGCTTAACATCAGGTGAACGGCTAGCTCGTCAAATCATTCAGTAACATAAAAAAAAAAAATATTTTCAATAAAAACGTATGTGCATAATTTCATTATAAGTATATAGGAATACGTACTAATATGTACGATGAAATAAAAAAAGGTAATTTGGAGTGTTGCACAATTACTTGTGTTACAGAGTCTAGGTCTAATTACTCAAGGTAAAAAACCACCCTTTGACCCTCATATTTTTTACGTTCGAATATCTCAATAATATAGTTTGGGGCTAGATGGTGCTGTGTGAAATGTGTACAAATATTTATTATTATTAACTAAATTTTTAGTCAACATTTTTTTGTTTTAAAAGAAGTTTGTTGTAAGCTCCTTTTACATATCAGGTTATCTTACAATAAAATTACAATCTAAGTATAATGTTTTTTCCTTAATATATCTATGAAATCAGGTAGTTATATTTTAAATTTGTTATTTCAAACATAGTTTACGCATCCGCCGAGAAAACACATAAAACAAAGTGACAAATAGCTATCTCACACCATTTTGATTTCGATTATCGTATTTACAGTTAATGGGTGTCTTTCTATTCAGACAATCAGTTCACATAAATACCTGAATGCTATTTAACTGATTTAACAGATTTAATAAATTAACACGCAATATATTATGAAGAAGTGAAATGAAGTGGAAGTAAAATTCTGACTCGATCGGTAATTGGAGACTATAACAGTGTTTATGGTTTTAAAGAAGTGTCACCTGTCCTTTACAGATTAATCTGTGTACCTAATAGTGTTGTTGATCGATTGCCGTTTATCGATATACTTTCATCAACTTACATTTCGTCATCTATTGTTATTGTACTAATAATTAGAATTATATTATTAATATCGATAGTCTTGTCGACACTTTCGATACTATAAAAATAATAATAATATGTGTGGACACCTTACACAGCGCCATCTAGGCCCAAACTAAGCAAAGCTTGTATTGATAGAATCAGGCGTGACTTCGCGGAAGTTCATCTTAGATACAAAATGAAATAATAATATCTAGTGTAATTCCGCTAAATTCAAGTACTTAGATTATCTATATTGGGGTAAAGGATTATTGTAGGTAAATTAATGAAAAAACCTAAAAATCATGAAATTACTATAACAAATTAAGTAAATATTATTATTATCAATTTTATATTAATTATTATTATTTTTACAGATATAAAATTAATTATTACTATTATAATTATAATAAATAAAACTGAACTTTAAATATTAAATTATATAAATATTATACAATTAATTATTATTATTACAAATTAAAACCAATACAGATACCCTCCCCTAAAAATCCTGAAATTACAATAACAAATTTAAAAATTATTATTGTGAAATTTATATTAATTATGTCTATTTTAATTGATATAAAATTAATTATTACTATTATTATTATAACAAATAAAACTGAAATTTAAAATATACAATTATATAAATATTATACAATTAATTATTATTATTATTACAAATAAACACCAATACAGATAACCCTCGACACGTGTTTCGCCTCTTCACGAGGCATCCTCAGGACCGTGTTGACTCGCCGAAGGCTCGCTCGAAAGTGACTGGGCGTTGCAAGTCAGTCGCTTTATATACCATTTCGTACCCTACCCCCACTAAAAATGCGAAGTAATGGTGACGAAACAATATTAGTTTGGTCATTCAACAGTGTATAAGATGGGTTATTATTTTTTAAGATTTCTAATTAAAAAATAATAACCCATCTTATACACTTTTGTATAAGATGGGTTATTATTTTTTAAGATTTCTAATTAAAAAATAATAACCCATCTTATACACTGTTGAATGACCAAACTAATATTGTTGAATTTAGCGGAATTACACTAGATATTATTATTTCATTTTGTATCAAAGCTTGTATTATAAGAACCAGATAACTGATACAATACTCAGATACTTTTTGTTTGTAAATACATACATGGAATACAATATAACACCCAGACACAGATAGACACACACTATCGTTAGTAAAAATTGTAATGTAACCGACCTTCAATGTCAAATGTCGATAGTTGTGCAAAACTAATCGTATAATCACCGCATGCAAAACTTAGACAAGTCACCATAGGTACTATAATGAAAATAAAAGTGGATCCGAACACCAAAAGTCAAAATTATGCTGAAAAATCTAAAGCTACATATAGTAATGTAAATGTAATTTGATAATCTTGATTGTCTTGGCTACGAATAGGCCCAATTTATAATTAAATTTTTAGTTAATGCTAACGTTTTATTTGTTACATTTTATGAGATTATTTAATCAATGCAATTAGAATGCAGTTCATAATTTTATATAAGTACTTTTCATATTTTGTGTAAGGCACACTTGTATTTAATTTAGTGGTTGGTGAATCCGAAATAAATTAATTAAAATGGTTAAGCACTGGCATCGAAAAGACGCAAACAAAAAAGCTTTAAAAAACACATAATTGATTGCCTCCCAAATCCGACCCTGTGTTTGTCTCACCACTACAGACATCAATAACGTAATGACAGTGCCACAACAAGGCGCCAACTTCAGCTTTCGGCCCCGGCCAAATTACATATCATTTGGCCGGACCAGACAGTCGATCTGCCGTTTACATCCGTCTCTGCGCCAACAGGTAGTTCGGGGGCTGGTGGTGTATTTTATAACGAATGCAGAAAAGTGTTAATTTAAAATGGGTCATTCCATAAATTCTTTTTAACTTTCCCATAATCAAAAGTTCATTGAGTTTTTGATTATGGGGAAAGGGAATGAAAATTTGAATATAGGAGATCGAAAATAGAACGTCCACAAATCTACATGTATTCACCTACTAATAGAATCTATTTACAAAATAACATTTTTTAAATAAAATGCACACAATAATATACATATGTAGTAACATAATTATAGTATCATTATTTTTTAATTCACAAGCAGAGTTGTGTAATTTACAAGCATAATTTACGTATAATTATTTTTTAATACATAAGAAAGGTTTTTTAATTCACAAGCATAATTTTAGTATCATTGTTTTTTAATTCACAAGCAAGGTCGTTTAATTCACAAGCATTATTTTAGTATCATTATTTTTTAATTCACAAGCAAAGTCGTTTAATTTACAAGCATTATTTTAATATAAATATTTTTTAATTCACAAGCAAGGTCGTTTTATTCACAAGTGTAATTTTAGTATTATTATTTTTTAATTCACAAGCATAGTCGTTTAATTTACAAGCATTATTTTAGTATCAATATTTTTTAATTCACAAGCAAGATCGTTTTATTCAAAAGCATGATTTTATTATCATTATTTTTTAATTCACAAAGAAAAGTTACATAGCGAATCATAGATGTTGGGATTGGATCTGTAAATGAGCTTTCAGATATAGGTTAAGTATCGTAATGAAACCATAGCATATCTAGCTATTGTAGGACAATTCTTAGTACCTACTCGCCCTGCTAGCTAAACTTTTAAGCTAATAATCTGTCACCAAGCACCTAACAATATTTTTAGCTAGCCTCATTTGACACCATTGAAGTTATTCATTTAGGCGTAGCGACTTGTAATCAAGTGACAAAAGTACACAAAAGCTAATTCTGTCCCATGTAAAAATGATATTTTAAATATACGCTATAGATGAATAAATAATGCATTAAAGTTATACTAAAAACATTTAATTTCATCAACAAAACAAAGCAAAAAAAAAAACTCAAAATATAATTGTGATTCTTGATCTGTGATAGAATATGTCTCGTGCTCCCAAACTAAATTAACTACAATCGAATCTGCGGCAGCAATTACAAAAGCCTACACTAGCCGACAAATTACAGATGACCGACGATTCCCGACGTTTAATTTGTACTGCCCGTCAGTTTTGATTTGCTGAAATTGACGGTACCCCGTCCAAGTTAATGATGGATGACCTTAATAGGTTCTAAGATTATAGTGCAAAGTGCTAAATTTCTTTTTCGGCAATTTTCGCAAGTCTGATAATTTATTCTGTCTTATGGGTCGTCCATTTAGTTATTTACCTTAATGGTTAACTAGGTTAAATCAATTTAATGTCTTGTATTTTATTTCTTTTAGTAACAAGTACCATTTATTAACTGATATCTTTAAAATGAGGAAGTTTATGTATGTTTTTGAAGTAAAACTTCTTTATGCACACTTGACTTGGGAGTAAGCTGCTGAGGCGAATGGAAGTTGAAAGTTGAATTTTGGAAAGCGAAAAAAATTGCGTCATCGCATTGTATTATTTTCCTACACTTGTGTTATTTTCAGTGTTATTTGCGTGAAACTTGATAAATTATCAATTGCTTGACACTGGCTAAATACACAAAAGTGTGGAGCCAAACATGAAAAAAAAAGTTGAAAGTTGTTGGTTAACGTAGTAGATCTCCATTGTCAATTTATCAAAGTTAAAATTTGTATTATTATGTTGAGATGTCCGGTAAAATGACAATTTACAATAGTCCAGAGTGCCGCATTAACATTGAACAAAGCAAAAACAAAGTTACACCGGCCAATAGATGGAGCTACTAAAGAAATTTCTGAGTAACCCGGTGGTCTAAAGCACACTCGTTTTTTTTTGTTTCAACAATTTTTCCTAAATTGTGGACATAATTTGAAAATTATTGTTTTGTTTATAATTGCTATCCATAGAATATTCTACATAGAATGTAAGTATCTATAGTACCTACTCCTAGGACTTAATACATTTTGAGATTCATTACTTTTTAATTCATTAAAATAAATGTAATTATTTTATGATATTCTAGTTTTGACGTTTAAAAGTGCTAAAATAGATTATTATTAAAAATACAATAAGTTATTTAATTTTAACTGGGATGTTATAATGTAAATGTATGTCTACTTTTCCGTAAAATTGTTGCCATTGTATGTATTGTTTAGGATCCCCAAAAACGGCGAAAAAACATCATTGATGCAACCGCCTGGCGCCAACAACCGTTTACCTTCAGCAAAATTATACTCTAAAACCTTTTGTGCGTAAATAATGGCAATTTAACAACTTCCTGGGTGGTTATTATGAATGAAAGTTTAATTCTTTTTGATGTTTGACGCGTTTTGTTATATTTGAACGTAGAAAAAAGTTTTTGTTCAAGTCTCGTGTATTTTTTTAGACAGCGGGTGTTATTTATAAATTGCTGCAGTTTGTGTTATCTTTTTACTATCATTATTTGGGTATGACGGCGGCTACGTCCAGTTATAAACTCTATGCACAGTATATAATTTACCCTGTGGTGGCATTAAATTTATTACAGTGGCAGCACCGGCAACTGTCATGGCGCCCCTACCTGTCTGGCTATATAAAGGGATCGATTGGTGTGCTACGGATCATTCTCGTTCCAGACACGGCGCGGTGTGGACATGCTGAAGGCCTATTGTTATATAGGTTGCAACCAACCTACGCAGAACCCGTTTCTGCCGACATCAGAAGTGGGATTGCCCATTTCCACATCACTCTTCAAGTATCGCCGAAAATATGATGACGTGACGGAGGGTGACACTAATATAAATTTTAGTTGCAGGGTTAACCCAGACCAGTGAAAAAAAAAAGTAATGATTCGTTAGATAAAAAATGAGAAAAAAAAAGAGAAAAAAAAGGGTAAGAAAAAGAAAAAAAAAGTGAAAAAAGGGAGAAAAAAGTAAGAAAAGAGAATGTTAAAATGATGACAAAAAATGTAGATTGCTAAAGGGATATCTATCCGGTCTAGCACTAATTGGTCCATAAAAAAATGTAGATTGCTAAAGGGATGTCTATCCGGTCTAGCACTAATTGGTCCATGAAAAAATGTAGGTTGCTAAAGGGATATCTATCCGGCCTAGCACGAATTGGTCCATAAAAAAAGTAGTAATGATGATTTTTGGGTGTTAAAGGGATATCTATCCAGTCCAGCACTATCCGGTTCATTTTTTATAAATGAAGGTATACTGATGGTCCTGAAGGGTTAACCCTAACGATGACTGGAAGGTTAAAATACTTTTGAGTAATCAAATTGAAAACTGATCTTTTGACTTTGACTCCAGGTTTAACTCAATTTAATTGTCAGGATGAACGAGCAATAACACTGATACTTATGTCCCTCACCAGGTACAAAGTGAAGCTAAGCGTACGAGGACGTACGCACGTCAGTATGGCCGTGACGGCGGCTACGTCCAGTTATAAACTCTATGCACAGTATATAATTTACCCTGTGGTGGCATTAAATTTATTACAGTGGCAGCACCGGCAACTGTCATGGCGCCCCTACCTGTCTGGCTATATAAAGGGATCGATTGGTGTGCTACGGATCATTCTCGTTCCAGACACGGCGCGGTGTGGACATGCTGACGGCCTATAGTTATATAGGTTGCAACCTACCCACAACACGTTCCTGCCCACAGGTACAATAATTTGACAGAGGTCACAACACAGGGTTAAGGTTGTCTGGAAGAGATCGCTTTAAGCGATAAGACCGCTAGTACTAGTACTAGTTAATTATGTAATTTTTTATTTTTGTTAAAATTGTTTTTTTTTTTTTACGGTGTCCAATAAAGTGTTGATCTAACACAATAGCAAGGCCTGGCGTGCGGACTGTGACTTGGCCTTCGGTATACTTTTCAGACACGCTTATCCTCAAAGCTTGCTAAAACTCTGTAAATCGCCTTACAAACAGCACGTCTCGCTACGCCAGTGTATTTATACCTAAAGTGAGGGTTTGCAAGATTTGAAAATAAGCTCCATCTATATGTCCTTTCCTGAATCGGACCATACTTTCCAAACGTCTTGAAGTCAAAGGCCATCCGTATAAACTCAAAAGCGCCGCTGCTCGTGACTCGCTACCATTCAGCTATTCCATCGCTTTAACGGAGACAAGATGTCCAATTACAGCTGATTGAAATAGTAATAGATTGGTGGGAAGCACTTTCAGCGAAGAAGAGTCACGATTCTGAGTATTAACCGAGTCCCACTGAAATATGGTCGGTAAAAATAAGAAATTTTGAGTCCATTTATTGTATGGAAATCATTACATTAGTGAGATTGCTTTAGGGTTCCGACCTAAAGGATAAAACAAAACTCAACTACTAACCCTCAGTATCTGTCTGTCTACTTCTAAGACTATAAAGTTACTAGTTTCCTGATTCAATGCTCACACGGCTTTGTGGTCTCGCAAAGACGGCATTCCACTTTTTGTCTATCCCCACCCGTGGATGCATGAAAATCCAACGACATTTCAGGACGTGGCGGCGCTATTGTCGCCGTCATCCGCGCATATTCTGGACGTGTTTTGCCCTATTACCCATTCCGGCGGCACGGCTTGAAACGCCAAATCGATTCTGAAGAATCCTGGCATAGAGTTATTCTGGAATGTCAGTCAAAAACGGTTTCTTTTGTCAATCTTAATCATTCGATGTCGCGAAGCTGAGATTTATGTTGCGTTGCGGGAAGGAATCGCATTGTTTTTCTCGTTGTAAACATGTGAAGTATATTAGCATTTGAAACTGCTTTCTTCTTTTGAAGTATTTTTATAGGATTTTATAGTGGAGCATTAATAAAACGACTTGCCTAAAAGTTGAATAATAATATATAAATAATAATATATAAAAATATAATAAATAATAATATATAATAAATAGCCATTTATGTTAGAAATTGGTATTGCAAATTATTAAAAAAATTATTTGTATAGTTGTACCTATCGCCTGCTTGTCAGTGAAAATCGCATATTAGGCATGTACCTAGTTAAGGAATTATGAGAACTAAATATTGAATGTTACAGATATAATATAACCAGTCAATTAGAAAACATTTTTAAACGTGCTAACTTTTTATGTCACTAGATCATAAACAAAAATTAAAAATGCAGACTAAATTTTGTTGACTTGGCTGAATGAGAATAAGTCTGAGAAGTCGAAAGTGTAAAGTCTTTTGGAGACTGGCACAACGTTGTGCATGCAAATGGATGCATGTGCATGCAAATGAATGCATCCGCATGCATATTCCGTTGCTTCTCTCTGTCGTATCACGAACACTAATTAGAAGCCCACCCACTGAGCGAATCACAGTTTTAATTTTTTCGCTTTGTATTAAATACAACGCTGAAAAATTTAGATAAATAGTTGAATATGCTTATATATAATTATTCATGTTAAAGAATGACGTGACGAGCTAACCGTTTGCCTGATATTAAGCGACACGGATACCCAAATTTGTAGCTCAGAATTCTAAAGTATAGACTTTCGCGTGACACTACACTGCGCATGTCATCCTGAAACATCAGCACAATCTAGTTATAAGATATACTAGACTGTGAGATCAGGTTGAAAAGTCTCTTTTGCCCAGTAATTTCACAAGCTACAGTACCCTTTAAACTAGAACGCAGCAGTGCTTGCGCACTAATGCTTAGTGGTAGAATAACTGGCAAAGCGGTGGTACCTACCTAGACGAACTTTGCAAAAAAGTCCTACCACCTAGTAGAAAATATTTTTAATATGTAACGTGATATTTTTCACAGAAAAAAATATTTCTTGGGCTAGTTGAAGCTCATTAGTTTTGATTCCACACATCAGTATCGTACTGCTTTTCTTTTATTTAGAGAGGACAATCTCACCAGCAAGACTTATATTTTTAATCATTTTTAGAACTCGTTTTAAATCATACACCCAACAACCCTTTCAAAACCACTTTAAATTCAAGCAGAAAATAACGCAGCACTTCAGTACATCCTTCCAATTACAATCAACTCCGCAGATCTGATACGGAGTCATCAATATGGCATTAACACCGCACCGATATCCATCAAACGGGCCACAAAAACGACAACTCCTGACGTCTCATTGTGTGCAAAGTGAACGGCGAACGACCCCTTAAAACTCCACTCAACAGAAACTAAACCAAAACTGCTTTCTTTAAAGTCGATTTTGCTTCGACGAGCTTTTGAATAGGTTACCAAATGATCATCAAATAAATTTCATCTGTAATCGCGTCGCAACTAAACTCAATTTCCAATACGCGTTGCTTGAGAATGACGAATTGAATTTTTCATGGTATGATCTCTAAATTCAACTTTAATGGCTTGGGAATAAAGTTGAATGTGAGATGGGTAGTGGTAAGTTTGTTAAGGCGAAGTGCTCAATCCACATGTCGGCGCGACAGCACGGTGGCGACTGAAAAAGTGGTATCAATCATATGTGACGATGATGGACGACGGCGGGTAAAGCCGGGTGCGGATTGTAATGTGGTTATTGTGCATGTACAATTACCACATAATAGGACTTCAAATTAATAGAGAGGTGAATTAAGTAAAAAAAAATACCATTTAATGTACCTAATGATATGCGAATAAATAAACTAGGTTTTTGAAGTAAAACTTCTTTACGCACGCTTGACTTGGGGAATATTATTATGTTTTTTTTTTGTTTTGGCTCCACACTTTTGTGTATTTAGCCAGTGTCAAGTAATTGATAATTTTTCAAGTTAATCATATTTACGCAAATATGTGTCAAGTCACAGTCGAAGTCATCAAGGCAAGTCACAGTCTAGTCAAAGTCATACTCCTAGTAAAGTGGTGGCAGCTTTACTTGAAGCTTCTATGGAGTTTTGGAAACAACACGAAAAAAAACGTTTCACCATCATTATACCACTTTCCGACACTCATGCCTGTAATCCAGCACTCAACAAATAAAATGCCACCAATTTTATGCACTAACACTGAAAATAACACAAGTTTTGGAAAATAATACAATGCGGCGACGCGATCTTTTTCATTTTCCCGCCAAAACTCTATTATTATGTTGATATGTCCGGGGTTTATTGGCGGGAAAACGAAAAAGACGCGTCACCGTCACGCGTTGACTAGACTAGATTATGACTTGACTTGAACTGTATCTTGACTTGACATACACATTATTAATTAACTTGATAATTACCAATTACCTGACACTGGCTAAATACACTTAAGTGTGGAGCAAAACTGAAACAACAAAAAATATTTCTGGTATAATTATAACAATTGACAATCAACAAGATGGCGACATTAACATTAAACAAAGCAAAAGCAAAGTTATCCCGGCCGATAGATGGAGCCGAAAGAAGTTTTACTTTAGTCGTGTGGTCTAAAGCACATTCAATTTTATTTTAAGTAATTTTATATTATTTTATGTCGTTTTGAATATTTATCAGTATCTGATACCACTCCATAATTAAAAAAATATCATTATTCTAAAAATGGAAATAAAACCGTTACATTTTTATTTAAACTCAAACAAAACTGCAAAGCAACAAAAAATCAAGTGACGTAATTTTTTATCGAACAGTGTATCGATAATCGTTAAAGTGCCGCTAGCGAATGCAGTGTCAACGTATCGATAAAAAATTAAATTATTCTCAAAAACGAGATAAGATACTGGAGGCGGTACCACAGAAGGGCTTTTTAACAAGCTTGCACCACAGTTATCTTTTTAAAAGCGCTCCCATAATTTTTATCTCCAAAATTTGAGGTTTAACTGATTTTGGAAGTAATAACACATGGTAGCTGTTAGGGTGACCATAACATTACTCTTAAATATTTAATTTTGTCTTAAGACTTAAACTAGGAAACTTCAAGAATAAGCCTCTCTGACTGCCTCTGTGGTGTGGTGGTTGAGCAGGTCGGCTCATAGCCCCGAGGCAGCGGGTTCGATCCCGCGACAGGATAAGTGCACAGAAAAAGTGCAAATACTTGTTCTGAGTCTGGGTGTTTTAGGACTACGGTCCTCGTAGTTCCTAGGTCCCTAGACACAGGGAATCCTAGTTAGGGTCCACAGGATCTATGTATTTGATCATTAGGCATTGTTAGTAATTATAATAGTAATAATAATTATTATTATTCTATGTAACTCAAAAACATACGTTAACGTTCAAATTGTAAACTGTAAACCACAGTTAATATTTTCTACAAGAGCCAATTAAAAATGCTGCACCGATCGTGCATACAAAATTACATTGACATACATGGTGTTCCGGCGATTATGCTTGTCACGTGTCAGTTCTCTTTCACTTTTTGTTTACTCTACTTGTATGGCAAATATAAATTGTTCTTGTAACGAAAAGGTTGAATTTGACTGTTGCTTTAAAAACCAGAATCATTCGGACATATTACCAAAAAATTAAAAGTTCCTTTTAAGAAAGTTTCGTTATTTTTGGTATTTTGTTCGTGATTTTAAATGAGCAAAAATTTGTACATTGCCTTATATTTTTAAAATATCAGCAAAATGTCTAAATATTTAAACTCCAAATATCTACTACAATTATAAATCATGAAAGTGAATTTATTTATTTACAAATGAAAAACACAGCTTAACTCAATCAGGGAAAAATATTACACAATCTTAAAAAGTCATTCGCACCCTACCAATTAGTCACTCTACAGCAAAGCACTCTTTAATGCCGAACGGATGTTCCAGGATTATTCCCCGAGCTGGTAATTAAGTCGTTTTACGTTTAAAACACTGTTTAAATCGCCGTAAATTAACTTTATTTACGATGTGTTCGAGAATCTACTTTACTTAATAAGGTTGCCTACCCATTGAGCGTGCAAAGCAAAAATATTTTTGGCGTAAAACTTCTTCTTTACACACGCTTGACTTGGGGAGTAAGCTGGTAAATGCGAGGCGCAATTGAAAATGGTTCACGTAGATCTCAATTGTCAACATGACAAATTTAAAAATTTGTATTATTATGTTGGTATGTCCAGTAAAATATCAATTTACAATTGTCAAGATGGCGACATTAACATTAAACAAAGCAAAAACAAAGTTACACCGGACGATATAGATGGATTTAAACTAAAGAAGTTTTCCTTCAGTCGTGTGATCTAAAGCACACTTGTTTTTTCCATATGATATTTTAACACGGTACGGTTTGTGACTTCAAAAAAGTGCTTTGAATTTGGGCTTACACCGCGCCTTAACCCATTTTATAGCGCTACATATCTTTTACCTGCATCGCTGTAGGTGTCATTTTATCCTAAATGCACACTTGTTTGCGGTTACACTCGAAAGCTTTTTGCAGGCCCTTAATTATGCTTAGTCACACAAAAAATACTCACACATACATTGTTGTTTTTTTATGTTTACTTTGGGTATTGTTTCCTCAAATACAGGCCCACACAACTCGGTGTAAAAACGTTTTTATTTAATCAACAGAGAACGGTGAAGAGTGAAGTGATATATCGGCTTATATTTAGTATTTTCAAATGATTTTTCGTAGCCAGAGATATGCTAAAAGAAAATTCTTCGTAATAGATATGAGTTTTTTTTATCTTTATGCTTATTATTAATAAACTGGTTCTCTGAAAGAGACGTTATTTAAACGGTACCTACTATTTTTTCTTCATATGTAACTTTCATATATTTTTTTTGCTAAGATATCGAAACTTTCAAATTAAATTATTTTACCATACATTCATGCTGGGTAATGCGCGAGTTTATGTTTGCTTTTCTTACAAACATAGATAAAGTATGCTAATATTATATTTTCAATTGCGTGAAAAACTACTTTTGGGTTTTAATTTACTCAATAAATATAAAATCGATTAGATACATCTATGATCATCTAGTTATATACACAATAATATTAATTGCAAATAAACAAAAACTTGCATTATTTTGCCAATTTGGTTTAAATAATTCAATTTAAAAAATAATGAAATGTTTTATGTCACGGAACTCTAAAACAGGACCAGGCCACACCAAATCATGTCATATTAAAAATCACTAAAAGCCATATTCGAACGTTCAAGTTACCGTCTAATATCTATTGAATCGTATAGGTAAAAGCAAACAGTAGCTCGCCAGTCGGCCACCTACCGATTTTTAAAATGTCGACATTGAGTGTTAACTATGTCAACACGATTAACTAGACGCGAGGCGCGTTCCGATCATCGATCATACAGAGCTCGAGATATCGAGTGTTTGTGTTAGTTAGTGGTTAGTGATGGGTCTGTTCGATAGGAATGATCGATAAATTGAACAGTATGACTTAGCTCTGTTACTTTCTGTTTCTTTTTACTCTTTTAAGTACGATAAGTAACGCCTTTAAGTACAACCAGTTCATGTTTTAAATCAAGTTGATATTTAAACAAAACTTGTTTACAGAACAAAATCTAATAGAACAATGGCAATTGAGGGCATTTGAAGATGGATAATGTATTTTTTTTATTTAGTTTTATCGTGACATTAGCGACTTACGCGTGTATTTTCATTACTAATTATTTATCAATATACCTATTTTTACTATTTAAATATTACCAATTTAATTTTTCATAGATAAGAAATTATTTTGTATTCGTAAACCCACCCACTATTCATTTTAGTCTATTCAAACAATAAAATACCTCACAATTATATTCTGTTGCTCTCAACTTTTATTTGTTCAGCGGCGTAAACAAAACACTCTACCGGCTTCCGTGGTAGTCGAGTCACTCGCTCAAGTACTCACCGATAAAGTAAACACTCCTCAAGTGTTTGACAGTTTTGAAGTTTGTCAAATTATAATGGAACAGGGGTTTCAATTTATTTTTTGTTACCTTCATTACTATAATGTTGAAATACTTTTTTTTTCTTTTTTTTCGTGCACTAACACTCGTCCTGTCTCGGGAATCAAACGTGTACCTCCAGGATATAAGCCAACCTGTTCAACCACAACACCGCGGAGGCTATCAAAAGGAAAACTAAGTACTTATACTTACTAGTTAAGATATAGGTACAAGCAACGTATTAGGAAACAATAAAAACGCAAACAATCACATTTAAATAAATAAACAAATATTTGTGGACATTTTACACAATGCTATCCAAATATTTACAATTTTTAAGATGGTGACATTAACATTCAACAAAGCAAAAACAAACTTATACCGGCCGATAGATGGAGCTAAACTAAATAAGTTTAACTTCAGTCGTGTGGTCTAAAGCACACTCGTTTTTTTTTTTTTTTTCAGATAAAAATTGCTACACTTTTATTTTTCAACAACTTTTCGCCTACATTTTAAGCGGACAAATAAAAATGAGTTGCTGGAGCCAAAAACAAACCAGCTCGTCATAAAAATAATTTTATCAGCAGCCATTACCAACTCAATAGCAATTACCAGGCCATAAATCGAGCTCAAATTATGTATATCTTAATACGGGTGCGACCGGCCATCAATCATCTCCACAGAGATCATAATCAGGGTCAATAACGTATGAGCAAAAACGTGACTCGTAACATGGCTGGGTGAACAAATCGGTAGTTAGCCAAAAAAAATTAAGTGAATCATAAACGCATCTAAGTACCTACTTACGAGTAGATAAAATAATAAATAAATAAAATAAAAAATAAATAAATAAAAAAATAATTTTTATATAGATCGGTTCGATATATTACGATACAGTTAAAGTATTTTACGAAAACATGTGATGAAAATTAAGTTATTATTAAATTTGTAAGTACTTTTTTTTATTACCCATTATATTCATTTAAATTCAAATTTTTTATTAAATAACGCTCAACGATCACATACATAGGTCCTGGATCCTAACCATAGGATTCCCTGTGTCCCTGACCTACGAGGACTATGGTCCCACAACACCCAGACACAGAACAAGTATTTGCATTTCATTTTCTATGCGCAAATACTTATCCTGCCGCGGGAATTGAACCCGCCGCCTCCGGGAGCCGACCTGCTCAACCAACACACCATAGAGGCTGCGTTTTGCAATAAAATGCATAATTTTATATTTGTTTTTTATAATAGTCTCAGCTCATGAGCTTCCATAGCAGGGACACGGGTCTGGACAAAAGGGCATGAGCTTTTGTTTAGTCTCTATCTATGGTACTACTAGGTGGGTTTACTAGGTGGTAGGACTTTTTTGCAAAGTTTGTCTAGGTAGGTACCACTGCTTTGCCAGTTATTCTTCCACCAAGCAGTAGTACGCAAGCGCTGCTGTGTTCTAGTTTGAAGGGCACTATAACGAGGGAAATTACTAGACAAATGAGACTTTATAACCTGATCTCACAGTCTAGTAAATCTTATTAGCAGTGAAGTGTCACGCGAAACTTATTTTTTTACTTTAAACTTTAGAGTTCCGAGTGGCAGTGCAACTGACATAGGCAGCCGTGTCGCTTAACATCAGGTGAGCGGTTAGTTCGTCACGTCATTCCCTAAAATAAAAATAAAATAAAAATATTTATGGTCGCATAGTAATCTGTCGACGCGATGACCATGCAAACTGTAAACCGCCGCTGATGCCACCAAATCTCGTGCTCCATTCCGCTCAAGTGGACATTCGCCATTTCGCTTCGCTCCGCTCAAGTGCGCCGCAATCGAGTTGCGGCGCGGCGGCATCGGCTTCCTGAGCTTTGATCTTTTCCAGCGGCGATACGTGTGGGATAACTAGGAGATGGGTTTTAAGCTGTTTGGTCTAAATGAGAGCTTGCGTTACGTAGGGATTAGATAATTCTGTAATAAAACTTGTTAGTCTTTATACTTCATTATTATGGTTGCATCACACTACACACACCACAATTAGGCCTGTACATACTTTGGTCATTTGAAAAAAAAAACAATGGTTTTATACAGTTATTCTTTTTCAAAAAAGCTCCGTAATATAAATTAAATAGAGAAAACCAAAATGATACGGTAAAAGTGTTATCATTATAAGTTATCATTGAGGATTATTTTAGGTAAATTAATGATAACACTTTACCCGTTATCATTAATTTACCTAAAATAATCCTTTTACCGTTATCATTAATTTACCTACAATAATCTTTTGCTACCACCCCATATTATTTGTTTTTAGCAGAATCATATTAGATATTTTTATTACATTTTCTATTCGACATAATTCTAGTCTAGTCTTTTAGTGAAATCATCAGCTTATGATCGCTTTTGAAGTTTGCATCACCAGTCACAAGTTAAAGTAACTGCCACCTCACAAGCCCCCAATAATTTCACGGCTAATGCTTTTGAAGAATCACCATTACGCTCATCTCTTTGTGCGGGTTATTTATATGCACCATTCATCTGGTGCTGCAGCTGCTCAGCATTTGTATCAACAACGAAGCGTTTGTGTTGACGCAATTGAAATTTGTTGAATATAAAAAAAAATATATTTATTGCTCTAAAATATTAATGTTATTGGACTTCATAATAATAGGTCTTTACCTATGGAATTGCAGTACAGACTTTTTCAAACAAAAAAAAGTTTTGATTGGCTATGAATTCTAAATTCAAATTAATTTTGTTTTAAAAATATGACATTCTATTTACAATATAAGTCTTTTGTTTATTGATTAGCGTTGTATTTTCATTACATTTCAACATTTTTCCTCATAATGTATACTTTGAAATTTCGTGTAATTATGGAATATGAGTTCCGTCGTGGCACCAACGCGGCACAAACGACACGTAACATCAACGACGTTTACGGAGAGAACTGTACAAACGAACGTACAACCCGTTATCGGTTTGCTCGGTTCCGTTCTGGGAATTTTGACTTGAAAAATGAACCTCGTGGTCGTCTGGAAACTTTGGTCAACAATGATGAATTAAAGGCGATTGTGGAAGCTGATGAATCTCAATCTACAGCTGAGCTGGCAGCAGCTTTTGATGTTAGCATCAAAACAATATTGGTCCATTTGCGACAGATTGGCAAGATAAAAAAGCTTGATAGATGGGTGCCCCACGAACTTAACGATCGCCAGCGCAACGTACGCGTCGAGACTTGCCTTGCGCTGCTTAACAGGCACAGAAATGAAGGAATTTTGAACCGAATTGTAACGTGCGACGAAAAACGGATTCTTTTTGACAATCGAAAGCGCTCAGCAAATTGGTTAGATCCTGGTTCGGTACCAAAGCAATGTGCAAAACGAAAAATGACCCCTAGAAAGGTGATGGTCACAGTTTGGTGGTCTAGTGCTGGTGTGATTCATCATAGCTTTTTACAAAACGGCGAGAGCATTACTGCAGATGTGTACATTGAAGAACTGACCACAATGATGGCGAAACTCGCACGTCTGCAACCAGCTTTGGTCAATCGGTCGTCTCCACTGCTACTTCACGACAACGCGCGACCCCATACTGCACAACAGACCGTCTCTAAGCTGCATGAGTTGGGTTTGGAAGCTCTCCCTCATCCGCCATACTCACCAGATCTTGCGCCTACCGACTATTACTTTTTCCAAAATTTGGACAACTTTTTAGCGGGAAAAAAATTCAATTCCCGAGAGGCAGTACAAAACGCCTTTGAAGAGTTTGTTGTCTCCCGTCCTGCTGATTTTTTCAAGAAGGGCATCCATAAACTGCCACAGCGTTGGCAAAGATGCATTGATTGCAGGGGTGATTACTTTGAATAAAACAAATAAATAAGTTCGAAAAAAAAATACTTTAACTTTTTTCAAACAAAACGGCAATTTCATAGGTAAAGACCTAATATATTATCATTAATTTAAAGCATTGCGTTTTACCCACACATGGATAAAACCAAGATTTTTTTACATTAAACTGTGATTTTTATGAATTCAAAGAGTAAAAATGTAAAAAAAATACGAGTATGCTTTGAACTATACGACGGAAGTAAAACTTCTTTTGTTTAGTTCCATTTATCGGCCGGTATACCTTTATTTTTGCTTTGTATAATGGTAATGTCACCATCTTGACCGGACATACCAACATAATAATACAAAGTTTTAATTTTTTTGTGTTGACAATGGAGATTTACGTTAACCAACATTTTCCAATATCCGTTCGCATCGCCAGCTTACTCTCCAAGTCAATCGCGTGAAGTTTTACTACAAAAACATTGACATATGAAAATTTTAGAAAGCATCAATATGCTGGAACAATTTATTATTTAGTAGCTATATTAGCGGCCCGTGCCGGCTTCGCACGTGTGGACATTTATTTTTTAAACATTTAGGCAAAAAAATTTTTTTTTTGCAATTAAAATAGCCTATATTAATCAGTGATAATATAGCATTCAAATAGTGAAAGAATTATTAAAATCGGTCCAGTACTTATTGAGCCAATTCTTTACAAACATAATTACATACAAATCTTTCGTCTTTATTTTCTATCTTATTATTTTTAGTGATTGTAGTTTCATGCTGACAAGGGTCAGTATAAGATTTGCATGCTGTGATAGCAAAAAACATGTGCAGAATGAATATTTAAGTACTTACCATCTGTATGAATCTTCGACAACCATGTTTTATTTGCAAATAAACGATTTGGATTTGTATTATAATATTAGTATTCAAACCATTACACAAATATAACATTTCCTACGACTAAACCTACGATTAAAATGCTCTACTACTACGATGAAATCTTTCATTGTACTACTCAATAAACATTTCAAACTTCAACAATTCCTTCAATGGGCAGGTTACAAACGCATATCACCGCGGCGCGCATAAGGTTGGTTACAGCCGATGTAATCGCTCACATAAATCAGCTATTATCTCGCCTCTCGAAGCAACATAACAAAATGGTGACGCCAACAAATGACCACCATTTCTCTCCGGGAGCCGTAACGGAGGACTCTGTCAATATATCCGCGTTGGGTGCGGCCAGAGCGTCAGCGGGAGCGGAAACCGACACGACGACGGAATGGATTTTAATTTATTTTAGTGTAGTATGTTGTAGTGTATGAACACGACCTAAATCATTTAGCCGACGTAACATATAAGTTAGTTCTAAGCAAGATAGTCATCATGTAGACGCCGACCAATACAGTCGTTCTTCATTTTTTTTTTATCGACCATCATCAACCTCCAGATAGACTCCACCTTTACAATGTACATATAAAATTCAATTACATTAGATCCAGACTGTACAATTTTTGCTTTTAAATCTACAACAACACTTATTTTTTAAAGGAAAAAATACTAGTGTACTTAAATATAGCATTATTTGACTGGCCCGATAGCTCAGTTGGTAGTAGCCCTGCCTTTTGAACTGTGGGTTGTGGGTTCGATTCCCACTAAGGACAAACATTTGTGTGATGAACATAGGTGTTTGTTCTATGTCTGGGTGTCATATTGTATTCTATGTATGTATTTACAAACAAAAAAGTATCTAAGTATTGTATCAGTTATCTGGTTCCCATAGCACAAGCTTTGCTCAGTTTGGGGCTAGATGGCGTTGTGTGAGATTTCCACACATTTATTATTATTGATTATTATTATTATTATTATACAAGAGTAATTCAGATGATTGATTTAGTGCGCATCCAATCATACTATCCACATATACACAGTTTAATAATAATAATAACGCCCAACAATCGCATATATAGATCCTGGACCCTAACTAGGCTTCCCTGTGTCTAGGGACCCAGGAACTACGGTGGGAAGTTAGAATTATTTCAATGTTTTCGTCTTTTATACTGATGCCACACAATTTCACCAATACTTTATTTTTGTTTTTTTTTTTTTTGTAGTTATTTCAAAATAAAAAATTATGCATTTAGTTATGTTGCTACCAGTAGGCAACGTGCCCAAAATGCTGGCGGCATTGCCTCGTTAAATAGCAATGTTTAGTCTTTTATTCTTTCTTCTTTATTTACTCTTTCTTAGTCTTTCTTTTAAAATTAATTATCACATCAATCCGCTTTCAGTCTCACCACACAACCACATCTCTCGCCCCATCTGCCTCCCCTAACCGCTGTTATATTTTATTTGCACGATAAATTACATTTTATTACACATATTTTGTCGTGTTATAATAACTAATGTACCCACTCTCTCAATTCGCATGTAATGCCCCGTAACGCGTTTTTTTCCTTTTATTTATTCTTCTTTTTTATTGCTTTTCACCCTCGATTTTTTCTGAGTTACGGCTAAAATGATAAAGTGGCTTACGCTAGCGAACAGTACAAATCTTAATTCAATAGGAATTGAGGAAACCGCATCGACTGTGTTTTTCCTTTATTTTTGATGACAGTATTAATTTACGATCTATTTTTAGCTAGAAATAAAAAACATGAGTGTAAAATAAATGGATACTACACCCCAAATTATTACCAAATTAAATTTCGTTCACCTCGAATGATGCAAGAATATGATTCTCATAAGCAATGAAAAAAAGGTTTGAATTGAGACAGAATTGCTTAGGATTTAAACCTTATCGTTTAAAATTATATTCTTACAATACAATACAATACAAAACGCTTTTTTGGCACCAAAAATAAACATGTAGAAAATAGAATCACATAATAAGATAGGTAGAATGGGCGGTCTTATCGCTAAGAGCGATCTCTTCCAGATAACCTTCTTCCAGACAAATTCTTCTTCTTGTTTCCTAAACAACGGTTTAAGATTTTCATTTTAGATCATAAATAATTCTTTTTGTCAGAAATCCGTGCGATTCGGATACACAGATAACCAACTCGAAAGCCAACTTGATCACAATAATAATCTCTCAAACTTCAACTAGTTGATGAATTGATACATCGAGTGCTTAAAGAGATGAAGTATATTTTATATCATCTTAGAATTCAAAAGTATGGAAATGGAAAATGACATGACAAGTGAAATAATCTGACGCTAACTATAAATCTAGTTTACGTATCAACGTTTCCACCGACACTCGTTCATGAAATCACAAAACATCACAAGATGGGGTGATGTGATTTATGACGCGGACATAATTGGCTGTCCCTTCATGTTAATGAATCGCGGTTAGTCAAAAATTATTATTACCGACTACTAACAAGTAATGATCCTTATCACTGTCACTATAGAGTTGATAATGTCAAAAATATTCATACTGCAATAACATGATTACGATGAATTCAGTAATAAAAATAACCTTAGTACCCTTAACAATAAAGTTGAAAATGGATAACAATCTATTACTATTTGTGCAATCGTATCGCGATAGTCTCGGTAGTCATGATACATGGACACTGCACTTCGTGTAATAAATGACGTTGCAAATGGCCGAAGTGTTTTCTGGTGGTAAATTGGTAAGGGGTGTGTTTCTAACGGACGTAGCGTAAGTGCACTATACATTTTAATTTATTATAGTAGCTTTGAGCAAAAAAAGGTAGAGTGAGCTCTAAATTTAGCTCTTCATCTAGATATAGTCAAAGAGTCGTATGTTTTAGTAGAAAATGTGGGAATATATTGGTAGTCCATCTGGATAGGAAAGAATCATAGTCTGATTTTACTAAGGTGTATTAGTTCCCCATCATAAATCATAAAATTGGTCCACGTACTGGCTCTACCTGTTTAATTTGTTCAGTGCTACTGTACTGTATACATTTGAAGTAAAACTTCTTTACGCATGCTTGACTTAGGGAGTAGGCTGGCAAGACGAACGGAAGTTGAAAGTTGTTGGTTGACGTAGATATCCATTGTCAGCATAACTAAGTTGAAAATTAGTATTTTGTATTTTATTATTATTATTTATGTCTGGTAAAATGATAATTTAGAATTGTAAAGATGCGGCGAAAGGGACTCGAACCCGGGGTGGCCCGGTGGCGGTAGGGAAGTGCGAAAGCATTACCCCCCTAAAAAAAGATCTCCATTGTCAACATGATACCAACCTAATAATATAATATACATTAAAAATGTATATTATTATGTTGGTATGTCTAAAATGACAATTAACAATTGTCAAGACGTTGACATTGACATTAAACAAAGCAAAAAATGTTTTACCGGCCGATAGACGTAAGAAGTATTACTTCAGTTGTGTGGTCTAAAGCATTCGTTTTTTAAATTAAAAATATTGTCCCTCAATATGATTACACTCATCACAGAACCAACCACACTGGTTTTATAAACCAACTACTTTGCATATCCAGCTCTAAGCTCAACTGCGAATGGTCAAAATAATGGCAGCTGGATGACCACGAAGCATTCACAGCCAAGAAGGCCATAAAACTGCTTGGATATGACAAACTGCCTTACGTAACGACCCTCGTATTTTTCCGTGCCACAGCATTTTCCACCTCCCGCGCTGCTGTAAGCAATTGAAGTGTGATGCAAGCTATAAGCTTAAGCAGTGGTAAAAGTATAAGCGGTAGCGAGCACTTAGCAGTAATGGGGTGAAAACGAGAGCTTGAGCGATAATAATAATAATAATAAACACCCAACGATCACATACATAAATCCTGGACCCTAACTAGGATTCCCTGTGTCTAGAGACCCAGAAACTACGAGGACCATAGTCCCACAACACTCAGACTCAGAACAAGTATAAGAACTTTTTGTGGACAAATACTTACCACAGAGGCTGTCAACGATAGTTCTCACTCCAAGCGCAGCGTGGTACCACTACTGACTATATCATCACTTACCATCAGATGACAAAGAAATGGTTCATCCAAAAACACAGCAATCAAAATAGGTAAATATTGTTGAAGTAATATTTCTTTACGCACGTTTGACTTAGGAAGTAAGCTGGTGAATGCTTAACGAGGCGAACGGAAGTTGAAATTGTTGGTTCACGTAGTTCTCCATTGTCAACATAACAAAGTTTTAAAAAAATTGTATTATTATAATAATAATATTAACGCCCAACGATCACATACATACTCGTAGATCCTGGTCCCTGACTAGGATTCCCTACTTGTATTATTATGTTGGTATGTCCGGTAAAATGACAATTTACAATTATCAAGGTGGCGATATTAACATTTAACAAAGCAAAAACACCAACCGGCCGATAGATGGAGCCAAAAAGTTTTACTTCAGTCGTGTGGTATAAAGCACACTCATTTCTTTATTTTTTCCAAAAGCTTGTATTTATCGCTTACTAAAATAAACTATATATAATAACTCAAAATTCAGTCAATTATTTTAATCCCCATTTCAACACCCCTCTTTTGAAAAATCTAATTTATTTATCGAAACACATTTCCGTAAGTGTGTGGATGTGATGACGCTCGATTAATTTTATCGGTACTTTATCGATTTTAGAATTATGAAGTGCATCTGTCGCGATTCTCTCGTGACATAATTTTACAGAGGGAGTTATAAATTCGATGGTTTGGTTCGTATTCGAACGGTGTTTGTGAAAATCATACTGGGTATTGAAAAGGCTTGAAATGTGAGAAGTTTGAACTATCTATGTATTTATTAACCGACTTCAAAATAAGAACAGGTTCTCAATTCGACTGTTTTTATAGTGCCTCAAAACTTTAGACAGGGTGAACGGATTTTGCTGATGCTTTTTATTTTGAAATCTGGGGCTTAACGTGTGGTCCCATTTCAAATTGGTCCAGTTTTGACAAAGACATCCAAGAGAAAACCATGTAAGCTGAAGTCAGTTTTTTTACGCTTTGTGTTTGTTATATAACTAAGCTAATAACGTACAACGATACAATAAACGCCTTAATAATTTACATGACTGTAACATGAAACTTTATTAATTATAAATTATTACCTATATATTATTGACAGCCTCTGTGGTGTGGTGGTTGAGCAGGTCAGCTCATACCCCGGAGGCAGTGGGTTCGATTCCTGCGGCAGGACAAGAATTTGTGCACAGAAAAAAAAAAGAGTCTGAGTTTGGGTGTTGTGGGACCATGTTCTTTGTAGTTTCTGGGTCTCTAGACACAGATAATTCTAGTTAGGGTCCAGGATCTATGTTTGTGATCATTAGGTGTTATTATTATTATTATAAAAGAGTTAAATGATAATTTGAATAAAACTTAAATTTACCTTTCTTGAAAAATCCAGTTTTATAAGAGCCGTTAAACAAAAAATCGAGATTCTAGATACGAGTATAAATTAAACGCCACGATGTCGATATACTTACCCAATAAGGTTAGCAACCAGTCTAATAAGGCAAGAAGTGTCAGTCTAGCCGCAATCTCGAGGTAAGGAAGTGTCTGACACACGAGACTGGCTGACACGGGAGGCTGACACTGATTGATGCCTCGTAAGATGGATGGTGGTCCACCATGCCCCGTTCAGGCCGCATATTGAGATGCACTGACGTGGCACTTGATTATAATAAACTTTATACTTCATCAAAATCCTGACTGAATGACTGACTTATATATCAACGCACAGCCTAAACTGCTGGTCCCGGAGACTTGAAATTTGGAAAGTGTGTACTTTGTAAAGCGTAGGTATCCACTAAGAAAGGATTTTTTGAAATTTCATCCCCAATAGAGTGAAATGGGTGGTTGAATTATTTATGAAAATTTTTCTTCTTTTTTCCTATAGGCCATGTGGGCGAAGCCGCGGGCAGAAGCTAGTTGAATATAATATACATCATCTTTTCGGGACCTTGAATGCGATGGAAATAATAATACCTTAACAGTAATTGTTTCCCAATTTTAAAAAAAGAGTGTGCTTTAGACCACACGACTGCAATAAAACCTTTTTAGTTTAGCTCCATCTATCGGCTGGTATAACTTTGTTTCTGCTTTGTTTTACGTTTGTAAATTGTCATTTTACTGGACATACCAATACAATAATACAAATTTTTAACTTGGTTATGTTGACAATCAAGATCTACGTGAACCAACTTCAACTTCCGTTCGCCTCGCATTCACCAGCTTACTCCCCAAGTCAAGCGTGTGTAAAGAAGTTTACTTTAAAAAAAACGAGAAACATAAATGCTCTCATGACCAATTGGTTGGTTGGTTATTTATTTTTTGATTATTATTAATTTGATAATAAACAAAAAATAAATAATTTTTGTTCATAACTTTGGCGATAGTTTTTGGTTTGACTTCTACTATGAGGTTATGTTAAAGAAAATGCGTGATGTCTATTTCTTGTGATCACCGCAATTCCTAAGAGTTAAAACCTGTTAATGGTTCTTAATGAATTGAATGTTTTTTTTGTAACAGGCAAAGTTCTTTTATTATTTAAACTAACTACAAGAATAAAAAACTACAACTTAAGCTTCCAACAACACTACTTTTTCAAAGAATATCATTAAATCGTAATGTCAATGATTTTCAACTGCTGCGTTGAGATTTTATCTCCTTCCTAGAACTATTGTGACACCATATTTATAATGTTCAGACCTTTTCTCATCATCATCATCGTTCACATTTCCAAATACAAGCTTACTTATGCTGCTTCATCGCAATTCGGTGCCAGGTTTATTCACATTATTTCTTTTTGTCATTACCTTTTAGAAAAATGGAATACATCACAACTACCCTCCTATTTTCGTATCCACTCACGCACACAAGTAAAAAGCTAATTTCTAAGAGTTTGACATAACAAAATCTGAAAGGCGAAAATTCAAATTGGATCATGTCATGAAACGCAGATATTTAACCGTCTCGTTCTTACGCGTAGACTTATACAGGGTGTCATAGATGAGGGAGTGACATTATTATATTTGACAAGCTAATTCTGTGAGGCTGTCAGTATCTTATTAGCGATGTAAATGAATGTGGAATGAATCCATTATTCCACAAACAGGGCCTGCTCGGGGCGGTAATGTTTTAGGAAATGAGCGGTCTACTTTGTGTCAGCTTTGAAGTGATGACGACACATTCTATGTTTGAATGTTTACTTCACGTGGCAGTCGTCTTTTGTTTTAGAACACTTTTTTTTGTAGCAATATAGGCTTTAATGATCTTTCCTAAGCGTAAAAATTCTATGGCCATTTGGGCAACATGGACTAAGTATTAACTTGATCTTTTTTATTCGTTCTAAAACTCTAGCTGCCACCGACATAGTTAAATGAGCTCTAATCTCTGTGGTGTGGTGGTTGAGCAGGTCAGCTTACAACCCGAAGGTGAAGGGTTCGATCCACGCAGCAGGACAAGTATTTGTGCACGGAAGAAAAGTGCAAATACTTGTTCTGTATCTGGGTGTTGTGAGACCATGATCCTCGTAGTTCCTGAGTTCCTAGATCCTGGACCCTAACTAGGATTCCCTGTGTCTAGGGACCCAGAAACTACGAGGACCCACAACACCCAGACTCGGAACAAGTATTTGCGCTTTTGTTTTTTGTGTCCTGCCGCAGGAATCGAACTCGCCACTTCCGGGTTATGAGCCGACCTGCTCACCCACCACACCACATAGGCTGTCAACTCTTCTCTTCCTTCCCTGTGTCTATTTTTATAATTAAAAGTGGGTCTAAAATCAATCTAGCTTTACTATTTGCTTTGTGTTTAAAATGCGTAACAATTTTATCACATTTTCGTGTGTACTCCGGTTATTTATTGGCTTAAAATTGTAGTCATCGCATACATTATGTATGATGTCGGCGGTAATTACCCGCCGGCTCCCTTCTTCGTTAACGTTGTGACTAGGGGACCTTAAAAATAAGAAAAAACGCACACGACTGAAGTAAAACTTCTTTACTTTAGCTCAATTTATCGGCCGGTGTAACTTTATTTTTGCTTTGTTTAATGTTATTGTCACCATCTTGAAAATTGTAAATTGTTCATGTGCCATATGTTAGTGCATAGAATTGGTGGCATTATATTCGTTAAGTGCTCGATTACAGGCATGAGTGTGGGAAAGTGGTATGATGATGGTGAAACGTTTCTTTTCGTGTTGTTTCCAAAACTGCATAGAAGCTTCTGGTAAACTCGCTACCACTTTACTAGGAGTATGATTTCTCTAGACTAGACTACTACTGGATTTGACGGACTGTGATTTGACTTGACATATATATTTTTGTCATTTTTTTATTTTATATATACATATATACAATATTAATTAACTTGAGAAATTATCAATTACTTACTTGACACTGGCTAAATACACAAAAGTGTGAGCCAAAAAAAACAACAAAAAACATAATAATACAAATATTTAACTTTGTTATGTTGACTATGGAGATCTACGTGAACCAACTTCCGTTCTTCTCGCATTCACCAGCTTACTCCCCAAGTCACGCGTGCGTAAAGAAGTTTTACTTCAAAAGTTTCCCCTACCTAATTCAGTACCAGCCCCGCTTGCTCGATGACACTTCACTTTGTTGACAGGGGGGTGATTAATTCATACGCCGAGGGTGAAGGGGATGCTTACGTATTTATAGTGTCGAGGCCGAGGGAGAGTGAGTGATGGTGGAGGAAAAATATGGATCGATTTTGATTAGATTTGCAATTTTTATTCAACTCAATCATATTGTATGACTTAACTAAACATTTTTGAAGTAAAACTTCTTAACGCACGCTTGACTTTATATATATATATGGAAGTCGTGTTAGTTACACTATTTATAACTCAAAACGGCTGAACCGATTTGGCTGAAAATTGGTGGGGATGTAGCTGAGAACCAGGAGACGGACTTAATATACTTTTTGTCCCGTTCTATCGCGTTTTAATAATTCACCCGGGCGAAGCCAGGGCGGGTTAACTAGTTAGATATACTTATATCTCCCTGTCTATGTAAAGACAGAAAGACAGAGGTGCGGTTCGTATATTACTGTAGGGGCAAGAGAGATGGAGCTAAAGGAGTCGTCTGAGAGAACTTCAGACCTGTGGTCTAAAGTACACTCGTTTTTTTATGTTTCCGTACCACCATAAAATTGGATAAACTTAGCAAAAACATTTCTGGGTCTCATCTGTACCATTTCTTAAAAATATCTAAAAGTTAGTTTTCAATCCAGGCGTAGCGTGGTAACACCTACAAACTACGTGTCAAGTGACAATATCACTAAAATCAGGAGAAATTCTGTATGACCCTTCATCTTCCATCTAAATATGACTCAAAGGTGACCGACTGACTGACTGACATTGTGATCTATCAATGCACAGCCCAAACCTCTGGACGGATCGGGCTGAAATTTGGCATGCAGATAGATGTTATGACGTAGGCATCCGCTAAGAAAGGATTTTTCAAAATTCCACCCTTAAGAGGGTGAAATGGGTCAGTCAAAATAATTAAAGTCTTAAAACTTTAAAAAACTAATTAAAAGTGAAATCATTTAGGTATTTATCTTAAGTTACATGCTGCAATACAATAGACCTCGCATTTAAAATCAACGACCAACATAACAAGCAAAACAAATTAACACTAAACAACAGAGACAAGCGTCCCGCTGTTAACCTAACCTCGACCGTTTAATTCAATTTACATAAACCTATCCCTTTCTCTCACACGGCCTTAAATTTATCTTTCGGTATCCCCCTCTCGTTCTAGCAGTAATCTGGCCCCGTCTTGCGGTGTCCCGAGGTAGTTACCACGGTGGCCATTGTTTCGGGATTCCCGACGGCCGCAGGATAAACTTGTCAGGTTAGTACGTGTGTCGTGTGGTGTGGAGACGCCTTTAGTTGCGTTTGTAGATGTCACGCTTGTTAGAAGTGAGCTTGGAATATTTAAGCTTTAGTTGAAAGACTTATGTAAGCCACGGGGATTTTCATTTTAAGTTAGAGAAATGAAATAAATGCAGCGCAAACTAACTCATGTTCAAATTACTTTGACCTATCTTAAATTTTGAGTGACGGGCGATAATTTTGCTTTACATTCAATATAATTTATAATTAAAAAAACAGTAAGCTTTAGACCACACGGCTGAAGTAAAACTTCTTTAGTTTAGCTCCATCTATCGGCTGGTATAACTTTGTTTATGCTTTGTTTAATCAAAGAGTGTAATCACTACATTAATTAACGTTAATGTCACCATCTCGACAGTTGTGAATTGTCATTTTACCGGACATACTAACATGATAATACAATTTCTTTACTTCATTATGTTGACAATGGCGTTCTACGTGAACCAACTTCAACTTTCGTTCTCCTCGCATTCACCAGTTTACTCCCCAAGTCAAGCGTGCGCACTTCAATTAAGGAGTTTTGGCGGGAAAACGAAAAAGATCGTGTCACCGCATTGTATTATTTTCCAAAACTTGTGTTATTTTCAGTGTTATAGTGCATAAAATTGGTGGCATTTTATTCGTTAAGTGCTGGATTACAGGCGTGAGTGTGGGAAAATGGTATAATGATGGTGAAACGTATCTTTTCATCGTGTTGTTTCCAAAACTCCATGGAAGCTTCTGGTAAAGTGGCCACCACTTTACTAGGAGTATGACTTGACTAGACTAGACTATGACTTGACTTGAGGACTGTGACTTGATTTGACATACATATAATATTTTATTTAACTCGAAAAATTATCAATTACTTGACTTTGGCTAAATACACAAAAGTGTGGAGCCATACCAAAACAAAAAAAAAACTTCAATTAGCAACAGAATTTCACTGCAATAGGTTCATAATTTTATCAAATTAATTAACACTAATAGGACAAAATTAAATAAAACAATCACACATAGTCATTGACGTGTTCATTCACAAATTCATAATAATTAAGCAAGATCTAGTTGGGTGAAACCGAAGGCAAAAGTTAGTATGACATAAAGTATTCTAATTGGAATTCACAGCAATACTACAATTAAACAACTTAACTTTAAGCAATGAATAAACCGACCCCTAATCCCAATTCGACCCTTACGGGGGCAGAGGAGAATTTATAGTTTTAATAGTTGGCCAATATGGGTGCGGTCATCAGCAATATATCAGGGAGTAGGGACCGCGGACTATATTAAAGGGACCTTTAGGACCGCACCACCTTAGTGTCCGCTGATTTTGGCTATCATAGGGTTGGGGTACAGGGCTTTGGTACAGATTTCGGAGGTTCGGAATTAACAATTTATGAGAGTTTCATTTGGGTATAACTTTGTAGGTACAGCAAAGGCCAATCCGATGAAAGTGCTTAAAAACGAGTGTGTTTTAGACCACACGACTGAAGTAAAACTTCTTCAGTCTTATTACTAAACGGGTATTAGTCTCGGATTAGTTACTTCAGCTTTTGTCCTTTTTTTGCTACTGGAATATTTAGCTGGATCGAAAGAGACAAAATAGGGTGTAACTAGTCTAAAGTTAGTTCATGTTTATTAATAAGGCTGCCTAGTTTAGTTCCATCTATCGGTGGGTGTAACTTTGTTTAATGTCAATGTCGCCATTTTGATAGTTGTAAATTGTCATTTTACTGAATACACCAACACAAAAATACAATTTTTTAAGTTTGTTATTTTGACAATGGAACGTGAACCAATTTCAACTTCCATTCGCCTCGTCACGCATTCACCAGCTTACTCCCCAAGTCAAGCGTGCGTAGAAGTTTTACTTCAAAAATTATGAATATCCAATGTTATTTAATGTGGTATGATATTTAATGTGGTGATAACGTTGTTTATGGTACTGATGGTGGTGATGTTGATGATACATAATACTAAGGTCCGTATTACAGAACGATTCTTAGTCATCGATCTTTGCTCAAGCAGAGCTTTCATTCATAAAGTGATCAATTATTGAATGAAATCTCTGCTTGAGCACCGATCGATGACTGAGCATCGTTCTGTAATACGGACCTAAGAGTTAAGCCGGAGTTAAGGTTTAGCTAAGATCCATCTGATTCACTCACCTGTCTATAAAAAAAAAACCATTTGTTTGAGGACTACACTGCAGAAAGAAATAGGCGACTTATCAAGTCTTCTATTTGTCGATATCAGTTTTGATTACGGGATGAATTATCAATAAAATAGTGCGTATTTTTTACTGCAATCTTGTTTAGCATTTGACCACGCTCTCACCTGATGGGAAGTGACGATGCGATCGAAGGTGTAGCATGCTAGCCAAGTAAATACCTATTCACTCTTCTCTGGAACACGCCCGGGTCATATTTCATTGAAAATTAGACCCTGGCAGGGCATTCCATTTCTTAGCCGTTCACATCACATACCTATATATTTTTTTTTACCAAATCACTAGTGAAGTGAAAACAAAACAGGTCGATATTGTCCACCCAAGAACAAGATATAAACAAGTTCGTCCCTAAGTTATAAAATCCAGCACAAAAGCGACAAGCTTACCCGTGAAAAATATACTCAAAACGAGGTCAGTAAAAATGTCTCTGTTTCACCATTTCTATGTAAATGTTATTGGGGCGTTCGCTTAATCCGCTTTTCCCGCTCAAAACGAGCGTGTATCTGCTTTTAACTGGATTAGGGTTGTCGCAGTTAGAACTTAATTTGCGCTTAGATTACCAGTTATTATGATTGGTGGACGGAGTTTGGTGGTTTACGTGGCTATTTGTTAGGTAAAAGCGTAGCGAATGCGCGGGCGTTAAAATATACGCAAAATTATACATAACTAGACATTTTGATCTAAGATACAAAATGAAATAATAATATCTAGTGTAATTTCGCTGAATTTAGCGGAATTACACTAGATATTATTATTTCATTTTGTATCTAAGATGAACTTCCGCGAAGTCACGCCTGATTCTATCAATTATTTAATAATAGCTACAGTTTTATTAACTAACTTAGTTTTACTAACTATATAGATTCTACAGCTCTTTATTCATTAAGAGTGGTTTAAAAAAATTACATTTATATTTTTTGAAATCGGCAACCCTAAATGTAAGTTGTTCCAGAACAGATTCGCTGTTTATCTGATAGTTTGGCAACTCCAATCTCAGTTAATGTTATCTTATAAAACTATTTTGTGTAAGCTTACGGTTGGCTGTCAACTTTAGTATAGTACTTATTATATGTAACCGAGTTCTACTTTAGAAATGGAGTTGTTTAAAACTTACCCGTAGTTTATTTCCTTGTTGGACCAAGCCAAACGTAGCTTCATCTAGCAGAAAAAGCTCCAAGATTTAAAAAGCTGAATTTATGTGGTTGTTGTATATTCGTGGATAGACTAGCTAGGTGGACTTTTCTGAAAAGTTCGTCTAAGTTGATACCACCGCTTTGCTAGTTATTCTGCCGCCTAGCAGTAATGTGCAAGCACTACTGTGGTTCGGTTTAAGCGGCACTGTAGCTAGTAAAATTACTGGGCAATTGCGATCTTACGATCTGATCTCACAGTCGAGTAATCTTATTACCAGACTGTGCTGATGTTTCAAGATGATATGCGCAGTGCAGTGTCATGTGAAACTTTATGATGAGTCCCGAGTGACACTGTTCTGTTATGGGCGGCCGTGTCGCTTAACATCAGGTGAACAACTAGCTCGTCACATCATTCATTAAAAATAAAAAATAAATGATGTTCGTGGTAAGTAGTCAATGCAGTAAGAAAGAAGTATAATGAAAAATTCATATGATCTGTATTTCCATTCCAATTTTATCAGAGCTATAGCCAAATTTTCCGCACTCATTTTATTTTTGTAATAGAAGTTTAATTAAGACAGATATTATGACATACTGTTGAAATTTTATTTTTTTATGTTTATTTAATGAAAAATTTAGATACTACTTTAAACGTAAAGTGGTATTAAACGTACTAATGACGTTAGTTTTAAGTTAGATAAAGCCCTTAAACGTAAATTTGAGGCAAATTATTGCGTCAGTGAGATAGATTGGTACGATCCAACGGTGCCAGCGATTTGAGCGCTAAATTTTGACACAAAACAAATCGTAATCAAAATCAATTTATTGGTAAAAATTTACAAGTTAAAATACAACTTTTTTTTTTTTTTTTTTACTTCAAACTTGTCTAGCATTTGACCACGCTCTCACCTGATGGGAAGTGACGATGCGATCGAAGGTGTAGCATGCTAGCCAAGTAAATACCTATTCACTCTTCTCTTGAACACGCCCGGGTCATATTTCGCCGGAAACACAGACGCTGGCAGGGCATTCCATTCCTTAGCCGTTCTAATTAAGAACGTTGAGTCAAATCGCTTGGTACGAATGGGTGGTATTTCGACCACAAAAGGATGGCGCTTAGCCGAGCGTCTAGTAGTCCGGTAGTGGAATGGTGATGGAAACTTACAGTAAAATATAGTGATCAAATATTAATTTGATAAAACACAGTAAATAAAAGATCTTAAAGTAACATCATTAGCCATTTGTGTACGAATATTTTTCTTTTTTAAATCAGTTACTTTCTGTCAGTATCACGTGTCGTTACAGTTCCTTCGTGCACGTTGGTCTGACGTTTGACATCCTATACTTAAGGTCTTAAGTCCTACTGCGCTTTTTCGTGTGACTTAAACCATACCGCAGTCTCCATACATCACTTTGGTAGCGTGAGCGTGGTGTAAGTAAGCGCTAACTAACGCAAGGAAGACGCGACACGAAATATTTGCACCGCACACCACTTAGCGCTTATCACCAGAACGTATCGCTTGCAGCGCTTATTTGTTGAAACGCTGCAGTGATACAGTCAAAATATTACAGTGTATCATCTTGAACAGACAAAAAATCTGAGCATAAACGGATTTCTTAGCAATGATTTTGGAGAGAGCCAGAAGAAAAGAAAATGAAAGGATTAATAAAACGTAAAAAAAATATAAATATTTATAATTGGATCATTCAATCAGGGTTATTGGAAATAAAACTAGAAGCACTTTTTTTGTTTATATTTCACTAGGTGCGCCCCGCGGTTTCACCCGCGGATAAAAGGTATTTTAATTATTTGCTCATCCCACGGAAAAATTTAATTTTTCCGGGATAAAATGTAGCCTATATAATAATCCAGTGTATAAGTTATCTTGGTACTGAATTTAATCCAAATCTATTCAACCGTTTGAGCGTGAAGGAGTAACAAACATACACACATATACACAAACACACATACAAACTTTCGCCTTTATAATATTAGTGTGAAGTGTGATATGATTCTTCAATATACATTGTAACTTTTTACTGGAAAGTTAAATACTAAGAGACTGCTCATTTTTGCAGCTTTTACTGCTCAATTTCCTGAACTCCCTTTTCGTCTAATCGCACTTCAGTCGGTGTTGCCAACTAGAAAGAAAGAGCTGGTTGAATTGTTTCAACCAGCTTAATTTAAATAAATGGGAACAATGTATTGTTCCCATTGTTTTATATATCGACAGGACGTACAATGAAAAAATTCCTGGTCTGTGAGTTGGACTGTGTAAATAGTGTCCGACGAAATAAATAAAAGATAACAACTGACCGAACAGAGAAGTAAGCGGCGTGCATGACTCCATATTTAAAAAAAAACGACAAATTATTTACTAATTTCAACCAGGAACTAAGACTAAGCAACCCTAAGGTTTGTATTAGACATTGAAATAAGGGAGTACAATGATTGGATGAATTGACATTTTGATATCCATCCGAATGTAAATAGTCAAGAATTGGTCTACTGCTAAATTGCACTATGGCAACCCTGTGAGTCCGTTTGCGTGTAATGAGGATTAATTGAAGCGCTATCTTCGCAGGATTTATTGACTGTGTTGGAACGTGGAGTTACATTATAGGATGTTTAGACAATCTTAACTTGGTTTATTATTCAAGAAATCATTTTAATTACGAAAATAAACCTTATCGTGATATAGTTGTGGTCACAAGGTTTAACGCTTGGACGATAATAATTTTGATTCTTAGCCCTATATATTTCCAAGTAATGGACATTGGATAAAAGATATTTTGTATAAATCAACCATATGCGTTTTTTTATTACCACGCACTGCAGGTTGCAGGTTGTGATGATCTTCCATCCAAGATTTTCTGCATCACAAAAATCCTTACTGAGTAATGCCTTTCGTGTTACAGATTAATAGTGTTATAAGAGACGGGTACCGAATACCATCAGGTCGGTGATCTGCTTATTTGCCGCATACACATATTATCTTAATTAAATATAAGTAAGAAATTGGGTGTAGCGTTTCTGACCGCTGTGTGATGTACCATGAGTTCTTACCGCAGTGTTCGATGTACTATGAGTGGTCGATGATCCATGAATACTCATGGTACATCGATCACTGCACTCCGAATCGCTACAGCCAACTTGTTTACCTATTTTATTTTATATGATAAACGAGCTTCTGCCCGCAGCCTCGCCCGCATGGCCTATAGAAAACGAAGAAGAATTTTTTCCATAGATAATTCAACCACTCGTTTCACCCTCTTAGGGGTGGAATTTTGAAAAACCCTTTCTTAGTGGATACTTATATTTCACAAAAAATACACCCTCTAAATTTCAAGTCTCTAGGACCAGCGGTTTAGGCTGTGCGTTGATATACAAGGTGGAATTTAATTCACTCTTTTCCTTAAATGTATTTACTCAGACCATGCTATAGAATGTTCGTACAAGGGCCACTTTAAAATAAAAGTTATGTTTTAGTATTTAATGCCTCCTAAAATAACTGCATGACAGCCGAAATGTCTACTTAACGATACACACAGCGTGGGACCAGCTGAGTGCTTTGTAAATGTTTCGTAGGCAATAAAACACTTGCTTTGTTCAATGTCGCAAGGCTGTTCTTTAGAATTTAAATTTAATAATACCTAGATTTAAGTTTTATCTCATAAACACTTTTTTATTTAGTTATATTTGAGCTATATAGCATGGACTGAATACATACATTAAAGGAAAAGAACGAATTAAATTCCACATTGTATGAGTCAGTCAGTCAGTCAGAACGTTGAATTTTATATGTATAGATAGATTACAGAGTGTTAATCATTATTCACAGTATTCTTAATAATTATTCGCACTACCTCTCTTCGATTATTATTACATAGAAATGTTATCTTCAAACTCAACAGTACAAAATTTACAAAATACATTTAACTAAAAACGCTATACGTTACCGTCTCGACAAACAAGATCTTAAAAATCGCATTTTCAACGTTAAATTCAACTAAACACCACAACGCCAGCACCTGTCTTCACGTTTCCGGCAACTTTTTGTTGGCTGTCGACTGTGGCAGACACTCTTGATCTATGCTCTTTCATCTGCTGTCTGGGGTCCTTGCGAGATAATGCAACAAATAACATGATAAAAATTATTTTAGTTTTTTACTATTAGATCATTATTAAGTATAATAACTTTCTTACTTTCTTGTTTTTTTGCTTTCTTGCTTTCTTTCTTTCCTACTTTCTCACTTTCTTTTCTCGTACATTTGTACGAGCCGTATTTAAATTGTCTTTAAATTTTTAAAGACAACCATAAACTGAACGTATTAGTTTTAACATTTCAAAAACTATTTACGTGACAAATGTAAGAATCAATTCTGAGAAAAAAAGAAGCTTCAAATTACAATTGCCATAGTTTTGGCAATTGTAATTTTTTAAAATTATAAACTACGGAACTCTCCGTCTACATACGCAACTCCCATTTGACCAGTTTTTATTATCTTACAAAGTGGTCGGATAGACACGGAAAGAAGTTTGTGGAAAATTCATCACTTAATCCACATTAAAACGCCATAAGTCACCTAGCAACCCCATTTCAATTCCAACTTTAGTTTTAAACACATAGAGATGGTTTTGCGCTGTGTTGTCCAGGTTTTAAAGGTGGCAGTAGACAGCAAGTCTTGTTGAGCTCAAGAGCTGGGTATAAATGTATGAAGGAACATTAATCCAAAGAGACGCGCATTCGTTGTGGAGTCGAGCTGGAATGGTGTGAAAATATGAGTCGTTATTTATATCTTGTGTCAGTTGAAGTTGGAACTTTGGCGGAACCCTGTTTTATGGAATGGACGAATCTCTTTCAAAGTCAAAAGATTTATTGCAAACTAGTTGACCCGCTCCGGCTTCGATTGGATGAATTATTAAAACGCGGTCGAACGGGATCAAAAGTATCCTATGTCCGTTTCCTTGTTCTAAGCTAGGTAGCTTAGAACTGATTTGGCCGAACATTGGTATGCTATGCATGCTATGATATAAAACCTACCTAGTGTGATGTCACATATTCTGCAATTTTACATTTAGGAATTTATGAAAATATATTTTTCTATGTATTTTAATTTTTATTAAGCACGAGCTTCTGCCCGCAGCTGCACCCGTGGCGTGGCCTATGGGAAAATAATTCAACCCATTTCACCGTCTTAAGGGTGGAATTTCGAAAAATCCTTTCTTAGCGGATGCCTACGTCATAACATCTACCTGCATGCCAAATTTCAGCCCGATTCGTTCAGTGGTTTGGGCTGTGCGTTGATAGATCACTATATATGTCAGTCAGTCAGTCAGTCAGTCAGTCAGTCGACCTTTGAGTTATATATTTGATTACATATTTTGAAAAAATGTGATGTCACAAAATTTGGTAGCTCTCCCTGCCCCTTGTCACACAATGTCACACTTCATCGACCCCTCTCTCCCCCTTAACGTGTCATGTAATTTATGGATGGAGAAAAAAAAACATACAGAAGAACATAGAAGCTCCTCTTTTTGGCAGTCGGTTAAAAAGGGCAGAAGACTAATCGAAAGAATTATATATCTAACATCGAAAAAAGAAAGTTTTCGGTGTTGTGTACTCTTTTGTTATGTACTGTTAAATGAATGAATTAATACATATTTTGATTTCTTTTTGCATATTACTGAATAACCACCTAAATCATTTTTATCTCATTCATAGTTCATTAATAGTCCAACACATGATGCTTCTTGTAATCATATCTTAATGAATACAATTTTAATAAAAATCAGATAAAATTACATTATTATTGATAAGCACGAACCCAGCAGCTGTAATCTATACCAACAATCAGAAAAAAAGAGTAGAAGCAACGTCGGATCAAGCATCAAGCACGAACTTTATGATACCATTCACAGCCGCTTCTGGCTGCAGCCTCCACCGGCTTTACCACCGAATTTATTTGACAATTATTAAGGTGTCCGCATTAAGGGAGCATTACTGAACCATCCGGAGGAAATTCATGTTTTTCTTGGGCTGTTTTCGGCCGTAACTCACGGTAAACGCAGACACGTGCGAACTATTAGCTTCCCGACGTCGGATTAGAAAATAATTCAGCTCTCCGAATGTTATTATGGAAGGAAGTAGGATTTATTTTATTGCCGGCCGAGATATACGCGGGCTTTTGGCTTTATTCGACGGCTGGTGTAGGGTAGAATGGTTTGGTGGGTGAGCTCTGAATCGAGGAAAAAGAGACATGAAAATATCTTAACTTAGCTTCAACGAAGAGAAGCTTGACGTTTTTCATTATTATCTTGTCCTGTGACGCGATTCGCTAATTGGAAGAGAATTCATCATATACTCGTAGTTTTAAAAGAGGAGACTCAATATCATAAACTATAATCAACCGGGTACACCAAAGATTGGGTCACAAACCTTAAGGGATATTGCCATGTATATTATTTTCAATTTATATATATTAATAAGCAGATCACTGTCTTATAATATATAAATACATAACTTATAAGTTTATCTATACTATAGTATTATAAACAAGAAAGATTTGTATGTAAGTATGTTTGTAACGAATTAGCTCAAAAAGTACGGCACAGATTTAAAAAAATCTTTCACCATTTGAATGCAACATTATCACTGATTAATATACGCTATTTAAATTGCAAGAAAAAAATAAGGATCCCTACTAAAACTGCAATAATGTTACCCAAGGTGTAAAAAAATGCCTATAAAATATCTTTCACCGCATGCGCTGCGAAAACTATTGATGATAGAACAAAAAAATGTTCTACAATATTAAAGAACATATTAATATCTACAAAAAATATTCCGACAGCATGTGACTAGCTATTGTAGTTATGTCATATATTATATATGATTATTATTTAGGTATGTCCTGCATTTACTATACGTTTATGCCAAAATGTCCACCAGTGCGAAGCAGGGACGGGCGCTAGTAGTTTTATATTTAAATAAGTATTTAGTTTATTTCAGTATAGATTTAACTTAGTTTGAGTCATTATAATTTGTTTATCCACAAGTAAATTGGAAAATTTATGCATTTGCTCGAAAACAAATACAGACCACGTATCCGATGAGGAAATAATCAAATGGCTGCATAAAACTCAATTGCTCAAAAATTCAAATGGTTTCTCTAAATTTAAATCCTCCAATGCACATTGCACATCAACAAATGAATTTGAGCAAGAAAAACAAGCTTCAAAAAAAAGTCGGAACAAGAGATTTTTAAAATCCCCTTCTTGTTTAGCTTACGCTATGTCTTCACATTTTGTTTATCGGGAAGCTTGAGCAAATTTTATAGTGGGGGAACTTGGCTCACTGTTTTGGCGTAAATCTTATTTATGCTCCGTAATTATTACTTTATTCGCGTGAGCAACCACGTCCTACATGTTATTGAATGTTGCTATAAAACATTATTGATTGCCCCAATAAAACATGCTTTATGTCGGTTGGTTTTTTTATTTTCCGTTTTAACGGTCGCCCCGTATTTCAAGTCTATTTGTGTTTTATTCCGTGTATCTCTTCTGTTGATATAAGGATTATTTATGCTTTTTTGGTAACGATTGTGATTTGTGTTATATTTTAGTTTTGATCTTCTTAAAGTCTATGAAAAATGATGTTATAATTTGTCGCTCAACTTTTTTGAAGTAAGACTTCTTTACGCACGCTTAACTTGAGGAGTAAGCTGGTGAATGCGTGACGAGGCGAGCGAAAGTTAAGATGGAGTATAAATTATTGAAGGTGGATAGAGATAAAGTTAAGTTTCGTATATTAATTTATATTTAAGTTTCGTATATTAATAATATAAGTGAGAGAAAGAGGCGGGTTGTACAACGACGGGTTCAAATGGATCTCCATTTTCAACTAAGTTAAAAATTTCTTAAATTTTGTATTATTATGTTGGTATGTCTGGTAAAATAATAATTCACAATTGTCAAAATGGACAAACAATTAATTTTTTTGCCTTGATGACTGTGTTTCAATGAAATCAAATATGAAATTTTCAAAATAAAACAGATCTCAACCATAACAACAATCTTTTCGCCATTATATTTCCTGCTGTAATTTTTCGGCCTCCGCTCCGTGCCGCCGTATATCGCAGTGTTGCCACATTAGAGCCGGTGTAATTGCCGGCCGCAGTTGCCGTAAATAATACCTGTGCTGGCAACACTGGAGATAAATCGTCTTTGTGTCGGATGCATTACTTTCCGAGCTTTTCTTTTTGCGCTTCTTGTAATGGCTATTTTACATTGCTAGCGAGATAGTATAAAAATACTGTTGTGGGACCATGGTCCACGTAGTTCCTGGGTACCTCGACACAGGGAATCCTAGTTGGGGCCCAAGATCCATGTATGGGATCGTTAGGCGCTATTATTATTATTATTAGTGCTGTAAAACATCAACAACAGAAAAGTTAAGACATTTGCACTTAAAGCCAATGTACAAAAAAAATTTAAAAAAAATGGCAGTAAGTGCAAACGTCTTTTTTCTCTTTGCACAAGTACTTGTCCTGCCGTGCTAATTGAATCCGCTGTCTCCGGGTTGTGAGCTGACCTGCTCCATCACCACACCACAGAGGCTGTCAACTTTGTGCACTTTTGTGAAATCTAGTTAGTATTCGTTTCCTTTAGAAAACCAGTTATTTAAATAATGACGCGATCGCTGTCGCCACGTCGCGTCGTGTATGGAAGAATTTTTTTTTTAAAACATGATTCTACGAGTACCAGGTTAGACAACAATCAAATCAACGTAGCGGAAGCATAGAGTTCACATCTGTGTAGCAAAGAGTCTTATATAAAATACTTTGTTATAGTTACTCATAATTTCTAATAATTACCTACCTAATTACCGTAAATTACAAACCAATACCGAATCGATAAAATATTACAATGCTGCAGATTTTATAATGGGCTTCAAAACGAAAATATTTAATGTCTTCCTAGTTACGTTTTCTTTCTAAAACATTTATAATTGCTTTGTTTAAGTACAAAAGTACTTCAATTCCTATAGTACTTTACTTTTTATATTTCCAAAATTTGTTACAACAGCCAGTTGACCAAACCAATATTCCCCGGCGAAGATATCAACTCATTTGTCCTGCCTTTATTTATTTTTTCAATTAAAAAAAAAATGTGAGTGTTTTTTCTTGTTAGCAACACTGCCTGTCGCGTGATTGGATGAGAGCATGACTTGGGCGGATGAGCAGAAAAGTGATAAGTTTGTATCTTGCTAGTAAATGTTACAATGTATATTGAAGAATCAAGTATAAACCAAAGCTTAAGAGGCACTTCTGGCTTTCTTTTTAATTCATTTAAAAAGTCCCTTTTAACAAACGCAACAGCCTTAGCAAAAACAGCGCTAACGGAATCTAGCAACATTCAAAAAGTCACCGCTAAATAATTGATTATATCCGGTAGGTAGTCTTACTATGTAATTGATAAGCCTTTCCGCGTCTGGCGATACAAACGCGACCGTTTATTATGTTCGGTGCGATAGCGCTCGAATTATGGCGGGTGATTCGTTAAATTTTATCCGGTAGCTGATTGTGAACAGTAGTTTGTACCGTTCACAAACATATTGGTTCTTTAAAATTATTTAATTTTAATAATGTTTTACGAATATAGGTCCAATTGGTGAAGGGTTGTGAACCAAACACGAAGATTATACACCAATTAACAATGTGTAAAATCCGCGTTGAATTTTTTTTTTCTTGGTATTAAAACTTCTTTACGCATGCTTGACTTGGGGAGTAAGCTGGTGAATGCGTGACGAAGCGAACGGAAGTTAAAAGTTGTTGATTAACGTAGATCTCCACTTTCAACATAACAAAGTTAAAAATTACTTAAAATTTTTATTATTTATATGTTTACATGATAAACAAAGCATTAACAAATATACACCGGCGGTGTAACTTTGTTTATCTATCGACATGGAGAGAAGTTTTATTTCAGTCGTGTGGTCTAAAGCACACCTGTTTTTAATACCTTTCATATTATCGTAGCAAAAGCGTTCTTTGTTTCTATTGTAAATAAATCCGTCCTTTATTTTTCAATGCACGTCCTAGCTTTTCACTAGTAACTCAAAGAATAAGAGAATGCTTAGTTTTTCTGTTCCAACCATCCGACTCACATGCCTATCCAATCACGTACCAGACAGTGTTACCAATTAAACAAAAAAAAAAATGCACCAAACTTAATTTAGAAAAAAGATGGGAACCAATTCATAAATATTCGTAATTATTATTTTATTTGACATAGAACGCTCTTGCCTTGTACATTCTGTGTAGACTTGTTTTCTGACCATACACAGGTGCTCAATATAAAGCGATCGGGAGGGCAAGTCTTGCAACCGGTTGCACTCACGAATGACGTACGTGCGACAGGCCTGATATATCAGTCAAGATAACATTGACAGCCGCCACAATGGACGATATACATCGCCGCGTTATCGCTGCTAATGAAAGTGGCAGTGGAATGATATAGAAAGGTTTATCAAAGCTCGATGTCTTTGTTAGTAAATGTGGAAAAGTTTTAGCTTAAACAATGGAAATGATGATCAACTAGTACCTTATTTATGCATCACCAATTTAAAAACCTTGATCGTGAAGAAAAAGTAGGTAAATTCTAAGTAAGTTAGAATGTTTGAAGTAAAACTTCCTTACGCACGGTGACTTGGGGAGTAAGCTGGCGAGGTGAAAGTTAAAAGTTGGTTAACGAAGATCTCCATTATCAACATAGCAAAGTTAATATCCGGTAAAATGACCATTAAAAATTGTCAAGATGGCGACATTAACATTAAACAAAGCAAAAGAAAAGTTATACCGGCCGATAGATAGAGGTGAAATATAGAAGTTTTACTTCAATCGTGTGCTTTAAAGTACACTCGTTTTTTTAACGGGAAATCTGCCTTATTTTTCTGCACTAACTGCTACGTTATTACTGCTATTGAAAGTGCAAGAGAATGAAAAGTTTAACATAGCTTATAATAACTTCTGCGATACTACAATCTGTCATCTTTTTATTACTATCCTCTTTATTTTCAAACTAAATACTACAATGATATAACAACAAAGACTAAACAATATCTGCTACTACAAAAAAAAAACATTTGGACTCTATATTGGCCGCGATCTAAATGCTCCAGCCCACTACCAGTAGGTAGCGTACCCAACATGCTGGCAGCATTGCCCCGTTGAATTGCAATGCTTATTCTTTATGCCAAATAAGTGCCAGAATTTTGGTCCATCGTAGCATCCACCAGGCGCTCTGATAAACTTTTGAAAATGCGATGAGCTCCCGGCCTCCTAGGACCCAGGGTCTCAACACCAAACGGCTCAAATATGTAACCGCTACCGAGATTATTATAATATTTTAAGAATGGTATTAAAAAGCTTTTTTACTGGCAATACTAGAAATGCATCGACAATGCTCTGTCTTAATCAAATTAAACATCGTTATTCTTAAAATTGCTTTAATTTACGTGAAAGTAAGACGCATTGTTAGTAGCGATATCCAAAAGATTATCATTTCTTATTTACTCAAATTGTATGTGACGTCCAATGGGGATGCCTATATTAAAAGCTGCGGACGTCTTGCTGGTGATAATTATGACAATTATCATAAAAATGTTTGATGCACATCAAAAAATTACTCGCAGTGGCAACTAGTTTTAAATGAGACAGACGTTAAACTTATTGTTTTATTTTACTTTAACAATAATGTTAAAATCTATTGAAAACTCGTACATTATGATATAACTAACATAACTATCAATAGAGCTGTCAAACTAAAAGCAGCTGTGTCCTACATAACAATAAAACCTCGATTTGTATTCTACATTGGAAAACCCTTCACTAAAATTAGTTTGAACCTTACCGCAACTGACGTAAAGGTTGATATAAAATATGTAGTGTATTAAAGAGTTGTGATTGTTTTGGTGTCGTGTACAACATGGAAACATGACTTAATCAATCATTGAACAAATCAGGAGCAGGAAGGCGATTCTGATAAGTTCAATGAAAATGTATGTTAACATTGTTAATGTTTCATTTGTTTATTTGCATAGAACTTGCTTGGCTTTTATATAACAGAATTTATTTTTTGTATTCGACGTGGATAATTTTAGTAGAGTATATCTAGACACCGTGTAACTTCGCGCGTATTTTACTTTAGTAAATAAGAAAAGGTTATTGTTACTCTGAGAGCTCACAAGTCTTACGTAACGCACGTTTTTTTTTTTAAACCATTTGTTTTAATGAGAATGAAAATCTCTACTTTAATCTTTAATTAAAAACAACACTCTTGTTGTGAAATCATTCTAATATTAGGTCTTTACCTATGAAATTGCCGTTTTGTTTGAAAAAAGTTAAAGTATTTTTTTTTTCGAACTTATTTATTTCTTTTATTCAAAGTAATCACCCCTGCACTCAATGCATCTTTGCCAACGCTGTGGCAGTTTATGGATGCCCTTCTTGAAAAAATCAGCAGAACTGGAGACAACAAACTCTTCAAAGGCGTTTTGTACTGCCTCTCGGGAATTGAATTTTTTTCCCGCTAAAAAGTTGTCCAAATTTTGGAAAAAGTAATAGTCGGTAGGCGCAAGATCTGGTGAGTAAGGCGGATGAGGGAGAGCTTCCAAACCCAACTCATGCAGCTTAGAGACGGTCTGTTGTGCAGTATGGGGTCGCGCGTTGTCGTGAAGTAGCAGTGGAGACGACCGATTGACCAAAGCTGATATTGTAAAGATAAAACGGGTCTATTCGCGCACAAAAATTATCAAAATATAATTGCTGGTTAAAGCTGGTTGCAGACGTGCGAGTTTCGCCATCATTGTGGTCAGTTCTTCAATGTACACATCTGCAGTAATGCTCTCGCCGTTTTGTAAAAAGCTATGATGAATCACACCAGCACTAGACCACCAAACTGTGACCATCACCTTTCTAGGGGTCATTTTTTGTTTTGCACATTGCTTTGGTACCGAACCAGGATCTAACCAACTTTCTGAGCGCTTTTGATTGTCAAAAAGAATCCATTTTTCGTCGCACGTAACAATTCGGTTCAAAATTCTTTCATTTCTGTGCCTGTTAAGCAGCGCAAGGCATGTCTCGACGCGTACGTTGCGCTGGCGATCGTTAAGTTCGTGGGGCACCCATCTATCAAGCCTATCTTGCCAATCTGTCGCAAATGGACCAATATTGTTTTGATGCTAACATCAAAAGCTGCTGCCAGCTCAGCTGTAGATTGAGATTCATCAGCTTCCACAATCGCCTTTAATTCATCATTGTTGACCAAAGTTTCCGGACGACCACGAGGTTCATTTTTCAAGTCAAAATTCCCAGAACGGAACCGAGCAAACCAATAACGGGTTGTACGTTATTGGTCCGTAAACGTCGTTGATGTTACGTGTCGTTTGTGCCGCGTTGGCGCCACGACGGAACTCATATTCCATAATTACACGAAATTTAAAAGTATCCATTATGAGGAAAAATGTTGAAATGTAATGAAAATACAACGCTAATCAATAAACAAAAGACTTATATTGTAAATAGAATGTCATATTTTTAAAACAAAATTAATTTGAATTTAGAATTCATAGCCAATCAAAACTTTTTTTGTTTGAAAAAGTCTGTACTGCAATACGGCAATTTCATAGGTAAAGACCTATTAGTTAGTTTAGTAATCATGGAGCACCTGCCTTTATGAATAAAAGGTGTACGCTCAAACACACAGCCAAGGCTTTGGAATCAGGGTTTATTCATTATCCACATCATCAACATAATCATCGTCCTCATCAAAACCATCACCACCATCATCATTATCACCATAATCATTATCCGTATCAAGTCCAACACAACCATCGATATTATCACCATCAAGACAAACACCACCATCATCATCAGCTCCAACATCATTAAAACCACCATCGTCATCATCATCATCATCCTCATCATCAAGACCACAACCACCACCATCATCATCATCATCATCATCAAGGCCACCATCATCATCTATATATTTCATCAGCCTTTTAATTAGTTTATATGCATAACATTTGATCACTATCAACCTGTCTCAGTAATGACTTTGTCTATGTAACGGTGCATGCTTACGTAGAAGATACCTGTTCACTCTTACTTGAAGACTCCCAGGTATAATTAGATGGAAGCAAAATTGAGCTCGCTCTTTTTCTCATCTAATTACTACCAACCACACGACGCAAGTCAATTCCCGTTCATTTACACCCTAGTAAGTTAGCAATCACGGTTGAAAACTAGTAAGTACTACTAAAAGACTGCTAGACCTTTGAGAAGGTATTAAATCACACTAATATTATAAAAGCGGAAGTTTGTATGTGTGTATGTTTGTTACGCCTTCACGCTCAAACGACTGAATGGATTTGGATGAAATTCGGTACCAAGATAGCTTATATACTAGATTAACATATAAGCTACATTTTATCCCGGAAAAGTGATATCTTCCTGAGTAAATAATTAAAATACTTTTTATGCGCGGGTGAAACATCGGGGCGCAACTAGTTTAAAATAAATACTAAAATATGTGCATACGTTTCTTTTATAGTTGATATAAAAAGACCAAAATGCCATCTGGCGATGTTGACCTGCGAAACGGTGCTGCATCAATAAGCCCTTAAAACTGACAAGATTTATATCTTATTCAATTTAAAACACAGACGGAGTCGAAATGAATGGGTCGCAAATAATTCGATAGTCAATACATTGTAATATGTAATAATAAAATTAATAACGCCCAATGATCACATATATAAATGTTGGACCCTAACTAGGATTTCCCAAGTCTAGGGACCCAGGAACTACGAGGACTATGGTCTCACAACACCCCGACTCAGAACAAGTATTTGCGCTTTATTTGCTGTGCACTAATACTTGCCCTGCTGCGGGAATCGAATCCGCCGGGTTATAAGCCAACGTACTTAACCACCACACCGCAGAGGCTGTCAAGTGTAATGCTTCTCTCCCGCGGGCACAGAATAAAATAATACTACTCGGGTCGAGCGATGATTATCCCACACGGCGACATTCTGACGCGCGCCATAATTACGTTGACGCTCGTTAAGTTGTCAACTTTATAATTTTACTGCTTCTACTTAGCACTATAATAGCGGGTTCATAATTTGTACAACTGCCCAATTACAGCTAGGACTTATCAACTTATTTATGTGATTAAAGAACCAGATTGCAGGTTTGATATTCTAGAAACGTGTGTTAACTTTAACCTTCTTATAAACGTTAATTTGGTTGGAGTTTTATTTGGTTTGCATTTTTTATATATATAGGTAATGCATAACAAAATAACGAGTGTGCTCTAGACCACACGACTAAAGTAATACTTCTTGAGGATCTATGAATTAGATTGTTGGGCGTTATTATTGATTTATTTATACTGATAAACTTTAAAAAGTTCATAAGGATCTTATGATAAGCATAAGGCTGACCATCGGAACACTCATTTCGAAGGTTTCTTTTATTGTTTACTTTATTGGTGGATGTTATTTTGTACTCGTACATTTACGAACAAAAAAGTATATTGGTATTCTATCAGTTGTCTGGTTTCCATAGCACATGTGATCATTAGTCATACGAAATGTTCACAAATATTTATTTATGATTACTATTTATTTACGTATATATTGAAAGTTTCTATGGAGTTAGAAAGTGTTTTAACTATTTACCATTTGGGAATTGTAAAGTAATGGTGAAATACTTTATTTCAAAGTACGAGTATATAAAAGCAGGAGAATTTAGGGATTATTTAAATTAATATTATGTATTTTTAGGTACAGTCTCCACCGTACATAAATAACTCGAATCACCAATGTACCGATGACATTCAAATGTCACAGTGACAAAAAGCGATAACTGTCACTATATTTTATGACAGCTTTGACATAAATCCCGCATGACATAATTATTGTTTCTAAACACTATTACGACATTATGACAAACGATAATTGGAGTAGTTATCGTAAATCTGTTCGCTAGGAGCCCAATTATATTCCTAGACGGATTTTAATGATGGATTCATGAACTTTGAAGCCGCAATAATATCAGTTTATTCAAATAATATACCTAAATAATAGTTTATTTTGGATTTTATTGCTTTATGTTTTTCATAAATATCCCGGTTTTCTTGTTTTATTTCTGACAAAATATTGTAATTTATGTACATTTAAAAATTATAAATTTAAATAATTCTACTCAATCCAGCCATTTGTTTCATGATAATATTAATAAAATAAGATAAAAATCTTTGGTAAAAATAAGTAGGAGTAGATAAGTTTCTATCATTCAGTCCTGCCTTTGCTCTGCTAAGACACCGCATCTCGTTCAGGCACATTTTTAAATTATTTGTGGTTGGAACACTGTCATATATAGTTAAGAACTTGTGCCCTTTAGCCAGGCTAGCCCGCTACCTAGCTTATTTAGCTAGGCTAGCTGGCTAGCTTATTTACCTAGGCTAGCTGGCTAGCTTATTTAGCTAGGCTAGCTGGCTAGCTAGCTTATTTAGCCAGGCTAGCCAGCTAGCTTATTTAGCCAGGCTTGCCAGCTAGGTTTTTATACATTTTCAAGATGTCCAAACAGCGTTGCCCGTGTACATCTCTCGACCATACAACAGCTTAAATGCATAAGAATTGAAATGTATGTAAAATCAAATCTCCGCAGGAAAAGTAGTTCCCTACTTCTATTAATCAAGGTATAATTCTGTTTATTCCTTTTTTTAGCGACAGAGTATTTTTTTACATTTTAATTAAACATTAGTGAATTAATTAGGTTGGTGCTTACCCACCTAACGTCGTGAATAGGCAGTAAATAAGTTTTTACATCTCTCTTACTATTTATTACCTTTTTATATCATTATTTCCCATTAAAAAGAATCTACGGAACGAAAGAAAAATAGCGTGCCATTAAATAACTCAGTTTCAAGGTTGGAGCGATCAATCTCTGCCGCGTCATTACCCCTGTTACTGCGAGCTTCGTCTCGGGGCGGGAAGGCGAAAGCTCACAGGACCGTCCTAGTATTAAAAAAACGAGTGTGCTTTAGACCACACGATTGAAGTAAAACTTCTTTAGTTTAGCTCCATCTATCGGTCGGTATAACTTTGTTTAATGTTCACAAATACTTGTCCTGCTGCGGGAATTGCACCCGCAGCCCCCGAGCTATATGCCAACTTGCTCAAACACCACACCACAGAGGCTGTCGAAAATAAACCAACCAACTAAAATATTTTGTCTACAATATTATACTAAGTAGCCGCATTTTACCTACAAAATAAACTACAGGACAAGCCTAATAAGAATTTACGGTCTTAAGACGTGAAATTAACGACAAACGTTTGCGGAGGACCTTATCACGGCATTCAATAATCATTTCACTGACAATCACGTCTAGGTACCGTCGCGTTCAAAGTGTTTTAGGGGCTTTCACACCGGTGAATAATAAACGTCGGCGTTTGCCACACTTAATGTGCTTTATGGGAGCTTTTGCACTGGCGACGACAGAGTAGGCGATTGCTACGTCGCAAAGTGCATATTGTTATCACGCATGCAGTTATCGTGTTTTTTTATTTTTTTACTGTCGTTAAATGTTTACGATAGAAATAACAATTATTTTAATACAGGAATTTAAAAATAAAGATTATGCTTTAGACCACACTACTGCAGTAAAACTTCTTTAGCTCCATCTATCTTCCCTTACAGTAATATATGAAACGTAACTCTCTCTCTTTCTATGTACAGAGAGAGGGAGATATAAGTGTATCTGCCTCTCAACTTCCGTTCACCTCACCCGATCAATTTCCGTTACACATTCACCAGCTTAGCGTGCATAAAGAAGTTGTACTTTTAAAAAAGTAGAATTTATTAAAACTATTATTTCCGCGAATGGTAGACCTCACGAGCAGAAACGTTTTTTCAGTTTGTGCATAATTACATTAATAGCCCGAAGAGGGTCACAGTTGAACACAGTCATACCCTATACAACGTCACTTTGGATGCTTATCACAGCAGGTTTGCCATAATAACAAAAACGGGTATAACATCATAAAATACTTTTAGCTATGCAATATTATAATGTGTTAGTAGTATATAGCATTATGCTAAAATTATTGCTATTTGCAAACTGTAGTAAAAAAAATATAGTTTCTTATGAAAAGGAGACGCATTACGCAACTAAATATTATTTGCACACCTGCAAGGATTTCCCAGATTTCAGTGATTTAATATAACTATGACCTTTGTTATTACTAGAAAGCCAATTCAACTAGCTAAAAATAGCTTAACTCTAATGGAAAAGTGCCAGTCGTAACACTTAAAATGCTTAACGGTTTCAGCGTTTAAATCGCTCAGCGTGCTGCTTTCGTGGCTGCAATATTCCCTTCCTACTAAAATACGCCGACGACTTATAAAACCCCCGTCTTACGACCAATTACGGTAGATAAAGCCTTTGAAACGTGGCTTCGCTCTTCACAAAGATATGGGGGTTCACGGAGCTACAGAGTTTATGTTTTTGGTGTGGCTACAAATTTTTATTAGAGCTTTTTAGTGGGTAATTTATTTTGGTGGCTCCTTGTACACGGAAATGTTTAATATAAGAAACTCATTTGTTTTTGATAAAAAAAATTGTGATTGCAAAATTATTTTGGTTTTTTTTTTTTTTTTTTTCAAATAATTCAGGTATGCTTTTTTATACACAAAGACTGGCTATTACCACACTTCAATTGACGATCTATGGCTTAAGTTTTGATTATTTTTAATTCAAATTTTAAACTTTTTCTAATAATAATCTGCATTAACTTCCGCATTATCCACGTAACTAATTTTAGTTCATTTATTAACTGTTATATTTGCAGTAAAGCATTTGTCGCCAATCGGATAGTCTATCGTCAACAGATGTCGCTACTAGTTCAAAAAGTTGCTGTCATTACTAATTACTTTTATATAACTAGCCTATAATAGTACTAAGTTTGATATATACTGTTTATTACTTAGATGCGATAAAAGTTACAGTTTTTTCAAGCAAGAGCAAGTTTTTATTTCCAGCCATCACAGAATTATTTATTTGTACGCCTACTTGGGCAAAAAATGTAGAACTTTTTTAATTTGTAACATCTGCTCGCATTATTTTGTAACGAACCACATGTTTATACAAATAAAGAATCTCTATCTTTAATTTTCTTTACACTTCCCACAACAAACCAAAAGCTATCACACTCCACGAAGCCTGTCAATAAAACCTACGCGTAAATCAACGACGTGTAGTAGCTAAAGTGCCACAAACTCCCGAAAAACGTATCAGTGTGCCGTCCCAGTGCACTCCCGCTCGCAGGTCGTAACGTTACAATTTTACGACCACTTTTATTACTAGACGCTTTCGTGCGCGATTACCCTCCAGAGTGAGTTCTGCTGTTAGGCGACCCGAGACGCGAACGCTTGCCCTATTACCGTCTCGTCTATTCTCTTCTGTTGTGATTACATTGCTGCTTTATCTAGACGCTCGAGTTTATGTGAAGCCGTTTCTAATGCAATGGATGTGGACTTATGAAATAATATAGATGAAAGTGATACTGTTGTCAGCAATTACATTTTAATGCGTGTTTTATTATCATGGGGCGTCTAATGTACTAGTGCATTAATTTATCACCTCCCCCTGTTTACGAGTTACAGCTTGACAATTGAAATGATGGCGTATACTGGATATCTGAGTCGTCCATTTTGCGTAGATCTCCGAGAATGGTTGTGTTATTTTGCTGATCGGTAGCCAGGGGGGTCTGGGTTTATCAGACGGGTGGTACAATCGTTTCGACAGACAACCGATGGACGTATCAAAGGGATGGCAACTGGCAATGCAGTTGCAGTTTCGATTGAATTGAGAGACGTCTGCGGCGAGCTTGTGAGGCAAAGGATGATTAAAACTTGTCTGGGGCATTGATATGTGGATGTTTGGATTCGGTTCCTTTCAAGTGACTCGGTTGACGAGTTTGTTCTGTATTTTGAAGCAGTGTTGCTAGCTTGAGGGTAGTCGGGTAAAACAGGGAATCTAATTAGTCCTGCTGCAAAGCGAATCAACGAAGGTATTTTGGCTTTGTGCTTTTGAAATGTTGATATTCCTAAAATGGAGAACTGATCCCGATTTGTGACTTTGGTTTGCTTTATAGACATTTATTTACGATGCAACGGGGAGCTAATTAATTACACGATTTTGTGATTATTTGTGGTATCACTTTGAGAGCGCGATAGTAGTTCTAGTGTATATATTAGTCTAAGGTTATTCGTCTTATTTTTTATCGTAATTAATAATAATAATAAATTAGTGAATTAATGATAATTATAAAAATTATTATTATAACTCCAACGATCACATTACATAGATCCTGGACCCTAACTAGGATTTCCTGTGTCTAGAGCCCAGGAACTACAAAGGCCATGGTCCTACAACAGCTAGACTCAATACAAGTATTTGCGCTTTCGTGCACAAATTCTTGACCTGCGGCGGGAATCGAATCCGCCACCTACGGTTTATGAGCTGACCTGCTCAACTACCACACCACAAAGGCTGTCAAATTTAATTAATTGATAAAAGTGTAATGAATAGGATATTTTATCGAATATTTTGACAGTCTCTGCGGTAGATATCGGGTTATATCCTGGAGGATGCGGGCTCTATACCCGTGACAAGAATTTGTGAACAAGAAAAACTTAAGTACCTACTTACTAAATGTTTGTGTTATAGGCATATGATCTTCGTAGTTATTGGGTCCCTAAATACAGGCAACCCTGGTTACGGTTCAAGATCTAGGTTTTTTCGTTGGGAGCTATTAACCTTTTTACGTCAGACAAGTAGTGACGTAATAGATGAGGTAACTGGGTAAGTATAGTTTTTTTGTTATTGACTACAATGGACATATAATATATACATATAAAATTCCAAGTCCTTACTGACTACATCAACGCACAGCCTAAACCGCTGGTCCTAGAGACTTGAAATTTGGAGGGTGTGTTCTTTGTAAACTACAAAAGAGTTTTTCAAAATTCCACCCTCAAGAGGGTGAAATGAGTGGTTCAATTATCTATGAATAAATTTCTTCGTTTCTTAAAGGCCACGCGGGTGAAGCCGCGTGCAGAAGCTAGTCTTAAATAAGAGTTGTTCTTGTTCCTTAACTGACGAACGATTTTCCGTTATTTTGAGGTCTGTTTCACTTTGGTAACATCATTCCATCAAAACTGCATTATTATTGAAATACATAAATTTATTTCAAACTGACGTTTTATGTCAGTATTCCCGCATATTTCTGTTGTCACTTTGACAGCCAAGACTTTAATGATACCTGCAGAAAGGCAAGACACATGATTAAAGAACGGGATGTTTATACAAAAATTTACGTTTTGACAAATTAATAACAGTGGGACATGTTACCATAATTATAATATTATCTACACAGGCTTAACTAGCCACATGTACTTATTGCGGATGGATATGACAAACTAAAATATAATGTACTTGAAACATTAATGCAAAAAGGTTCGATAAATAACTACCTTCTTGAATTTAAATTAGTAACAAGAGTTTTGGCGGGAAAACGAAAAAGAACGCGTCACCGCATTGTATTATTTTCCAAAACTTGTGTTATTTTCAGTGTTAGTGCATAAAATTGGTGGTATTTTATTTGTTAAGTGCTGAATTACAGGTGTGGGAAAGTGGTATAATGATGGTAAAACGTTTCTTTTCATGTTGTTTCCAAAACTCCATAGAAGCTTCTGGTAAAGTTGCCACCACTTTACTAGGAGTATGACTTGACTAGACTAGACTATGACTTAACTTGATGACTTGGACTGTGACTTGACTTGACACATTATATGATATTAATTAATTTGAGATATTATCAATTGAAGGGTTTAGAATAAAAAGGGTTTAACTGACAAATTGATAGTTTCGAGAAAATGGACTTTAAACTTCAACGGCTTCATTTTAATGTAGAGTGCTTATAAGGTAATAGAAAAGGTTTATGTAAGTTTCAGTTGCTTGAAAATGTTTTTATTCTATTTTAAAATACTAAATGTAGGACTAATTCATACAATTACTGTAAAAATATAATATAATAAAATAAATATATATTTTTTTTTATGGTAAGCGAACTGTATTACTGTGACAGATAAACCGTTTTTAGACTCAAAATCTCGAGATTTAAGCCTCGTTTCGGTATTTTGAGAATGTATTACTGTAGATAATTTCACGCTGAATCCAACGATACCCATAAGTCATTTCTCGAAAAAAATCAGATAAACCCTTTTTATTCTCACCCCTTCTATTATTACTTGTCACTGGCTAAATACACAAAAGTGTGGAGCCAAAACCAAACAAAAAAAAAATCAGTTACAACTCACACGATTTTCCCTGCGAAAGCAATAACGATATGAATACACGTATAATTATCCTTTCCTTTCACAAAATCTGCCCAAACTGAATTGGAAATGGGCACATAGTTTATAGAACCGACCAATTTTTGAACAGGAAAATGATGAAGAGGATGGAAAATAAAGACCTAGACTAGACAATGGAAGTCTTCCGATACGCGTTAGTGACAACTATTACAGAATAAATAACAGTCCCCATATATTTAATATCATATATTAATATCATATCATGTTTGACTATAAAAAAGGAGTGGGTAGCTATTTAAACATAGGTAGGTAAGTTACAAACATAAGATATCTAAGCACTTTAGCATCCGTACTAGGTTACCCTGTGTTACGTTTGCTAAGCTTCCGAAAATTTTTTTAGTAACAATATTATAACTGAGTAGTAATAAAAACTAACTAACATCAAATTATTTACTATTGATTATTTTAATACTTACGTTTTAATTTTATTAAAAGTCAGTCATAATAGTAATCAATAGTACCATGCTATGGGGACTATTATTTATTCTGTGATAGTACTGATTGTAGAGTACTAATACATTTAACTTAATTTAATGCTCCAGTAAACAACTCCTTCAAGCCTTCCTGTACATAATATTTTCTAACAAAAGATTTTTTGCTATTGCTTTAAAAATTACATTAATGTAACATAAAAAAATATTTAAATTCCGATTTATTTGAAACTATATACAAAAAAGGATATATTTAGATTCTTTATAGCATTATAGTCAATGTCTTTTTTTTTCCTTTCTTTCATACATTTTATATTTAATTTATTAAAAATGCAGTGTATATTACAAACTAGTTGCGCCCCGCGGTTTCACCCGTGGATAAAAAGTATTTTAATTATTTACTTATCCCACGACAAAATTTTACTTTTCCGGGATAAAATGTAGCCTGTATGTGAATCCAGTGTATAAGCGATCTTGGTACTGATTTTCATCCAAATCCATTCAGCCGTTTGAGTTTTAAGGAGTAACAAACAAGTTTATATGTGTGTACATACAAACTTTCACCTTTATAATTGAAGGGGTGAGAACAAAAAGGGTTTAACTGATTTTTTTCACAAAATGACTTATGGGTATCGTTGGATTCAGCGTGAAATTATCTACAATAATACATTCTCTAAATATCGAAATGAGCCTTAAATCTCGAGATTGTCAGTCTAAAAACGTTTTATCTGACTCAGGAACACAGTTCGCTTAGCATAAAAACATTATTATATTTATTATATTATATTACATTTTTACAGTAATTGTACGAATTAGTAGTATATTTTGTATTTTAAAATATAATTAATACCTTTTCAAGCGACTGAAACTTACATAAACCTTTTCTATTACCTTATAAGCACTCTACATTAAAATTAAGCCGTTGAAGTTTAAAGTCAATTTTCTCGAAACTGTCAATTTGACAGTTAAACCCTTTTTATTCTCAAACCTTCAATTTTAGTGTGATTAAAGTTTAATAGAACAGACATCATAAAATAATACACCTGATGTTCAACTGATGACGCAAATAGTCTTGTAACATGCAAAATATGCATCGACTGCGCATAAATAGATTCGTATCATACTATCCATTAGCTTATGATTTATGGGCCATAAGCATGCGTGAGTGTACAGTGACGTTACAACTGTGTTTACTGGCCAGTTGGTTTAAAACTACGCACTTTCCCTAGGTAATGCTTGTGATTTTGCTCGCTCTACATTTACTCTATTTTTATCTAAAAATTTCACCATACTTAAGTATGGTGAAATATATAATAGCAACTACTCCTCATAAAAATGAATAGTTGGTATAACACTTTTTGAACTTTCGCGACTTGATATTGTAAAGTACAAGTAAAGTGTACTCAAATAATGTTTTGATAATTTCTGTGCGCAAATAGACCCGTTTTATCTTTACAATATGAATAGTTGCTGTTGGTATTTCTTTCTTTAGGTAATACTTGCAGTTTTGCTCCCTCTTTTTTTTTTTTTTTTTTTTTTTACTTCAAACTTGTCTAGCATTTGACCACGCTCTCACCTGATGGGAAGTGACGATGCGATCGAAGATGTAGCATGCTAGCCAAGTAAATACCTATTCACTCTTCTCTTGAACACGCCTGGGTCATATTTCGCCGGAAACACAGACGCTGGCAGGGCATTCCATTCCTTAGCCGTTCTAATTAAGAAAGTTGAGTCGAATCGCTTGGTACGAATGGGTGGTATTTCGACCACGAAAGGATGGCGCTTAGCCGAGCGTCTAGTAGTCCGGTAGTGGAATGGTGATGGGAGAATGAGATCATGCAGTTCTTGAGCGCATTCACCGTGGTGTATTCTGTAAAAGACCGACAGACTTGCCACCTTACGTCGATGTGCAAGGCTCAGGAGCCTTTTACCAACCAAAGTGTCGTCGTCAATGAGCCTTTTGGCACGCCGTTCAATCGAGTCCAGAGCCTCAAGCTGGTACTTGGCAGACCCGTCCCACAGGTGGCAGCAGTACTCCATACACGATCGGACTTGTGCTTGATACAGATTTAGAAGCTGTCCAGGTGTGAAGTACCGCCTTACCTTGGACAATATGCCGAGTTTTTTTGAAGCTACTTTGGCTTTGGACTCGATGTAGGATCCAAAGTTTAGGTTTGACGTGAGATCAACACCCAAAAGCTCAAGATGGTTTCCTAAACTTACAGATACACCACGGAATGAAGGAGCCAGATGGAGTGGGCTCTTTTTAGCAGTGAATAAACACGCCTGTGTTTTTGCAGCATTGAACCTAACCAAGTTAGCATCGCCCCAATCGGACACGGCTTTCAAAGCCAGGTTCATGCGCTCAACCATAGCCTCTCTCTCAATCCGGACGTCGTCACCACTGGCACGGGCACTGGATGTGTATCTTTCAACAACAGTACTATCATCTGCATACCCAAAGGTACCGGGCTTTAGCAGATCATTGATGTGGAGTAAGAATAGTGTTGCTGAAAGAACTGACCCCTGAGGTACACCAGCATTAATAGCTAATTGATCGGAGGAGCAGCCATCAAGAACTACTCTTAGCGATCGTTCCCTCAAAAAGTCTGATATCCAAGTGCACAGACCAACAGGTAGTCCGTAAGATGGAAGCTTATTCAGAAGTCCGTCATGCCAGACCCGATCAAATGCCTTAGAGACGTCTAGAGATACAGCAAGTGCCTCTCCATGCATCTCTAAGGCTTCGCTCAATATGTGAGTGGCATACGCGAGAAGATCCCCAGTGGACCGGTTTCGGCGAAATCCGTATTGCCGGTCACTGAGGAGATCATTGTCTTCAAGGTATGCCAAGAGCTTGTTGTTAATTATACGCTCCATACTCTTACAGAGAATGGAGGTAATTGAGATGGGTCGATAGTTGGCAGGATCAGCACGACTGCCCTTCTTAGGTACAGGTTGTACGTTGGCTAGCTTCCAACTCATAGGGACTATTCCGGTGTCTAGAGAGAGGCAAAATAGGCGTGTTAGAATGGGAGACAACTCGGGTGCACAGCTCTTAAGTACAATTGCTGGTATACCATCGGGACCACTGGCTTTGTTCACGTCTAGACTGCGTAATGTTTTTAGTACTTCCTTCTGACGTATGCGTATTTCCGGCATGAAAACACCGCATTGTGGAAGGCAGGGAGGTACCTCATTAGCAGAATCTAAACGCGAAGCTTCTGCAAAGAGAGTGGCAAACAAGTTTGCTTTTTCTTTTGCAGTGTGAGCCAGCGATCCGTCTGGTTTCAATAATGGAGGCAGTGAGGATCGACAGAAGTTCGCTTCAACCGATTTGGCTAGGGACCAAAAAGCCTTACTACCAGCTGGGTAGGAAGCAAGTTTAGTCCCTATTCGACCAATATGATTGAAACGAGCCTTCCTTAATTCCTTCTTACAGGCCTTGGCGGCAACGTTAAAGGCTTTCTTCTTAGCTCGAGTGTCCGAGGCCTTGCGTTTTCGAGCGCCAGCCCATGCCAGATATGCCGCATGCTTCTGCGCTTCAGCGCGTGCACAGTCGGCTCCAAACCATGGGCTGGCTTTGCTGGTCACGGGCTTATCGGAAAATGGAATAAAATATTCCATAGCCCGACATATTACCTCAGTAACCGCATTCGCGCAGACCGTCGGATCTCCAGAAGAAAAACACGTTTGCCGCCAAGGATATGAAGCGAAGAAATGTCGCATCTCGTCCCAGTCTGCTAAGTTGTATCTCCAGACACGCCGATTGCTCTTAGGGCTTGGGTCAGGCGGGGAGTATACTGAAACGGACTTGACCAGACAGTGATCGGAGCTACCAATGGGTGAGGATACCGCCACAGAGTATCGGTCTGGTTCAGTCGTGAGCAGAAGGTCGAGGCAGTTAGCAGTGTGGCTATCAATGTCAGGCACTCGCGTTGGCTCTTTAACAATCTGCGTTAAATTGAGCGCCAAAGCGAGCTTACGCGTCTCTCTCCCCTCTACACTTTTATGAATGGTTAAATTTGCAGAAATATAAATGGCAGTAGTAACTACTATTTATAACAGTGAATAATTGCTGTCGGTATTTTGTACGCTTAGCACAGTAACTTAAGTATTCTAATGCCCGTTTGTACTAAAGTTTGACAGCTCACTTATGTCCTACAGGTTGCACTTATATCCCTAGCCCCCGATTTCTCGTACGTTTGTCAAACTCGTATCAAATCAAACGCCAAATACGCGCTCATTGGTTGAGACAGCCGTTATCAACAGGCAACCAATGGACGTTCAGTATTTCAAAATATATACAACCCTAAATGTTCTACCTTCTTCTATCATACCCAATTTTTAATAGTAATATTTGTGATTTAAATAAGAGATGTTATCAATTACTTGACACTGGCTAAAAACACAAAAGTGTGGAGCCAAAACATTAAAAAAATAAAAACGATTTACACTTACCTTTTCAACTGTACCAACGATGTATCACACAACGAAGTCGGAGCATTAACGTATTAGTTCGGAGGTGGTATTTTAGATCAATTCCCGGTTATTTATGATTACAGTATGATATTTCACGTAAAGTTAGTTCATATTTTATCCTGAATACATGCTATCAAGTATCAGCATAAACGTTTATAGGATATAGAATACAACGTATTTTTTTTTATAACACAGACGGATAAACAAATTTACGCCTATTATAACATACGCCTATATTGACAGCGTCCGTGTTGTTGTGGTTGAGTAGGTTGGCTCATAACCCGGAGGCAGCGGATTTGATTCCCGCGGCCGGACAAGTATTTGTGCACAGAAAAAAAAAGCGCAACTACTTGTTATGTGTCTGGGCGTTGTGGGACCATGGTCCTCGTAGTTCCTGGGTCCCTAGACACAGAATCCTAGTTAGGGCCCAGGATCTATGTATGTGATCGTTGGGCGTTATTATTTTTATTTTATTATTATTAGTAAGTCAAAATCACCTATGGACTCCCACAACACCAATGGCGCCACTGATGTATTTTCTTCTCTTTTCCCCCGCTTTTGTAAGTGTCCGTTGGTGAAAAGACCTTCGCTGGAAGTGGTTTCTTGCTTCTTTATTATTATTTTTAAAGAAGAAGACTTACTTTTGGATGGAATAAATATAATGAAATCTATACATGACATTGAATATGTCCTAAACATGGTAGGAGTAATTTCGACTTTTTAACTGACGTGAGTTTAGCCGTTATTTATCTTACAAAATGAAATCAAACTATCAAAGCTTATCATTTACCAGACGTATCCATAAGAAGAAAGAGGAAGAATTTCATTCTTCTGCCAGGCTACACTGCCAGTGGTGCCAGTGTGGCAAGAAATTCAATGGAGTTCCGCATCCGAGCATCCGCGTTGGCTAATTTCTATTATCTCCAAAAATATTTATACGCCTCCTCACTTAGTCAAAGTGTGATGTGCTTGACATTTATAGTAATTAATAATAATGATGGTTCTACTAATATAGCTGTAAGTCTTATTGTTACTAACAAATTGGATTGAATTATCTGTAATAAAATGAAATTTAATTTAATTTTAAAAGTGATTCTTTTGACTGGAAACTCAATATAAAAACATTTTAACTTTTTTATTTCATTGCGAACCTAATAACATCTGACTGTATTTTATTTATTTGGTTCACAAACAATAAATACACAGTTTTTATAACCGTTATTAAATTTAAAAATAGTATCTATGTGCACAACCAATTATAGGCAAACACAGAATGCACGATTTTGAGATTTAAAAAGCATATAATTTAACCTTAATTAATATTTATATACCTATCCTATTAATGTATACTTCTACAATATCTAGCAAGATAGTATTATTTAATATTTATTAAATATGTTTAAATTTACTAGGTGGTAGGACTTTTCTGCAAAGTTCGTCTAGGTAGGTACCACCGCTTTGCCAGTTATTCTGCCGCCAAGCAGTAGTGCGCAAGCACTACTGTGTTCCGGGTTGAAGGGCAAATGAGACTTTATGACCTAACCTCACAGTTTTGTAATCTTATTACCAGACTGTGCTGATGTCTCAGAATGACGTGCGCAGTGCAGTGTCACGCGAAACTATAATTTAGTGTTTCAAGTGTCACTGCAACTGAGATGGGCAGTCGTGTCGCTTAACATCAGGCGGCTTGTTCGTCAAATCATTTCGTAACATAAAAAAAAAAATGTATTACTATTATGTCAATGTCTTTAGCGTTCTCCGTTGTTTTAAGGCTCAAATAAACAACACCAAAGCCTGCTCAGGCGAGCTTCTTAGAATGCATTTCACAATTGCTAATCTGTTTCTATAGCGTGGATTAGTCGAATCTCAAGACGTGTAATCCGCGACTACTAGTAGAATGATACTACGTGGATACCGTGGATGTGTCTGCTGAATCACTTGCTTAAAAATTATGTTAATAGGTAAGACGCAGAAACTTTATTTTGGTAAATATTCAAAGAGTGCGCTTATCAGTCAATGTCGTAGTTAGCTTATTGTTGTGTGACGAACGCCTGTAAACAAAATTGCGACATGCAAATAATTGTAATTGAAATTATCCTGTACCATATTGTTTGTTTATACTAGATTAGATGTTTATTGCATAAATTTTACATTTTTGAAAATAATATTTTTATAATCCTACTAATACACAATATGGGAAAGTTTGTATACATATATAGATGTTTATCTTTCTTTTTTTTTATTGTTAGATAGGCTTGTGTTTGACATCTATCGCAGCTGATGGTAAGTAACTATGTGGTCTAGGATGTAACACGCTTGCCTAGAAGATACCTGTTCACTCTCGATTTGAAAATCCCAAGGTTGTAGTTATCGGGAAATGCGGACGCCGGTAAAGCGTTCCACTCTTTGGCTGTTCGCATGATAAATGTGGAGCCAAATCGCTTTGTTCGCACATGGGGGATATTGATAATGTAACGGTGGCGTTTTTCGTACATCTGGTTGTTCGATGGTGGAAAGGTGATGGCGGAATCAGGTTATGCAACTCCAATGCGCATGCTCAAACGTCTGGACGGATTTGGGTGAAATTTAGAATGTAGATAGCTTATATAGCGGATTTACACATAAGGCTACTTTTTATCCGCGAGTGAAACTACGGGGGCAGCTAGTAAAATAATAAATTATGATGCCATAGTTGTATACTTATACATAATCTTCTTTAATACTACTTCCTTATTTGTACGAACAAAATTACGGATAGTTTACTCATATAGGAACATTAGCATAAGTTAAGTGGAGCGCGTGAAATCTTGGATCGCTGCACAAACTATCCGATGCTGCAGCTTTTTGGAGACACTTTAACCAAACGAGGCACTTTGTAATCATGAGGTTGTGTAAGAACTTGCTTTTTACAATTATTGTTTAAGACAGTAGCAACAGAAAACAATAGTATTATAGACCTTAGCTCAATCTTTTCGGTGACTAATTTATAACCAAATTACGTCAAGGAATTATCCTACAACAATATGAAAAAATGACATGTAACCTTCTACTAGGTACTTAGGTAGACGGACGATCTGGGGCCTTACCGCGTAAGTCTGGTGGAGATCGTAATCGTGTTCTCTCTTGCTTGCACTCGCGGACTTGTTAATTGGCGCGTGCAGGATGGCAGGTGAAGCCGATTCCCAGAACAGTTACGCGGTAGGGGTGCTGGTCTACATGAAGACCACGGAGAATCGTTAAATTCAAGACGCCAGCCGGTCAAAGTGGCGCTCTGTATAGGTCTATGTTCAGCAGTGGACATTTTTTAAGTTGAGTTTTTTTGATGTAGAATGATGACTAGTCGTCCGCCTGACATTAAGCAACACGGCTGTCCATTTTAGTTGCAGTCCCACTCTAAAAGATAGACACGTCATCCTGAGACATCAGCACAGTTTAGTAAAATGTAGACTGTGAAATTAGGTCATAAAGTAATTTTACGTGCTACATTTTTTTTAAATGTCAATGAATGATGTGACGAGCAAGTCGTTCACCTGATGTTAAGCGATACGGTCGCCCATATGCACTGCGCACATCATCCTGAGACATCAGCACAATCTGGTAATAAGATTACTTGACTGTGAGATCAGATCATAAAGTTTCAATTGCCCAGTAATTTCACTAGCTACAGTGCCCTTCAAACCGGAACACAGTAGTGTTAGCACGCTACTGCTTGGCGGCAGAATATCTGGCAAAGCGGTGGTACCTACCTAGACAAACTTTGCAGAAAAGTCCTACCACCTAGTTTTGAAGAGAACACGAAAAGACGACATAAGATTCAATACCAGAATTATAGATTCAACATCAGCACTTGAATCAAAAACCAACTCTGTTCTCTCGTTGCACAAATAACTATTTCCTAGTAACCACCACCTCAATTGTTATTCAAGCACGCCAACCAACCGGTATCGAACAATTACAAAAATAAATAAAATGTTAAACGCTTAAACTGTTCACTCACGAAATTGTAAAAAACAAGTTAACCCTTCAAAGCTGAGCGGGCCGGCTCGTTTCCATTGTGCGCGGGTCCGTCAGAGCCGGCGACCCCCGTAACGATCTCACGTCCCGCGTGCGTGGCTCGATAAAGGGTTAAGTACACACTAACAACCTGACGTGACTCACAAATCCACCATTATTATGTTATTGTGGGAGCCATGTCGCCGTGGCCTCGCATTTACATACAATTTAACATGAAATGTGGCCAATAATTCATAGCGGCTGTTGCGTTATTATTTCTATTATAAAGTGTTCAAGCCGGCGTTTTTCGTGTTACCGTCTGGCGTGTTACCTTTTTTAGCTTTTGGTTACGTTAACGGCCCGCCATTATAGTCCAGTTTCGCTATCTCGACCGCGTGAGTTATGAGCGGTGATTTGCATGAAATTCATGCTTATTGTTACTAAAACTCGTATAATTAATTCCACTCGAACGTAATCGTATTCGTTGAATTCTTAAGACGCCCAAAACAAATTAATCACGCGATATCAAACGGTTGTGTTAATTCGGATCACGCCGAGAGCTGCGTTGACAAAACATTGTTTTGTTTGGCTAAAATAAAAATACCATTTTAATAATCAACAACAAATCGGCATATCGAGTTATGTACGCATCGTTTAACTCCAATTCGAATGAAGGCATTCGATTTAAAATATGAATCGATGTGAGAAGCTTATTGAATATTTTTACAACGATTTATGCCCAATTAGCAGCCGGTGCGTGAATTGAATTGTTTGTGCTTCAATTCTTAATAAATACCACAATATTTACGATAATGTCCGGTTCTTGAATAGGCGGCCCTGCGAGCACCGCGGGAGAGATATCCGACCAGGTACTTTATTATACAGCGGTGAAGGGTTACCTCTTTGTGTGACGTTTTCATGTTAATTTACGTTTTAGCTGACAAGGTGGTCTGAGAGGACGGCGGGACGCAGTCATATTTAAAAAATGATACCTATTTAAGTGTTAATATGAAAGTTGAATATAAATGCCTTTTTAAATTTACATTTGTTTTAGCTTCTGCCCGCGGCTTCGCCTACTTGCGCTATAGGAAACGATGAAGATTTTTTTTATAGATAATTCAACCACCTATTTCACCCTTTAGAGGTAGAATTTAGAATAAAACCCTTTTTTAGTGGATACCTACATTTTACAAAGAACACGCCCTCCAAATTTCAAGCCTCTAGGATCAGTGGTTTAGGCTGTGCTTTGATATTATAGGTCAGTCAGTCACTCAGAACTTTGAATTCTATATTTATAGATTGAAAAATAGTTTTTGTGACTTTTACATACCGTTTTTTTTATTGTAGGCTTTGTAGACGTGTTCAGTGATTATTTCCGGAAGGTTAGGCTTTTCATAATGGCTCATTATCGTCGGTAATGAATCGCGAGTGCGTTTGGAGCCGGGTTTAATTAGATATGGTCGGGGAACTCGGCTGTGTGATCAAAGCTTTGTGGAAGCGATCATTTGGGTATAAACCGTTGCGTTGGTTCGGTACACTGGTTGGAGATTTCCTTGCGAAGGTATCTTATATAATACTAGCGGCCCGTCCCGGCTTCGCTCGGGTCGACGTTTATTTGTTAAACATTTTATTATATACGAAAAACAATGTATCACGCACCGGCGCCATCTACTCAAAATGTTGGTTTGTCCTGAATTTTTCCTGAATTTTCTTTGCTATAAACCTCACGGAGCCCGAGACCTTTCCAACGAATGCAAAACCGTGGAAATCGGTTCGTGCGTTCTGGAGTTATAGCGTCAGGAAGGAAAACCCGACTTATTTTTATATAGTAGATTTAAGGCAGATAATTAAGTATTAGCATAGCTAGGTTAGGTTACTGAATAAAGTCATTGAAAACTTACATGAATTCCAGTTTATTTTTAAAATAATATTATCTACTTTCGTTTTATCCAAACACATACACATTCATATCTGTCCCACATCATCAACCCAATATTTAGGGATTAAATTTATCCAACATGATGGATAAACTCAAATAAATTTAAGATGTTAACCAATGACGTGGTCTAATATGGAGTAAGCTTGCTTAGAAGATACCTGATCACACTTGACTTGAAAACTCCCAGGTCCCAGGTAAATCACACTAATATTATAAAGGCGAAAGTTTGTATGTGTGTATGTGTGTATGTTTGTTACTCCTTCACGCTCAAACGGCTGAATGGATTTGGATGAAATTTGGTACCAAAATAGCTTATACACTGGAATAACATATAGGCTACATTTTATCCCGGAAAAGTAAAATTTTCCAGTGGGATGAGCAAATAATTAAAATACTTTTTATCCGCGGGTGAGACCGCGGGGCGCAATTAGTGTTAAATAATAACGTGACAGGCCAACCGTTCACCTGATGTTAAGGACACGCTTACCCATTATCATATGCAGTGTCACTCAAAGCTCTAGACATCACATCTGTCCTGAGACATCAGCATATAGTAATCTTATTACTAGCCTGTGAGATCCGATCGTAAAGCCTCATTTGTCCAGTAATTTCACTAGCAACAGTGCCCTTTAAACCGCAGAACAGCAGTGCTTGCGCACTACTGCTTGGCGGCAGAATAACTGGCAAAGCAGTGGCACCTACCTAGACAGACTTTGCAGCAAATTCCTACCACCTAAAAGATATATTAGTTAACTGGGAACAAGGACGCCGGCAAGCTGTTCCATTCATTAGCTGTTTGCTCTAAAAAGTTAGTAGCGAAACGCATAGTGCGGGTTATACTTAAAGTCGAAAGATATATTTAAAAGCTGTTTACTAAAGCATCCTGCAACTAAGAAGACACACACTAACACAAGAGCACATTAACCTTTAATTGCCTTTCTGTACCAAAATGAAAGCGATGAAAAACTCACAAAGGCAATACTTTCTGCACCGTAGCACTTTGTGGCCGCGGGTAGCGGAAATTAACGACTTGTTGGAAACTACCTTCGGGGGCAACTACCCTTTTGAGCATTTTTGTTTGTTGGGTAAAACGGTGTGAGATTGGTATATGTACCAATCTCACACCGTCAGGTATGAAATTTAAATAAAAATTACAAATGTAATATTTTGTAGTTATTTGTGATTAAAACGTTCAGTCAGCTACTTCTATAACAGTTCGAAAATTACAGCCGTAACAAATTTACTAAATATATGTTATAAGGGTGGATTACCAAAAAAAACGAGTGTGCTGCACACGACTGAAGTAAAATTTCTTTATTTTTGGTCCATCAATCGGCGGATGTAATTTGTTATTGCTTTGTTTAATGATAATCTCTCCATCTTGACAAATGTTAATTGTCATTTTATCGGACATACCAACGTAATATTTTATTTCTTTTTACTTTTTTATGTTCAGACTGGACATCTACGTGAAGCAAATTCAACTTCCGATTGCCTCCCCGCCCTTTTACCGGATTACTCCCCGAGCATGCGTAAAAAAAAATTACTTCATACATATTGTTTGTGATATAAATAATTAATAGTTTATAAACTTTTATTTTAAAACATCGGCCGCCTTAAATTCCCCGTGAATAGATTTTAATAATTATAAATAGATAGTTTTGGTAGCCGTCGGCAGCGAGCTGCGTTAAATCTTATGATTGATCGTGTTTTCCGCTAATGAGCTCGAAGTTCTACTTTCCAAGTTACAAAATCATAGCGAATAAGGTAAATAATTTGTTATATTATTTCGAATTTCCAAGAAAGCTTTTACTAGGTGGTAGGACTTTTCTACAAAGTTCGTCTAAGTACCACCACTTTGCCAGTTATTCTGCCGCCAAGCAGTAGTGCGCAAGCACTACTGTGTTCCGGTTTGAAGAGAGCACTTGTAGTGTGAGTGTAGTGAAATTACTGGGCAAATGAGACTTTATCACCTAATCATAATCTCAGTCTAGTAATCTTATTGCTAGACTGTGCTGATGTCTCAGAATGACGTCCGCAGTGCAGTGTCACGCGAAACTATACTTTGATTTTCAAGTGTCACTGCAACTTACAACCTGGAGACGGCGGCTTCAATTCCCATGACCGAGCAAGTAAATTGTGCACAGAAAAAAACATAAATACTGGTCTAGGTGTTATTTGAACATGGTCCTTGTAGTTCCTGGGTCCCTAGATACAGGAAATTCTAGTTAGGGTCCAGGGTATATGTGATCCTTGGGTATCATTATATATTTTATCATAATAATTTAGACCTTAAAAACATAACTTGTTAATAATAATAATCATATAATGACCCAATTTCTGGGTGAGTCACAATCAATTAAAATAATGAATCATTTAAACCTCCCACAAAAAATCATACATACAATAAAACGAGAAAAAACTACGATATTCAATTGCATATCTCATTCTACATGCCAAACTTTTCTCTAATAACATTTCAAGCTCGCAGCCGCTTGTTACTTGAGCCGTGCCATTATGAATTATGATCGGTTTCCACAATAAGGGCATAAACAGGGGTCGAGTGATGGCCGACGGTAAATCACGCACATCCATCAACTGGGGCGAGGGAAGCGCCAATATCAACACAAACTGGGTCTTGTCTGTAACTTATTTTGTCTACTCCACTTGTGTATCTATAACGTGAAATAGAAAAACGAAATACAGAGAAAACATTCAACATTCACATTAGCTTTTATTTTTACCTTTGCTTTTTATCAAAATAGGCTTGGATTTGACCACTGTCTCGCCTGATGGTTCTACCAAGAAAGTGGCTCTACACAAAATGTTAGTTATTCATACAAATTTATTTTATCGCCTTCCAACAACCATCTTATTCACCAGATTTTTTTTAAATGCTGCATTACTACAGATTCCTTGGTCCGTGCTCTTTTTTAATATACTAATTACTCACTTAATATATGTTTCTCATATATTTTTTAATAAAATCAATACGGGATGTATTCACCAGATATTGATCCAGCTGACTTATTTCTTTTTCTTAAACTCAAATAACCACTTCGTGGCATCTGTTTTTATTGGTAGAAGACATAAAGAAAAATTCGCGGCGAGAACAGAGCCTAATTCCGAAAAAAGCGATTAAAAATATTTTGATGTATGGATTATGATGTATCACCTTATTACATTAATACCTATATCTATGATTATATATATAAAGACATATATATAAAAATATCGTGTCAGTGTTTATTTCCATACTCCTCCTAAACGGCTGGACTGATTTTGATGAAGTTTTATATTCACATTTGGTAGGTCTGAGAATATGTTGATATCTATGTTTCATCCCCTTAAGTGATAAGGGTGGCCTAACCCTTTTTTTTTTCACTCAGATTTTTTTTATGAAGAGGCATTAAAAAATCTATGCAACCCTAAATTTTCTACCTCCTTCCATCCCCTAATTTTTGATTTATATATCAAAACAACGTTACCGGGTCAGTTAAGTATATATCATTTTACGTATAAAACGGCAGCAAAATAAAAATTTACTGTATGCACACAAATTATCAACCGTGCAATTACTTTTTTTGTGCTTGTCAATTTTTTGATTGATGGTAAGTGAACTTCGACATAGTAATAGATCACTTGCTGTTGTTATGTTAAATGATGATTCAATAGTTTTGGAATAAATCGTAGTAGCAGAAGGGTTCCAAAGTGTTCCCAAAAATTTGAGCGCATTTTGAGTTGGGTTGGAGTATGTTATAGCACTGGGGCGAGATCGTGAATGCTAGCGCTACCCTATTTAACCCCAGCTAAACGGCGGATGGATCACGGGGGGTTTTCGTGGGTTCGAGTCCCACATACTCCTTACCATCACCAAATGGCAAAGAAGTTCGAGGGCATTTCTCCCCTTAAAAAAGTTTTTCTTTGATTTCATTTGCAAATGCTGATAATCTTCTATATTCGAATATGGTTTCTATACAGGAAACGTTATTCGTGTAACTTATTTGCGTATTCTCTTGATTTGTGTAGCAATACATAAATTAGGGAATAATATTATTATTCCTTGATTTATGTATTGATACATCATAATGAATCATATAATTAACTTATTTATTTATACTTGAGTACAAAATAATGTACAAGGAGGACTTAATGCTATAAAGCATTATCTACCAGTCAATCTGGATGTGCAAGAAAAGAAATGGTAGCGGTGCAGTAAAATAGATATTAGAATAAAACACGTACTTACATAAGAAAAATAATAAAAATATTACATGTAATGTACTTGATTATAAAAATAATATAATGTACCTACCTACATGATTATAATGAATACAATTACTTACATATATAAAACTTACTATACTTATATAACGTCGAGATTGAAGACTACATAACTTATGTTAATTTACTTTTTTAGTTCTATTATAATTATGATAAATAAATACTGTAATATAAATAACATTCTGTGTAATTAATTCCTTTGAGAAATAGATTCTTAACCCGCAATGAAGAAACCCGCAAAAGTCCAAGTTACTTGGCTTTAATAATTTTTATTTTTATTTTTATTGATTATGCAGTTGCTTGTAAGTATAAAAAATATTTAAAAATTTAGCAATTTTTTTTTTCAATTTAGCAATTAAAAATAAAAAAGTTTTGTTCTTATGTGTATAGGTACTCGTATGTCCTCGCCATGTAGGCTCCAGGGAGTGATCAAAAAGGGATGATCACGGAACGACCTGGCAATCAACTTGCTACGTGCAGAATTGTCTTACGTTATGCGACACAGAAGTGTGAAATATATATGTACGTGTAAATATATGTGTACTTACCTATATATGTTGGTAAGTCCGGTAAAATGACAATTACGATTGACAAGATGGCGATATTAATATTAAACAAAGCAAAAACAAAGTTATACCGGCCGATAGATGGAGCTAATGAGGTCTAAAGCACACTCATTTTATAAATACTTTTGCTAAACTCCCTTTTAAAAATGATATGGACAGGTAGGACCTACCTAACCAATATTGACTATGTAAAACTTAGTTTATCTAAAATTACAAATTCGGGTTCCGTATATTACTATACTAGCCCGCAGTTTCGCCCGAAACGAAGAAGACATTTTTTCATGGATAATTCAACCACCCATTTCACCTTAGGGGTAGAATTTTAAAAAACCCTTTCTTAGTGGATACCTACACTTTACAAAGAACACACTCTCCAAACAAGTCATTCAGTCAGTCAGGACTTTGAATTTTATATGTACAGATAAACACTTTTTAATCATAAAAAATTGGATAGTAATTACCCCCTGGAAACCAATTTTATTAGGTCACTATATTAATGTTAATTTTGCACGAGTTATTAGACATCGTTCTAATTTATTATTCTCCAGTGAGTTTTTACTATAGAGCTGACGTAATGCTGAGTCCTGATCATGTCTATTTAATTAATTTGATGTTTTGTGGGCGTAGGAGCGTCGCTTATCAGTAGCATAAGCCACTAGCGTCGTCTAGGAAAGTGTACAGTATGGCTGGACATTCCCGCTTCACTCTTTCGGTAAATTACCGATGTCCATGTCAGTAAGAGCGCTTCTTGGCTGCACCTCTTTAACCTTGTTTAACCATACACTGTACTCGAGCGCTCCTAGACTTCACTCAAACATATCATTTAATAACGTAAGGTAACTTTTATTTAGTAATATAATAATAATAATAACGCTCAACGATCACATACATGGATCCTGGACCTTAACTAGGATTCCCTGTATCTGAGGCCCAGAAACTACGAGGACCATGGTCCTACCACACTCAGACACAGAACAAGTATTTGCGCTTTTTTCTATGCAATACTTGTCCTGCCACTGGAATTGAACCCTCCACCTCCAGGCTATGAGCCGACCTGCTAAATTACCACCCTACAGAGGCTGTCAAAGTAATGTAACTCAACTAATATTATTGTTTTAATTACTTATACTAGAAGACACATGGAAGATTAAAGATAAGAAACGTGGTAACATGAAATAGCAAATTGATTAGAAAATCAAGGAACACAAATAATTTGACTGACCCGATAGCTCTGTTGGTAGTAACCCTACCTTCTGAACTGTGGGTTGTGGGTTCGATTCCCACCCAGGACAAACATTTGTGTGATAAACATAGGTGTTTATTCTGTGTCTGGGTGTTATATTGTATTCTATGTATGTATTTACAAACAAAAAGTATCTAAGTATTGTATCAGTTATCTGGTTTTCCCATAGAACCAGCTTTGCTTAGTTAGGAGCTAGATGGCGTTGTGTGAGATGTCCACACATATTATTATTATTATTCACTATTATAATGGTTAACAATACGAGAGCCATAAACATGTTAATTAACTTAAAATCATTATAGTTTATCGATACTGCACGTTTGTATTAATCATTATATTTTTTCCTGTTTTTGTTTATTTTATTAACTTTCTAGCAGATGAGATCGCCGTCAAATGCAGACTAATCAGTTATAAAAAAGGCAATTATAGCGCGGCGTTTGTATGGGCTTCTAATCAAAAGTTTGTGACGAAAATCTTTTCGAAATTCACTCGATTTTTTCAGCCATCTCACACAACGCCATCTAAAATGTTTCTTTTTGTGTTGTTTCCAAAACTACATAGAAACTTCTGGTAAAGTTGCTACCATTTTACTAGGAGTATGACTTGAATAGACTAGACTATGACTTAACTTGATGACTTGGACTGTGACTTGACTTGACACTATATAATATTAATTAACTTGAGAAATTATCAATCATTTGACACTCGCTAAAAAACACAAAAGTGTGGAGCAAAACAAAAAAAAAGTTGCTAAGAGAACGACACTGATCCCGTAGTTCTATGACGAATGACTACAGCAGGCTAGATCATGTGACGTGGTTAAAATTCGTTGATACCTGTAATATTCCACGTGATTCGATATATTCGTTGATTCCACGTTCTTGATTAGAACGGCTAAGGAATGGAATGCTCTGCCAGCGTCTGTTTCCGGCGAAATATGACCCGGGCGTGTTCAAGAGAAGAGTGAATAGGTATTTACTTGGCTAGCATGCTACACCTTCGATCGCGTCGTCACTTCCCGTCAGGTGATCAGGTGAGAGCGTGGTCAAATGCTAGGCAATTTTGAAGTAAAATATAGGTATATGTATGTGTTCAAGCTAATAATAAGCTAGCTTTGTCTGTGGAAATGCAGATAAAAAAATTACTACCGAATTTGAATTTTTTAAATTGTGATAATGCTGATCTTCTCGTGTAGGGAAATGGTTAGTACTAGCGTCAGAACAAAGGTTTTCATGACTTGGCTTAACGAGTATCACAGAATGTACAATAGGTACTAATATGGGAATCTACTGCACTAAGGTCCGTATTACAGAACGGTGCTCAGCCAACGATTGGTGTTCAAGCAGATTTTAATCACTAATTGATAAATTTATGAATGAAATCTCTGCTTGAGCACCGATCGATGACTGAGCACCGTTCTGTAATACGGACCTAAGTCTATTTCCTTCTGAACTGTGGGTTCTGGGTTCGATTTGCACCCAGGACAAACATTTTGTGTGATGAACATAGGTGTTTGTTCTGTGTCTGGGTGTTATATTGTATTCTATGTATGTATTTATATACAAAAAGTATCTAAGTATTGTATCAGTTATCTTAGTTTCCATAATTCAAGCTTTGCTTAGTTTGGGGCTAGATGGCGTTGTGTAAGGTGTCCACACATAATATTATTATTATTATTATTATTAAATAATTTGCACATTGACACAGTTGTCCTCTCCAATAACAAACGCAGTATTTAAACTATTTTAGGATCGTAATATTACACAAGCGTATACTGTTGAATGGCGGTGCGTGTGTGCGTGACGTCACCTATCGCATAATAAGCTAGAGTAGTTTGACCAGTTATTACCAGCGGTGCCAGTAAAATTCGCTAGTGTGGGTCGAGGGTTCCGATTGCTAAACTTTTAAACAGTTTACATGAATGTGTCCTGAATCTACTCTTTCAAGAGACCTTTTCAGATTCTTCAATTCAAAACGGTTCTTGTTCAGACAAAGTAGTTGTTAATTTTAATATTTTTTGAGATTTTAACAAGGCTTTCATATAGCTTTTAGTAAAATATCCGTCATTGTACTGTGTAGCATTTTGACTTTGACAAAATACGACTTTACATGACGTATTTTTGTTCACCGTGTTTCCAAATCATTTAACAAAGTATGTAACGATGTCGCACTTTGTTGAAATCTATAGTACATGATATTTGTCATTCCGTGGTGTGAAATGTCCACCAATATTTGGTTATCTTATTATTTACGAGCTTTTGCCCGCAGTTTTGCCCGCGGCGTGGCCTATGGAAAAATAATTCAACCACCCATTTCACCCTCAAAAATCCTTTCTTAGCGGATGCCTACGTCATAACATCTACCTGCATGCCAAATTTCAGCCCGATCCGTCCAGTGGTTTGGGCTGTGCGTCACTATGTCAGTTAGTCAGTCAGTCACCTTTGAGTTTTATTTATTTATATTTACGAATAATTAAGTAATTAAAAAAATTTGTGCGTAATATTATAGAAACTGACGTGAGTAGTACTCATCACTACAACTATTACACGGCTAACACTCACGAAAGTGTTTTCGTGAGTGTTAGCCGTGTAATAGTTGTAGAAATTAGTGTGTTAATTGTGATTTTGACACAGAACCATAGATACAGACGTACATCGAAATTTTGCCATATAAGTTCTACCGTATATATTCCCCATTTTTAATTACTGTTTTGATCTTGAACCCTAAAAACAATGAATTATGAAGTGAGATAAGTTTCGTAAAATATAAAGGTCACTTGGGAATGGCGAGTCAGTATCGCCGTAGTACTACTATTGACATTCGGCGTATCATATCGAACTTTGTAGGGACTGGTTGTGTGATCGTGGTAACTAAATCATCATGCAGACAGAGTAAGTAAGCTTTCTTACGCTTAGTTGGTGCAAATAAATTGATTTGACAGCCGCTGTGGTGTGTTGGTTGAGCAGGTTGGCTCATAACCCAGAGGTAGTGGGTTCAATTTCCTCGACAGGACAAGTATTTTTGCACATAAAAGCATAAAATATACTTGTTCTGCGTCTGGGTTTTGTGGGACCACGGTCCTCGTCATTCCTGGGTCGTTTAGACACAGGGAGTCCTAGTTTGGGTCCTGGATCTATGTATGTGATCGTTGGGCCTTATTATTATTATTAATATTATCTTTTATTATTATTATTTATTATGTCACTTTTGCCAACAGCCTTGTGATAAAGTAATTTTACTAAAATGGGCGTTTAAGATTTATTTTAGATTTTTTTCAATTTTAACCTATTTCTAGGAATAGATTTAGATAATACTATATTTATTTAGTTTATATGCTAAAAAACTAACCTATAAAATAAATAAGTAGTTATTGTTACTCATGTCAGTAATCTATACTTAGTTGCAGTTTTAATTTTATGTCTTTGAGGTGTTAAAGCAACAAAAATACTGCTGAATCTTCAAAAAAAAAATCACGTTTACGCTTGGTTTTTTTTTTTTTTTTTTTACTGTTGATGGGTTTGCGTTTGACTACATCTCACCTGATTGTAAGTGACGATGAGGTCGAAGGTGGAGCACGCTTACCCAGAAATAACCTATTTACTCTTGACTTAAAGACACCCAAGTTGTATGTGGATGGAAACACCGACGACGGGAGTGAGTTCCATTCCCTAGCCGTACGCACAATAAAAGAATCTGCAAAGCGTTTCGTACGAACAAAAGGTAAATCAACAACGTAAGGATGGTACAAGTAGTATGAAGATAGAGAATAAATTATGTGAAGGTTATAGATTAAAATACAAAGCGATTTTGATTGAATCTCGGGCATGCGTGACCTCACCGAAGTTCATCAGTACAAATGATATAAAACCAGCTATAATTTAGCTGGTTTTATACCATTTGTTAGCTTTAATTTTTATATCGAATTGTATCGAAAAACAATTTAATAAATCAAACAAATGAGATAAATTTCGTCACTAAGGACACACACTTTGGACATAAAAATAATCATTAAAACAATTTTGTGTGATTATGTCGAGTTATTCAAGTATTTGACATTTAGTCGAAAAGTTAGTAGTTAAAGAAGAATAATTAATACACATACACATAAGAAAGGTGTATGTGTATTCATTATTTGAAGAGCCTATTTTGAATGATTTGAATCTCTACGTAGTTATATACACAAGACTTTTTTTTGCACGGCAAATTACCTTTATTTTCTAAATACTGGTGTCAATTCTGTGTCGCATTCTCTAAAACTAAAATAAACTTAAAGTATGGCGGTACTTTTCTGATAAAGGGGAAATGAAAAAGACGAAGGAAATATGTTAATTTCGTTTAGCTTTAGAGAATGCGACACAGAATCGACACCACTATAATGATATAATAAATAATAAACCTACTACTACTACAGAAAAAAATTGTAACTATTTACTTGCCGCGATGACTTATAGACAGTCCAAATGCTCCAGCCCAGTAGGTAGCGTACCCAACATGCTGGCAGCATTGCCCCGTTGAATTGCAATGCTTATTCGTTGTGCCAAATAAGTGCCAAAAATCATTAAAATCATTATCATCACTAACATGTTGACGTTTGTCTGATAAACATATTCCTTTCCCATTGAACAAAATTGATCAAGAGGTCGTGAGATCTGAGTTTAGTTCTTTTTTATGTTAATGTATGACGTGACGAGCTAGCCATTTGCCCGATGTTAAGCGACACAGCTGCCCATATCAGTTGCAGTGTCACTCGGAACTCTAAAGTATACAGTTTCGCGTGACACTGCACTCATCCAGAGACATCAGCATAATCTAGTAATAAGATTACTAAACTGTGAGATCAGATCATAAAGTCTCATTTGCCCAGTAATTTCACTAGCTAGAGTACCCTTCAAACCGGTACACAGTAGTACTTGCACACTACTGCTTGGCGGCAGAATAACTGGCAAAGCGGTGGTACCTACCGAGACGAACTTTGCAGAAAAGTTCTACCACCTAGTCAAAGTCAGTAGTCTAGTGGACAATTTTGACATTAAAGCTTTACTAGACGTTCCGGCGCTGCTGACACCGATACAATAGCGAATAAAAATCCTCCAACAAGCGTACACACACTCCAACCGCATGGATTCTAGCCCGTCCGACCAGAATTTAATAATAATTATGTACGTATATCACAATCTGATTTTTAAAATCGGACTTGATACTGACCGCTCTGACCTACAAACAGACAGTTCAAATAGTGTTAGAGTAGTCGTTGGTTATGCATTATAACTTAAGTACTCTTATTTTACAGCTTCTATGGTGTAGTGGTTAAGCAGGTCGGGTTCGATTCCCGCGGCAGGACAAATATTTGTGCACAGAAAAAAGCGCAAATACTTTTTCTAAGTATGGGTGTTCTCGTAGTTCCTGGGTCCCTAGGTACAGGGAATCCTAGTTAGGGTCCAGGATCTATGTATGTGGTCTAAGGATGTTATTATTATTATTTTAGATTGGAGAACCTTGGAGATGAGTGTGTCAATACAAAACAACGGAGAAGGAAGAAGCGGAAACTTCTCGCTAAAAAACTGCTCGTGAATTACGCTGAAAACTCTACGATGCACGGTTTCCGATATATTGTTGAAAGAGGACTTAGCACCGTGGAGAAGTAAGAAAATCTTTTATTTATCTAGACGAAACTATTCAGTTTATTTGGGAGTAAGTAAATAGGCTTATCTATCTATTTTTATTAGTACTATTGGTATAATTCAAAAGTTATTTTTAGAATTCATATCTGTTTCCGTCTGTGTGAGATATTATCACGCAAAAAGTACAGGTTGGATTTTGGTGTAGTTTGCTGCACCTAATCATATTTTAAATGTTTATAAGTACTAGATTTTTTTGTAACATTGGCTCTTTCTTTTCAAAACCATTGATTCTCACCAAATATTTGTTAAGGATAAATAGGACGGTGTAAAAGTTTTTTCGTATTTTGTACGAGAGCTCTATAAATCTAATCTAATCTAATATATGGAATTAGCTGCATTTTTAACGTTAGAAATTTCCGTACTGAAAACGCTGGAACCGATTTTGTCCTATCCCCATATAAACTAGATACCAGTCCGTTCAACGGAAATCATAATATTTGTGTATCAAAAATTGTGTTTTTTTATTGTACAGACAAATTCTTAAACTTTTTTATTATAACCCTTTAATGCACGGTGAAGTAGCCCAAATCGACCGGAGGGAGTTAAACAATCCAGATACAGACAGTGCAATTTAAAAGATTTTATTACAACTTTCAAGCACACAACAACTTTTTCACTGACCTAAATATTAGCTTAATTTTCGTAGAACTATTCGTACTTAACAAAAATAAAATTAATAACCGCTAAAACTCACATCAATAATTAAAGAGTCGAAATCACTCCGACCCGGTATTTTCGACTTTTTAATTGACTTGAGTTTTAGCCGTTATTAATTTTAATTTTACAAAATGTGTCATACTCACGATAGTTTTCAAACTAAAATAATAAAAATATTAATACGCCTTTTTTTCAATTTTTAGGATATTCTGGTTAACTTTTCTAGTTGCCAGTTTTGTTGTGTGTTCGTACTACATATACAATGTGTGTCAGAAATGGATCACCAGCCCAGTTATTGTGGCAGTTAATGAAAAGCTATCGTCAGTGGAAACGGTAATCAACCTTTTAAATTAACAGTCTGTAGACCTACTATTAACTTTAATAGGTTATTTACTTTGTCTAATATGATGGCTAATTGTTGCGTATTAGCACAATAATTCTATAGGGTTCTGTTTTACTAAAATTCAAAGAAATAATTTTCCTTCCAGTATATTCTTTTGACATTTAAAATTTTGATAAATAAAGCTTATAAAGTACAAACAAACAACGTCAAATATCTAAAAACCATGAAATTGCATTTATCTCTAGAAATATTTTAATTTTAGTTGAGTTACTTTCATACAACTTGTACGAAAGATGCCATGGATATAAGTTTGTCGTTTAATTACAATCCTTCAAGAATATTTATCACAGACGAGACATTTCTGAAGCAGCCATAACTTCATGACGAGAATTTCACTTGCTTAATGAATATTATTGTCCATAAAAGCCATTTCGTTTACAGGTTCCATTTCCTTCTGTGACAGTTTGCCCCGATATAAAGGTTTTAGCAACCGTTTATAATTACGCAGAGAAATATCAGAAATTTTACAATGGAAGGTAAGGTATCTTTATAATGCAATGGCAATGGGATTTAAACCTGTCTCTGTAGTCACACGCGTGTCATTCAACGATTCCAAAGGAAGAAAATCTATAGAAAATCGATGCTGTTGAAAGAGTAATTGTTTTTTTTTTAAATCTTTAAAAGTACAGGAAATAATTATAACAATAACGCCCAATAATCACATCCATAGATCCTAGACCCTAACTAGGATTCCTCGTATCTAGGGACCCAGGAACTACGAGGACTATGGTCCCAAAACACCCAGACTCAACAAATATTTGTACTTTTCTTTCTGTGCACGAAACTGCCGCCTCCATGTTATGACTCAACCTGCTTAACAGAGACTGTGTCACTTGTGCAGTTCATCGGATTCGTAGTTAACCTTTAATATTGATAATAATTTTTTTTTACAGCTTACATGGACCTGAAAGTAACAAGTTTTATCATGTTAGCTCAATGTGTGAGGGTCACAGTACAAAGAACGAAACATTGTTTGAAAATGTAACCCTTATTAGACATATTACCGAGGTAGGTCATAATTAGATATACCGTTGACAAACTGGCGCCTTCCCACGTCAACCACTCCGCTCAGGCGACATGCGCAGTGGCAGAAACGGCAGAAAACCTCAAACGGAGGAAATATCCTATAAAAAGATCCATATAAGAATCCTTAGGTGAGGGTTACATATTTCGTTCCGTTCCGTTTGGGGTTGAAACAATGGGTCCCTGGGGCGCGCAGGCGCGGCTTCTTGTCAAGGAGCTTTCAGACGCCTGGTTGAGCTGACGCACGACCAAAAGGCTGGCACATACCTCGGCCAAAGAATCACCCTAGCTATTCAACGAGGGAATGTTGCCAGCTTTTAGGGTACGCTCCTCTCAGAAGGTAATGTAAATTTCGTGTTTTATTTATAACCCCTTTTTACCTACAGTTTGTTTTTTTAAATTAAATATAGTTTAGTCTTTAGATTTAATTTAGTTTGTCTTTAATTAAATATAGTTTAGTCTTTAGATTTAATTATATTTTTTTATTGGTAAATAAATAAATAATTTAATAAATCAATTAGGTGATGTTATTATTAGTAAAGTTTCATCGAATAAGCAACTATATTTGTTTGTTGTGAAAAAAAAGAGTATCTTGAAAGTTTGAGTATGGAGTGCCTGCCTATATTATGTACATGGATAAAAAAAAATTGCCAAAACAGCAATAATAATAGGTATAACTTTTAACCGCGCGGCGGCGGTGGCGGCTCGGCGCTGACAGGCTGCGAGTCAGCGCCGAGCCGCCACCGCCGCCGCGCGTACTCCTTGAGGATGGGCATCTATATTGCCCGAACACCGCTCGAGTTATTCGACTGTATCTCGTGAGTTTTAGCCGTGTAATAGTTGTAGTTATAAGTACTACTCACGTCAGTTTCTATAATATAATAATAGGTATGTGATCTTCCAGTTAATCCTGCGAGTAGGCGATCGCGTAACTTGATTGCAATAAACAGAAATACAAATTTGTATGGATTTGTCAATTTCAATACGCAGTTTGTGTGCATAGTTAGTATTGAAATTTCTCCTGTTGCATTGCAATCAAAGTTTCGTAATATTTAAAGATTGTTTGCTGGTGTTGTTTTAAAGTTTGTTCGGAAGTTTTGTTAAAAGGATAATTATAATCATATGATATTTATTTATTTTCAGGTCGCTCCAACAATGCTTGACATATTTTTTGATTGTCGTTGGTACAGTTATAGGTGGATTGATTGTCGCAAATTATTCAGTAAAGTCCTCACTCAAGAAGGGATATGCTATACATCCAATACCTTGGCAGCGACGGAAATTTTGGAGAATACGTTAGTACCATTCCGTTATGGAATAAGTATGAGGTTCAAATAGGTACTTGACATCATTTTGATATTCAAACATTTCCTGCAGCACACAGCAGGAGTATCCATACTTGGAGAGCAACATTGCCAGTAAGGGATGGTCCATGAGTACCGGGTATGACTATTCAGCATCAGAATATTACCCTAGACGGGGTCGTGTAAGTGTATTTTAATAAATTTGTAGTTATTTTCAATGCTATGAAAATTATTATTTTTAAATTATGATCTGCTAATCTGGTAAATAATTGTTTCCAGATTCTTGGTTCTTACCCGGATATGGAATTAATGTTTATACACAATCCGGCTCATCAACATCCATCGTGTAATAAATATTTTGGTTATAAGGTTTGTATTATAATTCCAGAATGCTGGCAGCATTACCACGTTAAAAAATAAAAGCCAGCTTTCTGGTCACTAAACTTATAGTCTAGTTTTTAGGTCTAGTTTAGTTTTGTATGAATGATTATAAAATTTATTTTATCTGCTTTGATATCGTAAAAATGTTCTGAATTACGTCTATATACGTTCATCATTGATTCTGTAACTCATAATTGATTGAATTTCCAGGTATTAAATAGCTCCAATTTTTTTTTTGAAAAGAGTACTAATGCAAGAGCAAAAATAATTATGTTACCAGCTATTAAGTAATGAATAATTTCAATTCAATACAGTTGCTTAAAATATTGCTCAAATATACATTTTAATGCATTTAACGTTAATCAAGGATATATTTTTTCAGATATACTTGCAACACCCCGCTAACATCCCGCAGGCATCCTTGTACTACTACGCAGCAATCCCCAACAAAAAGACATCATTGGCCATCAGCTTCCATGAATTTAACACAGACCCCAGTTTATCTACCTACTCCCCTGATAAGTAAACTTTATTTGTACTATTTCGATTTATTACTTTGTTTGTACTCCACATCATTACAACCTTCGTGTAGTCCAAGTGTCAATGTACTCTACAGATATCTTGGATATCCCGGCCGACCCTAGCGAGCCGTCGCATCAGCTGTGGTAGTAGGATCAGAGACGACTATATTTAATTAGTTGTTGCCATTTTAATACCAGCCTACTAAAACTACGTTAGGTCTATGAAACAGTGTAGAGCATTTTGCTAACACTGCTCCTCCAAAGATCAAGGAGGTTTCAGAAACATCAAAATAGCTTGATTCAACTAAACCAATAAACTAAATAGCGACATTTCGATCTTGACCAGCTTAACTTGATCCTATTTTATAGAGCGCTGTAACAGAATTGCTTCTTACACTATATTCAAACATGGTATTTATTATTATTGTATGCTGGGTGTTGTATATGACGGTGGCAATTTACAGTTGTAAACTGTATGCTGGCCTCTACTTCGGCCAAAGATTGAGCATTGCCATTCAACGTGGCAATGCTGCCAGCATATTGGGCACGTTGCCTACTGGTAGTGGTTTGTTTGATTAAGTTCCTTTTTTATTGTTTTCTTTTTATTCACCTATTATATTAGTTTACCAATAGACGTTATTATTGTGGTTGATAATCAAACTACTAGTAGTTCGGCCAATCATTCATGTTTTGTACCATAATATCTTTTGTGCTATGGACTTTATTGATACACTTGATGTTGTTTTAGGTATGATGAGACGTTTAGACGTTTTCACATTTACACTTCTTACTATTTTATGAAATACCCGTTAAACAATATATTTGGGCATTTTGGTATTTCTTTACTAATATTTTAACCGTCGGTACTTTTATAGTAACTACCTATATAGATATTTATTTCAATACTAACCTCAAGTTTAAGTGTAAAAATATCTTTCTGATTTCAGACGACAGTGTTATTTCCCAAGAGAACGAAAGCTACGTTATTTCAAAATATACACGATGAATAATTGTCAAGCGGAGTGTTTAACTAACTACACTCTTGCTATATGCAAATGCGCTGGGTTCTATATGCCACGTGAGTTTGACTAATTAATGATTGGATATAGCAGTAACAAAAAGTACATTAATGAGAATTTTTGACGAGATTCAATCAAAAGTGTCTGTATTCGGTTTGGTGGTATTTTTTGTATTGTCTCCTCCAATTTTAACTGATTTTGATGGCCTCGTTTTTAATCACATCACTAGCTAGAAGACATCTTCCGCTAAGCGTAGGCCTTCCACATGAAACACCACTTTCTTTTTCTTTCTTTCTTTCCATTCTTTATTTAAATCCATTCAGCTGTTTTGAACAAAGGCAAACAAACTTTAACTTTCATAATAATATTAAGTAGTGTGATTACTATACAACACATGTTCACGGCACTACAAAATATCTAATCGTTTTTCCCCTTAAATTTTGTTTAGTTTGTTTTGCTGGCTGCTTTATTAATCAACATTTTCTTACAGACAATATCAGTACCCAATTGTGTCGAGTAGAACTTTATACTTGCATGAATCGTGCAAAAGGTAAAACCCATTATTTTGACTCTATGTATAAGAATATTATCAGAAAACGGCTGGGGACTACTTTTGTTAATAGTGTGTTAAGACCTATAGTGTTAATAGTTTCCCTATTGTTAATTTTAAGACTGATTATAGTTTCCTAGACGCACAAAGCTTTGTCTCCGAAGTGGATTAGATAAGTTAAGATCTCATAGTAATCCCATATAATTAAATCAATATATTTCTTATAGGGTACGCTTAAACTGTATAAATTAATACAATTTGATACTGTTAGACTTTTAATACCCATACAAATACCATAATACCAATGAATAGCAAAGGTGCTAACTGATCTCCCTTAGCTATGCTGATGAATTTTGTTTTCTCATCAGCTGAATTCATCCCCATACACTTGCACCCCATGCACTTATTAATGACCAAAAGTATTGACATTATCATACCTATTCTTATCAACTAAAGGTTTGTTATCGGTTTGATACCGCAGAGCTCCATAAACCGATTTAGGAAAGTCTTTTTTATAAGAATGGATGTAATTTCAAATTAGTTTAAAAGAAGTTTCATTGAAATCAGATCGCTGGTATGGTTTTAAAATCCAAATTACTGGAAACATTATAATATCATCCAAGTAAATGTTATTATGGTATTGGAAATTGAAATCAGTTAAACTCCTTTTTTAATTGTAATTGGTTTGTTAGTTATGGTTGTTAATTATTGTCTTGTAGATTTAATGGCCCTGGCAGAAATAGATGATGAAATAAGAATAAAAAATGGAGTAAAGGAAGCATGTCGCTGTCTCCCCGCATGTGATTCTGTTGAATATGATGCAGAAGTATTAAGAAGAGACTATAGTTTTGGGAAATCAATAACAGAATCTCCAACGTCGGAGTTCTTCAATAACTCGTAAGTAGATATTCAAGTCAGAGTTTTGGCGAAAAACGAAAACAGCTTGCGTCACCGCATTAAATTATTTTCCAAAACTTGTGTTATTTTCACTGTTAGTGGATGAAATTGGTAGCATTTTATTCGTTGATTGCTGGATTACAGGCATGAGTGTGGGAAAGTGGTATAACGATGGTGAAACGTTTCTTTTCGTGTTTTTTCCAAAACTCCATAGAAGCTTCTAGTAAAGTTGCCATCACTTTAATAGGAAAATTACTTGACTTGATGACTTGGACTGTGACTTGACACATATATCTGTGTGAAATATCATTAAATTGATAAATTATCGATTATTTGACACCGGGTAAATACACAAAAGTGTGGAGCCAAAAAAAATAATATTAAAAACATATAAATAAATATACAAAAAGAAAAATAAAAGTATACAAGTAACTCCGTTGAGTGTAGCTTAGATATTAAAATACAAAAAAGTTTTCTAAGGTGACATATAATGTACTTGATATTAAACTAAGATTAATAGAAGAGAATTTTTATCAATTTTTCAGTATTATATTGTTAAAGTTGAACAGAAATTTGTGTGAAATTTCATCCAAATCTTTTCGGCGTGAAAAGAATACTACAGCTACATACAACATCTACAACAGCTATAAGCTACAACATCATAAAACAAAAGAACAAAAATTTATAAAACATTTTTAGCAGGAAGGGATAGGAGTATCAGTAAGGATTATGTATGACAATATATAGTTTATATTGATGACCATAAACAATTTGTACTTTCAAAAACTATTGAGGCTTGTTTTTTTTTTTAAGTTGTCTGTTCTATGAGGTAACATAAACAATTATTATAACATTATTATTATTATTATTGTTATTTCAGATTTTCAAAAGTAGAATTATTCTTCAAGAAGCCACAGTTCATGACGATGCAGCGGCGCGAGCTGTTCGGCGTGACGGACTTGCTCGCCAACATAGGAGGGCTGCTCGGAGTGTTTCTGGGCTTCTCGTTCCTGAGTCTAATAGAAATTATCTACTTTATGACTTTAAGGTTGGTAAATATAATCATTCATGATTTTTAAATAGCGATGATGCAAATTTGTGGGTTTATTTTGGTTGGTGTTACCTTTTTTGAGCCTTTACTTGCATTGATATCGCATGCCTGTCTAAAACTAAAACTGTTCTACTTCTCTTTATTAAAATAAGTAAGTTATAACATTACGATTAATTCAAAAGGTCACCAAAATACATAATTTTAGCAGCGTTAACAACGATTTTTTGAGCTTTTGACTATCTTTGTAGTACCTAGGTGTGTGAGATAAAATTTTCGATTTTATTAAATATTTTATTCAATTTCAGGTTCTGTTTCACCCTCAAAAGAGATTCAGAAGAAGAAAGAGTTGTAAAAAAAGTTTCTCTGATTGAATAAAATAAAATCAACTAGCTTTATTGTATAGTTTGAGATAAATTTGAGGTGTAATTACTTATGTTCTACTTCAACACGTTTGTAATTTATAAATACAACATTGGTCATTCAATAACTATCCTAGTCGCCTTTTTGTTATTTTGTAGTTTCATTTCTTTCGTCGTAATGCGTACCGACATTTGGGCATGAATTCCGAAACGGGATATGAAAATGAATCACGAAACTGAGTGTGTGTGACCAGACTGTGGTAAAGTTTAGTAATACATCATGAATAGCGGAGACCATACTGCATAAATAGAAATTAGATTAACGTATTTTCACCCCTAATCACCCTGATGTTTGATGTCAAAATCAATCTAGTATTATATTTATTTTGATAATCCTACAGCATTATGCGTTTTATGTTACAATTTTTAGCTTATAATAAGTCCAAAAGAGGATTAAAGATACAAATAATGATACATTAATGTAAATAGTAATGAAAGAAATAAAGAAAATATATTTATTCCAGTAATCACACAACATTACATTTTTTCAAATAGGCACTTATACAAGACAAATCACACGAAAAAAGAGAGAAACTAAAAATATATAGACGTCATGATATGTGTCCCGACTCAGCTAAGGTCGTGAGACCTTAATAACTGATTTTCAGTCGGAACCCACGTCCCACATTCATAGTGGACTAAAGCGAGTACAAAAATTTGAAAATAACATCACTTCAAAAGTCACTAATGAGGGGTTGAGCCCGACAAACCGAACCAGGGTACGTCAGTTTGAAAGTCGCGTGAGCTGCCTATAAGCCACGTTTGCATAGGTAGACATAAACAGAACTTAAAATTTATTAACTAGGCTTGGTCAAGCATTACGTCAGCTCTATAAAACTAACGAGGGAGTGTAATTAAATGAAGAGTGGTTGTACGACTGGCATACATAATATATTTAGCTGCTAATGCTGGACTCCAAGGAATAATAACTACCTACCCGTAAATAATTTAACCAGTGCTAAATACTTACACACGTTAGATACTTCTCCAAATATGAAAATAAGAAATGTGTAACCTGAAGTTCTGAAGTCAAAGTCAAAGAATTTTTATTACAAATAGGCATTATATTTTTAGCACTTTCACAAGTCATAAATGATATTAGGTACTTAAAATTAAGTCATTGAACTAATCTTAATATATATAAATCTCGTGTCACAATGTTTGTCCTCAATGGACTCCTAAACCACTTAACCGATTATAATAAAATTCGCACACCATGTGCAGTTCGATCCAACTTGAGAGATAGGATAGTTTATATCTCAATCTAAAATAGATATATATTAAATACCCGTGCGAAGCCGGTGCGGGCCGCTAGTTACATATAATTACAAAGCTTATAATAGCTAGCCACAATATGTGAGTTTGAAAAAAAAAGAAGTTCTTTTTAATTTATCTTCAAGTTCTTTAATTTATAAGAAAGCGTAAAAGATGAAACGTAATATCCACTAGAAATCGCAAATATAATACATGTACTATTATTATTATCAAATAAGGACAAACATAATGTAGCATTTTTTTGAAAGATTACGTTCACAAACGTTCGTTCACAATATAATAATTAGTATGCTATCTCTACGTATAAGAAAAAATTTGAAGGGAGATAAAAAAATTACCATCAAATCCTGTTAATATGAACTTACAACATATTATGTATGATTATATATAAAAAACTCATTCTATTAGAGTAGTTTGGCTAGCAATTAGGTATCAGCTCAGGCTAATAAATGAATACTGGCAAGTGTGCATTGGTAGAACTTGCGCCTCAAGGGTTCCCAAAACATTTGAATAAGTTGTGGAATTCTTCCTAGTTGAAGTAAAACTTTACAGACTTGACTTGGGGAGTGAGCTGGTGAATGCAAAACGAACGGAAGTTGGTTCACGTAGATCGCCATTGTCAACATACCAATTTTAAAAAAATAATAGGGGTTTGGTTTTGGTATGTAAAAATGACAATTTTAAAACAAACAAAACTATAAATTTGTCAAGATGGCACATTAACATTAAACAAAACAAAAACAAAGTTATACAGGCCGATGGATAGAGCTAAACTAGAAGTTTGGCAAAAAAGAAGTTTTGTCTTCTTTCTTCAGTAGTGTGGTCTAAAGCACACTCATTTTTTATATATACTTTTATTATTCTTTCAACCACATTTTTTATGGAAAGCGTAGCGATTTTGTCACCTAGTGGAACTCTTCCACTTAGTGGAACTCTTCCACTTAGTGGAACTCTTCCACTTAGTGGAACTCTTCCACTTAGTGGAACTTTTCCACTAGGTGGATTGCAAAACCACTGGGAGCCAATGGATGCAAGAGGCAAGCAGCCGCTCAAAGTAGGACTCTGATTCAGCAGTGGACGTCTTATTCGGGCAAGCACTACTTCTATCTTAAATGCTTACACACTACTACTACTACTCATAGGTACTGTGCTAAATTACATGTTGATAGAATTATTCATTTACCGTGAAAAACGTCTATGACAGAGACAGAGATGGACATCAAAATTATCCCATAAGGTTCTTATAAGCCGATCGAGTACAGAACCCTAATAACAATAAAAAGTCGGTAAAGTCTGCAATGTGTAGAGGTCATTTGGGAATGGGCAGTCAGTATCACATATTTACATACGGAGTATCATATCGAACATTGTAGTGACTGGTCGTGTAATAGTTTGCAGAATCATCATGCAGGCAGAGTAAGTACCTATGTTATATTGCATTTTTACGCGTACTCTATTAAACACGAACCGAAAATCGCAACGTAGGTTGACGGCCCACTACGTGAACCAACGACCTGAGGGGTAATCACGAAACTTTGATTGCAATGCAACAGGAGAAATTTTCATACTAACTATGCACACACTAATTATGCACATAAAAGTTCGTAAATGTTATATTTATTCCTGTTTACGTACTTCATTGCTGAAACACTAAAAAGTTCTCAATCTATAAACTGCGTATTGAAACTATCAAATGCATACAAATTTGTGTTTCTATGAGTTGCACTGGTCAAATCCGCAGGAAGTCTATAGTTGCAGGAGGCAAGCTTAATGTGGTGTGACGTACACTTAACCACAATAGATTTAAACTAGCCTTAAAAACTAGTGTTAAACTGAGGTTTTAAACACACGTTTGACGTCTTTCTAAGCTTTGTTTATGTATTTGTGGTAACATGGACGGTGTTTTAAATTAATGTTTCACTATTTATAAAAAGTCTGCAAAATTAATAAGTCTCAAGCTCATCAATTAATGATCTGCAATTTACAACTTTAAGCTGAAACCTTTAAACTCTAAATGTGCCGAGAGTAGGTGACATGACGTAAACGTATCGCTACCGCAACGCATCTTTACATATTTTGACGTAAAGTTACGTATCGATTTTGATTTGATTTGGAGTGTGTCAGCCATAGTAATCATTCGTTATTAAGTATTGCTTTCATTTCAGGTTACAGAACCTTGGAGATGCATCCGTCAACACAAAAAAACAGAGAAGAAAGAAGCGAAAACTTCTCCTAATCGAACTGCTTTATGATTACGCTAAAAACTCTACGTTACACGGTTTTCGATATGTGGTTGAACAAGGACTTAGTACCGTGGAAAAGTAAAGTCTTTTATTATTATTTGTATATTCACATATTTTAAAAAGCGTTTGGTCTAGGAATCTATTATATTTTTAGTGTAGATATATAGATAACGTAAGTTTCTCTAATTGACCCACCACCTACCTACCACCTACCACCACTTGACTGTACCAAGTGTGTGCAAGCATAAATGCTGTCCAGTTCGAAAGGCTCTGCAGCTAATAAAATTACTAGGCGAATGAAAATTTTGACGTGTTATCCAAGAAGTTGTTATGTAAGAATAAGATCACTATAATAATCCTGTGGGTGCCGTGAGAGCAGGCTAAGGGAATTTTCAGGCAATGGGCAGTAGCATTCCTCTCGGTATGCATTATAATCTAGTGTAATCACCAAGAATCGCCTGCCAAGCGATTATGGCAACTCCTTCTCTTAATGAAGGAGGCCTATGTTCAACTGTGGCCGCAAAAAGGCCGATAATGTCGCCATGAATGATAACAAATGTTGCAAGTTGTTTCAAAGGTTTAGCTCGCTTCACTGGTTCTGCCAATCAGACAAGTATGGACTTTTCGTTATTGGTAGTATAATAAATTTATCGGATACCTAATGTTTTTTTTTTTCGATTTTAGGATATTCTGGTTCACTTTTCTCGTTGCTAGTTTTATTATGTGTTCGTACTACATATACAACGTGTGTCAGAAATGGATCACCAGCCCAGTTATCGTGGCAGTCAATGAAAAACTATCATCAGTGGAAACGGTAATTAAATTCCAATAGAGACCTTTTTTTACTTACATAATTATTGTAATAGATTGTTATTTTGCGTGTATGTTTTACATGATGAACAATACCATAGTTGTGTACTTGCGATTCCGTTTTAAATTGTAAGGTCCGTATTACAGAACAATGCTCAGTTATCGATCGGTGCCCAAGTAGAGATTTCAATTATAAAGTGATCAATTAGTGAATGAAATCTCTGCTTGAGCAGCGATCGTTGGCTGAGCATCGTTCTTTAATAATAGGTCTTTACCTATGAAATTGCCGTATTGCAGTACAGACTTTTTCAAACAAAAAAAAGTTTTGATTGGCTATGAATTCTAAATTCAAATTAATTTTGTTTTAAAAATATGACATTCTATTTACAATATAAGTATTTTGGTTATTGATTAGCGTTGTATTTTCATTACATTTCAACATTTTTCCTCATAATGGATACTTTGAAATTTCGTGTAATTATGGAATATGAGTTCCGTCGTGGCACCAACGCGGCACAAACGACACGTAACATCAACGACGTTTACGGAGAGAACTGTACAAACGAACGTACAACCCGTTATTGGTTTGCTCGGTTCCGTTCTGGGAATTTTGACTTGAAAAATGTACCTCGTGGTCGTCCGGAAACTTTGGTCAACAATGATGAATTAAAGGCGATTGTGGAAGCTGATGAATCTCAATCTACAGCTGAGCTGGCAGCAGCTTTTGATGTTAGCATCAAAACAATATTGGTCCATTTGCGACAGATTGGCAAGATAAAAAAGCTTGATAGATGGGTGCCCCACGAACTTAACGATCGCCAGCGCAACGTACGCGTCGAGACTTGCCTTGCGCTGCTTAACAGGCACAGAAATGAAGGAATTTTGAACCGAATTGTTACGTGCGACGAAAAATGGATTCTTTTTGACAATCGAAAGCGCTCAGCAAGTTGGTTAGATCCTGGTTCGGTACCAAAGCAATGTGCAAAACGAAAAATGACCCCTAGAAAGGTGACGGTCACAGTTTGGTGGTCTAGTGCTGGTGTGATTCATCATAGCTTTTTACAAAACGGCGAGAGCATTACTGCAGATGTGTACATTGAAGAACTGACCACAATGATGGCGAAACTCGCACGTCTGCAACCAGCTTTGGTCAATCGGTCGTCTCCACTGCTACTTCACGACAACGCGCGACCCCATACTGCACAACAGACCGTCTCTAAGCTGCATGAGTTGGGTTTGGAAGCTCTCCCTCATCCGCCATACTCACCAGATCTTGCGCCTACCGACTATTACTTTTTCCAAAATTTGGACAACTTTTTAGCGGGAAAAAAATTCAATTCCCGAGAGGCAGTACAAAACGCCTTTGAAGAGTTTGTTGTCTCCCGTCCAGCTGATTTTTTCAAGAAGGGCATCCATAAACTGCCACAGCGTTGGCAAAGATGCATTGATTGCAGGGGTGATTACTTTGAATAAAAGAAATAAATAAGTTCGAAAAAAAAATACTTTAACTTTTTTCAAACAAAACGGCAATTTCATAGGTAAAATATACGGACCTAAAAGTGCTAAAAATAGGTTAATGATAAATTCTTTTATTTTGACTAATACTATGTACAGTCTATAAATAAAAAGTTACAACTAATAAAACATTATTTACAAAATAAATATGCCATCCAACTCACCACCGTGTGGTAAGGTTCCCAGAATACTGGCAGTATTACCTCGCTGAATTAGAAGACTTATGGCCGTTTTCACCGACAATCCCTAAATTTTAGGTAGCCCCTAAGACATTTTAAGGGAGACCTGTCAGTAGTTTTGTTTTCACCAACATCTAAGGGACACCTAAGGTCCTAAGGGGTCCCCTATTATTAGGGGGCCGAATTTCGGCCCCTTAGTGCTAAGTGACAGTTATTGTATATGCATACATAATATTTGTAATCTCGTGTGAAATGGAAAGTCTTTCAGAGGTATTTGGGAGTTTGGAAGCTACTGAAACAGTGGAATTAATTACGAATCCAAGTTTATTTACACGGCCCCGCAGTTACCGTGAAAGACCGGATTTTTTCACCAAATATGATGACCAAGACTCCTTCAAAAAATTTAGGTTATCCAAGGATGGTGTTTTATTTTTTTAGTGAAAATAGAAAATCACTTGGAATATACAGATAACAGGTTAATTACTTCTTACTTTCTTTATGTTGTACCTAAAAAAATATAAAAAATAATAAAAAAATTTGATAAATAATAAAAAATTATACTTGTATGAATGTATGCTATAAATATAGATAAGTAGGTATGTACCTATATCATATATCAATCAAAATTAAATACCTATTACTTAATTACCTACAATAATAATAATAAAATCAATAAATAGAATAATTAATTGAATCAATAATTCGATTTAGTTAGCATCAGTATTATAGGCACCTATAATATGTATATCTATGAGATCGTTGGGCGTTATTATTATTACTATCAATAATAAATAATATTATTTTTATTATAATAAATAATAATGATAATTAATATTATTAATAGTAATTATTATTATTTACAATTAATTAATAATCAATTATTGTTATAATATTATTAATAAAAAAATAATTAGTATTATCAATAATAAATATTAATAATAATAATTATTGTTTCTATAAATAATTATAAAAAATATTATTTATGTTTATTATTTTCTATTATTAATAATAATAGAAAATAATCACACGCAAAATTAACCTAAAAATTTGCTGTCCATTATCATTATTTCATCACGTTTTTAGCAATGGTATTCAGCAGCTATAATTTTATGTATTAGTATTTAGTTTTTACAACGCAATCTTGGTAAAAAAAAACTATGTTTTACCTAGAATAAAGCAAATTATTTAATAATCTTCATGTGTTATAACAAAATATTAGTGAAATAACTTAATCGGTAAATGTACGTTTATTGAATCCCTACTTTCGGATACTTACGTAAGTGGCCCTTACTTAGGTATCCCTTAGCTTAGTGAAAATGGATTTAGGTAAGGGACTGTTCTAAGAGACCCCTTAGCTTAAGGGAACCTTAGTTACGTAGCAGTTAAGGATTCATTGGTGAAAACGGGCATTACCTTCTGAGCGAAGTATGTGCCAGCTCTGGGATCCCCCGAGGCCAAATAAAAATAACTAATACTTATTTTTCTCTCCAAAACCAATTAATTATTGTGTACGGTACATACACTGAATGGATTATTTTACCACTACGTTTAATAAGTTACTATTTGTCAGAGACATTTAGTTAATTAAGTTAATTATCATATACATAATTACAGGTACCATTTCCTTCTGTGACTATTTGCCCTCAAATAACAGTTAAAGCCGAAGAATATAACTTAAAAGAAAATTACGATAATTATACTAAATATGGGTAAGGCATTGTTTATTCATTTATTAATTTATAATAAACTAGCAGCCCGCCCCGGCTTTGCACGGGTATTTTATATATGTCTATTATAAATTGAGATATATATAAACTTACAACTATCCTATCTCTCAAGTTGGATCGAACTGCACATGGTGTGCGAATTTTATTATAATCGGTTTAGTGGTTTAGGAGTCCATTGAGGACAAACATTGTGACACGAGATTTATATATATTAAGATAGTGATAGAAATAGAAATATTTATCGGCCTTATGACACATTGTTGCACTGGCCAAGTAATTTTGCATAATAAAAATATTATGTAGTGAAATTAATTGGAAGAATATAAAAATAAGGCACAGAAAATTAAAATATTAAAGAAATACCATTGAATTGCTGTAAAAGAGCAATCAAATAAAATTAAATGAAACAATTTAAATATTGATAAATTACAGGAATTAAAATTAAATAAAATTGAATCTAAATCTACTAAATAAGATTAATAATGAGACTAAAATATGATGAAATGATAACGATACCAAACTTTGAAAAAGACACAAAAATACTGCGGCGTACGCGCGTGCGGCCCTACTGCGTTAATGTGCGCGTTCACATTATTAATTTTACATGTTTTTTCTTCCAGAATGGAGGGGCGGGAGCTTTTAAAACTATTACACGTATACGCAATATGTGACCGTCATTACAGAAATATAGATGTAAACGGAACATCTCTGTACAATGCTTCCTTTATTACAGATATAACTGAGGTAAGTCATGTGACGTTGAAGTTGACCATGACAGGTGAAGTGACGTTATGAATGAACCTTGAAAAATCAGAAGATTCAGAGGACATAATACTAATCTAAACATACGGCTCGATTCATGCGTTCTTTCTTGCCGTACACCTGCAAAATGAATGAGCTCCCGCCAGCGGTCTTTCCTACGAGTTACAACATAGAGTTCTTTAAAAGGAGGGTTAAAAGAGTCCTACAGGGTAAGCAATGCATTGATGACACCTCCTCCGGTGTTACAGATGTCCATAGGCTACGGTGACCACTTCCCATCAGGTGGGCCGTATGCTTGTTTGCTCCCTTTAAGATAAAAAAAAAATCCGAAGGCTAAAAATCCGAGATCAAAATCAGAAGTCCTGACTGACGGACTTATATATCAAAGCGTAGCCTAAACCGCTGGTCCTATAGAGATTTTAAATTTGGAGGGTATGTTTTTTGTAAAGTGTAGGTATCCAGGTAAATAAGAGTTTTTCGAAATCCCGTCCCTAAGGTGAAATGAGTGGTTATATTATATATGAAAAATTTCCTATACGTTTCCTATACGCCACGCGGGGGAAGCCGCGGGCAAAAGCTAGTACTATATAGCTTTGCGAACGTTAGACCTCGCAAACACATACTATTTCTGCAACGTTTTAATTTTTTTTAAATCCTTCCTGGATTATGTAAACTTTTTTTAAGGAGGGGGAAACGCCCTTGCACTTACGCACACATACTCAACACACAACACAACATACTCCCTGCCACCACAGAGGTGGTGGCAGGAGTATATTGGGACTCGAACCCGCTAAAACCCCGCCATAAGCCCTCGTCCGCCGTACTGGAGCGAGAAGGGCGTTTGCAGTCCAGCCATCTCGCCCGCAAGGATTACATAAACCTACTTTATATTAAAACATTACCTCCATGATGGATACATAAACAAACTGACAAAAATGTGTTTCTAAATAAAAACGGAGCCTTAAAAAAATATAAAAAATAATTATATCATGATTTTTGAAGTAAAACTTCTTTACGCACGCTTAAGTTAGGGAGTAAACTGGTGAATGTGTGACGAGAGCGTTACGGATATTGATACGGCGAGCTGAACGGAAGAAAAAATAAAAAGCTATATAATTATAAAAAGAGAGAGAGCTACGTTTCGTATATAAGTTTTACTTCAGTCGCGTGGTCACACTCGTTTTTTATGAATTTGCAGGTAGCTCCATCATTAAGCCATATCATGGTTGACTGTCGCTGGTATAGAAAAAGGATTCCATGCAGCGAGTTATTCAGTAAAGTGTACACTAGAGACGGACTATGCTATACTTTTAATACCTTGGCAGCGTCGGAAATGTTTGAGAATACGTTAGTACTTATTATAGAAACTCACGTGAGTAGTACTCATAATTACAACTAGTACACGGCTAACACTCACGAGATACAGTCGAATAACTCGACCGGTGTTCGGGCAATATAGATGCCCATCCTCAAGGAGTACGCGCGGCGGCGGTGGCGGCTCGGCGCTGACTATATTGCCCAAACACCGGTCGAGTTGTTCGACTTTATCTCGTGAGTGTTAGCCGTGTACTAGTTGTAGTTACGTTAGTACTTATTCATTTTAAACCGACTTCAAAAAAGGAAGATTGAGAAAATGGAAGATGGAAGGTTTGTTAAATCAGAACTTTCGACTGATGAACCGAATTTGATGATTCCTTTTTATTTGAAAGCTGGTGCTTTCCGTGTGGTCCCACTTAAATCTGATGAAGATCTGACTAGTAGTTTTTGAGTTATCCTTAATAATGCGTATTTCGAATTCAACTACAGTGGGATAGAAGTCGATTTAAGTCCTTTTTAAAAAGGAACTATAAAATGCTAGCGGCCCGTTCCAGCTTCGCACGGGCGGACATTTATTTTTTTAAATAAGAATCATAGTGACATAACTACAATAATTAGACCCATGTTTTGCATCATTTTTTGTAGATATTGATATGTTCTTTATTATTGTGGAACATTTTTTTGTTCTATCATCAATCGTTTTCGCAGCGCATGCGATGAAAGATATTTTATAGGCAATTTTTTACACCTTGGGTAACATTATTCTAGTTTTTTCTTGCAATTAAAATAGCCTATATTAATCAGTAATAATGTAGCATTCAAATGATGAAAGAATTTTCAAAATCGGTCCAGCACTTTTTGAACCAATACGTTACAACAAACATACTTACATACAAATCTTTCCTTTTTATAATATTAGTATAGAAGTGGGACTGATCCTGTTGCGTCATACTAAAATTTTATTGAATATATATTATATATTTCTACAGTACACAGCAGGAGTATCAATACTTGGAGAGCACTAATACCAGTAAGGCATGGTCCATAGAGTCAGGGTACGACTACTCACTATCAGAACATTACCCTAGACGGGGTCGTGTAAGTATTTTATTGCGAAATAAATTGTGTGTAAGCTATATAGTATTGATTGACCGAGCAAACGAAGTGAGCGAAATTATCTGATTACTCGTGAAATTTGCCGGAAGCTTCTGAACTACGTACTCTCGTACAGGTTCTATTTTTAACGAAACTTGGTTCTAAGAGTTCATGGAGTTCAAAAAATTCCAAACATTAAAATCCTGGGAAAAAAAATTCCATGAACCCTTTTGGGGGAAATACAACTCCAATCATTTATGATTGTGGGATGATCCAGCCGAGCCATTCATTGGCCAATTTTGATAATACCTTACAGAAAGATTTTCTACTTGATCTGAAACAAGTATTTCAATTGACGTGAGTTTAGCCGAATTGCTTTTGATTGATGTGAGTTTAACCGTTATTTCTTTAACAAAAAGTATTTACAATATTTTGTAAATAAAATTGTTCCTAAGGTTGTCGAGATAAGGTCTGAGTTCGGGACATACTCGGGACCACCTCATAAAGATGAGGTGATGACCCATAAATGCCGTAAAAGCCGGCTAAGTCTCAATAGTCTGCGATCAACTACCTTCCAAGCGTGGTGATTATTGCAAAATGATGATGAAATCTATGATGATGAGCATCTATTATGACTGAACACAATTGGTAGCCTCTGTGGTGTGGTGGTTGAGCAGGTCGGCTCATAGCCCGGAAGTGGTGGGTTCGATTCCTGCGGCAGGACAAGCATTCGTGCCAAGACTAGTGTCCAGGTTCTATGTGTGTGATCGTTGGACCTTATTATTATTATTATCATCTATAATTGATTGTTAACGTTTGTGTTTGGGTCGACCATTCGCAGAACTAATAGTATTTAATACTTTTTTCAGGTTTATGGCTCTTACCCTGATTTGGATTTAATGTTTAGACATGATACGTCTCAACGACAGTCAGCATGTAATGTACGTGATGGTTATAAAGTTAGTATTTTGTATTATCCGCACGAATATGTATTATTATTATTGTTGTTTTTTATTTCTTAATATGAATTAAACAATAATTATATTTTCTATTATATAAATGACTAGTCGTTTATACTAATGCCCATCTTGTATGCCATACAGCTTTGTAGACCTTGAGAAATTGCGATTTATCTGTAAGTGACTATTACGTATGTAACTATGTACATATTATACGTTTATTATTAGAATATAAAAGATATAGCAGATATTATTATATAATAGAGGCAAAAAACATTGACTTTTTTAAGTCTTGTTTTTCTTTTTTTTTTATTATGTGTTTCACGTTTCAAACACAGTTTTATTTTCAGATATACTTGCATCATCCCACTGACATCCCTCAGGCTTCGTTAAACTACTTTGCATTGAATCCAGATCTACAGGCATCTATGGCCCTCAACTTCAATGAATTTAAAACTGACCCCAGTTTGTCTGCTTACTCCCCTGATAAGTAAAATTTATTTGTACTATTTGATGTGACACTCATTATCCTAACCCTTTTGTAGTCAGCATCAAGCTCTACGACCGACTCACCACCTTTTCGTCATCAGCCGAGGCACGCTTGGGTCATCATCATCATCATCACTAGCCTACACTAGTCCATTGCTGGACTTAGGTCTCTCCCAAAGCACGCCACTGAGCCCGGTCTTCGGCTCTACTCTTCCAGTTACTACCAGCTACCTTGCGTATGTCATCGCTCCATCTTGCCGCAGGGCGTCCTACACTACGTTTGCCGATTCGAGGTCTCTACTCCAGAACATCCGGACCCGTGACCCGTGACCGGTGACCCGGACGATCCTATCAGAACTTCCATATTGCTCGTATGTAAGATCAGTCTGGCTATTCTGGATCAGGCAACATTTTTGGTATTGGGACCTCCTCTGGTTCTGTCGAGGTCGACGTACCGTCGTCGTAGATTGGCTAGGAACGGTTGCAACTTTCCTTAAGATGTCCACTCTTCCAATTAGATGAACGTATTATTGGCGCACAGCTTGGATGATGATGATCAAATTAATGATGTCAGTTGCACTAAATTGTATTCAAATAAACTACTTGGTAAAAAAACACGTGACGAATTTGATATGATGGTGAGGCAGTCAAGGTAGGCGCAAACGTTTTTTTGTACATCTGGTTGTCGGATGGTGGAACGGTGATGGCTAAATAAGGTTATGCAACTCCAATGCGCCCTCTTAAAAATGCACTCGATAATTCTTTTTGCTAGTTTAGCCTTTGACTCAATAAAGATTGAGTTTAGATGTCAGGGTAAAACAACAACAATCTTAACACAGATATCTTCTGACATTAATCTATTATATAAGCAAATATCTACCACTTGGTAGATATTTGTATTTGTATCTACCATCTATCATTTGGTAGGTAAGCTTATACGTTTGGGGGTTTTGACGCTTTCGCCATTTCGACATACTATTTGGTTTTGGACATTTTGACATTTTGTAAACCATTTATTCCCTTAATTGATTGTACAAGTTTCATATAAACTACCGCTTTAAACATTTATGTTATTATTACTAAAGTACAAGAGAAAAAAATATTTGATATTATCACTAAAGTTTAAGTTTTTGTGATTTCAGAAGACAATGCTATTTCCCAATGGAACGAAAACTGCGTTATTTCAAAATATACACCATAAAAAATTGTCAAGCAGAGTGTTTATCTAACTTTACTCTTACTCTATGCAAATGCGTTGGGTTCTATATGCCACGTAAGTTTGACTAATCAGTCGATTTTGATTTAGTAGAAGGTACGTAACAGAATATTGTATGTGTGTTGACTTTAACACATACTTACGTCCCGGCAATAACCATACTAATCTCTAATCATTTATATTCTTATAATATCATATTCCTTATCATACTATTGTACCTATAAGCCTTGAATGGGCGTGAGGTAGTGTTACTGGCTACTTGATTTATTAACATTTTCTTACAGACAATGACAGTACCCAAATATGTCGAGAAGAAGAAAATAGAGACTCTCCTTCTTGCTCGAGTATTGCAAAAGGTTGTAAGACATATTCATTTTAAAACTAAACATAAGAATTTTAAAACAACTGTAAATACAAAATAACGCAGAGTTGAGTTATCAGTATAGCACGGTATCAAATATTCAAATTAATTTGATAATTATTATAGTTGCATATTATTAATTTGTAGATACTATGGCAACAGCTGAAATAGATGATGCAGTAAGGATAAAAAGTGGATTGAAGGAAGCATGTCGCTGCCTCCCCGCGTGTAATTCTATTGAGTACGACGCAGATATTATGTCAAAAACACAGGAATATTATGTTAAAGAACCCTTTCCTAATAATTTGTTCTACTATACGTAAGTGTTAAATTAATAGTTATTAAGCAATTTTAACTAGTGATTACGATTTAGTACTCATTTCATTAATATATTGGATACATAATAAAAAATAACATTTATAAGGTTTCTAATAAATTAATTCGTCAGTATTAAAATATAAAACAGATATAACTTCATAGATAATGCAACCTACTGGGCTCAAACATAAAAAGCCATTGCCCAAACATGGAACGTACACTGTAATGTATATCTCATTTATGCAAACACTTTTTGCTAAAACATCATAACTTCACCTGGCCTAATAGCAGCATAAAAAGAAAACTGTGCGTCATTTACTAGCTGGTTGTATTGGACGGTGCTTTTTGTTTTGTAAGCGGTAGCACCTAACTACCCACTCACTTACCTGCCTCCTACTTCCCCTCAACTTCTCTCACCTCTTGCCACCTTCACCTCATTTTCCCAACCTCTCCTACCTCTCCCTCACTTTCCTCCACCTCCCCTTCAGCTACGTTTCACTACCCCCAACTTCCACCCAATTTATTCCACTATTCTCCATCTTTTCCCTACCTTTTTCCACTGTTCCCCACCTTCCCTTCACCTTTGCCCATTGTGACCCAATTTTTTCTCCCTTTTTTTTACATAGAAATGTTCGGGAGCTTTGAAAAGCTAGCTGAATGAAGCATACACCTAAGAGACTAATATAAGTTAACGTCAAAAATTAAATATTTATGTATACTTTATTTTTTTCTTTAGGTACTTACTACCGCGAACTTTTGTTTCTACCCACCCATGTAACTGTTAGATATAAATTATAATTCATTATTATATTAATATTGGTCTTTACCTATGAAATTGCCGTTTTGTTTGAAAAAAGTTAAAGTATTTTTTTTTCGAACTTTTTATTTTAAATTTTTATTTCTTTTATTCAAAGTAATCACCCCTGCAATCAATGCATCTTTGCCAACGCTGTGGCAGTTTATGGATGCCCTTCTTGAAAAAATCAGCAGGACGGGAGACAACAAACTCTTCAAAGGCGTTTTGTACTGCCTTTCGGGAAATGAATTTTTTTTCCGCTAAAAAGTTGTCCAAATTTTGGAAAAAGTAATAGTCGGTAGGCGCAAGATCTGGTGAGTATGGCGGATGAGAGAGAGCTTCCAAACCCAACTCATGCAGCTTAGAGATGGTCTGTTGTGCAGTATGGGGTCGCGCGTTGTCGTGAAATAGCAGTGGAGACGACCGATTGACCTAAGCTGGTTGCAGACGTGCGAGTTTCGCCATTATTGTGGTCAGTTCTTCAATGTACACATCTGCAGTAATGCTCTCGCCGTTTTGTAAAAAGCTATGATGAATCACACCAGCACTAGACCACCAAACTGTGACCATCACCTTTCTAGGGGTCATTTTTCGTTTTGCACATTGCTTTGATACCGAACCAGGATCTAACCAACTTGCTGAGCGCTTTCGATTGTCAAAAAGAATCCATTTTTCGTCGCACGTAACAATTTGGTTCAAAATTCCTTCATTTCTGTGCCTGTTAAGCAGCGCAAGGCAAGTCTCGACGCGTACGTTGCGCTGGCGATCGTTAAGTTCGTGGGGCACCCATCTATCAAGCTTTTTTATCTTGCCAATCTGTCGCAAATGGACCAATATTGTTTTGATGCTAACATCAAAAGCTGCTGCCAGCTCAGCTGTAGATTGAGATTCATCAGCTTCCACAATCGCCTTTAATTCATCATTGTTGACCAAAGTTTCCGGACGACCAGGAGGTTCATTTTTCAAGTCAAAATTCCCAGAACGGAACCGAGCAAACCAATAACGGGTTGTACATTCGTTTGTACAGTTCTCTCCGTAAACGTCGTTGATGTTACGTGTCGTTTGTGCCGCGTTGGTGCCACGACGGAACTCATATTCCATAATTACACGAAATTTCAAAGTATCCATTATGAGGAAAAATGTTGAAATGTAATGAAAATACAACGCTAATCAATAAACAAAAGACTTATATTGTAAAAAGAATGTCATATTTTTAAAACAAAATTAATTTGAATTTAGAATTCATAGCCAATCAAAACTTTTTTTGTTTGAAAAAGTCTGTACTGCAATACGGCAATTTCATAGGTAAAGACCTATTACTTACTGCTGAAGCTGTCAAGGCATGATGTTTCTTTTCATAATTGTTCTGGTTCTATGATGATAAATAAATAAAATTAAATGAATAGCCTCAGTATTCAGAAACATTATGATTTCAGATATTCAAATGTATACCTCTACTTCAAGAAAACTCATTATATGACAATTCAGAGAAGAGAGCTATTCGGCGTGACGGACCTGCTCGCCAACATAGGAGGGTTGCTTGGACTATTTCTTGGCTTCTCGTTCCTGAGCCTAATAGAAATTATCTATTTTATGACATTAAGGTAATTAAATATATTAAAAACATAAACCAAAATTCACGATTTTTAGGAATCTAATAATGATGATGTAAGTTTATTAAATGATATCTAAAATATCGCAGACCCCGAAAACAAAGATTTGTAACCAGTGCTTACTTATGGCACTGAGGCGTGATTTATTATTTATTTATTTATTATTTACTTGCTTATTCTCTCTCTCTCACTCTTACTGTTGGTCTCAAAAACAAATCCGCGCAACAAGCTGTAGAGATGGTCATACATATGGTTTTCTCACGTGATAAAAATCGGAATATATTTATTTATTTATTTGGCATATAAAACAGAATACAACCAACACAAGCACAAAAAAAATTTTTACAAACATTTTGAGCTAGGTTACAAACATGTGTGCACATCATGATTAACAAAACGAATAAAATAAGTAGTTAGTAAAAAAATAAATATGTTTTTATGGTATCGATTTGTATGTTAAATGCAAAACAATCAAAAATTCAGAAATTATAGCTAAAAAGTCTCTTTTAAATTTTAATACTTATTGGTCAAAGATATCAATTGGATGAATAAATACATCTGCGAACAGACTAAAGTCACATATAGAAGTCTCAAATTGTTCAAGTTGAAATAGCAATCATGGTCACGGCCGACAACAGATGGGTAAGAAAAATTCTCGAATGACGATCTCGAGCCATAAGATTCAGCATAAGTGAACCTGCTAAGTGGACTAACGATCTGGGGGAAGACCACGGAACTTTGATTGCAGTGCAACACGAGAAATTAATAATAATAATTTTAATAGTATTTTTTTATTGATACAAAACATTTTTTTATCTTTTTGCCGCAGAGTTACAATTTTCGATACTGGTTCTTAAGTTACTTATAAATTAAGATATAATAAACAATTTAGAATTTAAAAAATTGCAGTTTAGACTAATGTCATCTGAGCTAGTAATAAAACTGTGTTACAGATGTCATTGCCCTCCGTATTTTGAAGATATTGTTCATTATGTCTTTAGCATGAATAATTTCATGCCTTATTTTAAATTACATAGTAATTATGCGCATAAGCTACATAAAGCTGTCAAATCCATATGTGGGCATAACGGGTTCTGCGTAGGTTGCAACCTATATAACTATAGGTCTTCAGCATGCCCACACCGCGCCGTGTCTGGAACAAGAATGATCCGTAGCACACCAATCGATCCCTTTATATAGCCAGATGGGTGGGCAGCAACGACAGTTGCCGGTGTTGCCACTGTAATAAATTTAAATGCTGCCACAGGGTAAATTACGGTACTGCCCGCTGCGCGTAGAGTTTATAACTGGACGTAGCCGCCGTCACATACATATTTGTGTTTCTATTGATTGCAATCAGGTACGTGTATAGCTGGTTAAAACCACGGAAAGCTACGCAACCGGCATGCACCCGCCCAAAATGGCGCTGTATGGGGGAGGCTTCATGGGGGAGAATTAAATGTTCAGTAGTGGACAATGATTATCATTACTATTGTAATTTCTAATTATTTATGAGTCTACCAGTTCTTCATAATAGTTATTAAATACTATTGTAATTTAATTATACGTATATGCGTTTCAGGTGTGGTTTCACCCTAAAGCGAAATTATGAAGAGGAAAAAGCAATGAAAAGAATGTCTTCAAATAAATATTGAATTTTTTTATGTAATAAATACGAATGTTATATTCGACTGGCCCGATAGCTCAGTTGGTAGTAGCCCTGCCTTCTGAACTGTGGGTTGTGGGTTCGATTCCCACTCAGGACAAACATTTGGGTGATGTACATAGGTGTTTGTTCTGTGTCTGGGTGTCATATTGTATTCTATGTATGTATTTACAAACAAAAAAGTATCTCAGTATTGTATCAGTTATCTGGTTCCCATAGCACAAGCTTTGCTTAGTTTGGGGCTAGATGGCGTTGTGTGAGATGTCCACACATATTATTATTATTATATTATATGTATAATTAGTGCATGTATAATTAATTGATGTTGTAACTAATATTTAATATGTTTTATTTACGGAAAACGTGAATATATTTGTCACCATATACAGAAGCTTTTTTGCCGTAATTTTGTATTTAATTTTGCGCTATGTTTAGTACCATCACATTTCTGTTATACGAAACTAAGTAGGAATTAGTTACGACAGAATTTATCATGATTAAAATAATTCTACATAATACAAATATATATTTTTACTTCCCCGTATTTTTACCTGGTTTTTTTAAATAAAACTTCGTTACACACGCTTGACTAGAGAAGTAAGCTGGTGGTGGTGGTTGGAAAGGTGTTGGTTAAAGTAGATCTCCACTGTTAACATAAACATTAAACAAAACTAACACAAAACTATACCGGCCGTAAGTATATCCGGATAGATAGTCGTGTGGTCTAAAGCACATTCGTTTTTTTTTTTTGTTTAAATATTCCTTTTACCTACCTACCTATAAAATCCCTCCTTATGTTTTTACGATGTGTATTATGTAGTCTCACTCAAAGAATGAATGCGATGGTACAGGGAAGCAAGTCCTGCTCACCTTCATCACCGTCTTACCTGCCTCCCATCCATTAATCCTTTGAAGAGCAAAAAGAAGGAAAAGACCGAATTAAATTCCACCGTGTATATACAAATTTAGTGGCAACAATAGCATAATATGACTATTAATGCTATTGTTGCCACTAAATTTGTACTCAGACCATGCTATATAATCGTTCAAGGTCCAATAAAAAAAAATTGGTTTTGTTTTAGTATTTAGTGCCTCCTAAAATAACAGCATGACAACCGAAATGTCTATTTAACGTTACACACAGCGCGGGCACCAGCTGAGTAAATGTTTCGTAGGCAATAAAACACCCGTTTTGTTCAATGCCGCAAAGCTTTTCTTTAGAATTTGATATGGTAATACCTAGATTTAAGTTTTATTTCATAAGTACTTTTTTTATTTAGTTACATGAGAGCGTTCTATAGCATGGACTGAATACATTAAAAGAAAATAACGAATTAAATTCCACCTTGTATACTTAGCTCTGCACTGTGGAGACTAGCTGACGGCCGTATTATTACCTCACACCATGAACTCATCGTCATCAACAGCCTACTAACGTTTTTTTAGATCCTGGACCCTAACTAGGATTTCCTGTGTCTAGGGACCCAGGAACTACGAGAACCATGGTCTCACAATACTCAGACTCATAACAAGTATTTGCGCTTTTTTTCTGTGCACAAATACTTGTCCTGCCGCGGGAATCGAACCCACCGCCTCCGTTATGAGCAACAAGAGAGTCTGTGTATTATTACTATTATTATAATTATTATTACTTAGCAGGGTAGTAGCCAGACAAACTGGGGTCCGTTTTAAATTCACGGAAGCTGATCGCCGTCGATGTGAGTTGGTTGGGAAGTGCTGACTGAGGGATATCAGCGGGATGGTGCAAGTATTATCTGAGAATAATATTTCTTCAATTAACGTGAAACCCATGAGAACTTTGAATAACTTTGAATAACTTTTATTTATTAATGGCCAATTTTTCTTTGGTAAATAAAAATATAGTAATACAGCAAGGATTTGATAGGATAACCAATGTGTAGTGACACGCCCACGCACTTTATTTTATGTAAATATTTTATATTTTTATGTTGTATATAGCTATAGTTAAATATTTTAGGTAGGAATAAATATTATATTTTTGTTGTACATTTATTAATCCCTATATTATATATCTCTACACGCACTTCCATCGCTCCAGCCAATCGCCACTACATCCCTTGGCACACACCAACGACAAATGCATAAGATGCTACGTCTTTTATTTACTATAGACTCAAGTACTATTCAGTATTCAAGTATCATTCAATTAATCTGTGGGATTAAACTCATTTTTCTATTTATAATGTATGTCATCAAAACGTTTATAAGTTTTAATAATGTTATGTGCCTTCATTCAATAAAACGACAGTGCTTTGGTACTAATACTAGGTTAATTAATAAACTTTTCTAATTACTTTGGCCTGCAAAAGCTAAAAAACAATAATTAATGCAGTTGGTGCAGTAAAGTCCCTAAGCTATGTCACCAAGTGTAAAACTAACAGTGGACGTCTTCCGACTGTTGATGTGATATAAGGCAATATTATATCAGCATTATTTGTTAAGAATCGCCCAAATCATCGGCGTTTTTTTTCTGTAGTAGCCTAAATGGCAAAAAAGTCGCCGATGTTGGTAACACTGACAACTCGCGTGAGTCCAGCTCCGCTGACGCGTAGGTATGCAAGGCGCCGCCCGTACCGTAGAGGTAGGCGTCCCGAGCGGCTGACGCTCGCACTTCGCCAACGCAACTTGTCGTGCAGGCTTAGCTGAAGTTTAAAAGGCTTGGTAGTAAAAACGTTTCACTTAATTATTGCAAAATGTAATAGTATCGTTGGCACTTGGACAATCAGTATCATATCATTGTAGTGAGTGGTCGTGTACACAAAATCACCATGGAGGCAGAGTAAGTACCTATATGTAGATACATAGCATTTTTAAACTCTATCGCTAAACTCTATTCATTACAAATTATTGATAAAACATTCCGTAGCGAAAATATTTTACTATAAAACAATGATGTTTTATAGTAAAATATTTTTTAAACTGCTTTGGTATTGTAATATTGACTATTAATCCAGTAATTACTACGTTATCAGCTGGTATTTAGATATTTTAATAACTATGTATTACAAGTAAAAACAATCACATTTGTATTTTCAGAATATACTATGTGGTACTAGGTTTACTAGGTGGTAGGACTTTGTTGCAAAGTTCGTCTAGGTAGGTACCACCGCTTTGCCAGTTATTCTGCCGCCAAGCAGAAGTGTGCAAGCACTACTGTGTTCCGTTTTGAAGGGCACTGTAGCTAGTGAAATTACTGGGCAATTGAGACTTTATGATCTGATCTCACAGTCGAGTAATCTTATTACCAGACTGTGCTGATGTCTCAGGATGATGTGCGCAGTGCAGTGTCGCTTGAAACTCTATGTTTTAGGGTTCCGAGTGACACTGTTCTGTTATGGGCGGCCGTGGCGCTTAACATCAGGTGAACGACTAGCTCGTCACATCATTCAATAACATAAAAAAATATACTATGAAATCTGTTAGTCCCTATTAAAATTTGAGTGGATTGTTGTATTATGTAGGTATGTGCATGTGTTTAAACTAAGCTTAATATTTCAGGTTAGAAAAGATTGCATACACGTATGGAGACGTGTGTGTTAGAACAAAAAAGCAGAGGAGGAAGAGGCAGAAACTTCGCGCAAACAAACTGCTCGTTGATTACGCTAAAAATTCTACTTTACACGGATTTCGATATATTGTTGAACAAGGACTTAGCACCGTAGAAAAGTAAGAATACTTTTTGAATTAAAACTTCTTTACGAACGCTTGAGGTGGGGAGTAAGCTGATAAATGCCTAACGAGGCGAACGGAAGTTGAAAGTTGTTAGATCACGTGGATCGCCGTTGTCAAGTTAACACAATTAAAAATTGCTTAATTATTTGTAATATTATGTTGGTATGTCCGGTCAAATGACAATTTACAATTGTCAAGATTGGAATTGACATTAAAAAATCAAATTAAAGTTATACCAGCCGATAGATAGGGGCTTTGATATTTTACTAGGTAGTAGTACTTTGTTGCAAAGTTCGTCTAGGTAGGTACCACCGCTTAGCCATTTATTCTGTCGCCAAGCAGTAGTGTGCACCACTACTGTGTTTCGGTTGGAAAGGCACTGTAGCTGGTGAAATTACTGGGCAATTGAGACTTTATGATCTGATCTCACAGTCTAGTAATCTTATTACCAAGCTGTGCTGATGTCTCAGGATGATGTGCGCAGTGCATTGTTAATTACGTAACTCTGTTTTGGGGTTCCGAATGACACTGTTCTGTTCGTGGCGCTTAACATAAGGTGAACGACAAGCTCGTCACATCACTCAGTAACATAAAAAAGAAGATGGAGCTAATCTAAAAAAGTTTTACTTCAGTCGTGTGGTGTAAAGCTCCCCCTTTTTTTTAAATACTAGTATTAACATATTTTGAAGGAGTATTTCACATCATTGTAAGCATATATTTCACATCATTGTAAGCATATATTTCACATCATTGTAAGCATATATTTCACATCATTGTAAGCATATATTTCACATCATGGTAAGCATATATTTCACATCATTGTAAGCATATATTTCACATCATTGTAAGCATATATATCACATCATTGTAAGCATAAAATTATACTTAAATACTCCTTCATTCTCCCACTTATAGGTATTTACCTATACCTACTACCCACCGTACTAACAGTATCTATTACTATCGTTATACAATTTTTTTTTTACACTAGCGTGTAAGATTTTAGCAATAGTATACAGGAATTCGAAATATGTATGTCTAAATCAAAGATCATCAGAAGCAAATCATCATAGCTGAAGAGATATGATTATACATTATTATTAATACCTCGACTTTTGACCATTCTTTGATTTCTCTTCTTCTTCCTGCCCATGTTCCCAGTTTATCTGGGGTCGGGCCTCCTCGTAATGCGGCGCCAGGATAATCTATCCTGGGTTGTCACAGGTTGGGTTAGGCTCTTCACATCTTTATTGACATTAGACCACCACGTGGATAATGGTCTGCCTCTGCCCCTTGGACCTTCTGGGATATTCAGCGCCTTCTTGACGGCATAGTTATCGTTCCGCCTCATTATATGACCAAACCACTGAAGCCTGGCCTCTTTAAGTTTTTCAGTAATTGGTGCAACTTTGAATGAGCCCCTTATATATTCGTTTCGGACCTTGTCGAGACGGGTGACTCCTCCAGCCCATCTTAGCATCTTCATTTCAGTTACATGTAGTTGTTGTTCATGAGTCTTTTTCGTAGTCCAATACTCTGATCCATACATGAGTGCTGGTCTGACAACTGTTTTGTAGACTTTGCCCTTAGTCCTCACGGGCATCCGGGGGTCGCAAAGCACACCGGATAGAGATCTCCATTTGAGCCAAGCGGTGTTTATTCTGTGACTCATATCGTCATCTACAAGTGCGTTGTTGGTGAGCACAGATCCGAGGTACTTAAAACGTGTTACTTTGGGCAGGGGCGCGTTGTCAATATGTATATTACACCCAATATCTTCATTGCCATCATAGTCACATTCCATACACTCGGTCTTCGTCCTGCTGATTCGTAGTCCATGACATTCAAGCCTTTCTACCCATTGGTCAAGAGAGTTCTGAAGGTCGGGGACACTTTTCGATATCAATGCGATATCATCCGCGTACAGTATGCACCACTGGGTAGATGCCTGGATGTCGCGTGTTACGTACTCCATGGACAGATTAAACAGCAGGGGGCTAAGAGCTGATCCTTGGTGAACTCCTACTCCCACCTGAAATGGTTTACTGAGTCCAGCGGGGCTCTTAATTTGTGTAGTAATATTATTATACATATCCTGGACTATGCTGATGTAAACGTCTGGTATGCCTTGTGCTCTGAGAGACTGCCACACCAATTTTCTAGGGACCCTATCGAACGCTTTTTCGAGATCGATGAAAACGAAGTATAAGTTCTCCTTATTCGATCTGTGTTTCTCCATTAGAATCCTGATTGTTTGGATTGCGTCTATCGTAGATTTTCCGACCGTGAAACCATATTGGTTTTCTGATAGACTGACCTGCGTGGAGATGCGTGCCCCTATAACTCGTTCCCAAAGCTTAAGAGTATGCGATGTTAACTTAATTCCTCTGTAGTTGTTGCATTGAGCTACATCACCTTTGCTCTTGTAAATTGGTGACAAGTAGCTAGATCGCCATGAATCTGGGATTTTGCCTTGGGTGAGAATTTGGTTGAACAATTTTGTAAGCCAAGGGAGCCCACATTCACCTAAAATCTTCCACAGGTCCACCGGTACATTATCTGGGCCCATAGCTTTATGGTTCTTCATTTTTTTTAGTGCAACCTTAATTTCAGAGGGTTTTATACAGTCAATGGGTCCAAGTACTGGTGGCAGTTCTGGCAGATCTCTACTTGGGAACTCATCGTTAAGCGGCTCTTCGTAATATTCTTTCCACCTGTTGTTAATGTTTATGTTTGATGTTAGAAGTGTGCCTTGTTTGTTCTTAATGTATTTGTTATATTTTATATCTAAGGTTAGTTTATGTCTCTGTTTTGCTAATTTATATATTGTTACAAAATACTTCACTTCGGGATCGGATTTGCAATGTATGACGTGATTTGTGAGTGTCACGTCATACAGTTGCCGTTTTTGCAATGTATGACGTGGTTTGTGAGTGCCATGTCATACAGTTGCCGTTTTTGCAATGTATGACGTGGTTTGTGAGTGCCATGTCATACAGTTGTATGACGTGATTTGTGAGTGTCATGTCGTACAGTTTCCGTTTCTTTTCAATGTACGAAGTGATTTGTGAGTGTCACGTCATACCGTTGTCGTTTTTGCTATGTATGACGTGTTAATGAGTGTCATATCATACAGTTGCCGTTTTCTATTACAATGTGTGGCGAAGTTTAGAAGTCCGGAATTCTGAAATTCGCAATACATTTATTTTTCTTTATTTTCTATGCTAAAGTACTAAAGTACTTTCTTGCGTGTGCTTGGAACCTTACTTGTTCTTACAAATTTTCATAAAATTATTATGTGAGACCTGTGTTGGTTGTACTTGAGTGCACGCTTGTGCTTCTAACACAGTTGTTTGGCAGTCTCCGTTTTCAATGTTTATTACGAGTACCTGTTGAATTTCTCTAAATTGAAATTTCTTTGAATTGAGCAACAGCTTCATTTTAATTTTGAAATGGTTTCAGTTACCAACGTTATGCCTGTACATCGGGTCCTAAAATCATGTTTTGTTGTGTTATAGAAGACACAACGGTCGAGGTCGACGAAAATGTGCCGCTTGAAGATGAAGCTGAAGCTGTTGAGGACAACACGCAAGCAGGAACGGCCGTGTTACAAAATACTTCACTTCGGGAGCTGATGCAAGCGGCGTAGTATATATACGAGCGACGAAGAAGGCTCGGACTCACTTTTTGGGCAGCGCTCAGAGGCGACGGACGTTTTATAAAATCACGCTATTAATCATTGTCGGTTCTTAGTAAATCTTAATAAATATTCTTAGCTTGATTGTAAACTTATTTTTTTTAAACTAAAACCACTTAGGATATCCAACAATATTGTGTTCTCGTTTTCAGCATTTTCCAGCTTTTCATAGAGGACATTCCTAGAGGCAGCTCTTGCCTGTGCTACCGCAGCTTTCGCTATTGATTTAAATTTCTTATATTCTTTGCTATCTTCATCTAGGTTATACTTCTGCCAAATTTTAAATTTTTCTCTTTTCATCTTTATTATTTCCTTGACGTCACTATTCCACCAGGTAGAGTCCTTGTCCGACCCTATGCGTCCTTTCGAGGTACCCAGGAGCTCTTGAGCATTACTTTGCAAATGGTCTTCAAAATCTGACCACATTTGGTTGATAGGTTTTTCAGTGATCATATCCACACTCAGGTATTCTTTTACGGATTTTACAAGCAACGCACCTTTTGGGGAATGAATTTCTTTCCATTTTATCCGCTTTGTTCGGTCTACATAGGTCTCTATCGGCTTCGGGAGATTTAATACTGCCACCAGTAATCTATGCTGCGATGTTAATGCTTCTCTGGGGATAACTTTGCAGTCCTTATAGCTTTTTAACATGCTGTTTGATGATATAATGTAGTCAATCTGGGTTGAATGTTTTGCACTTTGGTATGTTATTAAGTGTTCTGGTTTCTTTTGAAAATATGTGTTAATGATTTTAAAATTATTTCTAGTAGCAAAATTTAGAATATCTTTGCCTTGCTGATTTAAAATACCATATCCATATCCTCCATGGACATCTTCATGAGAGTCGCTAGAGGCTCCTACATGCCCGTTTAGGTCACCACCAATATGTACCTTTTCCTCTCGTGGTATACTCTGTACTAGCTCATCAAATTCTTCCCAGAAGGTCTGTTTTTCTGACTCTTGGTATCCTGTTTGCGGAGCGTAAGCTGATATTATATTGATTGCAGGCTGGTTGTTCATTGCCAATTTGACAGCTATGAGGCGGTCACTTTTCCTATCCACGTTAATGATCATTTGCTTCAGATCTTTATCGAGTACAACAGCCACTCCATTTCTTTTGGTTTCCGTACCGTGGTATATGAGTTGGTATCCAAGTCCAATGTCTCGTGATTTTGAACCCTTCCATTTAGTCTCCTGAATGCAACAGGCGTTAATATCTCTATCTTTAAGTATTTCACTCAGCTCCTTGCTTCGTCCAGTCATGGATCCTAGGTTCCATGACGCTAGTCGCAGCTTATAGGTGGGTGTTTGCGAACGAGAGTTTTTGTCAATACCGTCGCTTTGGGGGGACGCCCTAGTATTTTTCGCATAGAGATTCGCCTTATTCGCATCTGATCGTGGAACGTCGCTTAAGGGGGACGCCCTAGCCGTTATCGTTTTATTCATTTTATTCTTTGCCATATTATTACGAGGAGATTTGTTTTTGGCTTATGTTTTACGGCCGGTTGCCACCTGACGCCAAGACTGTCGCCTTCCTGGAAGACGTGAGTGCCGCCGTTGGACCTTTCGGTCTCTTCCGCCGCCAACTCTTCTGGGTGCTCCAGCCCAACCACCCAGCACTACTGCAACCTCGACTCCAACGATGGCGGAGAAGCCCGCAGCAGGGGTTTGGTAACGAAGTTTCCTTCTCCGACCTGTTTGGTCCGCGGGAGGTATTTTATTTCCCTCCTGCCCCCCGGGTATCTCTTGCAAAACACCCGGTGAGCATCCCCCTATCCGCCACCTGGGGACGCGCTCTCTAGGGGTAAGGCTCCCCCGAGAGTTTGACCATTCTTTGATTTGTTGTTCCAAATAAATGCCAGCGTTTTGGTCCCGCGTCACATTGTTTTATAATAATATGCTATTTATAATTCCAGGATATTCTGGTTTACTACAGTCGTAGCGAGTATGGCTATATGTTCGTACTACATATACAACGTGTGTCAGAAATGGATCACCAGCCCAGTTATTGTGGCAGTTAACGAAAAGCTATCGTCAGTGGAAACGGTAATTAATATCTCTTTCAAGAATCAATTAATTAATTGTACGGTCCATACCAACTATGTAAGTATTAAGAGTCTTTGATCTGATCTCACAGTCTAGTAATCTTATTATCAGACTGTGCTGATGTCTCAGGATGATGTGCGCAGTGCAGTGTCGCCCGAAACTCTATGTTTTAGAGTTCCGAGTGACACTGTTCTGTTATGGGCGGTCGTGGCGCTTAACATCAGGTGAACGAGTAGCTCGTCACATCATTCACTAACATAGAAAAAAAAGTCTATTTAGCGGGCCACGCGAATTCGATAGTTATATCATAGCATTGTTCTCTCTCTATCGTCTTTTAAAGTGACAAATAGCTGTTATTTCCATGAATTTTTTGTATATTTCATAGATTGTTTTGAAGTAAAACTTTTTTTCGCACGCTTAACTTGTGGAGTAAGCTGGTGAATGCGAGGCGAACGGTTGTTAAAGTTGATTTACGTAGATCTCCATGATCAACATAATAAAGTTTTTTTTTTTTAATTTGTGTTATTATTATATTATTATGTTGGTATGTCTGATAAAATGACAATTTACAATTGTCAAGATAGTGACATTAAAATTAAACAAATCAAAACAAAGTTATACCGGCTGTTAGATGGAGCTAAACTAAAGAAGTTTTACTTACTTTAATCGTGTGATCTAAAGCAGACTCGTTTTTTTTATATAATTGATATGTACTTTTCTTACCTACGTTTATAAGATAAGACGTTTATGTATGGAAAATTCACTACTTTTAATGTGAAGTGTTTAAAATAAAGATATTATATTCACTTGGAAACTGTATTAAGTTTGCTTTTGTTGATAGAAAATAACTAGTTATTGAGCGCGTATTATTTGGACGTCATAATTTAATAGTTAATTGAAATCTGAAACCTCACAGTAACATAATAGTTTCCAGTCCATATTTATAATAAATTACAAAATTTTAGTGAGTTAGGTTAATTAATGCCCGAAGTAGAATCAAAGTACGTTTTGTATGGAGGGGATTCTCTTTACTAATAAGTGACTAACTCTAATTGTAGCAGGTAAATATTTTAATACATTTTACAGGTACCTTTTCCGTCTGTGACAATTTGCCCACAAATAAAGGCTATGGCTACCATCTATAATTACACAGACGAAGAAAAGAAATATACAGAAGATAGGTAAGGTATTACACCTTCTTGTGTCCTATATGGTGATGGGTTCACCTTTTTAAGATGAACGTGCACCAAAACAGAAACACACTATATGAGCCACGCGCGCCTCAGTCCACAATTCTTAGGTGCTTACCTTTTAGCAGTGCCGGATTAACCACGTAGCAAGAATAGTACTAATTCATACAATTACTGTAAAAATATAATGTAATATAATAAATATAGTAATGTTTTTATGCTAAGCAAACTGTATTCCTGTGACAGATAAACCATTTTTAGACTCAAAATCTCGAGATTTATACCTCATTTTGGTATTTTGAGAATGTATTATTGAAGATAATTTCACGCTGAATCCAACGATACCCATAAGTCATTTTGGCAAAAATATCAGTTAAATCCTTTTTATACTCACCCCTTCAATTAAAATTTTGTATATTGAATAAAATTGTAACCTATAGAAAACAAATAAACGTATATACACGGTGGAATTTAATTTACTCTTTTCCTTAAATGTATGTACTCAGACCATGCTATAGAATATTCGTACAAGGTTCAGTTAAAAAAAAAGGTTTTGTCTTACTATTTAGTGCCTCCTAAAATAACTGCATGACAGCCGAGATGTCTATTTGACGCTACACACAGCGCGGGCACCGGTTGAGTGCGTAAATTTTTCGTAGGCAAAAAACACCTGCTTTGTTCAAATTTTAAAGGCTTTCCATTGGAATTTAAATTCGCAGTAATTTGATAATACCTAGATTTAAGTTTTATTTCAAAAGTACTTTTTTATTTAGTTATATGGGAGCGTTCTACATTTGTAAAATATGTATATTTGTACCTTAATAGTTGTATTGTTATTATAGAAACAGACGTGAGTAGTATTCATAACTACAACTAGTACACGGCTAACACTCACGAGATACAGTCGAATAACTCGACCGGTGTTCGGGCAATATAGATGCCCATCCTCGAGGAGTACGCGCGGCGGCGGTGGCGGCTCGGGGCTGACTCGTGAGTGTTAGCCGTGTAATAGTTGTAATTAGTTGTATTGTTGTTACAGTTTTATTTTAATTTATATGATAATCAAAAATTAATGTTCATAATTATGCTCATTTCCTTATATGCACGCCTAATCAAATTGTTTCTCTGCACGCCTTGGTTGACTGGTAGAAAATGCTGTTAGCATTAAGTCCTCCGTCCTTAATGTGCATAAGTATTAAATAAATAAATAAAACCATATAGATCAATGGTTATTTGAAAGAGTTGGCTACGGGCCTCGCGCTTGGCACTGCCTGTTGGGTATTATATGGACAAAACTACCAATAACACAAATACATTTTAGTAAATATACAGAATTCTCTAAAATAGCCACTCAGTGTGTTATGAAATCATGCTCAAATCATTCACATAATATTTGTGATACTCGATAATTCTGGCACGGCGTGCTGCTCGTGTCGCGTTTAGGTGCGCGTTCACCTTTAGTAGTTAATTTTACATTCGTTTGTTCTTCCAGGTTACATGGACGTGAACGTTTGAAATTTTTGCACGTAAGCGTAATGTGTGACTTTCAATACTTAATGGATGATGCAATATTTGATAATGCGTCCTCTGTCCATGACATCGCTGAGGTAAAGGTACACTTAGAACTCTAATTCTATTTGGGGGCGGTAAGGCCTGCACTGACGTCCCGCACGGGGTGTATTGTGCATTTCCCCCTGCCAGCATTTACCCAAGCCAGCCCAGCTCCTTCATGTAGCGGAGCACTGCCTTGGGTCGCTGGCACAACTGTTCTAGTGTTGTCGCATTTGATGGTATGGACTCGCTGTGTGATGAGCTTTGTAATACCAGTATATATACTTTCTATGCTATTTTGAACCTGACCCCCGGTTCAGGGTCAGGTGTAGGCAAACCCCCTATGATGAGCGTCCAAATTGGTGTTTTAAGGGAGAGGCCTATATTCAGTAGTGGACATTTTCTTTTTGTTGCTGGAGGGTAGGGAAGGGATATATCATCCGTATATTATCCGTTAAGTAATCACGAACGTGCTAATTTTTCTTAATTAACCATGCCTTATTAATGTTTATTTATTCGCAGGTTGCTCCAAAAATGGCTGACATATTTTCTCATTGTCGTTGGTGCCATGGTGGTGATAGATGGTCTAATTGCTACACATTGTTCAGTACAGTGTACACTAAAGAAGGGATATGTTTTACTTCGAATAGCTTGGCGGCGACGGAAATATTGGAGAATACGTTAGTACCATTCAGATATCGAGTAAGTGTAAGGTTTTTGGTTTGGGCGGGAAAACGAAAAAGATCGCGTCACTGTATTGTATTATTTTCCAAACTTGTGTTAGTTTCAGTGTTTAGTGCATAAAATTGGTAGCATTTTATTCGTTAAGTGCTCAATTACAGGCTCAAAAGTGGTATAATAATGGTGAAACTTTTATTTTTGTCCTGTTTCCAAAACTACATAGAAGTTTCTAGTAAAGTTGTCACCACTTTACTAGGAGCATGACTTGACTAGACTAGACTATGACTTGACTTGATGACTTGCACTATGACTTGACTTGACACATATATATAATATTAACTAATTAACTTGACAAATTATTAATTACTAGACGCTGGCTAAATACACAAAAATGTGGAGCCAAAACATAAACAAAAAAGTGTAAGGTTAAAATGGTACTTGTCATACTGATATTCAAACATTTCCTGCAGCACACAGCAGGAGTATCCATACTTGGAGAGCAACATTGCCAGTAAGGGATGGTCTTTGAGTACTGGGTATGACTATTCAGTATCTGATTCTTACCCTAGACATGGTCGTGTAAGTATTTATTAGTTAATTTGCAGAGTTATATTTTGATGCTGTTGAAAAAAGTGTTGAAAATATTTTATTTTATTTTTACTGTGTTTCGTTTTATCCAATGAATAATTTTTTTTTATTACTTAAAACTTGTCTAGCATTTGACCACGCTCTCACCTGATGGGAAGTGATGATGTGATATATTATATCTGATTATTGAGGAACCGCACCTGAGTTAAATATTTAAGATTGCCTATATTAGTTACCGGTAAGTTACCGTTCCTACTCGAATTTAAAGATGTTATTTCGTATTTTCACTTGCAAGTAAATATGATTCTTTAAGTGAAAATAAAAATCGTAAACAAAAAAAACTACAAATGTTTAAATTAGTAACTATTATAAATATTTGTTTTTAGATTCTTGGCTCTTACCCAGATTTGGAATTGTTTTTACAATTTAATCCGGATCATCGCGAACCATCTTGTAACCTAGTATATTCTGGTGTTAAGGTTTGTATTAAAAAGTTTACCTTAATTAAATCTCATAATAGTTTTGCTGTTTACTTTAAATTATATATAATACTGCATTGACATTAAAAAAACAATTGGATGATTAATAATAATAACGCTCAACGATCTCATAACATGATCCCACAACACCCAAACTCAGAACAAATATTTGCCTGTCCTGCTGCGGGAGTCGAACCCGCCGCCTGCGGGCTATGAGCAGACCTGCTCAACCACCACACTACAGAGGCTATCAAATAATGGCTTTAAGGATTATATAATCATTTTGAGTCGGCCCCGAGCCGCCACCGCCGCCGCGCGTACTCCTTAAGGATGGGCACCTATATTGCCCGAACACCGGTCGAGTTATTCGACTGTATCTCGTGAGTGTTAGCCGTGTAACAGTTGTAGTTATATTATCATTGTTTAATATAATTGCTACTATAGCAAAAAGAAGTTAGCGTCTTTGCATCAGTTATCTTAACAAATCATTGCTATTAGATTTTTTATCCACTAAGTACAGTTCTGCCAACATGAAACTCATTTTTTTTTTAAATAGGTTTTAATAATAGCGGTGCAAATGGCTGTCATTTGTTTAGTGTAATAATCAATGCGAGGCATGTCAATTAACACAAAAGTATTTTAAACACATTAATATAGTGTTACAATTTTCACGTTATTCAAAGATCTATTAATTTCAGATATATTTGCAACACCCCGCCGATATCCCTCAGTCGTCGTTGTATTACTACGCAGCACTTCCCAACCAACTCACATCGTTGGCCATCAGCTTTCATGAATTTAAAACAGACCCTAGTTTGTCTGCCTACTCCCCTGATAAGTAAAATATATCAAACTAATCACACTAATATTATAAAGGCGAAAGTTTGTATGTGTGTATGTTTGTTACTTCTTCACCCTCAAACGGCTGAATGGATTTGGATGAAATTCGGTGCCAAGATAGCTTATACACTGGATTAACACATAGGCTACATTTTATCCGGGAAAAATGAAACGTTCCCGTGGGATAAGCACATAATTAAAATACTTATTATCCGCGGGTGAAACCGCGAGGCGCAACTAGCTTGTAATATTTCGATGTGAATCTCACCATCATCCCAATCCTTTTTGTAGTCCAATCATCAAACTACCCTACAGACACGACAAATACATCCCTGGGGTGACCCGGACGATCTTATCGCAGTCTTAGTATAGGATCGTTGGATCAAAATGGCTTTATGCTGAGTGACTGACTGATTAACTGACAACACACAGGGCCACCGAAAAACCACAGAAACCGCTGGACATAGAGACCTAACGTGGAGTGTACCAAGAAATTTCAATGCTTAAGGGGGTCGAATGGTGTGTCAAAGATTGTATAGATTAACTCGGGGAAAACTGCGAGCTGCCTCCAATATGAACTTAGCAAATAAACACAATCAGTTATACAAATTTTTTACCAAAACTTGTGGGACCAGAACTATAAGAGATCATTCTCAGTGAGCCCGATCACTGAGGTTAGGTTATAACTGTGACTAAGTGCTTTTTAGGGGCCGGTTCAACTTGGGTGTGTTAAGCTTTTTTTCTTTATTACGAATAATAAATCATTAAACAGCATAGATAAATGATAAATTACACTAATATTATAAAGGCGAAAGTTTGTATGTGTGTTTGCTGTATGTGTGTATGTTTGTTACTCCTTCACGCTCAAACGGCTGAATGGATTTGAATGAAATTTGGTACCAAGATAGGCTATACACTGGATTAACATATAGGCTACATTTTATCCCGGAAATGTGAAATTTTCCCGTGGAATGAGCAAATAATTAAAATACTTTTTATCCATGGGTAAAACCGCGGGGCGCAACTAGTAAATAATACATTTGTGGACATTTTACACAGCGCCATCTAGCCCGAAACTAAGCAAAGCTTGTGCTATGGGAACCAGATAACTGATACAACACTTGGATACGTTTTGTTTGTAAATATATAAATAAGATACAATATAACACCCAGACACAGAACAAAAATCGATGATCATCACACAAATGTTTGTCCTGGAATCGAACCCACAACCTACAGTTAAAAAGGCAAGGTTACTACCAACTGATCTGACGGCCACTCAATAATTTCTAATCAGATGTATAGAAATGAAAATTATACAAACATGCACCGACCCCTAATAAATGACTTGACACTAGACATTTGGCAGTTTTTACTTATACCACATGGTAAAAGTAAAAACTGCCAAATGTCTAGTCTAATGATACATACCATTTAACATTTTGACATTTTGTGAACTGTTTGGTCCTATAATCGTGTGAACAAACATACAAACTATCGCTTCAAACATTAAGTTATTATTGTGAGTAAAGTTCAACTCCAAAAGTATCTTTATGATTTCAGAAGACAATGCTATTTCCCGGAGGAACGAAAACTACGTTACTTCAAAATATACACGATGAAAAATTGTCAAGCGGAGTGTTTAACTAACTATACTCTGACTCTATGCGGGTGTGTTGGGTTCTATATGCCACGTAAGCTTCCATACTTAATAAGTAATACTAGTACGTAACAAAAAGACTATGTGAAGCAATTATTACTAACGAACGTTACAGATAGCTGTAACGTCTGTAATACAGAGTTATTAATTCATAGACTGTATCTTTTTGGGGTATGTTTGAGCACATTTTAGGCTATGATTAAGCGTTAGTTTTAAAGTATATTTATCACGGAAAGTTAGCCCGTCCCTGTGGGAAAGTATGATACAAAATTATATGACTCACTTAATAAACACTCAATGAAATTTGGAATTTAGATGAAATTAAGAGAAATTAGAAGCATGAGTTAAATATTTAATGTCACATTTCTTCCGTTTATTTAAGATGCCATGTTGTTTAAGAAAAAAATATTCTTATGATTACCACTTGCGACCGCCGTAAAATAAAGTGGTATTTTTTTACATTTGGTGGGTTCAATCCCGGTTTCAGATAGATAATTTTAAACAATTAAAGCAACTTTTCCTTCATGTGACATAACTGTGAGATGCCTTTTATAGTAATCGTAAATCGTTTGTACATTCGTTACCTTCTTGAATGGACTTGGGCTTTTGCGGCTTGCTACTTACTAACTAAACATTTTCTTACAGATAATGACAGTACCCAAATATGTGCGACAGGACTAATTCATTGCATAGAGCGTGCAAAGGGTAAGAAAGAGACTCATTTCTCTCTCTCCCCCCCTTCTCTCTTTCCCTCTCTGTTTGAAAAACATAGCGCTAACAGCGTCATCGGTATCTGCAGCGCTTGAGTGTTCGTGCTTCCATACTTCTCCACCGTAAGGACTAACAACGATGGAAATTCAAACAGAAATAAAGGCCTTTCTGTATCGGTTTTGTTAAAAGAAAGTACAACCATTTCTTCATCGTCCATTGCTGGAGGCTGAATGGGCAAGAAATGGAAAGCCGCAATGTAAACACTCAGTTCCTTCAAAGCCACCGTAGAAGAACATTTTAGTTGATACATCTGTCCAACTTGATCACTTCAATATTTTTGAAGATGTGCGCTTGCGATTTCGAGGACGTAATTACTCTTATCATGGATTCTTAAAATTGTATTATTTTATAGACGTAATGGGACTGGCTGAAATAGATGATGAAGTAAGAATAAAAAAAGAAGTAAAAGAAGCATGTCGCTGTCTTCCCGCATGTGACGCTGTTGAGTACGACGCAGAAATATTAAAAACAGGATATTACTCTGAGGAATTTACTAAAATTTTAAATTTATCGTAAGTATCAAAGTAATATAAGATATATAATTTCAAATAGTCATTCATTTTAAGATATTGAAGAATGTTTTTGAGCTCTTTAAATATCAATAGGTAACAATAAAATTGCAGATATTCAAAAGTAGACTTGTACTTCAAGAAGCCGCAGTTCATGACGATGCAGCGGCGCGAGCTGTTCGGCGTGACGGACTTGCTCGCCAACATTGGAGGGCTGCTCGGAGTGTTTCTGGGCTTCTCGTTCCTGAGTCTAATAGAAATCCTCTACTTTATGACTTTAAGGTAAGTTAATATAAATAAAAACTACTTATCTCTCAAAAACAACTGATCTCCCTAGATCAATCGTAGTCCAACAATACCCAAATACAGAACAAGTATTTGCTCTTTTTTGTCAGTGCACAAATAATGGTCCTGCCGCGTGAATCAAACCCGCTGCCTCCGGATTATTAGCCGACCAACCACCACAGCACAATTTAGTACCTACATAAATCAAGGTGATATCAATTCATGAAATATTGGGGGTTTTATGGAAGGTTACTTCAATTACACATATTTGTTACGTAGCTAGCATTGAACATCGAAAGCTTGCTTACTGTGGAATGGAACGTCTGTTGTAATAAATTAATTGTTCATATTTTCATTTGACATATAGCTCATTTTTAATAATGAACTAATAAATATTGATCATAATAGTTAATTGTTGCTTTTTCTTATAATAATCATTATAATAAGGATTGTTATTCATCATATTTTATGTAATAATTTGGCAGTCTCCAGTTCTTACGTTTCAATTCATAGGAAAAAAATTGCTGTTTTCCTTAGCTTTCTCTCAATGTCAAAACTGAGCTATAAAAATGACCGGGCAATCGACATACATCGAACCACGTGACGAAAATGGGTTACTGAGACCAAAATATATTAATTATATTTTTGCGTTTCAGGGTCGGTATCACTCTCAAACGGGATTTGGATGAAAAATAAAAGAAATGAAGAGTTCTTCCAATAATATTGAATTAGCTTTGTAATGTAGTTCGAGATGTAATTTATGTAATTGTTACTATCTTTTTACTCTGCCACATCAGGTTTTATTTGCTTTAAGCTAAATAAATGGTTTAGTAAAAGTCAAATATAAAGCAAAAACAAAACTGGATTAACTAAGCTCTTCGATAAAATACGCTTTTTGCCCTAATTATAGTTGTGTTAAAATGGAAATGTGTTAGGTATGTCAAAATCTATCGCCCAAAAATTGTAAAATTAAAAATTTAGACTAATAAGATTACGTATTACTGAATATGGAATACTCGAATATGAAACTTATCGCCGACACCATTACATTACTTGAACCAAAATTGTTATTTATTTCATACCTATCTACCCTGTAATATACTGCGTACAAAAATTATCAAAACATTATTTTAAAACTGCTGATACTGTTAGTATTGTCGTAGTCGTAGTGTTGTCGGGACATTGATAGTGGAGGGGAATTTACAAGACCAAATGCGGGTAGTTGGAAACGACGCCCTTTTTGCACGATGCTGACACCCGCTACTCCAGTCCCCTCGTGACCGCGGACAATGTAACTTGGTCAAAACGTCGAGGCTAGTCAAAATAATGTTTGGATAATTTTTGTACGCGAATAGACCCGTTTTCAAATCGCAAAAGTTTAAAAAGTGTTATAGTCTTCTGTGAAGAAGTGATAAATGGTAAACCGAAGTAAAGTAAGTCTGTACTAAACTAGTCTTAGTAAAAATAACTTTAGTTGACAGAATTTAACTTACCCAAAAATTTGTTAACAAAAACAATGTCTGTCATGTAAATTAAAATTACATGACAGACGCCTGGTATTTAGAAAAATGATAGTTAAATTAACAAACTTCTAGATTACGTGACCAGCCGCAGTTAAAACTAATAAATTATTTAGTAATGGGTAAAGTCCCCACTCTCTATAACATCACAGTGAAGGGCTGGGTAGTAAAAACATTTACAACCTAATCATTAACCTAATTAATTGCAAAACGTTGTCAGTTAGTATCATATCAAATATAGTAGTGACTGGTCGTGTCATCATGAAGACTGAGTAAGTACATTTTCTTAAACGCTATGTAGTCTGTGTTAATATGCCAACTTGACGGGGTTAAAAGACATCCAAACATGAACATAGGTCTATCCCGTACAGCACTACTTTGAGCGGCAGCTTGCTTTTCACATCCATCGACTCCCCGCAGTGTAAGTCTACCTAAGGCTTACGCTGCGTTTTTCGGTTCGTGGTCGCCACTCTCCACACGGGAACTCTTCCTCCCAAATGTGTTCTGTCCATTACTATGTCAACATGCTTATTCTAACCTTAGTTATCCTGCGGATCTCCCCAATTAAGATCTTATCTCGCAAAGAAACTCAGAGCATCTATTTAGCTCATTGCGCGACTTTGAGTTTACAAATGAGGGCAATAGTAAGAGACTACGTCTGAGTGCTATAAATCATTACTACCAACACACACTGGTTGAAAACCTTTATTTTCAGGCTTTTCTTTATATTCCAGACCATAATTATTTAAATATGCTTAGAGGAATAAATTTCTATGTAAATATGTATCAAAGAATTTGTTGATTCTCATTATTATGAGAGTGATCTTTACTCATTTAATATTACGCTTACTTTAGATTGGACAAGATTGCATATCGAGACGTTAGTAAATAAAAATAGAGAAGAAAGAAGCTGAAACTTATCTTTATTGAGCTGCTTTTTGATTACGTTAATAGCGAAAAAAGTAATAAGGTAAATTATTCCTCTTTGTCGTAATAAGTTACAGCAAGTAATAATATAATAATCAATTCAAAAAGTCACCAAAATTTTAGCAGCGTTAATAATGATTTCTTCAGCTTTTGAGTAAGTTACGCGGTGAGATACATTTTTGGATTTTATTTATATATTTTATCTAATTTGAGATTCGGAAGAAGAAAAAATTGTAAATAAAAATTCTTTGAATAAAGAGAAAGATAATGATTTAGCTTTATTAGATAGATAGATAAACTATATACAAAATAAATAGATAGAAAACTTATGAGTAGGTCACAATACCGTAGGCTATAAGGCCGCCCTCACTAAAAAGCGAGCTCAGACAACCTTTGGATGTAGATGTAGATTAATGAGCAAGGACGGTGGTGTTATAAAAGTACTATGCATATACATACTAAGACAAATATAAAATAATATACTAGGTACTAAATATACAATACTTGCTTTACATAATACAAATACACATACATAAACATACATACATAATACATAATATGTAAATACTAAGGAAACAGTGAAGGTTTATTTCGCAATCAAGCTACAGATAGAATGTGCTTTATTCGTGTATTAAAAGCAGTGAGTGATTGAACCTGTCTTATGTTGAGAGGAAGTTTATTCGACAAGCGTACAGCCTGAGCAGTATTTACTGCTCAGGCATGGTGCCTGCCAAGCGCTTATGGCAGCCCCTTCCCCTAATGGAAGAGGTCTATGTTCAACTGTGGCTGCAGAGAGTTAGCAAACGTGCACAAAATAAGATTAATATCAACGTATTAAATGAAAAAATGTGAATGGGAGATAACATTTTGTTAGCAAAACCTGTTAATATGAACTTACAACATATTCTGTATTATATATAAAAAACTCATTCTATTAGAGTAGTTTGGCTAGCAATTAGGTATCAGCACAGGCTAATAAATGAATACTGGCAAGTGTGCATTGGTAGAACTTGCGCCTCAAGGGTTCCCAAAACATTAAATATGTTATAGATTTTTATTAGTATAGCTGTTTTGCGAACTACCTATTTGAGGGACGCTTCCACTAGGTGGATCGCAAAATCACCGGGAGCTGGTGGATGCAAGAGACAAACACCTGCTTAAAGTAGGACTCTGGTTCAGCATTGGACGACTTATTCGGGAAAGCACTAGGTGGTAGGTGGAAGGAATTTTCTGCAAAGTTCGTCTAGGTAGGTACCACTATTTTGCCAGTTATTCTGCCGCCAAGCAGTAGTGTGCAAGCACTACTGAGTTACGATTTGAAAGGCACTGTAGTTAGTGAAATTACTGGGCAAATGAGACTTTATGATCTGATCTCACACTTGAGTAATCTAATACCAGACTGTACTGTATCTCAGGATGATGTGCGCAGTGCAGTGTCACGTGAAACTTTATATTTTGAAGTTCTTACTGACCCTGTACTGTTATGGGCGACCGTGTCGCTTAACATTAAGTGAACGACTAGCTCGTCACATCATTCACGGACATAAAAAAGCACTACTATCTAAATGCTTACACACTACTACTACTATTTATAGGTACTGTGCTAAATTACATGTTGATAGAATTATTCATTTACCGTGAAAAACGTCTATGACAGAGACAGAGATGGACATCAAAATTATCCCATAAGGTTCTTATAAGCCGATCGAGTACAGAACCCCAATAACAATAAAAAGTAGGTAAAGCCTGCAAAGCGTAGAGGTCATTTGGGAATGGGCAGTCAGTATCACATATTTACATACGGAGTATCATATCGAACATTGTAGTGACTGGTCGTGTAATAGTGTTTGTAGACCCATCATGCAGGCAGAGTAAGTACTTATATTATTTGCATTTTTTCCGCATACTTTGTGATATACATTCTTGAGTATCAGCAACGAACCGGAAAACGCAACGTAGGTTGACGTCCCAGTAGGTGGACTAACGATCTGGTCAAAACCGCGGGGAGCCAAATGATGCAGGAGGCAAACAGCCGCTAAATGTGGCGCTCTGGGAGAGGCCTCTATACGGAAGCGCTATGATTTTCATATGAAGTTGCTATGCAGATATTATACTATACTGAAGTACCTGCTGATGCAAACGCAATCTACATTATAGTTTTCAAAACAATAGAAATGTGATATACGCTTAACCACAATAGATTTAAACAAGCCTTAAACTAGTGTTAAATCGCTGTTTTGTATTGTTAACTACACGTTTGACATCTGTCTTAGCCTTGTTTATGTATTTGTGGTAAAATGGACGGTGTTTTAAATTATTAACCAGTGAATATATTTATTTGAAATGCATATTTCATAATCCACAAAATGCCCGTAAAGTTAACAAGTCTCAAACACATCAATGAATGATCTGCGATTTACAACTTTAAACAAAGCCCTCTAGGTAATAAATTAAATACGAGGTTCCGGTGAAAGGTTGCCTTCGGCTGTTTTGTGTCAATCCTGTGCTTTGAGAACAGTAAATAAAATAACACTTATATTTTAATATACGTGAATTGTGACTGGCTTGATGGTAGACTTCGAAGACATCACCTGGAATTCTTAGACTGATAGCTCTAAATGTGCCGAGTTTAGGTGACGTGACGTAAACGTACAGCTACCGTGACGCATCTTCACATATCGTGACGTAACGTTAGTATCGTCAGATATCGTGACGTATTGTGACGTATTGTGGCGTACCGTCATTATCACATATTGTCACTTATTCTGTAATCTGTAAGAATGCTGTTAACCTGGTGAGTAAAGCAAGTGAAATCTCTGCTACAACTCGCGAAAACTGTTCCGACTGACATTCGCGTATAGGTTGATGTTTCAACGAATCTTGACGAAGCTTGGCATACAGGTTCTACAATTTCATAGATATTTTTATTTTTCCCAAATATGTGGGAAATATATATAAAGAATTATTTTGTACCATTTTGTAAACATCGAAATAGTTAAAAATAAACTAAACAAATGGAGTTAAGGAAGCTGGATATTGTTGGATATTGATTTTACGATGGAAGTGTTATAGAATTAAAGCTATTAAAACAATAGTTATAATAATGATAACAACCAACAATCACACACATAGATCCTGGACCCTAACTAGGATTACGTGTCAAGGGACCCAGGAACTAAGAGGACCATGGTCCTACAGTTGCGCTTTTTTCTGTGCAAATACTGCTGTGGGAATCGAACCCGCCGCCTCCGGGTTATGAGCCGACCTGCACAACGACCACACCAGGCTGAGTTTGACCTTGAAACAAAAATTCGAAAAGATTGCATGGGGTAACCTGTACGTTTAACTTTCTTTGCTGATATGCGGCAGGCAGCGCGCACCGGCCCTCGTGAGCAGCCTGGTTGAGACGTACTGCGTCCACGTGTGTTAATTATGTGCCTTGCATTATATATCGCATTCATTTCAGGCTAGAAAACCTTAGAGATGCGTCTGCTAACACAAAAAAACAGAGAAGGAAGAAGCGGAAAGTTCTCGCAAACGAACTGCTCGTTGATTACGCTAAAAACTCTACGATGCACGGTTTTCGATATATCGTTGAACGAGGGATTAGCACCGTAGAGAAGTAAGAAAGTCTTTCATTATATTTGTATATCCACATATTTAAAAAAACGATTGTCAATCTAGGAATCTATTTTACTTTTATCACTACTTGGTGGGACTTTAATGCATAAGTTCGACTGGGTCTAAGCAGTACTGTGCAAGCATTACTGTTTTAAAGATTTCGTGGCTAGTAAAATTACTGGGTGAATGAAAATTTTGGCGTGTTATCCCATGTAAGAATAAGTTCACTATAATGGTCTCCCCGTGGGTGCCGTGAGAGCAGGCTAAGGGAATATTTAGGCAATGGCTAGTAGCATTACTCTCGATATGCATTATAATCTAGTGTAATCACCAAGATGCCTGTCAAGCGATCATGGCAACCCCTTCCCTTAATAGGGAGGCCTATGTTCAACTGTGGCCGCCAAGAGGCCAATAATGTCGCCATGAATGAAAACAAATGTTGCAAGTTGTTTCGAAGGTTTAGCTCGCTTCACTGGTTCTTCCAATCAAGCAAGCATGGACTTTTCATTATTGGTACCTATATTTATCGGAATGTTTGTATATATTTATGAATGTACTTGATGTGTTTTTTAAATTTTAGGATATTCTGGTTAACTTTTCTCGTTGCCAGTTTTGTCGTGTGTTCGTACTACATATATAATGTCTGTCAGAAATGGATCACCAGCCCAGTTATCGTGGCCGTTAACGAAAAGCTATCGTCAGTGGAAACGGTAATTAATATCATTCTCTTTCAGGAATCAATCAACTTTTGATAATAATAACAGTATAACTAGAATTTATAACACTGACCTCTCTTTATCTACGTTAAAACGGGTAAGACAGCGCTGGTATTTTACAATCATTCCCACGAGTAAGTTTAATTTTTTGTAGATGATTCTTTTAATAATCGATAATTATATTTTTATGTAAGTATGAAATTTTCACTTTAACTATGAGAAAATTGTTTTAAAACCATTATGGTATTGGTTGTTGACTTGGAGACTTTAGAAGAAATTAGTACTTCATCGATCGCAAATGACAATATCTTGAGTTAGTGATACTTTGATATCATAATATTATTTAATGAAATTATGAAGAACCTTACAGAATCCAATTAGGTAAAAAATATTTACAAGATTTTTATGAGTTTCTTTTAAATAGAATCAAAGTATGTTTTGCATGGAACTGATTCCTTTTTACTTAATATAGCAATAATTGCAACTCCAGCAGATCGCGTTTAAACATTTTTTTAAATATATTACTTATCACTTTATAGGTACCATTTCCTTCTGTGACAATTTGCCCTCAACTAAAGTCTATGGCTACCGTATATAATTACACAACCGAAGAAGATAAATATTTAGAAGAGAGGTAAGGTTTTGGTTTGTAAACTATCGTGAGTATGACACATTTTGTAAGACAAATAATTAAAGATTAATTAATAAGTTAGTTACTTAGTTGCGTGCTGACGCTTGCGAAACCCGCCGCGGCTTACGTTAGTAACTGGCTCCTAGAAGAAGGACATCGAATATGTCCGAAGCCTACACCCCTAACGCGTAAGTCTGGTGGAGATGGTAATCGTGTTCTCTCTTGCTCGCACTCGTTGACTTGTTAATTGGCGCGTGCAGGATGGCAGGCGAGGCCGATTCTCAGAACAGTTACGCGGTAGGGGTGCTGGACCACCTTCAGAGCTGGCTTCTCCATATAATCCACTACATGAGATACCTATCAGAACCTTTCCTGACATTACAGAACGACCCTGCCAGCTCTCTTGATACTACAAAGGTGTATAATGTAACTTTAGAAGGACTTATTTTACCTGAATATATTTATAAAAAAAAAAAAATCTGTGGACATTTCACACAGCGCCATCTAGCCCCAAACTAACCAAAGCTTGTACTATGGGAACCAGATAACTGATACAATACTTAGATACTTTTTGTTTGTAAATACATACATAGAATACAATATAACACCCTGACACAGAACAAACATCGATGTTCATCACACAAATGTTTGTCCTGGGTGGGAATCGAACCCACAACCTGCAGTTTAGAAGGCGAGATACTACGAACTGAGCTAACGGGCCAGTTACCCAGTAAGTTATAAATGTATATTGTATATTATTTATTTCACATAATGTTATTTGAATTTTGTATTATTAAATAATAAGTTCTAATTAAGTTACACTCATTTGCCTTACTAATTCATTATTTTTTTCGATTATATGATCAGTTATCATTCATTCTCATTAATTATTTCATTCTCATTAGTTGGATTATTCAGAGTTATCATTAATTAGTTATATTTATCACATCCATATCACTATCACCTACAATAATACTGTGCACTGCCCCAATATAGATAATCTTATTGTATTTAACGCAACCATGCTAGATATTCTTATTTCATTTTGTATTTTAATGTTATTATGTAATAATAATAATAATAACGCCCAACGATCACATACATAAATCCTGGTAAATCTGTTATGTGTAGAATAAAATAAAATAAAAAAATAAAAATGGCTCACGCGCCGCGTTTAGTTACGCGTTTACGTTTAATATTGATTTTATATATTGATTTGTTCTTCCAGTTTGAATGAACGTGACAGTTTGAAATATTTACATGTAAGCGCAATGTGTGATTATAAACGCCCTGCGTACGAAACGTACTTGGAGAATGTATCCTTTGTTACAGATATCACTGAGGTAAGGATCATTATGACGTCACACAAAGTGTTGTCTGATTTTTTTTTGAGTCTAAGTCCAAGCCGTATTAAAGTGCCAGTCCGTGACAAGACACGGCACCATTTTTATTTCGCAATTCTACATGTACACTTTTTTTATGTTACTGAATGATGTGACGAGCTAGTCGTTCACCTGATGTTAAATGCCACGGCCGCCCATAACAGAACAGTGTCACTAGGAACCCGAAAACATAGAGTTTCGAGCGACACTGCACTGCGGACATCGTCTTGAGACATCAGCACAGTCTGGTAATAAGATTACTCGATTGTGAGATCAGATCATAAAGTCTCAATTGCCAAGTAATTTCACTAGCTACAGTGCCTTTCAAACCGAAATACAGTAGTGCTTGCACACTACTGCTTGGCGGCAGAATAACCGGCAAAGCGGTGGAGAATCATGGCATATCTACTTCATATACTAAATATAGCTATATGAAATAGTTTTATAAATAATTAAATGATATATTTTTTATATTTTTATAAGCATTGGTTTAAACACGAAACAGTCTACACGAAAAACTTAAATCAGTTTACTCCTGGTTGGAAAACATCCGTACCTAAACTAGGAAATCCTGTGTTTTGGCAAACCAGTGCCTTCCGTCGGACATAATGTTTAAGTACATCAAATTAGTTTTTTAAACTTATTGTATCCTATATATTCCTAAAATAAAAGCTAGGGCCCAAAAAGTTTTTAGGCTGTGTATTTATTATGCCTGTAAAGAAGAAGCTACAAGGAAGTTTTGGCGGGAAAACGAAAAATATTGTGTCACCGCATATTATTTTCCAAAACTTGTGTTATTTTCAGTGTTAGGGCATAAAATTGGTGGCATTTTATTCGTTAAGTACTGGATTACAGGCGTGAGTGTGGGAAAGTGGTATAATGATGGTGAAACGTTTCTTTTAGTGTTGTTCTCCATAGAAGCTTCTGGTAAAGTTGCCACCACTTTACTAGGAGTATGACTTCACTAGACTAGACTATGACTTGACTTGATGACTTGGACTGTGACTTGACTTGACATATATATATATATATTTTACTTAACTCGAGAAATTATCAATTACTTGACACTGGCTAAATACACAAAAGTGTGGAGCCATACCAAAACAAAAAAAAAAGAAGCTACAAGGGACTTTACTACTCTAATAAATGATGGTGTTTATTAATTTCCAGGTAGCTCCAACACTAGATGATGTATTTTATTTTTGCTTTTGGAACAATAAACCAATAACGTTTGGTTGCCACAACCTATTTAGCAAAGTCCTCACTAAAGAAGGGATATGTTATACTTCTAATAGCTTGGCAGCCACAGAAATTCTTGAAAATACGTTAGTACCATTCCGATATTTTTTTTTTTACTTCAAACTTGTCTAGCATTTGACCGCGCTCTCACCCGATGGGAAGTGACGATGCGATCGAAGATGTAGCATGCTAGCCAAGTAAATACCTATTCACTCTTCTTTTGAACACGCCCGGGTCATATTTCGCCGGAAACACAGACGCTGGCAAGGCATTCCATTCCTTAGCCGTTCTAATTAAGAACGTTGAGTCGAATCGCTTGGTACGAATGGGTGGTATTTCGACCACGAAAGGATGGCGCTTAGCCGAGCGTCTAGTAGTGCGGTAGTAGAATGGTGATGGGAGAATGAGATCACGCAGTTCTTGAGCGCATTCACCGTGGTGTAATCTGTAAAAGACCGATATGGAATAAGTGTGACGTTCAAATAGGTACTTGACGTCATTTTGATATTCAAACATTTTCTGCAGCACACAGCAGGAGTATCCATACTTGGAGAGCAACATTGCCAGTAAGGGATGGTCTTTGAGTACTGGGTATGACTATTCAGTACCAAAATATTACCCTCGACGGGGTCGTGTAAGTATTTTTGTTAATATTTGGTGCTATATTTTGATGCTAATTACATTACACAACTTCTGTGGTGTGGTGGTTGAGCAGGTCGGCTCATAACCCAGAGTTAGTGGGTTCGATTACCGCGGCAGAACAAGTACATATTTGTGCAGAGAAAGAAAATGCAAATACTTGTTCTGAGTCTGGGTGTTGTGGTTCATGTGGGTCCTGGGTCCCTAGGCACAGGGAATCCTAGTTAGGGTCCAGGATCAATATGTGATCGTTGGGTGTTATTATTATTAATGTATATCTATAATTTGGTAAATAATTGTTTTTAGATTTTTGGTTCCGAGCCTGACATGGAGTTGAAATTAATATACAATCCGGCTCAACGCGAGCCTTCTTGCAATAAAAAGTTTTCTGGTGTTAAGGTTTGTATTATAAAGTGTGGCTTTTTTATGATAATGAATGATGTGATGAGATAGTCGTTTACCTGATGTTAAGCAACACGGCCGCCTATAACATAACAGTATCACTCGGACCTCTAAAATAATATAAATAGAATAAAGTTTCGTGCGACACTGCACTACGCGCATCATCCAGAGACATCAACACACTATGGTAATAAGATTACTCGACTGTGAGATCAGATCATAAAGTCTCAATTGCCTAGTAATTTTACTAGCTACAATGCCCTTCAAACCGAAACACAGTAGTGCGCACTACTGCACTACTGCTTGGCAGCAGAATAACTGGCAAAGCGGTGGTACCTACCAAGACGACCTTTGCAGAAAAGTCCTTCCTTAGCTTAGCTTAGTGGCTTTTACAAAATAACTTTAATGACACATATATTATATATATTATGATATTCGGTCAATAATTATTGACCGAGTGAACGAAGTGAGCGAAGTGTTATCTTCAATTCTCGAAATTTGCGTTCACCTGTCCGGAGTCAGATGTTGGTACTCGCGTATAGCTTGTATTTTTCTTCTTCTTTTCTTTTCTTCTTTCTCTTTTCTAATCTTGACGAAACTTGGTATCAAGCACTATAATTTCCTGGATTTTTGGTCGTCGGTAATTTTAGATTGGTGGACTATTTCCTCCCAAAAAGGGAGGAAGTTTGCTGCCGCACCATTTGCCAGCCAATATTGTCGATATTTGGCAGGAACATTCAGTAATCGGTACCTAAACAAGTAAGTCAGATATCTAAATTGGTCAAGACTTTGTCGTGAGGTCTATGTTCAAGATGTATTACTAGGTATTATAAATAAAACCACTTAGTGGCAAATTATGATAAACAATATCCAAAAACAAACTTACAACCTACATAATTTTTTTTTTAATTGGGAACATTTCACACAACACCATCTAGCCTCAGAATATATAAAGCTTGTACTTTAGAAAGCACATAACTGATACAATACTTAAATCTATTGTGTACATAAAAAATGTATATAAATAGTAGCATATGTGTTAATCCCCTAGTATATATTTTAAACCCGTCCAGCCGTTAGAGCGTGAAGAAGCTACAAACATACACACATACACACAAGCTTTCGATTCTATAATACTACTTTGATAGTTTTATCAATTCCACTTCGCCTGGATTGTTTTTTTTTACGTCATAGTATGACAGAGACAGCTTTCTACATACATTAGATAAGAAAAAAAGGGAGGGAATGAGCGTGACTATCTCATATTGCTTTTGGCTGGGTAATAGGTTTCACGTTATTCAAAGATTTAATTATTTCAGATATACTTGCACCATCCCGCCGATATTCCTCAGTCATCGTTGTACTACTACGCAGCACTTCCCAACGAACTGACATCGATGGCCATCAGCTTTCATGAATTTAAAACAGACCCAAGTTTGTCTGGCTACTCCCCTGATAAGTAAAATTTATTTTAATATTTTTATGTGAATACACCCCCTACATCATTCCAATCCTTGAGTGACTGATTGATTGACTGACAACGTACAGAGGACTGCTGAAACTGGTAGACGTAGAGACTTGATATTCGGTAGGTCAAATGGATTGACCCCAGACATTTGGACATTTTATAAAACATACTTTCCTAACCTTAATCGAATGTGCAAATTTCATACAAACTACCATATCAAACATTTTTTTATTTACTTTCTATGGGCTTTGTTTATGCAAACAAATACTAACTTCAGACAGCTGTTTGAATTTCCCGCGCGATAATACTACGTCTGCAACTTCACGGTACTTAGCCATCGACAGCGACCGGCAAAAACATAACCTAAAATATTATAATTTAAAATTTTATTGTAAAGGCCGAAATAATAGGAATTTCGTACTATAAAACCTTGTACATATTTATTTTGACCGTATCCTGAACAGGTTTACGTTTGAAGCGATGGTGAGGTCGAATTTAGAGCACGCTTGCCCAGAAAACTATTATTATTATGACTAACAACTCCAAAAATATCTATATGATTTCAGAAGACAATGCTATTTTCCGGAGGAACGAAAACTACGTTATTTCAAAATATACACGATGAAAAATTGTCAAGCGGAGTGTTTAACTAACTACACTCTAACTCTATGCGAGTGTGTTGGGTTCTATATGCCACGTAAGCTTCAATACCTGATAAGTTATTTAATGTAGTAAATAAATAAATATTTGTGGGCATTTCACACAGCACCATTTAACCCCAAACTAAGCAAAGCTTGTACTATGGGAAGCAGATAACTGATACAATACATAGATACTTTTTGTTTGTAAATTTAAATCACTCAGAACAAGTATTGAAAGCCTCTGTGGTGTGGTGGTTGAGCAGGTCGGCTCATAACCTGGAGGCGGCGCGTTCGATTCCCGCGGCAGGACAAGTATTTGTGCACAGAAAAAAAAGCGCAAATACTTGTTCTGAGTTTGGGTGTTGTGGGGCCATGGTCTTCGTAGTTCCTGGGTCCCTAGACACAGAATCTTAGTTAGGGTCCAGGATCTATGAATGTGATCGTTGGACGTTATTATTATTGTTTACTAAATTTAAAATTACTTGAAAATAAAATTACTGAACAACATAACACTTAAAAGATAACCAAAGACTTGTTCAAACGTAACCTGAAAGGATACGGACTTATATATTATAATTCTCCATTTTAAATTACTAATCATTAATCGTTGGTACAATCCTTACCATCATCATCTTTACCTTGCCAGTTATTCTGCCGCCAAGCAGTAGTGCGCAAGCACTACTGTGTTCCGGTTTTAAGGGCACTGTAGCTAGTGACATTACTGGGCAATTGAGACTTTATGATCTGATCTCACAGTCGAGTAATCTTATTACCTGACTGTGCTGATGTCTCAGGATGATGTGCGCAGTTTAGTGTTGCTCGAAACTCTATTTTGTGGTTCCGATTGACACTGTTCTGTTATGGGCAGCCATGGCGCTTAACATCAGGTGAACGGCTAGCTCGTCAAATCATTCAGTAATATAAAAAAAAAAAAACAAAAATTAATATTAAATGGACGTGAGCTATTGCTGTTGGCTACTTACTTATCAATATTTTGTTACAGATAACGACAGTAACCAAATATGTCCAACAAGAGTTCTTGATTGCATGCAGCGTGCAAAAGGTAAGAAAAGAAAAACTCATTTATTTTATGTCTAAACAAAAGAGTGTTTTAATATAGAAAACATTCAAAATGATATGTAATGGTCGTACAAGGAGCATTCAAGCTTTGGTACAGTCGGGCATAAATCTATCACTTTCGAGAATACTTATTTAATGCACGAGTCCGTAACAATATGCCGCACCATGCAGGTTTGCGTGTCTCATGATAGTTTTAAGAGAAATAAGACAACTGACTCTCTTCCTCTCTCTTTCTCTCTCTCCCTCTCTTTGTCTCTCCCTCTCTCTTTATCTCTCTCCCTCTCTCACTACGCACTATTGCTCTGCTTGCGCACTATTGCATGGCGGCAGAATAACTAGCAAAGTCATTTGACCCATTTTGATGATGGGTTCCACTACCGGACTACTAGACGCTCGGCTAAGCGCCATTCTTTCGTGGTCGAAATACCACCCATTCGTACCAAGCGATTCGACTCAACGTTCTTAATTAGAACGGCTAAGGAATGGAATGCCTTGCCAGCGTCTGTGTTTCCGGCGAAATATGACCCGGGTGTGTTCAAGAGAAGAGTGAATAGGTATTTACTTGGCTAGCATGCTACATCTTCGATCGCATCGTCACTTCCCATCAGGTGAGAGCGCGATCAAATGCTAGACAAGTTTGAAGTAAAAAAAAATATATAGATCGGAATGGTACTAACGTATTTTCAAGAATTTCCGTGGCTGCCAAGCTATTAGAAGTATAGCATATCCCTTCTTTAGTGAGGACTTTGCTTGAAAGCAGCTTGAGTTTGAAGTAAAAAAAAAGGTTTTTTGGGTAATTTAGGTTCATAGGCTAATCAAATTTCTAAAAAATAATCCCCGAAAGCGTGTGTAGAGTGGTAAATTTTGTATGGAAAATGCTATTCTTTAAGTAAACACTCACTTCTTTGAAAGCTGCCGTAGAATAACTTTTGAGCTGATTCGTCTATCTCAGTCGCGCATTTCGGAGGTATGATGGATTCTGAAGAATATGTTTTTTTTGTAGACGTAATGGCACTAGCTGAAATAGATGACAAAGTAAGAATAAAAGAAGGAATAAACGAATCATGTCGCTGTCTCCCCGCATGTGACACAGTTGAGTACGACGCAGAAATATTAAAAACAAATTTTAATGACGAGGATTTATCTAGGGTATTATCGAATAATTACTCGTAAGTATCAAAGTACTATGAGATAAACATTCAAATAGTGATTGTAATATAATATTTATTGTAACATATTGAAGAACGTTTTTGAGCTCTGTGACTATCAAATATCAGGTAGATAATGATAAAATTTCAGATTTTCAAAAGTAGACTTGTACTTCAAGAAGCCACAGTTTTTAACGATGCAGCGGCGCGAGCTGTTCGGCGTGACGGACTTGCTCGCCAACATAGGAGGGCTGCTCGGAGTGTTTCTGGGCTTCTCGTTCCTGAGTCTAATAGAAATTATCTACTATATGACTTTAAAGTAAGTATATATATACTAACACTTCACGTGAGGGTTTTTATGGAAGTTTTACTTTTCATGATCACCCCCTGGTTTCATCAAGATACGGTGAAAAATATCTGTGCGCGAGTACATACATTCGGACAAATAAAAGCTAATTTTGTAACTTGAGCAGAGACTGTTCGGTCAATAAAACTTAGAAATTACCAATCTGATCGATGGGTTTTTTTTATATTTATTTTTAATGTAATTTCAAAATCAAAAACCTATTAGTTACGTAAAATCTGTATATTCAGAAAGCAGTGTTTTAGGTCCGTATCACAGAACGATGCTCAGTCATCGATCAGTGCTCGAGCAGAGATTTCATTCATAAAGTGATCAATTAGTGAATGAAATATCTGCTTGAGCACCGCTCGATGACTGAGCATCGTTCTGTAATACGGACCTTAAAGTCCAAAACAATTTTTTTTTTCAATTTTAACAAAATTTTAAATTACTCAAAAGTAAAGCTCTGGCTAGTAATAATACAGAACTCGAATCGCTAAAATTACCTGGTTTCAAAAGGTAAAAAATGTGCAGATTAAAAAGTACTATCAAATATTGGTGTGGCGTGCGTATGTAATTAAAATCGGTTCACATAAACTTTTCGTACGTACCACTACTAACTACGTATTTATTGACTGGCCCTATCGGGTCCAGTTGGTAGTAACCCTGCCTTCTGAACTGTAGGTTGTGGGTTCGTTTCCCACCCATTCCAAACTTCAGTATGTTGAACATCGATGTTTGTTCTGTGTCTGGGTGTTATATTGTATTATATGTATACATTTACAAACAAAAAGTATCTACTTAAGTATTACATCAATTATCTGGTTCCCATAGTAGCTTTACTTAGGATGCGGCTAGATGGCGCTGTGTGAAATGTCCACAAATATTAATTAAAACTATTATTAAATTATATTTTCACGTTTCAGGCTCGGGTTCACCCTCAAGCGAGTTTCGGAAGAAGAAAAGAAATAAAGACTATTAGGTCTTCGATTAAATATTGAATTAGCTTTGTACTATAGTTTAAGATGTAATTAATATCCTATTATCTATAAACTAACGCCACGTCAAGCGTAATATTCTTTACTCAGTATTTGCATTTTTTTTACTTCAAACTTGTCTAGCATTTGACCACGCTCTCACCTGATGGGAAGTGACGATGCGACCGAAGGTGTAGCATGCTAGTCAAGTAAATACCTATTCACTCTTCTCTTGAACACGCCCGGGTCGTAAACACAGACGCTGGCAGGGCATTCCATTCCTTAGCCGTTCTAATTATGAACGTGGAATCAAATCGCTTGGTACAAATGGGTGGTATTTCGACCAAGAAAGGTAAAGGAAAGTAGTAGGACAAAGAATATAATTTGTTGTTTTTTCATGTTTGCGTTGAGCTAAAGAATTTGTTTAGTATAAACTCAAATATCATAAAGAAAAAAAAACTGCATTAAACGACCTTTTGATAATACCTTTTTTATCTGTGATAAATAGGAATGTAGGTATGTTTAAATCAATCTTAAAATAATGACAGCAACTGCGGTGTGGTGGTTGAGCAAGTCGGCTAATAACCCGAAGGCAGCGGATTCGATTCCCACGATAGGACAAGTGTTTGTGTACAGAAAAAAAAGCGCAAATGCTTGTTCTGAGTTTTAGTGTTGTGGGACCATGGTCCTCGTAGTCTCTGGGTCCCTAGACGCGGAATCCTAGTTAGGGTCTCGGATCTCTATATGTGATCGTTGGACGTTATTATTATTATAATCATGATTAATGATTAAAATACCTGTTCCAAACTTTTGTTTTATTGCATAGCTACCCAGTTTCTTTGTATTTTTGTTATTGTTTTCTTCGGAAAACTAACAGCTAAATATATTACAATAGAAATATACGTAATAAACTTATGGCTAGTTAAAAGTTTTCACAAGTAGGTAACTAATTTCATTTTATAAAATGCACAGTCGTCACGACAGACAACATCTAGAGATGAGATAAACCAAAACATAAAAAGAAGGAATCTAAATATTTTAAAACAAATATTAAACAATCTAAATATTTTACTATCTATAAGTGGAGACGTTTTCCTTCTTACTAATAAACATTATATAGAGGATGAATATTTGATTAGTGTTTTCTTTCTCTCAATCAAGTTTGGAATGGGCAAAGATAAACCAAGAGAAAACAGTGGGTAGCTTTTCTACCGTTACACTATGTTTATTAGTAAGGGGGCTTATGTCAGACGGCGTGTTAATTAGATTTCACTGCAGTGACAGACAGACTATGCCTTAAGGTGGTACAGTGAAATTAGTTAATAGGCAAAGAATTTGAGCACTTATCATGGAATGGACTCTAGGACATCTAGGATGTCTGCCTAACAGCCTTATTAATAAACGGGTATTAATCTCGGATTAGTTACTTCAGCTTTTGTCCTTTTTTTTGTACTGGAATATTTAGCTGGATCGAAAGAGACAAAAGATGGTGTAACTAGTCTACAGCTAGTTTGTGTTTATTAATAAGGCTGTAAGTGTTTATTCTACCTAATCAAGGAAGACTGCGACAAAAAGAGAAAGGTGATCTGAAAGACAACAATAGACAAACAAATTTTATTTAATTTTACATGAAAAACCAACCACTGAACATAAGAAAGCATTATACAAGGTGGAATTTAATCCGTTCTTTTTCTTTAATATATGTCTTCAGTCCATGTTATAGAATGCTCCTATATAACTAAATAAAAAAAGTACTTATAAAATAAAACTTAAATCTAGGTATTATCAAATTTAAATTCTAAAGAAAAGCCTTGTGACATCGAACAAAGCAGGTGTTTTATTGCCTACGAAACATTTAAAATACACTTGGCTGGTGCCCGTGCTGTTTGTACCGTTAAATAGACATTTCGGCTGTCATGCAGTTATTTTAGGAGGACCTAAAACAAAATCATTTTTTTTTTAAAGTGGACTTTGTTCTTATATTCTATATCATGGTCTGAGTACATACATTTAGGGAAAATAGTGAATTAAATGCCCTTTAGTATATATATATTTTCAAAAATTAAATTAAACTATTAGTACATTTACTATAAAAAAACTAGTCAGTAACAGTAATAAATAAATAACAGGTAAAAAATAATTATAAATTAAAATGAATATTCAGCAATGCACAATATCAACGCGATGATAATGACCACAGAGTGAATAAATTGTTAGAATAGTATTTAGTCTGTATTAAGGATTAGATTTAAGTAAGCTATGGATATGTTGTACTCTATGGTTCTCGGTGTCCTTCCGGTCTCTCTCTGTTCGCCATGATTGTAAAATAAGATGTGTTTAGTCTTTCTCAATAAAAGTAGTTAATTTGTTTCGTGTTATATCGGCATTTTTATTTAAATAAACCATTAGTTTTCTCATAAATAACAGCTCTTCATGTCATTCATTTATACAAACAAATATATAGACAGTTAAAACTATGTGTATGCTGTACCGATCTCCTACCGCAAAAACATTTACAACAAAAACGTATATAACGTGTGTATAAATATTTTTATCAATTTGCCTAATGAACTAAAATTTTTAGAAAGAAATATATTTTAATAACTTTTGAGTGACTAGCTTTTAGGCTAATGTTTCTATAGTGTCCAGGAATATGTAACATGTAATAATAAAAGTTAATGTAGTAACAAAAACATTTTTTAATATTAGGTCTTTACCTATGAAATTGCCGTTTTGTTTGAAAAAAGTTAAAGTATTTTTTTTTCGAACTTATTTATTTCTTTTATTCAAAGTAATCACCCCTGCAATCAATGCATCTTTGCCAACGCTGTGGCAGTTTATGGATGCCCTTCTTGAAAAAATCAGCAGGACGGGAGACAACAAACTCTTCAAAGGCGTTTTGTACTGCCTCTCGGGAATTGAATTTTTTTCCCGCTAAAAAGTTGTCCAAATTTTGGAAAAAGTAATAGTCGGTAGGCGCAAGATCTGGTGAGTATGGCGAATGAGGGAGAGCTCCCAAACCCAACTCATGCAGCTTAGAGACGGTCTGTTGTGCAGTATGGGGTCACGCGTTGTCGTGAAGTAGCAGTGGAGACGACCGATTGACCAAAGCTGGTTGCAGACGTGCGAGTTTCGCCATCATTGTGGTCAGTTCTTCAATGTACACATCTGCAGTAATGCTCTCGCCGTTTTGTAAAAAGCTATGATGAATCACACCAACACTAGACCACCAAACTGTGACCATCACCTTTCTAGGGGTCATTTTTCGTTTTGCACATTGCTTTGGTACCGAACCAGGATCTAACCAACTTGCTGAGCGCTTTCGATTGTCAAAAAGAATCCATTTTTCGTCGCACGTAACAATTCGGTTCAAAATTCCTTCATTTCTGTGCCTGTTAAGCAGCGCAAGGCAAGTCTCGACGCGTACGTTGCGCTGGCGATCGTTAAGTTCGTAGGGCACCCATCTATCAAGCTTTTTTATCTTGCCAATCTGTCGCAAATGGACCAATATTGTTTTGATGCTAACATCAAAAGCTGCTGCCAGCTCAGCTGTAGATTGAGATTCATCAGCTTCCACAATCGCCTTTAATTCATCATTGTTGACCAAAGTTTCCGGACGACCACGAGGTTCATTTTTCAAGTCAAAATTCCCAGAACGGAACCCAGCAAACCAATAACGGGTTGTACTTTCGTTTATACAGTTCTCTCCGTAAACGTCGTTGATGTTACGTGTCGTTTGTGCCGCGTTGGTGCCACGACGGAACTCATATTCCATAATTACACGAAATTTCAAAGTATCCATTATGAGGAAAAATGTTGAAATGTAATGAAAATACAACGCTAATCAATAAACAAAAGACTTATATTGTAAATAGAATGTCATATTTTTAAAACAAAATTAATTTGTTTTTAGAATTCATAGCCGATCAAAACTTTTTTTTGATTGAAAAAGTCTGTACTGCAATACGGCAATTTCATAGGTAAAGACCTATTATTTGCACGTTTGCTTGCAGGCTGAATGCACGTATATAGTAAATATACTATGTGAGCTTCGTCCTAAATAATAGTGTATTCTTGCAAATTAACAAATGATTCGATTTAATTTGTTTTACAAAATTCAATTATAGGTATAACAAAAATACATACAAGTTTTGTTGTTTTTTAATGAGAAACAATAGATGCAGAAGTTGCAGAAGTTATAAAGGTGCAATATACAATTATAACTAAAAATTATAAGACTGTAGAGAATAGTTCAGGAATTACAGACAGAAAGACAAATTCATAAGGGTTTTTGTAGAGTACTACGGAACCCTAAAAAGAGTTATTCTATAGAAACTTAATAGAACATAATACACTACGTCACCTGATGCTAATTATTGACTACGCAGGCTATGATGGGAAATGCTGGAATGAAGGCAGACAGCTGGCCACTGGCCGTTCCTTCTCCTTTCATCACCGTTCAATCCATTATTTCTTTCCCCTTTCTCTTTCCGTCTTCCTTCCCTCTTAGAAATAATTAAAAAATGAAAGATAAATTGTTATTCAGCACCATGAGGGTTAAATTAAAGAACTACGTAATTATTCAAGATATTGAAATAATATTTCCACTATTTTCGATAGATTTTTACCGTTTCATAAATCATAATATGATAGTGTATTTTACAAACAAAAATATTGTGAATGACTTCCTTAATACTTCAAACTACGTACTTCTTGACAATCACGTGCGTCTGAGATTGCAATGGGTCCCTTCCCATGTTGGCATTTATGGAATCGCAGAAGTAGATAGAGTGGCCAAGCAGTCTATTGCTTTGGGATCAGAAATATTTTTGATGCCGGAAGTTTCAGAAGTCCTATGTAAATATAGATATAAAATTTATGAGAAACGGAAAAGTCATTTTGAAACTACTTCATCCGAAAAAGGAATTTGGTATAAATTACTGCAAAAAGAACCTTTGTAAATATAAACCTAAACCTATAAACCTTTGTAAATTGTAAGTTGAAGAGATGTGTAATAGTAACTACTCACAGATTGAGGTCTGGACACATGCCACTTAATAAGTTTAACCACATGATGAGAAGATCAGACTCCCCTAATTGTGGTACTTGTGAGGTCCTAGAGGACGCACATCATGTCCTAGTGGAGTGTGTCAGGACGCAGTCTGTGAGAGCACATATGCTAGCACCGTTCGGGTTAAATTTTTCGGATGTAGGAGTGATTCAAGGTGCCTTGGCTTTTCCACTGAGTGGAGCTGCCAAGACACTTTTTATCATGATAAAAGATATATTTTGTTAGAATTTAATGAATGTAAATAATGGAGCTGACATAATCGCTACGCGACAAAAGCTCTCAAAAATTAGATTAAAAAAAAAAACTACGTCCAACCCGCACTTGGCCATTTTTGATAACATACAGTATCCTAGTAGATGTCATTCAGAAATATCACACTAATATTATAAAGGCGAAAGTTTGTATGTGTGTATGTTTGTTACTCCTTCACGCTCAAACGGCTGAATAGATTTAGATGAAACTCGGTACTAAGATAGCTTATACACTGGATTAACATATAGGCTACATTTTGCCCCGAAAAGTGAAATGCACCCGTGGTATGGAAAACTTTTAATCCGCGAGTGAAACCGCGAAGGCCGTTAACTAAAGAATTAACAAACTTAAAACATACTTCCAAATATATACAATTGTTCCAAAACATATTTATGTGAGTACGCAATTACTATTAAGGTTAATTAATGAACTTTTAAATTACCTTGATCAACGGAAGCAAAAAATAATAATAAACAACACAGTAGGTAAAGTCCCCAGGCTCTGTCACTAAGTTTAAAGGGCTTGGTACTGGAAACGTTTAACCTAATTATTGCAAAATGTAATAGTATCTTTAGCACTTTAACGTTCAGTATCATATGGAACATCGTAGTGACTGGTCGTGTATACAAAATCATCATGGAAGCAGAGTAAGTACCTACATTGCATTTTCTTTAACCCTTTGTCTGTTATATGCCAGCTTAGCGTGGCTCAGCTATCACCTTCATGTTGGTAGGTATAAACAGAACAAATAATAATTAACGCCAACACATATATAGATCCTGTACCCTAACTAGTAGTCCGTGTATCTAGGGACCCAGGAGCTACCCTTTTTTATGTGCATAAATACTTGCCGTGTCGCGGCAATCGAAACCTTCGGGTTATGAGCCGACCAACTCAACCACCACACCACAGAGGCTGTCAAATTTGACACAGCGCAGTTGAACAGTGATTAATATATTGATGTGATTAGATCGATTGATCCCTTGTGATGTAACAGTAGGTTTAGAAAAGCATGTCCAAGCTAGGGATGGAAAAATAATGCAATATTCAAGACTCCTTATTTTTTTCCTTTATAATAAAATTGATTCTACTTTATCATTTCAATTTCTTTATCATTTCATATTCATATCAATTATTAACACATCATTAAATAAGTAAATAAAAAACGAGTGTACTTTAGACCACACGACTTAAAAACTTACTTAGTAAAACTTCATTAGTTTAGCTCTACCTATTGGCTGGTACTGGTATAACTTTGTTTTTGCTTTGTTTAATCTAGAAAATATGTGAATTGATATATTATTGGACATACCAACATACTAAAACAAACCTTTACACCTCAAACAATTACACATTTTGTATGAATTCGGCAGTTTCAATACGCAGTTTAATTGCATATATTGAAATTTTCAAATCTGGATTGAAATGTCGCCATGAAAGTTCCGTGATCAACTCTCTGGAATGGTGGTAGAGCTGAGTATACTATATATATACTATTATAATATGTATACTATACTCTATAGATACATAATGTATTTGGTGTGTTAATTTCTTGTTAATCGCGATCCTATTCATTCCTTCATTCAATATAATCCACTCTTGGTACAGGTTGGAAAAAATTGCATACGTGTATGGAGATGTGTGCGTTAGAACAAAAAAACAGAGAAGGAAGAGGCAGAAACTTCTCGTTATCGAACTGCTTTATGATTACGCAAAAAATTCTACATTGCACGGATTACGATATATCGTTGAACGAGGACTTAGCACCGTGGAGAAGTAAGAAAACTTTTGTTGTAATATTAGTAAGTGAAATATTTTCCAATAATGACTTTTTAGATTACTGAAGGTTACTAAATTAATAACAACTATCAGGCAGATAAATCCTGAAATGGTTATTATTAGCTTTATAATTAATGCAGGTTAAACTTTGGTTATCATAAGCTGATTATATATTAAAGAAACACAAAGAATCACAATTTCAAACTCTACAAATACATTGCTTACACTCCTAATGATGATGTTATCAAGGCAATCCATAATAATTATGCTCTTTCAATTCTAGGATATTCTGGTTTATAACAGTTATTGCGAGCTGTGCTATATGTTCGTACTACATATACAATGTGTATCAGAAATGGATCACCAGCCCAGTTATTGTGTCTATGAACGAAAAACTATCGTCGGTGGAAACGGTAACTAACACAATTTTCTCTGGAAAAGCTATAAATTATTGTACCATGCCCACTATTAATTACTTAATAACTGCTTACTTGTGACAATTTAAAGTTGAAGTTTGTGACGGCGGCAACGTTCAAGTTGTAAACTTTATGCGCAGCGGGCAGTACCGTAATTTACCTTGTGGTAGCATTTAAATTTATTACAGTGGCAACACCGGTAGCTGTCATCGCTCCCTCACCCATCTGGCTATAAAAAGGGAGCGCTCAGTGTACTACGAATCATTCTTGCCTGCACACGGCCTGGTGCGGTTGCTGAAGGCCTATAGCTCGATAGTTCACCCGCCATTCCTAACCCCGGAGCTTATATATGCACATTTTTATCTATATTTTTATTGAGTTTATTGTGTAGGCATTGCAAGTAATATCCGATTTTATAATATTTTCACTAATGGGAAGCTGCGCTATTCCTGCTAATCTAAAAAAGAATAAAGAGGCTAATCTTTATTGTGGTTTTCACTATTATATGATGAAATCTAAAACGTATTTGTTCAAGTCATACAAAAACCGGTCACTTGAATATTTTATCCACGTTTGCTGACTAAATAATTTCAGAATGTACGTATAAATTATAGAGCCAAAGAAAAATGTCTTCGATCTCATATATCTAGAATTCATATTTAAGCCTTAGTAGCCGTTTTATGTTAGACATAAAGTAAATATTAAAATCAAGGTATTTTGAACGAGGTTTCCGACCAGTGATTATCTTGGATAATTATAAAAACAAGAAGCTCTATCATGAAGAATATTTAATGAGAGGGGCGACTTAACCCGCGCAAAACCGTACAAAGCCGTTGCGTAGTCTTGCGAAGTGATGCGAAGCTGCGTGAAGAAGCGTGATTCAGCTAGTTTACTTAATAAAATAGTTCAATTTACAGGTACCATTCCCTTCTGTGACAATATGCCCTCAAATAAAGGTTAAGGCTACCGATTATAATTACACAGAGGCACGAGAAAAATTTTTGGACGGAGGGTAAGGCTTTTCTCTATTGACCCACATGTGGGGTCTTTTTAGGGTCTATCACTTTATCTAATTAAGAAGTTTGTTGATCCAATCTGAGTTAGAAAATAACACTTAGATTAATTTTCATTTTTATAGCTACTTCAGATAACATTAGGTTTTTTACACAGAATCAAGGGCAAAGTGCTTCTCTGTAATATATATACTAGTATTTTTAAAAATTATCAAAAAAAAATGTTCCTAGTTTAGTAATGGTTGGTTTATATTTTTTTACTTTTTACACGCTTTAAAAATCAATAAATACAAGAGCATCATTTCAAAATATTTTTATTAGAATTTAAGAATTTTTTTTTATCTTCATATTCATTATCATATACAAAAGCAGAAAAATACAAAATTTTATGATTCCGGTTTGATAATAGACCGTACACTTTAAGTGCTAGCACATGCTATAGTCATCAAATTTTAGAAATATTTATACTAAGTTGTCCACAACATGCCCATCGATGATAGTTATCTGTGGTGATCATGGAAATTTGATTGCAATACAAGATAAATTTCATTCCCAATTTTTTTTTAAATTATAGTAACTAAACACATAAGCAGCGTCTTGAAATTGTAAAATACATACAAATTGTGTTTCTATCAGTTGCATTCAAGTTACGTAATTGCCTAGCTGTGTGTCTGTTGTGCATTAATCTTCCACGTGTATGTTCACATTTACGCAATTTGTCACAAAAACATTGCAATCATGATGGACGCTTAAAAATTTGGACGTTTTGACATGTGACCGTACCATAGTTGAAGGGGTGAGAACAAAAAGGGTTTAACTGATTTTTTTTTACAAAATGACTTATGGGTATCTTTGGATTCAGCGTGAAATTATCTACAATAATACATTCTCAAAATACCGAAATGAGGATTAAATCCCGAGATTTTGAGTCTAACAACGGTTTATCTGTCACAGGAATACAGTTCGCTTAGCATAAAAACATTATTATATTTATTTTATTATTTTACTAGGTGGTAGGACTTTGTTGCAAAGTTCGTCTAGGTAGGTACCACCGCTTTGCCAGTTATTCTGCCGCCAAGCAGTAGTGTGCAAGCACTACTGTGTTCCGGTTTGAAGGGCACTGTAGCTAGTGAAATTACTGGGCAATTGAGACTTTATGATCTGATCTCACAGTCGAGTAATCTTATTACCAGACTTTGCTGATGTCTCAGGATGATGTGCGCAGTGCAGTGTCGCTTGAAACTCTATGTTTTAGGGTTCCGAGTGACACTGTTCTGTTATGGGCGGCCGTGGCGCTTAACATCAGGTGAACGACTAGCTAGTCACATCATTCGATAAAAAAAAAATATATATATATTTTTACTGTACTTGTATAAATTAGTACTATATTTAGTATTTTAAAATAGAATTAATACATTTCCAAGCAACTGAAATTTACATGAAACTTTTCTATTACCTTATAAGCACTCTACATTAAAATGAAGCCGTTGAAGTTTAAAGTCAATTTTCTCGAAACTATCAATTTGACAGTTAAACCCTTTTTATTCTCAACCCTTCAATGTATTATGTGATGCACGCATAGTTTTATTTTTATGTAGATTTAAATTAAGTATTAAAATTTAATTGATTTTTTAGACTGGAAAAGAGTGAACGCTCAAAATTTTATCATATAAGTGCAATGTGTGAAATGGGATTGTACCGTGGAACGTTTGAAAATGTGTCATTGGTTACTGATATAACTGAGGTAAGTTATGTCATTAGGCGTTGCTTTTAAACAAACCAGGATTAAATTTAAATTTACCTTAAACCAGTTGCCAGTTTATCTGTCTTTAATCGAGTGCATTTTACAATGCGCACTGGAGGCACAACCTGATTTCGCCATCACCGTTCCACCATTGGACAGCCACATATACGACAAGATGCCATTGTCACATTGTTAGTACTCAACATGTGCAAATTAAGCAATATGCTTCCATGTTTATCGTGTAGGCAGAGTGGAACGCATTGTTTGTATTCCAAGCCATAACCTTGGAGGCTTAAAATTGAGAGTAAATAAGTATATTCTAGGCAAGCGTGTTACATCCTAGACCGTATCTTTTTTTACCATTACATATATATATTAAACCAAAAATAAAACAATTTAAAAAACGATGTGTGTACACGACTGAAGTAAAACTTCTTTAGTTCAGCTCCGTCTATCGGTCGGTATAACTTTGCTTTGTCTAATGTTAATGTCAACATCTTGACAATTTTACATTGTCATTTTACCGGACACACCAATATAATAAAATAATAGTACGAATTTTTAACGTTGTTATGTTGACGATGGAGATCTACGTGAACCAACTTCAACTTTCATTCACCTTGCATTTACCAGCTTACTCCCCAATTCAAACGTACGTAAAGAAGTTTAACTACAAAAACCTTTTACTTTCTAACTCCAACTCATACAATTCAGTCAAACAGATTTTATTTGATAGATTTCAAAAAAATTAAATGTACGGCACTACGTTCAAAACGTTTAAACCACGTTGGACTATTCGCTTACACTACAGAGTATTAGTACTGCCCGTGGCTTTTTTTTGTATTTTTGCTAATGTCGAGATTTCATTCGTGGCATACGTTCAAAACGTTTAAACCACGTTGGACTATTCGCTTACACTACAGAGTATTAGTACTGCCCGTGGCATTTTTTTGTATTTTTGCTAATGTCGAGATTTAATTCGTGACATACGTTCAAAACGTTTAAACCACGTTGGACTATTCGCTTACACTACAGAGTTTTAGTACTGCCCGTGGCTTTTTTTGTATTTTTGCTAATGTCGAGATTTCATTCGTGACATACGTTCAAAACGTTTAAACCACCGTTGGACTATTCGCTTACACTCTGTAGTGTAAGCGAATAGTCAGAGCGTAAGCCAATAGTCCAACGGTGGTTTAAAAATACAAAAAAAAATCACGGGCAGTACTAATACGAGCCCACGATCTTAAAATCACTCGATCTCAATAAAGAAAAGAACAATAAAGTAAATAAGCAATTATAATAAGTTTAAAAAAGAAAAACTAAAAAAAGGTTAAAGTTAAATAAAACCAAAGAAAAGCAAAAGCAAAAGTTTATTTATGATTTCAACTTTGATGGTCATCATGGTAAGGTTAAAATATTTTAAGGTTTTTTTTATATTAAAGTATGACGTGACGAGCTAACCATTCGCCTGATGTTAAGCGACACAGCTGCCCATATCAGTTGCAGTGTCACTTGGAACTCTAAACTATACAGTTTCGCGTGACACTGCACTGCGCACGTCATCCTGAGACATCAACACAATCTAGTAATAAGATTACTAGACCGTGAGATCAGGTCATAAAGTCTCATTTGCCTAGTAATTTCACTAGCTACGGTGCCCTTCAAACCGGAACACAGTAGTGCTTGCACACTACTGCTTGGCGGCAGAATAACTGGCAAAGCGGTGGTACCTACCTAAACTAGGACTGCAGAAAAGTCCTACCACCTAGTAAATATTTCAAGGTGCCCATTTCATCAAATGTCGAAGGTCTATATCAAAATTCAGCTTGATTAAATCATTGGAAGTATATATATATATATATAGAATCTTTTATATCATTACATATAAAGCTTCTTTTAACTAGGTATGTAATCAAGATAATTAAAATTTTAGTATTAAAATTCTCATGATTGTGATTCATTTTAAATTAATATATCCCCGACTGTTACTCACGAGTGTGGCTTGGAATACGTAGTGCAGTGTCGTGGTTGTGGTGTGATACCTTAATTCGCTCGTATTAAAGAAGTGAAGTGCATTCGGGGTTACGAGAACTTTTTTCGGATCGCGAATCTTAAGTTATTGCGCCAAGTGATTGCAGAATATCGCATAAGGATAATGGTTATCAACAAAACTTTGTTCGGGTTACATCTTCAGCTTGCGCAAGTATTGGAGTCGGATGTGTGGGAGGTACTTGATGCGATGTCCTATAGTAGAACGCATAAATTGGGGCTCAATACTAAAGCCAGATAATAAACTTAAAAATCTAAAACGGCAACAGAACAATTCCACGGTTGCGCGTTCCTACCCTCTTGATTGTGAAACTAGTGGGGTCGTTGTGCACTCGCCAAGTCGTCACGTTGTTTATTTGTCATCACACCAACTGAACGACGACGCCATTAGTGTTTTGGCTCGAGGGCTTAATTTTGCACCGGCACCTAATAGAATACCCATGGAGAACATCATTACTGGTATCGAAGATATTATCGTGCGTAATAAGATCCCACATAATGACGCTGAGTGTATGAGACAAGATGTCTCGGTTTTACTGCGGAAGTCCAGACCTCCAAGAAGCAACTTAAGTCGGGGAGAGGTAGCAGCTGTGCGCGACTTGCGGAATAACACGGATATTTTAGTGTTGCCAGCTGACAAAGGCAATGCCACCGTTGTTGTTGACACAGAAGCGTACGAGTACAAAATTACGCAGTTGGTTAGTGACGAGTCCAAATACAAAAAAGTGCCTTAAAATCTTACCGCACGAGTAGCTACTAAAGTGACTAAGCTGTTGCGGGCCAGCAATGACGACGATCTCCTGGCACGTGTGCGTCCTCATAATCCCACACCACCCAAAATTTACGGCTTACCAAAGGTACATAAGCCAGATTGGCCTCTGCACCCTATTGTTAGCCAAATCGATGCACCAACGTATAAGCTGTCGAAACACCTGGCTGGTGTCTTACAGCGATTCACAAATAGAACGGGGAGCTACGTGAAGGACTCTGGACATTTCATCCAGCTGTTGGAGGGCGTGAAAGTCCTACCCACTGAGATAATGGTGAGCTTTGATATCGCATCTTTGTTTACGAATGTGCCGGTAGATGACACTATTGACATCATCAGCGCGTTGATACAGAACTCAGATTTACCTACCGAGTACATTCATTGGACGGAGTTTTGCCTTAAAAGCGGATATTTCATGTGGCGGGGGGAGTATTTTCTGCAGGTGGATGGAGTGGCTATGGGATCGCCGATAGCTCCGGTGGTAGCTAACATTTTTATGGAGTGGTTCGAGGATGTGGCTCTGGGTACTGCGACCGTAAAACCACGGTACTGGTGGCGCTATGTGGATGACATTTTCGCTGTAATAACTAGAGATGAACTGACTCAGTTTACGGACATCCTGAACACGGTGCACCGCAATATCAGTTTCACCGTTGCGGAAGAATGTGATGGCATGTTACCATTCTTGGATGTGCAGATTGTCCGTGAGTCGGATGGCAGTCTCTCGCACTCGGTATATCGGAAGCCGAGACCGTTACTTGCGTGCTGATTCGCATCATCATCCAGCGCAGTTAGCCTCGGTACCTAGGTCCTTGATCAACCGGGCCCTAAGATTGTGTGACCCTCAGTACATTGATGAGGAACTTGTACATTTGAGAAAGGTACTTGAGGACAATGGGTATTGTTGGAGGCAGTGTTCTCGATTGATGAACCCTAGTGAGAGGTTACGACCTCCTAGGGTGGAGCGTTCTCCAATATATTTGCCGTTCGTGAGAGGAGTGACGGATAAAATTGGTCACATCTTACGATGGAAGTATAGTATAAAAACGTGCCTAGGAAAATACGGGAGGCTATAGAGATCAGTCGGCATCCCAATTTTGACAGGGACAGTGGTTGGGTGCTACCATCTGCGTGGAAACCAATTATTACGTGCAGTTCTCCAAAATATGTTGCAACCGTCAATCTGGAAAGTGATACGGTTAGTGTAGTGTGCGATGACACCTATGACGCATACGAAAATGGAAATGCAGAGCTGCCTTCGCTGACGTCGGTGCAAGTCCAGCCCCCCCCCCCCCCCCCCTGTGACCCCTCAGCGCTCGCGCCGGGCCGAACGGGCGGCCGTCCGCAGTCACCGCCGCGATCTCGCTGCGTGAACTCACCTCCTGAGGAAGAGCATCGGACATGCTCGAAACCTGGTCGAGAAATCGACATACTATTCGTGAGTAACAGTCGGGGATATATTAATTTAAAATAATTAAAATTATTCTTTAAATTGTGTCAAACTTCAATAAGAATATTATTGCTTGTAAAAATACTTCAAAATATACATTAATGAAAATTCCGTTTAAATCATTTATTTATTTTTGTTCTCTTCGTCCCTACAGAAGTCATCCTTAAAGTCATTCTAAAGATTTCTACAGTGAATAAATTGAGTCTTCGAGTACTTATAATAAAATCATGTAATACCAATAATATGATGCTAATTAATTTGCAGGTGGCTCCAACACTGGATGACATATTTTTTTATTGTAATTGGTACAACAATTATAGTTTTGGTTGCGCAGAATTATTTAGTAAAGTCTACACAGAAGAAGGGGTATGTTATACTGCAAATACCTTGGCATCAACGGAGATTTTTAAAAATACGTTAGTATCTTTGCATTCAAGAAGTCGTCGGTTCAAAATCATAGTTAGTGACTTTTTATTAAAATTTACATATTTTACTGCAGCATACAGCAAGAGTATCTATACTTGGAGAGCAATATTACCAGTAAGGGATGGTCAATAACTTCAGGGTATGACTATTCGTTATCAAAACCTTACCCTAGACAGGGTCGTGTAAGTTTCATTTTATATATATATAAGACTAGCTGCACCCCGTGGTTTCACTTGTGAATAAAACATAACTTATAATTATGTTAATCCAGTATATACGCTATTTATATTCTAAATTTCATCCAAATCCTTCCAGCCGTTTGAGCGTGAAAACGTAACAAATATCCATATATACAAACTTTCGCGTTTACAATATTAGTAGAAATTTTAAACGTAAACGTAAGACGTGATAATCTTCTAGACGTACACCTGATGTTAAGCATTACAGCTACCTATAACAATTTCAGTGCCACTCAAAACTAAGTTCGCATGACACTGCACTGCGCACGTAATTTTGAGACATCTGGGGGTGATCACAAAACTTTACTTGCAATGCTACAGGAGAGATTAACTATGCTAAGCTATAGTATGCTAAGTATTCAAACTGTCAAATCCATACAAATATGTGTTTTTCTTCGTTGCAATCGAGTTACATGATCGCCCAGCTGATAATATGATCACTCACATACAGAACTTGATTGCAATCGGTAGAAACACAAATTTGTAAAGATTTTACAGTTTCAATACGCAGTTAATGAACATAGATATAATAGTGTTGGCAAAGTACCGGTTGGTGGCATAGACGAATTCTTGCAGATTTTTTTTTAGAGAATAGGCTATTGGACTTCTATTAAAAATGAACAAATAAATATTATTTTCATAAAGTAGGTTAAAAATGAATGTTATCATTGTAAAAATAAAAAAATCGGTAAATTAATCACGGAGTAGTACGCTTTTAAAGTTTCATCGCCTGTCCCTTTCTCGCAAAACAGAGATCGTGTGGAGCTTCCTCACAGCTACTATGAAGGCCTGGCTTGTGACGTCACATGCCAAAAAGATTGAATGTAGAGCTACCACAGCTTAGTAATGAGTTACTGTGAGGACTGGTAACTGAAGTCACTGCGTGTTTGAGTTGTCTCTTTCTATTTCTGTATTTTAAAATGCCTGTAACTTAGTCATTTTTTGAGATATTCAAGTTTTGTTTTCACAGTTATCTATTTTTTGAGGTATATTATTTACGTATGTAATAAAAATATAGTAGTTGATTAGCCTATTTGTTATGTTTGATTGTCAACAAAATTATTAATTTACGTATAGTTATTAGGTACTTAATTATTTTTAGACGCTTGGAGCTGAACCTGATCTGGAATTAGTATTAAAACACGATCCAACTCATCGAGATACTTCGTGTAATGAATTGTATTCTGGTTATAAGGTTTGTATTTAATTTTAGCTACACTCATACATTACCAGCCTTATTAATCAACGGGTATTAGTCTCGGATTAGTTACTTCAGCTTTTGTCCTTTTTTTGCTACTGGAATATTTAGCTGGATCGAAAGAGACAAAAGATGGTGTAACTAGTCTAAAGCTAGTTCGTGTTTATTAAAGAGGCTGTACATGAGTAAGAACATAATGAGAGAGTAAACAATATGTAAGGTGAAAAAAAAAATATAGCATGTAATTTTATATGCTTAGTACATAACTTAATATTAGGTCTTTACCTATGAAATTGCCGTATTGCAGTACAGACTTTTTCAAACAAAAAAAAGTTTTGATTGACTATGAATTCTAAATTCAAATTAATTTTGTTTTACAAATATGACATTCTATTTACAATATAAGTCTTTTGTTTATTGATTAGCGTTGTATTTTCATTACATTTCAACATTTTTCCTCATAATGGATACTTTGAAATTTCGTGTAATTATGGAATATGAGTTCCGTCGTGCCACCAACGCGGCACAAACGACACGTAACATCAACGACGTTTACGGAGAGAACTGTACAAACGAACGTACAACCCGTTATTGGTTTGCTCGGTTCCGTTCTGGGAATTTTGACTTGAAAAATGAACCTCGTGGTCGTCCGGAAACTTTGGTCAACAATGATGAATTAAAGGCGATTGTGGAAGCTGATGAATCTCAATCTACAGCTGAGCTGGCAGCAGCTTTTGATGTTAGCATCAAAACAATATTGGTCCATTTGCGACAGATTGGAAAGATAAAAAAGCTTGATAGATGGGTGCCCCACGAACTTAACGATCGCCAGCGCAACGTACGCGTCGAGACTTGCCTTGCGCTGCTTAACAGGCACAGAAATGAAGGAATTTTGAACCGAATTGTTACGTGCGACGAAAAATGGATTCTTTTTGACAATCGAAAGCGAGTTGGTTAGATCCTGGTTCGGTACCAAAGCAATGTGCAAAACGAAAAATGACCCGTAGAAAGGTGATGGTCACAGTTTGGTGGTCTAGTGCTGGTGTGATTCATCATAGCTTTTTACAAAACGGCGAGAGCATTACTGCAGATGTGTACATTGAAGAACTGACCACAATGATGGCGAAACTCGCACGTCTGCAACCAGCTTTGGTCAATCGGTCGTCTCCACTGCTACTTCACGACAACGTGCGACCCCATACTGCACAACAGACCGTCTCTAAGCTGCATGAGTTGGGTTTGGAAGCTCTCCCTCATCCGCCATACTCACCAGATCTTGCGCCTACCGACTATTACTTTTTCCAAAATTTGGACAACTTTTTAGCGGGAAAAAAATTCAATTCCCGAGAGGCAGTACAAAACGCCTTTGAAGAGTTTGTTGTCTCCCGTCCTGCTGATTTTTTCAAGAAGGGCATCCATAAACTGCCACAGTCTTGGCAAAGATGCATTGATTGCAGGGGTGATTACTTTGAATAAAAGAAATAAATAAGTTCGAAAAAAAAAATACTTTAACTTTTTTCAAACAAAACGGCAATTTCATAGGTAAAGACCTAATATATAAAAGAAAGTCGTGCTAGTTACATTAATTATAACTCAAGAACAGCTGAACCAATTTGGTTGAAAATTGGTGGGAGTTTAGAACTAGGAAATGGACATAGGATACTTTTTATCCCGTTTGACTGCGTTTTACTAATTCACTCGTGCGAAGCCAGAGTGGATCAACTAGTTTACAATAAAATCCTTTGAGTTTGTTCTAAAAAAACAATGTAGTTTCATAACAGTTCGGCCCGGCTTTGGATGATAATAAGATATAAACGATTATCTCTATCTTTTTAAATTGATAATTGACCACGAATACATCAATAATTTTCTTTTAAATGAGTGCCGCGTTATTCAAAGACCTATTTATTTCAGATATACTTGCACCATCCCGCTGATATCCCTCAGTCATCGTTGTACTACTACGCTGCACTTTCCAACCAACTCACATCGTTGGCGATCAGCTTTCATGAATTTAAAACAGATCCCAGTTTGTCTGCCTACTCCCCTGATAAGTAAAATTCATGTTTTTTATATTTATTCTAGATCATATCATCATCATCATCATCATTGCAGGGTACAAGACAAGGGTACCACTTTCACTTGCCCATGTTGCAGCTTGTTGATAGATTCACATTTCACTACTTAATATCAATTTATTAAATAAACAAAACAAAACACTTGCAATACATAGTAAGCAAAATGTTATACGAAACAATATATTTATACCACAACACCAAATCACAAGCATTCCTCAAAAGATTTCTAAATGTATATTATAAGCGTGTATTAGACTTGTATGTGTGATACAATGTAGTGATTGTGATCATAGCGTTTTTGTAGATATATTTAGATTAATTGAACTGTACACATTTTTCACCTACAGCACGATATAATTAACCATTTGGACATTTTTATACCTACTTGTGCATCACTTGTTTCCCTAATCGAACGTGCTTTAAATGCAAACTACCGCTTTAAACCTTTATTACCATAAATATGTAAATTCAAGTGCAAAAATATCTGTATGTTTTCAGAAGACAATGCTATTTCCCAGAAGACCGTAAGCTACGTTATTTCAAAATATACACGATGAAAAATTGTAAAGCTGAGTGTTTAACTAACTACACTCTAACTCTATGCGGGTGTGTTGGGTTCTATATGCCACGTGAGTTTGACTAAATAATTAATTAAGTCAATTATATTACAATAATAATACGATAAAGTCTGTGATTGACTGATTATGATACAAATCTGCACGTTATTTATTTTTATTTTTTTTTATTTCGATAATCCTACAGCGTTACATTTTATATATGTTTAAAGGGTATACATTTACAATAAGGCCAAAACAGGATTATACAAGTAACATGAACTTAAATAACAGTGGAGTAAAAGTGCTTAGCTTATATATTAATGTTATTCAGCAGGTTATGACACTATGGCCCGCATTACGGAACTACACGCAGTTGTGAATCGCTACTCTACTAGATTTGATTCGCCAAGATCAATTTGTGTATGAAATATCGACTTTTCAAAGCTACTATCGAGGACTTAGCATTTTTTTGTAATACGGGCCTATAACTGTTTCTACATTTCTTGCAAGCTTCATTGAATAGATGGGCTTTTTATGTAACCACTACCTTTTTTTACAGACAATGATAGTACCCAACTCTGTGGAACAGGTTTTAGAATGTGCATGGATGATGCAAAAAGTAAGCCATATTTTACTATTTAATTTTTCACAAAAGATCAATAGATATTGTAGCTGGAGATAACTCTTAAGATGACCAAATGTTGGGAATTGAAATTGAATGGACTAAAGTTCATTTACATACAACGTCATGTTAAAATATCAAATTATGGTTTTTTTTATGTTATTATGATGTGACGAGCTAGTCGTTCGCCTGATGTTAAGCGCCACGGCTGCCCATAACAGAACAGTGTCACTCGGAACCCTAAAACATAGATTTTCAAGCGACACTGCACTGTGCACATCATCCTGAGACATCAGCACAGTCTGGTAATAAGATTACTCGACTGTGAGATCAGATCATAAAGTCTCTATTGCCCAGTAATTTCACTAGCTACAGTGCCCTTCAAACCGGAACACAGTAGTGCTTGCACACTACTGCTTGGCGGCAGAATAACTGGCAAAGCGGTGGTACCTACATAGACGAACTTTGCAACAAAGTTCTACCACCTAGTAAAATAAATCTATCTAAATATTATAAAAACAATGCAACAACAATGAATTACAGCAAAATTATTCATTAAGGTATAGCTTAACACACAACATGAGACATCATGGTCGTGGTAGGAGGCGATTGATAAAGAAATGGTTGTATAAGTAAATATAGAAAGCCTCTGTGGTTTGGTGGTTGAGCAGGTGGGCTCATAATCTGAAGGCAGCGTTTGATTCCCGTGGCAGGACAAGTATTCGTGCACAGAAATAAAAAAGCTCTAATACTTGTTCTGAGTCTGGTGTTATAGGACCATGGTCTTCGTAGTTCCTGGCTCGCTAGACATAGGGAACCCTAATTTGGGTCCAGGATCTGTGTATGTGATCGTTGGGCGTTATTTTGTTTTCACACTATCACAGCACATCACACTTATATTGTAAAGGCGAAAGTTTGTATGTGTGTTTATGTGTATGTGTGTATGTTTGTTACTCCTTCACGCTCAAACGGCTGAATGGATTTGGATGATGATTCGGTACCAAGGCAGCTTATACACTAGATTAACATATAGGCTACATATAATCCCGGAAAGTGAAATATTCCCGTGGGATGAATAAACAATTAAAATACTTTTTATTTGCGGGTGTAACCGCGCGGGAGAAACTGGGAGCGCAACTAGTAAATATATATATTTCAAATCCCTAGAAAGATTACTTCGATGCTCCCTGATATTTTTATTATTTTGGCCTTAATGTAACACAAACTTCCGAATTTAAAGACATTAAAGAGTGTTAAAGAATTATTCAAAGGTGACCAACCTGCAGTCCGCTAAAAGGTCACGAATACAAACGAAATACACGAATGCACGTTTATTACGATTATTATTTTGTAGATGTAATGGCACGAGCTGAAATAAATGACAAATTAGGAGTGCATAAAGTAGTAAAGGAACCGTGTCGCTGCCTCCCCGCATGTGACACTGTTGAGTACGACGCAGAAATATTAAAAACTGAATATCGTTTGCAGAACTTATTAAAAAAATATCAATATTTTGCGCCGAATCTAAGTTTAGATAACTCGTAAGTATAACAGTAATGTAATATAATATCATGGATGTGAGAGATACAAAATCAATGGGGAACAAATTTAGTTTAATTCTTCAACCTTCGTTAATACAAAACTAAAGCAGACCTAAAAAACTAAACTATACCTTGCCCGATAGCTCAGTTGGTAGTAACCCTGCCTTCTGAACTGTGGGTTGTGGGTTCGACTCCCAACCAGGATAAACATTTGTGTGATTAACATAGGTGTTTGTTCTGTGTCTGGATTTTATTTTGTATTATATGTATGTATTTACAAACAAAAAGTATTTAAGTACGTATTATAACTTAAAATAAATAAAATCTTAAAAATTTAAAATAACCCGTTGGTAGATGGGAAAGTGCCCAGAATGCTGGCGGCATTACCACGTTGAATGGCAATGCTTATTTTTTGTGCAAAATAAAAACCTGCGTTCTAGTCACCTGATGCTTCCACCAAACGTTTGGCCAAGTCCCTATATGTTGCCATGGCAGCCGGCCTTCACGGACCCATTGTCTCCACCCCAAACGGCACATACATGTAGGCCCCGTCACGGAGTGCATATTTGTGTCGTTTGAGGTTTTCGGCCTTGACAGCGGCCGCGCCGGCTTGAACTGTAGTTAAAGGAAGATGGGCCAACGATGGCGCCGTCCTTCCCCTTCCCCGAGGCAGACTCGGCGGACTCCATCCCGCCTCTGACGGAGGCGGAGATGGAGGTCGCGGTCGCACGCCTACGGGGCAAGAGGACCGCCCCGGGTCCTGATGGGATCCCGGGGCGGGTCCTCAGGATCGCCCTGGAGGAGATGGGCGATCGGCTTCGGGAACTGTTCGACGCATGCCTCACGTCCGGACGATTCCCGAAGCCGTGGAAGGACGGCCGATTGTGCCTGTTGCGGAAGGAGGGTCGTCCTGCTGACTCCCCTTCCGCATACAGGCCCATCGTCTTGCTAGATGACACGGGTAAGCTGCTGGAGCGTGTGGTAGCTGCCCGTGTCATCCAGCACCTGGAGGGTACTGGGCCTGGGCTGTCGGAGGCCCAGTATGGTTTCAGAGCGGGGCGGTCTACTATAGACGCCCTGCTCTGGCTCAAGGAGTGGACGCAGGAAGCGGTCGGCGGGGGGGAAAGGCGTTGGCTGTCTCGCTCGACATAGCCAACGCCTTCAACAGCCTCCCGCATGGAACGATACAGGAGGCGCTGCGTTACCACGGAGTGCCCCTGTATCTGCGGAGGCTGTTGGCCGACTACCTCCAGGACCGCGAGGTCCTGGTGGAAGGGCGCGATGGTTTGAGGCACCGTCGCGTCTCCTGCGGGGTTCCACAGGGGTCGGTACTGGGACCGATCCTGTGGAACATTGGCTACGACTGGGTGCTGCGTGGCACGCTGCCTGCAAACATGCGGGTTGCGTGCTACGCAGACGACACCCTGGTCGTAGTCAAGGGGAGGGACCTCAGGGAAACGGTGCGGCTGGCCACGGTGGGAACAACCCTCGTGGTCGACCGCATCCGCTCTCTGGGACTGGAGGTTGCCCTCTCCAAGACCGAGGCCCTGTTGTTCCACGGGCCTCGGGGGGGACCCCCTCCAGGAACGCGGGTGCTTCTGGATGGGGTCCCGGTCCCGGTTGGGACCCAGATGAAATATCTGGGTCTCACCCTGGACGGGAGGTGGACTTTTGGGGCCCACTTCACTCAACTGGCCCCAAAAGTCCTAGGAGCGGCCGCCGCTCTAGGGAGGCTGCTGCCCAATGTGGGTGGCCCGAACGCCACGTGCCGCCGGCTGTACTCCGGAGTAATCCGGAGTATGGCCATGTACGGGGCACCGGTCTGGGTGGACGCCCTCAGTCGCAATAACAAGGCCCTGCTGCGTCGTCCGCAGCGGGTCATTGCGACGAGGGCGATCCGCGGATACCGGACGGTGTCCTGGACGGCGGCATGTGTGCTGGCCAGTGATCCCCCCTGGGAGCTCGAAGCGGAGACCCTCGCCGAAGTTTACCATTTCGTGGCGGCGAGGAGGTCCCGTGGAGAGCCCCCAGCGTGGGGGGAGGCCATCCGCCCGGTCCTCCGGGAGTGGGTGCGGCGGTCCTTTGGGTCGCTGACGTTCCGTTTGGTGCAGGTGCTTTCCGGACATGGATGTTTCGGAAAGTACCTGCATCAAATTGCGAGACGGGAGGCGACCCCGGCCTGCCACGAATGTGGGGCGCCAGAGGACACGGCGCCCCACACGCTGGAGGTGTGCGCTGCTTGGGACTCCGAGCGGCGCACACTTTCAGCGGTCGTTGGCCGGGACCTCTCGTTGCCGAGCGTGGTGAAAGCCATGCTCGGCAGCGAGAGTGCGTGGCAGGCCACGGTCTCCTTCTGCGAGAGGGTGATGACGCAGAAGGAGGCCGCGGAGCCGGTCAAGGAGGACAATACCAACTCTGACCCCCTCCGGCGCAGACGGGTGGGGAGACGGAGGAGGCGCTTCATTGAGCGCTTTCTCCATCCCCCGTAGTGGGGCCAGTGACGGAGAGTCGGGGGACTCTCCGCTGCACTTACATGGCCCCACACGTCTGGTGGGCAACTGAGGTGGAAGGTTGCCCACCCACTGGCGCAGAGGCCCGGAAGGGCCTACCGCCGGGGCGAGATGGTTAATGCAGTGCGTCTCCATCTCGCCCCATCCCGGTGGCGGTCGGATCACGGGGGGGTTTTAGTGGGTTCGAGTCCCACATACCCCCTGCCACCACCCCCATGGTGGCAGGGAAGTGCGAGGGCATTTCCCCCCCTCAAAAAAAAAAAAAAAAAAAAAAAAAAAGATGGGACGGAGCCATAGTGTCAACACATGTGGCATCTCACACTAGAGGCCGTCCCATCTTCCAGGGGAAAAGGGTCATCCCGTCGGGTCTTTTGCCGTCATCTCACAACAATTAAGTTTGATTAATTTCATTAACAATTATTAAATTCAATGTTGATGAAAGTGTGTATGTAACAAGTCCACCAGTAGGTGGCGCGGTGTACAAACTTGCGAGCATCAATGTACCAAAAGTGTACATAAAATAATTTCATAAAGGAACAAGGTGTCCTTGGCTCCCCGCGGCTATATCAATGTCATACCGCATCATCTTCAGTAATAATATAATTGCAGATATTCAAAAGTAGACTTGTACTTCAAGAAGCCGCAGTTCATGACGATGCAGCGGCGCGAGCTGTTCGGCGTGACGGACTTGCTCGCCAACATAGGAGGGCTGCTCGGAGTGTTTCTGGGCTTCTCGTTCCTGAGTCTAATAGAAATCATCTACTTTATTACATTAAGGTTGTTGTTTTTTTTTTAATTTACGAGCTAAAAAGGTAAAGATAAAAGGCAATTTTTTTGTACGGACATCATGGTATCTTATCCATGATGTCCGTACAAATAAATTGCCTTTTATATATTTTACATTTTACTGTTACCGTTCCTCGGTAACCTTAGCTATTCTACTATACAAGTAGGGTTATTTGTAATTCATACTATTTTTTTATATCTTTATATATATATTATTAAACGAACAACTTAACGTATTGACGAAACAACTTTTGTTAATGTAATTTTGTTTTAATTTTATTTTTATCAAAGTATTTTTATGTTCATATATTAAGTTGATATCATTTCAGGAGTGAAAATAACGTCTTTTTGCGTTTTAGGAATAATAGAGTGAGCCATGATTACTGTTATTATTTCTTTGAGTAAAAGTATTAAGTTCATTTTTACATTATACTTTTAAGAAACTATTTTTTATTTATTGTTTATTTTTATTAATTAATTTAATATAATGAAAATAACACATAAAAAAAACTATCGTGTATCGTGGGTTTTAAAGTGTAGACCACACAAAGGTATATCGAATATCTATAAATATTGCTGAATGTTGCAACTGCTTCTGCGTCTTATGACAATAATTATAGAAAATACGTCATAATTAATCATACATTACATACATATACATTACATACATATGCATTATATACATATTATGACGTATGTATTGTTTTAATAAATACCAATTTGTACTTTACAGAGTCGGTTTTACCCTGAAACGAGATTTGAAAGAAGAAAAGAAAAAAAGGAAGATGTCGGAAGAAAATAGATTAAAATCGAATTAGTAATTTTGTAAAGTGCTAATTGAGTTCTACTGTTTATTATAATGTTGAGGTAAAACTTCTTTACGTATGCTTGACTTGGGAGTAAGCTGGCAGTAAGCTGGCTAGAATTTTTTTTTTTTTTTTAATTTTTTGGCTCCACACTTTTGTGTATATAGCCAGTGTCAAGTAATTGATAATTTACCAAGTTAATGATATTTCACGCAAATATGTCGCACCTTTAATAATAAAGTGAATCAAGTCAAAAAATTGGGATTCGCCGATTTTGTAGTAAAACAATTTCTATGCTCCTAAAGAATAGGTACAGTTTAACAGCCGCTGCATTCACGGCTATACGAGCGAAATAAAGAAACGTTCGTCTCTTTTTGATTGACTCGTCGATCCCTTCCGAAATCACAAAACGAACCAATTAGAAATACTCCAGCAGTGATCACACTGAGACGTGTGCTTGAGTGGAATAATTCAAAATAAATCTTCAATTTTCAATTTTTTTTTTCTAAAATTTTCATTTAATGGTAAACAGCATTATATATTAAAACACCTTGTTTCATACTATGTTTTTACTAACAAACTGCATTAAATACTAGTGATGCATTTGTTGCAATATTTTTTTACATAAAGACTGTACTAATTAGTATTGTGTCATGAAGCATGATTAAAACTTGACGAAATTTTTAATCAAAAAAAGATCTGCATCACAAAAAAAGTTTCATTTTTATTTCAAACCTCAATATTTTAGTAAATATTAATAATTCTAATTATTTTGAAGTCCATTTATGTCCCACCATCATTTTGACAAAACTTTAAAGACATTTTACTTTTTAAAGTGCTCCAAAAATCGAACTATTCGCTGAAACATAGTCAGCGGTAGACTTGTGAAACTTTAAACGTGATTTCCCAACAATCATGAATTTTGGGTTGATTCACTTTATTTTTAAAGGTGCGATGTGTCAAGTCACAGTTGAAGTCATCAAGTCAAGTCATAGTCTAGTCAAAGTCATATTCCTAGTAAAGTGGTGGCAAATTTACTCGAAGCTTCTATGGAGTTTTGGAAACAACACGAAAAGAAACGTTTCACCATCATTATACCATTTTCCCACACTCACGCCTGTAACAGCTAAATTAACACACTTAACGAATTTTAAATTAAGCTAACAATATCTCAAAAATGTTTACAATGTTTGTAAAATGAAACTCTTTACCTGTCGAACACAGTTGGTTTCATCTGACTGTCACATGTTTTTACATTGTGTCGTCATTTTAGACATTGGGTGTCTACATCACCATGGATTTAACTAGTGGAAATTTGTATAGTACGATTTCTTACGATTTTATGTGTAATTTGATAGCTTAGCAGAACTTTGATTGGTTTCAAAATGCTTTTGGCTATGAAGCACCATGCAAAACGGCTATTAATGGCTGGTTTTCAATATTCAAACGCGCTCGTGTCAATCTAAGTGACACATTTCGTGATGATAGCCCGTCCACAGCTGGAAACAACATAAACATCGATGCTGTGCGCCATACGATCACAGAAGACAGGCATGTGACGTGCCATTAAATTCAATAAGTCAAATAATAATTAATCCTACACAAACATCTGGGTGTGAAAAGGCTGTACTATCGGTGGATGGATCCCGCGCAATTTGACTGAGGCTCAGAAAACAGACGCGTCACTTGATGCAATGCCATGCTTACATGGACGTATGATACATCCATCCATGCTTACCAGATTCAACGAAGGCAGTCAAGTTTAGTGTGGAGCTTGACCAGCCATTTGTTAGCTGTGACCATTTGTCACCTGTGACCATATGTCACCTGTGACCATTTGTCACCTGTGACCATTTGTCACCTGTGACCATTTGTCACGCGTGACCATTTTTGTTCCCAAAAATCAGTAAGCAGTTATACGGTCAACGGCTTTCATCACTAGAAGTGATCGAAAAGTATAAAAACATGTTTCAGAGGTCGCCACGGAAGATATTAATTTTTGATCATTTATAGCAATGAAAAACTTAGGCGCTCTTTAAATTAATTCTGCCAATTAAAATTTTAATTTTAATCTTTTTGCAATTACTACAGTAAATAAAAAGCACGTGCGTTTTTAGCTTAAGTCAGTCCACTTACTTTTGTACTTTATCATTATAATAATTACTTGTCTCGTGCTATTGGTTTTATTCTCGTTCAAGTAGGAGCTTTCACATTATACGTATATGTATAATGTAAAAGCTCTGTTTTTTTTGCATTAAATTGACTTTGTCCTTCCTGAGCTGAGTAAGTAACTAACTGAATGATTATTTGACAATCGACTAACTGACTATTTAATCAGTTCGACACTTGTCAAACAATTAATCAATCAAAGTCAGTCAGACTGACTAACTGAATAACTCATTATCACTGACGATCTAATTAACTAACTAACCGACTAACTGACTAACCGACTAACTGACTAAACGACTAACTGACCAACTGACTAACTGACAGGCCATGTACATCCCAAACAACTGGACGTAGAGAATTCATATTAAGAGAGTGCCTTCCTTTTATGATCTAGGGATTAAAACACATTAAAAACTAAGGGTTTGTGAAAATTGAACCTCTCAGGAGGCTCAAATGTGACATTAAAAACTGTATGAAGAAACATGTGGATGAAGAAAGTAATGAATATTAATCAGAATACAGTTGTATTAGTCAACTGAAAATTACCGATATCATCGTCTAAAATGACTTTAAAATGACGATACTATGACTTACATTTATGACGAATTCTATAAATCCTAAAATAACCTTTATGTGACATTTTTTACGTTAATACAGTTTGCTGCCTGGGCCTAATAAAATAAATAAATTTGAAAAAATAACTTATCTTTCCTATACTGGTGCAAGTAATCCGGCAGAACGCAGAACATATCACAAGGTCAAAGACCGTAAGTATATAACAACGTCGTAGAATAATAAATTCTTCAAGACTGGACTTTCAAGTTTTCAACTTAGAGTGGTTTGGAAGTCATTTTTTCTTATTGCGGATGGTCCGCTAGCTTTTCCACTGTGCAACTAATGCTTGTCGTAAACAAATTTTCGGGAATTCATTTCGGAAAATTGAATTATTCTTGCTTGCGGCGTTCAAAAACGTCGAGACACAGTTTATTTACAGTTAGGAAACTACAGTTAGGAAAGTACGGTCTATATTAAATATGGGTTAGTTTATCAAAAGACCTTTTATGTTTTCCTTTATAAGTGTTTTGCGACTTAGTAACAAGATCCCCTTATAAGAAACTTTGAGACCTAGTAACAAGTTTCCTTTATAAGAAATTTTGCGACTTAGTAACAAGTTCCCCTTTACAACTGATGCATAGTAATAAAACGCAAACCTATTAAACAATAAAAAAAACTGCAAATTCAGAAGGACAATTCAAGTTATTTAAAACTTTCAAACACGTGTTAATCCAGCCTTCGTCTCCATGAAAGTCACACATTTGTGGATTTATTCAAAAGGACAACTTATAATTTTGCAATATTAAGTCACAAAATTGGATGTTAAAAGCAATGATAGTTTCATGTTTACTATAATCTAATCAACTTGTGGAAGCCTAAATCTAAAAGTAGGTAGGCTCATTATTTATTTACTACCTCATTATATGCATAACTTCTTTACCTACATTAACAACTTCTTTACATACCATGAGCCCTATGTAGCCTATATGGGTCTGGTCCTAGATCTACAGACTATCTAGGCCTGTTAAATTTCCTTCAAATCCTTCCAGGCGTTACAGAGATACTCTTTTTAATCAACTATACTCATATTTAACTTCTATAATAATCTGTTCCCTCCCGAAATATCACGCGATAAAACGAGACAAAAAGTTCAACAAAAATTTGGCTTAAATATTATATATTAGTAAATATGTTTCATGGTAACACACAGTCGAACAGTCGAAATTATTTCGACGTGCTGACGCTCAAGACCTACTCCGATTAAGTTGGTTACTGGTTCCCAGAAAATATGTCCAAAACCAGTTAAGCGATCATGTAACTTGATTGCAACTCATAGAGACACATAATGTATGGATTTGACAGTTTCAATCGCTGTCAATATGCATAGTTACTATGAAAATTTTCAAATTAAAAATGTTATTTCTCAATCAAAGTTCTACGATCCTCCAGGTCGGAGTAATTTCGACTGTAAATTAATATGACGTGAGTATATCCGCTGATACTTACTGATAGACATTTTTCTACCTTAGCAATGTTTTCCAAAGCTTTTTTTACTTTTTTTTTTATGTTAAGGAATGACGTGACGAGCTAGCCGTTCGCCTGATGTTAAACGACACGGCTGCCCATATCAGCTGCAGTGTCACTCGGAACTCTAAAGTATAGTTTCGCGTGACACTGCACTGCGCACGTCATCCAGAGACATCAGCACAATCTAGTAATAAGATTACTAAACTGTGAGATCAGATCATAAAGTCTCATTTGCCCAGTAATTTCACTAGCTACAGTGCCCTTCAAACCGGAACACAGCAGTGATTGCGCACTACTGCTTGGCGGCAGAATAACTGGCAAAGCGGTGGTACCTACCTAGACGAACTTTGCAATAAAGTCCTACCACCTAGTAAACACTTCACACTTGTCTAGTATTTGTCCACGCTCTTACCTGATGGGAAGTGACGATGCGATCGAAGGTGTAGCATGCTAGCCAAGTAAATACCTATTCACTCTTCTCTTGAACACGCCCGGGTCATATTTCGCCGGAAACACAGACGCTGGCAGGGCATTCCATTCTTTAGCCGTTTTAATAAAGAACGTGGAATCAAATCGCTTGGTACGAATGGGTGGCATTTTGACCACGATAGGATGGCGCTTAGCCGAGCGTAGCCTAGTAGTCCGGTAGTGGAATGGTGATGAGGGAATGAGATCATGCAGTTCTTGTGCACATACACCATGGTGTAATCTGTAAAATACCGGCAGACTTGCCACCTTACGTCAAAGCTCTTCTTTAAAGTTTCTCTACTGAATGAGTGGGTAAACTGTGACTGCCTATAGTGCTCGGGGCCATGTCTGGCATGTTGGGGCCCACCGACAACAGGCAATTTCCGGGCCCCGGGCGATTGTTTCCAAATCGTTGCCGTAACGAAAGGCGTCTCCTATGTCAATTTGATTTTGGGATAATAACGTGAGGATAAAAAACTTTTCAAGTCTTAGGCATTTGATCTTTTTTTATGTTAGTGAATGATGTGACGAGCAAGTCGTTCGTGTGATGTTAAGCGATACGGCCGCCTATAACAGAACAGTGTCATTTGGAACTCCAAAATATAAAGTTTCGCGTGACACTGCACTGCGTACAACATCCCGAGACATCAGCACAGTCTGGTAATAAGATTACTTGACGGTGAGATCAGATCACAAAGTCTTTCATTTGCCCAGTAATTTCACTAGCTACAGTGCCCTTCAAACCGAAACACGCTTGTGCTTGCACACTACTCTATGGTGGTAGAATAACTGACAAAGCGGTGGTACATACTTAGACGAACTTTGCAGAAAAGTCCGACATCTAGGGTATAATTAGTTCCCGGGGCAAGATGGTTAATGCTAGCGCGACCCCATTTCGCCCCATCTGGGAGATAGATCACGGAGGATTTTTAGTGGGTTTAAGTCCCACAGATCCTTTGCCATCACCCCCATGGTCGAAGCGAAGAGTCAGAGCGACAAAAACATGGAGAAAAGGATGAATGTGCAACAGTGAAGGGCGACAGGTGGCTGTGAGGACTAAATTAAAAACGTCATCATTTTCCAAAATATTCCAAACTAATGCTCAAAATGGCACTCTGTGGGGGAGGCTTATGTCCATCAGTGGACTTCTACAGGCTGTTGATCATGATGATAACTGACAAGTCATAATATTCGTCTGATATATTAAGTCTTACATATCTCTTATTTTATGTCTTACATAATAGTCGTATTTATTTATTTCATTTCGGTAGTAAAGGTGTTAATAAAAATATTTTTGCGTTAAAAACTTACTAGTATAGAAATTTGACAAGAAACGTATTTCCACAGTGCAACTACAAGTGCGCTCATTTCACTTTCTCATTGTACCAGTGTCGCGTTCCAATACTTAACCCTTCATAAAATACCACGAGAATAAGCAGGGCTTGCAAATGTTTTATGGGCGATTGCGTAACTTGATTGCAATCCATAGAAACACATAAATGTATGTTTGTATATGACAGTTTCAATATACAGTTTATGTGCATATTTACTATGGAAATTTTGCTCACGCTACTATAGTGACGAAGGTATTATAATATTCGTGCCAAAAATTATGCACCGAGCGCTTACACCATCTAAATATATATACCTCAAAAGTGACTGACTGACTGACTGACTGACATAGTGATCTATGAACGCACAGCCCAAACTACTGGACTGATTGGGCTGAAATTTGGCATGCAGGTAGATGTTATGACGTAGGCATCCGCTAAGTAAGGATTTTTCGAAATTCCACCCTTAAAAGGGTGAAATGGATGTTTGAATTATTATTCAATAGAAACTGCGGGCAGAAGCTCGTAAATGATCATCTGTGCAAATTAACCAGAGGTTTTATTCTAAAACGCGACACGCTTAAACTGTACGAAAGTATTGAGAAAAGGCGTCTCTATCGGATCCGAAGCTTTTTTTCATGTTCTGTGATCCCTATTCACCTTACCTGTCTTTCTTTTGTTATTATTTAATCATTCAACTCAATTGCGATTTTTCAATATTCAGATAAAAGTTTTATGTCTTCATTAGATAAAACAAAACAAAGTAAAAAGCGAAATTAAAAAGTATGTTATATGTTTCAGTTATAGGTTCATAGTATATCTAGGGGTGATCACGAAACTGATTGCAATGCAACAGTCAGAAATTTCCATACTAACTATGCACATAACCTGCGTATTCAAACTGTCAAATCCATACAAATTTGTGATTGTATCTGTTGCAATCGAATTACGTGATCGTCCAGTGCCTCTAGCACGAATCCTTACGCGAAAGTAAGTGTATCGTTAACGTAAGTCATTTGTATGGCATTTGATCAGCGCCCCTACCGGGCGTAAAACGAATCAAAAATCGGTAGCACGAATGGTTTTGGTTACTATCGTATCGCCTTCGTATCGCCTTCGTATCGCCGCGTAACGTTTACGTTAGACAATTTGTATGAAAACGCGAGCACGAACTTCGCGTTATCGTAAACTCAAAGGCTGGCTATCGTAGTGTCATCTAAAACGTAAGGTCTCGATAGTTGTAAAATATGCTTCGTGCTACCACCTAGCGTCGCGCTGCGTAAGTGTACGGTAAAGTCGATACGTTTACGATACGATTTATTGAAATGTTCGTGCTAGGGGTACTGTTAGTAACCATTATCCAGCCACTGAAACAAGGCCCCTAAAAAAGATGACTTCCAAAAGTCACCGCAAATAAACTAGAGAGGGGTCTGCATGGCCGCACAAAGGACCGATCGATCATGAGGTGACAGTTGTCATGTAATCTATCTACATGTAGAAGAGACGACAGCTTGTGAAGAGACGGTTCAGTCGCCGCGTCGGCACGCTTTGATACTTGCTAGGGTTGTGTCTTTAAATGCAATTTAGTTTGAGATTTAGGCAGAAAGATAGGAAAGTTTGTCCAACCATAGCTTTATAAGCCTTTATTTTAAACTAAATTCTACAATGATATAATAACTAATACTAAATACTACCTACTACTACTACAAAAAAAACATGTGGACTATATACTGACCGCGATGACTTATAGACAGTCCCAATGCTCCAGCCCACTACCAGAAGGTAGCGTACCCAACATGCTGGCAGCATTGCCCCGTTGAATTGCAATGCTTATTCGTTGTGCCAAATAAGTGCCAGCATTTTGGTCACGCGTAGCATCGACCAGGCGCTCTGATAAACTTTTGAAAATGCGATGAGCTCCCGGCTAACTAGCTTTATATGAGGTGCGTCCAACATGTCTTGAATTAAATACATCATATTACAATATGTATTACGTTCTTTCTCACCTAAAATAATGTTGCTATATAACACAATTTAATTTGAAACTTACAGTACACTTCCTCTTTTAAATAATGTACTTTAATTTAATTATGATATATTATAAATAATCACAAAAATAAGTCTGAAACTAGAAGATTTGATTTAGTTATAGTAATTTTGCATTCTTGGAGTAATCATTTGAATGTAAAGAAAAAATAAGAATCACAAAATTAACCCATTGAAAAGTCCTTAATTTAAGTAGGTGATTCATAAAAAAGGCTAAAAAGGTACTTCCTTCATTCTTTTCTTTAAAATATCCATAAAATATATTAAAAACAACATTTTGCATGATAAAAGAAGCAAGATAACAAAGTGCTGAGATAAAGCCGAACTTATTATCCCATTGTTAAAATAAAAGTAAAAGTTGAAATCATCATTTGTAATATTTCACTTCGTTCCACAAAAGATTTAGAAGGATTATGGGGATTGCGATGACTAAGCTATTTGTTTATGACAAGTAAACAATAAGTGCCTTTTGCTGCCATTAAACGCGGCTGGTGGGCCACTATTAAATACAAGAGCCTGCGGCGTTTATTACCCTAAAAGTAAATAAGTTAATGCTAGTTTTCTACCTGGAGATATTACGCAAGCAACGCTAATGCACGAGCGGAAAGTGGTCGTTAAGCTGTCAAGGAGTAAATTAACCTCAACAAATTGCAGAAAAAGGCATGACCCATATATTCCGAGGGTCCATTGGTAGAGACTCGCCCACGCGCTGCTAAGACGACGCTAAAACTAAATTATTACCAAAGCTGAGTTTACATTTGCCTTTCAATTTCCCAAGCCATGCATCTGTGTCGACGCCGCATCTCGAAGCGCCTTTGACTGCGCTGCATATTTTATGTAGGTAATCCTTTCATCAAAACATCTCGTTCGCGGAAAGCGCTTTAATTTTTCTCGTGCGAGCGAGAGGCAAGCGACAAACGGGGTGTCAAACAGCGGTGGGGATAAGACGGCAAAGCTCCCGCAAAGTACACAGAATGCAAAAATGGCGCGGCGACGAGTGACAAGGTGTCAAGGGAGGGGGGCCCGTCATGGCTCAGTCTAACGCCGTCCGTCGTCTGAGCCGCACGTCCGATTGTGAACGCTACGCGACCGTACGCAGTGACTTGTGTGGAATGATGTGCTGACACCGGATCTTGTGAAGTGTTTATTATTTTTCTGTGTGTGGATATTTATTTAAACTGGAAAAGGATCGAGGATTTTGGGGCAATATGCTCACTTCAAGCAATCAGTATTTGAGACCGGATTACCTGACGCCGTTACCAACTACGGTAAGTTTTTGCCGTTGTCTTTAATATTTTTAGCAATAGATTAACAACTCCGAAGTACGCAACAGGAACAAATATAAAATTCAAATGACATGTTCACTTAATAACAGAACAACATGAATTAATTATCAGTATTTTGTACATATAATAAACAGCTTGAAAATAATAACTTTTTTGTTAATTATCATTTTTTTAAACTTACGTATTAAGTATGAATCAAAACAAACAGTTGTCTATGATTGTCGTATTATGTAGTAGTAATACTACTTAGGCTGTTCATTGTAAAAAATATTGTGTATTGTATTTTCACCCAACAATTAAAATATTATATTTTATATTTACTCTTTGATAATTGATAAAATTATTGCATTTCAACGAGTGCGCTACCAGATTAAAATTAACATTTCCATCTCTTCCGTAGAAGTAATATATTGATTAATGAGTATAACTTATTAAAAAAAGGAGTACTGAAACATATTAATATAAGTGGATATAGATTAATAAATAATATAATTTAAACGAACACATAACTTCCTAATATTGTTCATTAAAACCAGTTGTTCTTTCTTCAAAGACCGTAGCATTAATGATGGTTTGACGTGATTTACTTTCAGTCTTTCTTGCTATATAAAAGCATATTATGCCTTATAATATGCTTTTATATAGCTTAATCAGCTAAAATCCAAGATAATCAAAAACATCTCAACAGTTTTTCCATCTCTAAGCTGGTTTACATGAACGTGATTCACTTTCAAAGTCTTTCTTGCTTTCCGTAAGCTTACTATAAATTCCATACTCTGATCATTTTTACTAATATATCTGGAAAACTTTGTTTTGCCTCGGTCCATTGCAATACATTTTTGTGAAAGTGTAAAATAAGCGAGAGTTCACAAAATTTGTTTTTATTTTAGTATTTCGTCAGCATGAAAATTTATTAACACTAAAAATCAATGTTTGATATGATTTAATTTGTGAAATACTTGGTCTTCTAGGTGTATACATAGATTTGATTACTGAATGCCGACTACACAAAATGCTTACAATTATAACTTATCAATCTGATTGATATGGTCCTGAACATTCTGAAATATGTATATCATAAGCGTATAAGCGAAAATAGATAACACTTTTTTTCTAAATCGACTTTTACGGTTTGTGTAAATTCCAAATTACGACGCAATTTATGGTTCTAGCCAAAAATAGGAACTGCCTATAACATAAAACTGGGAATTGTTTTCCTTTGAAATATAAATATAATATGCTAAATCCCAATCTTAAAAATGTTTAGTTACCATAATATGAAAGTTTATTCCCTACAATAAAAAACAAAAATGTTGAGTACTTTTTACTAAACTCATAAAAATTACCGAATAAAAAAACTATTATCTTTTGACTGAAATCCTATTTTATAAGAAACAACAACAAAACAATTTCAGTGATTAAGACCATTAAAATTGTTCTAGTAGATGAGACTTAAAATGTATTGTAAATCAATACAACAGATGGTTCTATTTAACTGTTATTCAATATAATTCTGTTTGATATATGCACCACACCATGAAGTAGACTTCGTAGATATTCAGATACAAAGATAGCTACAATTACCTACATCTCGCCAAATAATCTAACTTCTTAACGACGATTGTTTTTCTGTTTTTCCGAAATCCGTTGTCCGTTCATAATCAAAAATATACATTCTGTGTAAATTTGTTCTGTGTATTCCTTTCCGATAAACTATGTTCGTCACAAAACACGCAATCAATAGATAAAGACAAGAACATAAACATATTTATTTAGTTTCAAACCTTAGAAACATACATTACGATAATGTCAAAGTAAACAATGGGTCAAAGGCAAATGAACCAGATCGACAATATGTTATTGAAAAAGCTGCTAAAACTATATAATTAGACAAAGTGAATTATTTAAACAATTTTCACTTTACGTATTATTTAAATAAACAGTTATTTAAATGAATTATATGTATTACTTTGTAGCTTCTTACTGGCAAAACTCCAAAACTATGAAATGTAGAAAGTCCAACATAATTAATCTCTCAAAATATAGTTGACAGTCTAGTATTGAATGAAAGGAACTGTCAGAAATCATTCAACGTTAATTATTAAATAATAAATGATTTGAAGAAGATCGTAAAGGAACAGAATTTCAATGATGTACAATTAAAAACAATGCGTGGTGAATTTAAATATAATTTATTCTCAGTTGGCGTGTCGTTGTGTAATTTTTGTCAAAATAAAATGGTACTAGCACAAAACTACAAAACATTACATATATTTGAAAAAAAAAAACGACCCATAATCCCTCACATATAAACACCCATAGACTACTTTAGCGTATCAACTAAAGAAGTAAAAATAGAATAAACGTTTTTCAGCTGTTTCATAAAAAACTAGCCGAAAAGCATCCACTTAACAGCCAATGCTACGTCATTCCCGCCACGATAAACGTGACAACGCGCCGCAAGTTCAGGCGTGCCGCAAATTCAGCAGCACAAATTGCCCTTTTCACTGCGAGATTACATCATGCGGGAGCCGAGTGAAATGTCAAGCGGAGCCGACGGGTGCCAGACGCGCGGATAATGGCGCGTCAGCCGCGTGATTGGACCCCTCCTCCCTCACTGCCTCCCGTCACACCCCCGCGGTCCCTTTGTACACTCGTCACTTGCAACCTCGACCCGACGTTTCATTTCATAAATCTCTTTGTTGCAGCTCGACGCGAAAAAGAGCCCCCTGGCGCTACTTGCGCAGACTTGCAGTGCCATCGGTGCGGACTCTCCTAACCCCAAGCTGATATCCGCTGCCGAAAAAGCCAGCAAGAAGTATGACGATAAAGTCATTCATTTGGATAACAAGCCCAGTTTTAAGCCTTACGAATCGTGCCTGACTGCGAGAGAAAAGACTAGAACTCCGGAAGATAGAGCCTCAGTAAACGCTAAAACTCCATTGTCTTCAAAAAGCAGTGCATCTAATACTCCCGTACAAGCGCGATGTGGTAGCAATCAAAGCTCATCCTCGCAAAGAACACCTCCACCTGCACATCGTAAAACTCCTTCAGAAAAGTCAGAAGAAAGGTCTAGCCCTCTTCATTCACCAGCACCAGCCAAATCTAACTCTGAATCGACGAGTAGTTCAACTGCATCAAAGTTATCTTACGCACCTTCCTCCATGACGTCCAGCGCAGATACCAAAGAACCATCAAGCTTCAAACCCAGCGTACCAGTTTCTTCATCGGCCTTTTTTAGTGGTTTACCCCCGTCTGGATTTCCTTTACCAATGGATCTGATGACTAGTAGTTTAATGGCAGCGCAACACCACGCTTTAAAGAATGGACTTAATCCTTATTTGGCCTACGCCAGAATGAAAGCTCCTGGTAGTGATCTAGGAATCTGCAGAGACCCTTACTGCACCGGCTGCTCCCTCAGTTCACATTTGCTCAAGTCTGCCGTATGTCCTGCAGGGTGTGCACAATGCGATCACGCTAAAACTCCATTCTCACTGCCAGCTGGACATCCTGCAGCCGCAGCGTATGCTCACGCACAGTTAGCAGCTCTAGCTGCGGCATCTCAGCTGCCATATGTCTGCAGTTGGATGGCTGGGGACTCTGCGTACTGCGGAAAACGATTTGGAACATCTGAAGAATTGCTTCAGCATTTGAGATCACACACGGCAAGTGGTGAATCGAGCCCGAGCCTATCGATGCTCAGTGCAACGCACCCGTTGCTACAGAGAACTTATCCGACGCCGCCTCTGTCACCACTTACGCCTCGGTTTCATCCATACAGCAAGCCATCGCATCTGGTTTCGTCGCCGCCGCTACCATTCCCGCTGCCGCCGCATCCATCGCTAGCGGCCTATTTCCCGTCTTACCCCCTGTTTGGGCCGCGGCCGCTGCACCCTTGAGGACCGTCGGCGCTCCACGCACACAAGAAGGGGGGCGCCGATCGCTAACGCCCATGCCAAAAGGACATTCGAAACCGAGTGCAGTGAACATATAAGCTAGTGCTTCTCGTGTTTCTAGTCGGGTCATATCATCGACGGATTGTTGCTCTCAATTGCGAGGGCCGTGACAGCTGTGATCTCTATCGTAATATTCGTAAATTAGTGCACTGAACGCTTCGTGAATCTGCGAAAGTGGAATAATTTTCTAGTTAGTCTAACGAAATATTATGTACCAAATCTATAGTTTGTAATTTAATTTCGTAGTTTAAGTTGTTGCACATAATATTTAGTGAAGGTTGTTGTTTGTGTTTGTATTTTTTTAATATTTCGATGACACATTGATCGATCACATATCTTTGTAGTTTATAATAAGGGGGTGTGTTGACTGAATGATTCCCAGTTTGTTTGCAGACTCTTAATGTTACCGTAACTTCACTCAGTGTTAATATTTGTGTAATTCTCTCTTATTTTAAATCTGAGGAATCTCACGTTACTTTTATATCTTTATATTTAGCGCTTGCAATCCGGCACTATCATTTTTGAAAGTCAACAATATAGTACTATTGTTAATATAGATAGATCACTGTTTAAAAATGAATATCATAGATGATGAAACACAAAAAATAGATGAATAATAATTTGTGCATGTTAAACGTTCTTTAAATATTACAAAAACTGTATTATCTGCAATTGATCTGTTAAAATAATAAAAATAATGTTAAATGGCATAAAGCGAAAAAATATACGTAAATATTTAATTTCAGTATTGTTTTTTATTTTCCGCTTAGCAAACAACATGCAGTTTTAGGTCATGTAGATGCATTTTTATTCACCAAATGGATTATCGTTACGTTATCGTACAGATTGAAGCAGATAGCGCTATATTTGATCACACCCAATTAAACAATTCCGTCTCGTATCTCCATCGCCACCACCTCAATTACCATTAAACGGGGCCCCATTTCGAAAATAATAATCATAATAAAGTTTATTTTTCCCACCGTTCATAACTCAGTGTGAGTCAAGCGTGCTGCGTCGTCCGTAATTAGGGCTATTGCGGCTTCCACTACAATAAATTATAAGCAATTTATCTGTCTGTCTGTCGCCATACATCACGCCGCTCGCTGCATTTACTACCGTTGAAATACTATGACCAATGTTTGGGGTAGTCACGCTATTTGTTGACGCCTCCGCGCCGTCATATTTAATGTTACTTGTATTAGTAGTATGTAACTTCAGTGTGACCTTTTTGATATTATATTAATTACTACTTTGTTTTTTTTTTTCTTTTGACTCAATTCAAGAGGTGAGAATAAAAAGGGTTTAACTGTCAAATTGATGGTTTCGAGAAATTTGACTTGAAACTTCAACGGCCTCACTTTAATTTAGAGTGCGTATTAAGTAATAGAAAAGGTTTATGTAAGTTTAAGTTGCTTGAAAATGTATTAATTCTATTTTAAAATACAAAATATAGTACTAATTCGTACAGTTACTGTAAAAAAAAATGTTTTTATGCTAAACGAACCGTATTCCTGTGTCAGATAAACTGTTTTTAGACTGAAAATCTCGAGATTTAAGCCTTATATCGGTATTTTGAGAATGTATTATTGTTATATGTGAAACCCTTTTTGATCTCATCCCTTCAATTATGTACGATGCATTTGGAACATCTTAAAACTACCTCACTGTACCTAGCAATAGCTGCTTCTTTATTAGTTTTTGCCCAACAATTATTATTCTGCTTGATATGGGGAAATAATTTAAAAAGCGTAGGTATAAATTAGTCATTGTGCTAATGTAAAATTATTTGAATTCATAAAATAATGTTATCTCTAAATGGTAATGATCATCTTGGGTTGCATTATTATTAAAGTTAATAAAACTTAATGATCTGACTCAAGGCTTTGTTTCCTAAAACCATTAGAGGTTACCTTATTACCACAGAAATAATTAGTGATGACGATTTGTATTATATTATTACATCCCGTAAAATATAAAAACCAAACATATTTTACTAGGTGGTAGGACTTTTCTGCAAAGTTCGTTTTAGGTAGGTACCACCACTTTGCCAGTTATTCTGCCGCCAAGCAGTAGTATGCAAGCACAATTGTGTTCCGGTTTGAAAGGCACTGTAGCTAGTGAAGTTACTGGGCAATTAAGAATTTATGATCCGATCTCACAGTCGAGTAATCTTATTACCAGACTGTGCTGATGTCTTAGGATGACGTACGCAGTGCAGTGTCACGTGAAACTATATTTTAGTTTCGCCCACTCATAAGAGAACAATATCAACTGATCTGTTACGGGCGGCCGTGTCGACTAACAGTAGGTGAAAGACTAGCTCGTCAGATCATTCATTAACATAAAAAAAAAGACGTAAATTTGTACCATCAGAGCCATCTGTTTGTGGTTTTATAAACTAATGTTGTTATGTGATGTTAATGGAAACTTATTTATTTCAATCGACATGACTAAGGTCCGTATTACAGAACGATGCTCAGTCATCGATCAGTGCTCAAGCAAAGATTTCATTCACTAATGATCACTTTATTAATGAAATCTCTACTTGAGCACCGATCGATGACTGAGCATCGTTCTGTAATACGGACTTTATACGACTACCAATCAAGTCAAGCACGAAGATATAAACTTCTTGAATTAAGTAGTACACTTAATGTTAAGTTTTTTTATATATTTATATGTTAATGAATGATGTGACGAGCTAATCGTTCTCCTGATTTAAAACGACACGGCCGCCCAGAGCAATTGTCGTGTCAGTTCATTATTCTTTACATTTAAGTAGATATATGAATACTAAAAATAACGTTTACGTTTATAATTACATGACGTAAACTTTAAACGTGATGTTCTAGTAATACTTCTTGTAACTATATTTCCGTCTATGTTTTTCTATCGTACTTTTTATTCCCATTTATCCCCTTACGAGTAGAGAGCGCGGGTCTTTTTGATACATGATTATTATGGGAACCAGATTATTGATTCATTAATTAGATACTTTTTGTTTGTAAATCCATACAATATATGACACCCAGACACAGAAAAAAAATAGATGTTGTGTAATGTTGGTCCTGGGTGGGAATCGAACCCACAACTTGCAGTCAGAACGCCATGTTCAGCTGAGCTATCAAGCCAATCAAAAGAAGTTCATCGTCAATAAAAAACTATTCAGATAATTAACAAAATGATGTGGATAAATTAACTAAACTAAACATACACACACATACCCCCCCCACACCCCCCCAAATTTGATATCACATATTTTGCAATTTTACATTTAGACACATGTATGACATATATGAATATATTTTTTTGTGTTGTAGTGTTTAGAAATAAAATACTATATTTTGAAAAATGTGACGTCACATAATTTGGGACCCTTCCCTTGTCCCACAATGTCACACTTGTGACATAATTTATGGACAACTTGTGACCTAATTTATGGATGGCCCCTAAATAAGTATTATAATTATTAACATTAATGAAACTAAAGTATGATATCATGATACTTTAATTTATTTCGAATCTGAATAATTTATTTTATGACGGAATACACATTACAAAGAAAACATGTGCGCTGGCTGAGTCAATAATTTAACTTTATAGCCTGTTTGAATTATTTATCATGTTAATGAAAAACATTAAGCAATTTGAATAACAATATTAATCCAGCATTATAATATACCTACACATTTCATTACTTTTTCAATCCTACGTCATTACAATTATACAGGTTTGTGTTACAGCAAAACATATAAAATCTATTATTTTGAAGATTTTTCTTATGTTAATGAATGGTACGAGCAAGAAGTTATCGTGATGTTATGCGCAGTTGCAGTGCCATCAGGAAACACTATTATAGAACACTTTGCACAAGCATGAAATATACTTACGTATATAATTTTGAAAAGTGATTAAAATACCCTATTTGCAATAAATTGTTTGACTTTGACTTTGACATTATTATTATAAAAGTTTCTTGAAATATAAATAAATAACGCCTAATTATCACGTACATAGATCCTAGACCCTAACTAGGATTCCCTGTGTCTAGGGACTCAGGAGCTACGAGTCCTCATAGCTGGGCCACAGCACTCTGATTCAAAACAAGTATTTGCGCTTTATTAGGGAAAATCCTGTGCAAAAATACTAGTCTCGTCGCGGAAATCGAACCGGCCACCTCCGGGAAGATATTATTATTTTCTTCTTTCAGTTTTCAGCCAACATCTTCAGCTCTTGCTACGACTTGCGTGATATTAATTAGTGTCTTACGAATGCTCTTTGTCGTCAATACTTCTCCTCTCTTTTCTTTCACTTCTCTTTCTATACTGTATCATAAAATACATCATAACGTACCAGTTGGCCAAATATCATTTCTCTTCTGACTTCTATGGTATTGAGTAACGTTCTTTTTTCTCCTACCATGTCTAAAAAGGTACAGTTGGTTAAATATTATAATTAAAAGTTTGAGTGTTTTTTAATTATTTTCATACTAGTTGCGCCTCGCGGTTTCACCCGCAGATAATAAAATACTTTATTTAAATTATTTGCTCATCCCACAAGAAAATTTCACTTTTCCGGGATAAAATGTAGCCTATATGTTAATTCAGTGTATAGGCTATCTTGTTACCAAGTTTCATCCAAATCCATTCAGCCGTTTGAGCGTGAAGGAGCAACAAACATACACACACACACAAACACACATACAAACTTTCGCCTTTATAATATTAGTGTGATAGTGTGATATGATAATGAATGAATTAATTATTCTATAAACTAAATATTTTCTGATTGGTTGATTAAATGTTTTAGTCGAGCTGACTGCGTAATAAAATAAATATTAGGTCTTTACCTATGAAATTGCCGTTTTGTTTGAAAAAAGTTAAAGTATTTTTTTTTCGAACTTATTTATTTCTTTTATTCAAAGTAATCACCCCTGCAATCAATGCATCTTTGCCAACGCTGTGGCAGTTTATGGATGCCCTTCTTGAAAAATCAGCAGGACGGGAGACAACAAACTCTTCAAAGGCGTTTTGTACTGCCTCTCGGAAATTGAATTTTTTTCCCGCTAAAAAGTTGTCCAAATTTTGGAAAAAGTAATAGTCGGTAGGCGCAAGATCTGGTGAGTATGGCGGATGAGGGAGAGCTTCCAAACCCAACTCATGCAGCTTAGAGACGGTCTGATGTGCAGTATGGGGTCGCGCGTTGTCGTGAAGTAGCAGTGGAGACGACCGATTGACCAAAGCTGGTTGCAGACGTGCGAGTTTCGCCATCATTGTGGTCAGTTATTCAATGTACACATTTGCAGTAATGCTCTCGCCGTTTTGTAAAAAGCTATGATGAATCACACCAGCACTAGACCACCAAACTGTGACCATCACCTTTCTAGGGGTCATTTTTCGTTTTGCACATTGCTTTGGTACCGAACCAGGATCTAACCAATTTGCTGAGCGCTTTCGATTGTCAAAAAGAATCCATTTTTCGTCGCACGTTACAATTCGGTTCAAAATTCCTTCATTTCTGTGCCTGTTAAGCAGCGCAAGGCAAGTCTCGACGCGTACGTTGCGCTGGCGATCGTTAAGTTCGTGGGGCACCCATCTATCAAGCTTTTTTATCTTGCCAATCTGTCGCAAATGGACCAATATTGTTTTGATGCTAGCATCAAAAGCTGCTGCCAGCTCAGCTGTAGATTGAGATTCATCAGCTTCCACAATCGCCTTTAATTCATCATTGTTGACCAAAGTTTCCAGACGACCACGAGGTTCATTTTTCAAGTCAAAATTCCCAGAACGGAACCGAGCAAACCGATAACGGGTTGTACGTTCGTTTGTACAGTTCTCTCCGTAAACGTCGTTGATGTTACGTGTCGTTTGTGCCGCGTTGGTGCCACGACGGAACTCATATTCCATAATTACACGAAATTTCAAAGTATACATTATGAGGAAAAATGTTGAAATGTAATGAAAATACAACGCTAATCAATAAACAAAAGACTTATATTGTAAATAGAATGTCATATTTTTAAAACAAAATTAATTTGAATTTAGAATTCATAGCCAATCAAAACTTTTTTTTGTTTGAAAAAGTCTGTACTGCAATACGGCAATTTCATAGGTAAAGACCTATTATATAAGATATTTCCTTTTGAACAGGTTCATAATTTTGTAAAATACTGTGGCTCATTAGATTTATGCATACTGTGGTCCATCAGTAAGATCAATACTGTGGTCCATCGTATGACAATAATATATTTTGAATCACATTCTGTTGTCGTAATAATCAAGCAACCTAAACGTAGACGTTAATTTACTTACTTATTAATTTACGTAGACGTTAGTTACTAGGTGGTAGGACTTTTCTGCTAAGTTCGTCTAGGTAGTACTACCGCTTTGCCAGTTATTCTGCCGACAAGCAGTGGTGGGCAAGGACTGCTGTGTTCCGGTTTGAAGAGCACTGTAGTGAAATTACTGGGCAAATGAGACTTTATGATCTGATCTCACAGTCGAGTAATCTTACTCGATTGTGCTGATGTCTCAAGATGACGTGCGCAGTGCAGTGTCCCGCGAAACTATACTTTTAGAGTTCCGTGTGACACTGCAACTGATATGGACAGCCATGTCGCTAAACATCAGGCGAACAGTTAGCTCGTCATGCCATTCATTAACATAAAGAAAAACAATAGGTTACACGATTACCATGGCATTTAGTAGATTATACTGATGGACCACAGTATTTGTACAACTGATGGACCATAGTATCTACTGAACGTTTAGCCTTCACCAAAAGGTTAAATGCTTCAATATGTTTTATATGTCTTGCCTGAGAAAAGTCTCTACATCTCAGCGCCAACATAGGATAACCAATGGTTAATTCGACTGAATTTATGTAAGACAAGTGAAGCAATAGCTGATGATGATGACATTCCTTACATTACAACCTCCCACCATCACAATTTGTCAGAAGATGGTATCTCAAATTATCCATAAATTTGAGCCAATAAGCGTACCTGTCTGCACTCACTCTTTAACGTGTCGTTTACGACGCGTTTATGTTGATGTCCGCTACTTCAAAGGCACCGGCGGCTTTGATCTCGCCGTCTGCTGCCATGACATAGTACAGACGTCGAAAAAAGTGGTAAAATTAAATTTTATATTGATGTTCAAATTATGAACACTAATTTTTCGCATACCTACATTAAAATATTTGGGTTAGTAATGTTTCCATTATATTAATTGTATTTATAGCAGAATCGCCTGCTTCGTGTAATAAAAGATTAATATGTTAACTAGCTTCTGCCCACGGCTTCACCCGCTTGGCCTATAAGAAAATAGTTCAACCACCCATTTCACCCTCTTAGGGGTAGAATTTCAAAAAAGCCTTTCTGTATACTTACACTTTACAAAGAACACACTCTCCAAATTTCAAGTCTCTAGGACCAGTGGTTTAGGCTGTGCGTTGATATATAAGTCAGCCATTCAGTCAGTCATTACTATATACTATATACTATTATATATGTATAGAATAACACATACATAGCCAGACTAATTGATAACAGATGGACCGCTAGGATAACATTCTGGAAGGGCCCAGCAGGTATCAGAAAGAGAGACCAGCTTCCAGGTGTACTGACGATATTATACAGGCGGCTTGCAAACATTGGATGGACAATGAAGAGCAGGGATACTTGGAAACCGAACGAGGGGTTCTGACATAAATTGTAAAATATATGTATCTATAAATATAAGGTATAAGTTTAAACATAACACTCGTAGAAAATAATTAGAAATAAGTTTATTTCTGTTTTTTTAATACTTGTTCTGAGTAGGTGTTGTGGGACCATGGATGGTACTCGTAGTTCATGGGTCCCTAGACACAGGGAATCATAGTTAGGAGCTATTTATGTGATCGTTAGGCGTTATGATTATTTATATTGATAATTAAAAGACACTGACTGAGCTGGTGTTGTTCTTTTGAACTTTATTTTTATATTGAAATTTAAACTCACAATATTCACCCTATTTATATTGTTAACTATTTATTTTATCGTTTAACCCTTTAGTTCTGCTACAGTTGTATATTTTTATGCAATTAGTTACTTTATACATATATTATCATCATCATCATTATCATCAGCCTACAATAGTCCACTGCTGGACATAGGCCTCTCCCAAAGCACGCCACTGAGCCCGGTCTTCGGCTCTACTCTTCCAGTTGCTACCTCAGTTGTTACCTTGCGTATGTCATCGCTCCATCTTGCTGCAAGGCGTCCTACACTACGTCTGCCGATTCGCGGTCTCCACTCTAGAACATATATTATCACTTTTTAATTATTAGCGCCCACATACATACAAAGTACAGTCGTGCGTAAAGTTCACATACTGTACCATCGGGTACAGTCAAAGTCAATATAATTAAGAACTGCACAGTAAGGCTGTGAGCAGATAGGCATCGCGCGGGGCGAGCAGTGTTTAGCGTGCGCCGTGTTACTTTATTGGGTGGGGTTTGACTTCCAGCGAGACTTTTATATATGGTAAATAATGATAATGGACAATTGTTAAATTACACATTGCTGTTATTGTAGCTTCTATCGTGGAATAACATTTTCATCATCATTTCGACACAGATTTGGAAAATTTATATAAAGATTTATCGGCTACCAAAAAACTACTTGTAATTAATCAATTTATTTATATGTCATTTTGCATCCTACAGGAGCCTTACTACCTCTTAGTGCGATTCTATGGCAGTGGAATAACGCAGGCGGATGGCTATGATGATTTAGATAGGTACAAGAGGTGCTCTACGGTTTCACCTGCTACTTACCCTTTCCCTGAAGAACTTTCAACTATCTAGGACAGGATAAAATCCTATGTTTATTTCGGTAGTAAAAGCCATTTGTGTTCAAAACTTAACACTCAAACGAGACAAACTAACATAAACAGACTATTTTTCACCATGATCTCACAACACCTAGACACAGAACAAGTATTTACGCTTTTTTTTCTGTGCATAAATACTTGTTCTGTCGCGGTATAAGGAATAAGGTAACTAGAAATAAGCCATTTCATATTAATAGAAATAATAAAAGAAATAAAATTTGAAGTATAATCTATACCTAGCTACTAATGAGTGAATGAATTATTTAAGTAATTAATATGAAATGTAACTTTGTCATAGGTTTAATAAAGCACTTAATAAAGGCTTAATAAAGTGCTTGGATGAATAAAGGCTTTTTAATTTAATTTTTTTTGTTTATACTGGTAGATAATATACGTTCTCACTAGCGCCACGCCCTGTAACCGCTGCCGCTCACGCACTGTCGCTTTGGATTACTGTCGACGTTTGCTGCCGACGTTTGCTGCCGACGTTTGCTGCCACGACAAACTTTTATCACGGTTTTTGTTCGCGAGGCTACTTCACCACTATACAATACAATACAAAACGCTTTATTGAGACCAAAAATAAACATGTAGAAAATAGAATCACATAATAATATAGGTACAATGGGCGGTCTTATCGCTAAGAGCGATCTCTTCCAGACAACCTTTGGATGGACAGAGATATGAGACACTATGAGCAAGGACGGCGGTGCAAATAAATACTATATACTAACCTATACTCAAATAATTACTATTTTATAAGTAATTCCTTGACAACCTCAATATCAAACTTTGGTCTGGGCGGCTTAGTACCTTTGAAGACTACTTACAAGCTGGTAGCAGGTCAAGCGGTCTGTCTGGGTCTAGGCTGAAAATCAGCGCTGGATGTTTTCGATTACCAGCAATATGCTGAGCAGACGCCCATTCGATACTTGTTTTTTGTTTTTGTTAATTCGTTATATAAATACATACTATGTGTATTAATATAACCTATTTTGTACTTAATTTTAGGCAAGTATATAATATTAGGTCTTTACCTATGAAATTGCCGTTTTGTTTGAAAAAAGTTAAAGTATTTTTTTTTCGAACTTATTTATTTCTTTTATTCAAAGTAATCACCCCTGCAATCAATGCATCTTTGCCAACGCTGTGGCAGTTTATGGATGCCCTTCTTGAAAAATCAGCAGGACGGGAGACAACAAACTCTTCAAAGGCGTTTTGTACTGCCTCTCGGAAATTGAATTTTTTTCCCGCTAAAAAGTTGTCCAAATTTTGGAAAAAGTAATAGTCGGTAGGCGCAAGATCTGGTGAGTATGGCGGATGAGGGAGAGCTTCCAAACCCAACTCATGCAGCTTAGAGACGGTCTGTTGTGCAGTATGGGGTCGCGCGTTGTCGTGAAGTAGCAGTGGAGACGACCGATTGACCAAAGCTGGTTGCAGACGTGCGAGTTTCGCCATCATTGTGGTCAGTTATTCAATGTACACATTTGCAGTAATGCTCTCGCCGTTTTGTAAAAAGCTATGATGAATCACACCAGCACTAGACCACCAAACTGTGACCATCACCTTTCTAGGGGTCATTTTTCGTTTTGCACATTGCTTTGGTACCGAACCAGGATCTAACCAATTTGCTGAGCGCTTTCGATTGTCAAAAAGAATCCATTTTTCGTCGCACGTTACAATTCGGTTCAAAATTCCTTCATTTCTGTGCCTGTTAAGCAGCGCAAGGCAAGTCTCGACGCGTACGTTGCGCTGGCGATCGTTAAGTTCGTGGGGCACCCATCTATCAAGCTTTTTTATCTTGCCAATCTGTCGCAAATGGACCAATATTGTTTTGATGCTAACATCAAAAGCTGCTGCCAGCTCAGCTGTAGATTGAGATTCATCAGCTTCCACAATCGCCTTTAATTCATCATTGTTGACCAAAGTTTCCAGACGACCACGAGGTTCATTTTTCAAGTCAAAATTCCCAGAACGGAACCGAGCAAACCGATAACGGGTTGTACGTTCGTTTGTACAGTTCTCTCCGTAAACGTCGTTGATGTTACGTGTCGTTTGTGCCGCGTTGGTGCCACGACGGAACTCATATTCCATAATTACACGAAATTTCAAAGTATACATTATGAGGAAAAATTTTGAAATGTAATGAAAATACAACGCTAATCAATAAACAAAAGACTTATATTGTAAATAGAATGTCATATTTTTAAAACAAAATTAATTTGAATTTAGAATTCATAGCCAATCAAAACTTTTTTTTGTTTGAAAAAGTCTGTACTGCAATACGGCAATTTCATAGGTAAAGACCTATTATATAACTTTCTATATTCTGTTCTATTCAGATGGTAATTGAAGGGATGAGATCAAAAAGGGTTTAACTGATTTTTTTTCACAATTTTTTTTCTTAAAAACATTATTATATTTATCATATTATATTATGTTTTTACAGTAATTATACGAATTAGTACTATATTTTGTATTTTAAAATAAAATTAATACATTTTCAAGCAACTGAAACTTACATAAACCTTTTCTATTACCTTATAAGGACTCTACATTAAAATGAAGCCGTTGAAGTTTAAAGTCAATTTTTTTTTTTCTATTTTATTGAATGATGTGACGAGCTAGTCGTTCACCTGATGTTAAGCGCCACGGCCGCCCATAACAGAACAGTGTCACTCGGAACCCTAAAACATAGAGTTTCAAGCGACACTGCACTGCGCACATCATACCGAGATATCAGCACAGTCTGGTAATAAGATTACTCGACTGTGAGATCAGATCATAAAGTCTCAATTGCCCAGTAATTTCACTAGCTACAGTGTCCTTCAAACCGGAACACAGTAGTTCTTGCACACTACTGCTTGGCGGCAGAATAACTGGCAAAGCGGAAGACGAAGATCGTATTATTACCTACCTAGACGAACTTTGCAACAAAGTTCTACCACCTAGTACAAAGTTCTACCACCTAGTAAATATTTTAATTTTCTCCAAACTATCAATTTGACAGTTAAACCCTTTTTGTTCTCAAACCTTCAATTAATACTGAAATCTGCATTTTAAGCGCACTCATGATTTTGGTCTTGACGTTTTAAAAACATCTTACTTTGCCATCTACTCTCCACCAACCGCACGTCCCATTTGTCAATCTGTCCAACCGAATAAAAAAATCGTCTTCATAATGGATCCCAGCAACTCAACGTCAGAACTGTTTACATATCTCTCACAACTTTATTTACGTTAAATTACGTTGTTTGACTTCGTTAATAAAGTATTATGTTTATTTTGGTAGGTAAAATGGGGGGCACCGCTTATTTTTTTGTTTATGGAGGGCGAAAGAGTTTTATAATTCCCTTAACTGACCATCGTGGACCCATGAAAATCTCGCACAGTTCATTTCTCGAGATCATTTTTATTTTACCACACAAGATTTGAAATGAGCTAAACCTCTGAGGTATTTCCGCTGATCTAAAACATGGGGCACTTCAAACGTCGGGTAAATAGTCTTAAAAGGTAGGCAACACATCGGCAGCTCCCCCGGTGTTTCAGGCAGGTAACTACTCACCATCAGTCTGTGTTATAAAAAAATGAGTAAGGTGTCATGAAAAAAAAAGTAATACGAATAAAAGTAGGTACCTAAACTAAAAAAAATATTAAAAAAGTAATTTAGTTCCTATCCTTTCCAAGCTCACCTCCTTGCAGGAAGTACACAACCCTGATATACTTTAACCCTCGCCCATCAGATAGTACAGGGTGCTTATCAGTCTAAGGGTGCGCCGTAAAGCGGGCTGTTTATGCTCCATTCACTTCCTGTTGTCATCCTGTGTAAAGGGCGCACTTTAGGCTTTGACAGTTGAATGTGGTCTTTAGGATCGGGGTTTATGTAGGGAAATAGAAAAATGTGCAGTACCTATATAATATAACTAATAATAAAACGTATACAGCTACAAACATCAACACAAGGCGCTGTGTGGCTTTTTGGATGTATCACCATATAACTTGAGCGATCTTATTTGAAAAGAATCATCAAAATGGAAACATGTAAATGTGTATTTTTATCACACTAAAATACATTTATTTTCTAGTTCAATACTTCAATTTAGTTCAGTTGATCCACAGAAATGTTTGATTTTCGTTCGGTTTTCCTGCGCTAGTTCATAGAGAGATATAGAAATATAGAATTAGTTGTTATAACAACAGTAATTGATCGAATCATTTATACTCAGGGTAGGTATGTAACGATCGTACTAAGTAACCAAATAAACCAAGCTTAAATTAAACAGATAATCGCTTTGATACCACAATAGAACGTGACAGCAAATTATCTCGTTCGTGTTTCGGATCGTTCTCAGCCTGTGGACTAAACAATTAAACTAAGAACTAATTGTAACTTAACTAGAGGACCAAGAACGGAAACAAACTGAAGTGCATACTTCATTTGAAGGATTCATTCGTGAACGATACACGACCTAGTCATAAATCGTCCGCTAGGGCTAGTCTATGACATTATGGTAGTCAAAAATACCACCCAAAAGCCCTTGCAAAAAACGGTTGACAAAAATGATTTACTCAAGAAAAAATAAAAGGAAATAAAAACACAAATTAAACTACAGTAAACTATCTGAGATACGTGTTCTTCAACAATGTAAAGTATACTTTTGAGCTAATCACAATTATTTTTACATTTTTAAAATAACACAGTCTAATAAAGTATTAAGTTTTGTAGGCAACTGAAGCGCAGAAGACCAACTCTTTGTTCTAATTCCGTGTACACTACAGCCAGTAAGTCACAGAGCAACTATCAAAATAAACATGGTGGAGTGAAGTGAAGCCGTTATTTCTTAACATAAATTCGTCCAGCAGTTAATAAGCTAGGCTCCTAATTGGTGCCGTAAATATTGTATGTAAAACAAACAACTTGTCCGTCTGTGTAGTTGGGTCAAAGAGTAGATTTGATGCAAGTTTTAGGAAGCACGTGAATATTACCTTTTTAAAGTTTATATCTATAGGCTTTCACGGTATTCTTTCACCAAAACTTATACATAAAATAAAAATAGATTCGTAGGTTGTTTTTACTTAAGAGAGTAGGTAATTGTAAAAGCTGGATACAAAGATTCATCAAGATTATTTCTTTTCACAGCCTCTGAGGTTGAGCAGGTTGGCTCATAAACCGGAGGCGGTGGTTTCAAATCCCGCGACAACACGAGTATTTATACACAAGAAAAGCACAAATACTTGTTCTGTGTATGAGTGTTGTGGAACCACGGTCCTCGTAGTTCTTGGGTCGCTACAAACAAGGATTCCTAGTTAGGGGTGTCCAGAATCTATGTATGTGATCGTTGGGCGTTATTATTATTATAACCGGACAGATTAAAGCACGCAAATTGAAGCAACCAATTGTTGCAACAAGCTTTGGGCCTTCGACCCGTTCATGCGCAACCAAGAAAATTTTAACAGGCAACTAATTTAACCAAAGCTGGAAGCGCATGTCGTTTCTATACTGATGTTTCTATTCTTTGGTCTAGCTGCTGACAACCGGAGGCGTGTGTGACGATATATGCCCTCTTTCAGCTATAATAGTAAACATGTGCGATGAAGGTTTTGTATCTACACTCATGTTTTCCTTACGTAAAGCACAAAAGTATTTTTACCAAATAACCCTGTCGCAATAAAAAAGATTGATCTTTAATCCAATAAGCGGGGTGAATTTTGGTTTGCTTAATACGACGTGGTGGTATTAGCGTGGTTGTGTTAATCTACCTACAGATTTTAAAAAGAATTAAGTCATTATACATTTGACGAACGAGTGGCAGCTGTACATAATTTTTTAGACTTTTGTAGATGCAACTTTATTGTATGAACTAGACTATAAATATATCATATCTCTCCATTACGCTATTTTATTTATCCCATCCACCCCATGTTTTCTCAAAGAACGCTTCAAGTTCCTACACCAGACCCACTCCTTGTCTCTGCGTTCTTCCGAAACTCTGCAGCTCAAGCCTCCCGTCCATACTTCCCAGTTCTACGACAAATCCTTTACAGTGCAAGCTGTTCGTCTGTGGAATGCTCTTCCTACAGAAATTAGACACGCTAAGTCCATCCACCAAAAATATGGTGCACAAGTTATCTGTCATGTTAACTGCTGCTATCTAGTATTATACTGTAACTTTTTCGTGCGTTTGTAATAATATGTATTTGACGGCGGCAACGTCCAGTTGTAAACTCTATGCGCAGCGGGCAGCACCGTTATTTACCCTGTCGTAGCATTTAAATTTATTACAGTGGCAACACCGATATCTGTCACCGCTCCCCCACCCATCTGGCTATAAAAAGGAACGCTTGATGTACTACGGATCATTCTTGCTCCGGACACGGCCCGGTGCACATGCTATAGCACATAATATAGCGTATATTTTTAAGATCTAGCCTATTACCTTGTTTATGACAATTATTAGTACGCGATGGTTATTGGGGTTGCTGTATACTATTACGCAGATCGAACCTCTAAATACCTACTTACCTATTATTAAAATATTCAAGTCTATAGCACAAAATTAGATTTTTATTTCATTTTTAGCTGACTTAAAAAAGGTACTCAATTCGACTGCTTTTTATTTATTTTTATGTTTATTAATATAGTTAATATATATATTACCTCAGAACTTTTGACTGGGTGAACCTATTTTGATGATTATTTTATTTGAAAGCTGGTGCTTCCCGTGTGGATCATTCTGGTCCAGTTCTGACAATTGGATCCATGAGAAAACCATATAAGTCAGAAGTCGGGTTTTTACGCTTTTGTTACTTGTATTTATTTCACAAAATCCACAGCACTTAATTAACAAAGTTTATTATTTACTAGCTGCGCCCCGCGGTTTCACCCACGTGGTAAGAGATTTCTAATTTTTAGCTCAACTTTCTTAATTTTTCTTTCGTAAGAACCTTCTCTATACAGACCTGATAAAAACCACAAAAAAATGAGAGAAAGAGAAAATGTTCCATCCGTTCACCCGTGATGCGATGACCAAGGGAAATAGAGACTCATTTTAATATATAAAGATATACTAAACGTACAGCTTAAGATATACTAAACGTACGGCTTAAGATATACTAAACGTACGGCTTAAGATATGCTAAACGTACGGCTTAAGATATACTAAACGTACGGCTTAAGATATACTAAACGTACGGCTTAAGATATACTAAACTTACGGCTTAAGATATACTAAACGTACGGCTTAAGATATGCTAAACGTACGGCTTAAGGTACACTAAACGTACGGCTTAAGGTATACTAAACGTACGGCTTAAGGTATACTAAACGTACGGCTTAAGATATACTAAACGTACGGCTTAAGATATACTAAACGTACGGTTTAAGATATACTAAACGTACGGCTTAAGATATACTAAACGTACGGCTTTAGATATACTAAACGTACAGCTTAAGATTTACTAAACGTACGGCTTAAGATATACTAAACGTACAGCTTAAGATATACTAAACGTACGGCTTAAGATATACTAAACATACGGCTTAAGATATACTAAACGTACGGCTTAAGCAGTTAGCTACACACTACAGCAGTATAACATATGTTTGACGTTTGTCTAAGCCTTGTTTATGTGTTTGTGGTAGTACGGCTAGCTTTTGCAAAGACTTTTTAAAGTTGATGCTGAACTTTTCTTTTAGAGAAAGAGAGGGTGTTATGAAAAATATCAACTTGAAATCTCGATTTATGACTTTTGTGGAGAGGTAACCACAAATAACTCAATTTGTTGTTTTCAAGAAAATAAAAACCGGGACGTGTCAGCATTATCAGTTAAAAATATGAAAAATGTGACCTCAATTTTATAACTGGATAAATATATTCTTGTCAAAATAAAGAAAACAATAAAAAGCCATGCTAAATGTTCCCGAGTTATGAGAATATGTGTTTTGACAAGGTATCAAATTAGTCATCAGTCAACCGATGTTTAATCCTGTCCTGACAGGTGGCGCCACTCTGACTTTTAACCACTAACCAGTGACATACGAACAAACAAACCGTCAGACGAAACGTTTTAATGTAATGGAAGTTTGATGGACGAATTACATGATGTTTCTGTAAATAAAAGTGGAGAAACAGTAATTAGTGCCAGGATGTTCAAACTTTTTAATGTAACCAAACAGTTTTGAGTCAGTCATGTCATGCTGGAGGAAGAAAGATCTTGTTTATTAAAATTAGATATTAGGTCTTTACCTATGAAATTGCCGTTTTGTTTGAAAAAAGTTAAAGTATTTTTTTTTCGAACTTATTTATTTCTTTTATTTAAAGTAATCACCCCTGCAATCAATGCATCTTTGCCAACACTGTGGCAGTTTATGGATGCCCTTCTTGAAAAAATCAGCAGGACAGGAGACAACAAATTCTTCAAAGGCGTTTTGTACTGCCTCTCGGGAATCGAATTTTTTTCCCGCTAAAAAGTTGTCCAAATATTGGAAAAAGTAATAGTCGGTAGGCGCAAGATCTGGTGAGTATGGCGGAGAGAGAGAGAGCTTCCAAACCCAACTCATGCAGCTTAGAGACGGTCTGTAAGTTCGTCTAGGTAGGTACCACCGCTTTGCCAGTTATTCTGCCGCCAAGCAGTAGTGTGCAAGCACTACTGTGTTCCGGTTTGAAGGGCAATGTAGCTAGTGAAATTACTGGGCAAATGAGACTTATGATCTGATCTCACAGTCGAGTAAACTTATTACCAGACTGTGTTGATGTCTCAGGATGATGTGCGCAATGCAGCAGTCATGCGAAACTTTACATGTTAGAGTTCCTAGTGACACTGTTCTGTTATGGGCGGCCGTGTCACTTAACATCAGGTGAACGACTAGCTCGTCACATCAATCAATAACATAAAAAAAAAAAAAAAAAAAAAAGTATGGGGTCGCGCGTTGTCGTGAAGTAGCAGTGGAGACGACCGATTGACCAAAGCTGGTTGCAGACGTACGAGTTTCGCCATCATTGTGGTCAGTTCTTCAATGTACACATCTGCAGTAATGCTCTCGCCGTTTTGTAAAAAGCTATGATGAATCACACCAGCGCTAGACCACCAAGCTGTGACCATCACCTTTCTAGGGGTCATTTTTCGTTTTGCACATTGCTTTGGTACCGAACCAGAATCTAACCAACTTGCTGAGCGCTTTCGATTGTCAAAAAGAATCCATTTTTCGTCGCACGTAACAATTCGGTTCAAAATTCCTTCATTTCTGTGCCTGTTAAGCAGCGCAAGGCAAGTCTCGACGCGTACGTTGCGCTGGCGATCGTTAAGTTCGTGGGGCACCCATCTATCAAGCTTTCTTATCTTGTCAATCTGTCGCAAATGGACCAATATTGTTTTGATGCTAACATCAAAAGCTGCTGCCAGCTCAGCTGTAGATTGAGATTCATCAGCTTCCACAATCGCCTTTAATTCATCATTGTTGACCAAAGTTTCCGGACGACCACGAGGTTCATTTTTCAAGTCAAAATTCCCAGAACGGAACCGAGCAAACCAATAACGGGTTGTACGTTCGTTTGTACAGTTCTCTCCGTAAACGTCGTTGATGTTACGTGTCGTTTGTGCCGCGTTGGTGCCACGACGGAACTCATATTCCATAATTACACGAAATTTCAAAGTATCCATTATGAGGAAAAATGTTGAAATGTAATGAAAATACAACGCTAATCAATAAACAAAAGACTTATATTGTAAATAGAATGTCACATTTTTAAAACAAAATTAATTTGAATTTAGAATTCATAGCCAATCAAAACTTTTTTTTGTTTGAAAAAGTCTGTACTGCAATACGGCAATTTCATAGGTAAAGACCTATTATATTAAATTGTTATTTTTAAACATAAATAAGAGATAAATAACAGCTAAACGCACGTCAATTAAAAAGTCGAAATTAGTCCGACCAGGTTTCGGACATATTCGACATTGTTTTTTTTTTTTGTATGTTTTGGCTCCACACTTTTGTGTATTTAGCCAGTGTCTTGAATTGTAATTACTTGTAATTGATAATTTATCAAGTGAATGATATTTCACGCAAATATGTGTCAAGTCACAGTCGAAGTCATCAAGTCAAATCAGTCAAGTCATAGTCTAGTCAAAGTCATACTCCTAGTAAAGTGGTGGCAACTTTACTTGAAGCTTCTATGGAGTTTTGGAAACAACACGAAAAGAAACGTTTTACCATCATTATACTATTTTCCCACACTCATGCCTGTAATTCAGCACTTAACGAATAAAATGCCACCAATTTTATGCACTAACACTGAAAATAACACAAGTTTTGGAAAATAATACAATGCGGCGACGCGAACTTTTTCATTTTCCCGCCAAAAAAACCAAATATTCGACTTACTTTCGACTATAACTCTTAACAGAATAATGAATAGTAGGTACTTCCTATTGAGGGATAATAAAAAGTCAAGGATATCTGCGAGACTAGATAAAAATAAATTACGTATGTAGAAATAAATAAAACTTTTTTACGCACGCTTGAGTTGGAGAGTAAGCTGGTAAATGCAAAAAATAATAATTAAGAAGTATTAAAGTAATTACAGTTGAAAGCTTAGATAGGCGTAGTAATTTAAATGTAACTTGACTAGTGCCGATATTATAACAAAATATAGGCATTAAATAAATTTAAACGATAAATAAAATTACCGTTATGTAGAAATTTAATTTGTTCAACAAACAGCAAATATAATAACGCCCAACGATCACATACATAGATCCTGGACCCTAAAAATTCAAACATAATAATATAACAATAACAATGAAGGCTTAATTTATTTTTATTAATTTTAACTAGTTTATGTAGGAACATGTTTCCGTAATGTTTACGCTAACATCCTATTCATAGAACAGTAAAATGCATCAGATGAATCACGAACCCGTAAATCCCACAAAATACTACAAAGAACCCCTAAACCATTTTTAACGCAACTTCACATCGCCTTATTACAGTAAAACGTCTATAAAATGAATATTTTATGGTTCTATGTGAAGGTCCAGGAGTTAGCGGTCAATCAGCGAAGGATCCATTTAATTTTTTTTGTTTATTTAAAGCTTGTTGCCTGACATAAATACACAATACAATACAATACAATATTACTTTATTAAACACCCACATACCTGTATAAAAATGCACTTAACAATATTTACAAAAAAATGGTAGAACATAGAGCGGCCTTATCGTATTAAGCGATTTCTTCCATGCTACCTTAGGATAGACAGGAATTAAAAAACCAAAATTGCGGTTGGTGTTGTTACAACTTACACAATAAAAACAACAATGAGATTTATTAAGTAATTTTTATACAGGGAATCCTAGTTAGGGTCCAGCATCTATGTATATGACGTTGGACGTTGTTATTATTATTATTATTCGTTTATTTATTTACAATCTTAAAGTTCTTCTTAAGTTTTTTACAATATTTTTATAAAAGTTAACATTACAAAAATACAATAAAAAACCTAAACCTAGTGTGCCGCCAGCAGCGGGGCAAGGCCCAAGCTACCGGTGGTTATAATAATAATAATAATAAATATATAAATATATTTATATATTTATTATTATTATTATTACTTAATATATAAAAACAATCAATTCAAAACATATAACACATTTTATTACCATACACATAATTATATTCTAAGATTATTTATTATATTTATTGCTTGTAAAATTATTTAAATGTTTATTTAAACTTCCAAATTTTTATTCTCTGTCATTAATGCCCGTTTGTGCTAAAGTTTGTCAGCTCCTAAGCTCACACTTATCCCTCTATGACATGCCTACTGCAATGCATTTGGGTATGTCACAGATAAATAAGTGTAAACTTAGCGAACTGTCAAACTAGTTCAGACGGGTATATGTGTCGCTTTCTCTACCTTACTAAGCTTAACTTATTTGATTGGAAAATAATAGAAAAACCTTTGTCCCGCAGCAAAAAATTATAGGCTAAATAACTAAATTCAACAACCTTAGGTCAAATCCAGCGTTCCAGCTGGTGTATCACAAACTATACAAATTTCTGATACTCTGCCAAGTAACTGGCGCAACGTGTCGTAGAAATACATAATAATCTGTTTTATTAGATTAAAATACAAGCGATGCACGAAAAATAGTAATAATAATAATAATCATGCATGATCTCATTTCCCCATCACCATTCCACTACCGGACTACCAGACGCTCGGCTAAGCACCATCTCTTCGTGGTCGAAATACCACCCATTCGCACCAAGTGATTTGATTCCACTTTCATAATTAGAACGGCTAAGGAATGGGATGCCTTGCCAGCGTTCGGCGAAATATGACCCGGGCAAGTGTTCAAGAGAAGAGTGAATAGGTATTTACTTGGCTAGCATGCTACACTTTCGATCGGATCGTCCCTTCCCATCAGGTGAGAGCGTGGTCAAATGCTAGACAAGTTTGAAGTAAAAAAATTATTTTATAATAATATTGTAATAACGCTCCACCATCCTGGACCCTAACTAGGATTCTTTATCTAGGAACCCAGGAACAACGAAGACCATGGGCCCAGCTGCCATACACAGGACAAGTATTGGCGCTTTTTTTTTAAATGCACAAATACGTAATCATACTTTTATTTTTATAGGGCTGGCGAAATATTAAAATCAATGGTGCTTTCAACGCCAGCTCCCCGTCTACATCTCGGTTGGTTTACAATGTTTTCATTCTCTAAACCGAGTACATTTCAGACGTTATTCATAAATCTACCGAGAAATTGTGTTTACGTGCATTACTGCCTCGTATATCAACCGTCTATTTTCATTCGAGTAGATCAACAGATAAGTCAGTTTACTACAGAACAAATTATCAAAGAATACAAAAGTATAAGGACACTCACCTGCCCACAAAATAACTGAGTTTTGGGCAAGTAATGACACTACTGGCAAAAAGTTACTTACGTAATTTCAACAAAGTTTACAATCAAAATAATGAAAACCTTGTTCTAGATGTTAACATTTCAGCTTGAATTCCTTTTCTAGGTTTTATGACTATTATAATAATGTTGAACTAAGTTGCGAAATTAAATGCTATTTTCTTCGTAGTAAATTGTTCTTTTTAGATCAAGATAAAGGTGACCTTTTCGTTCGCGAGTACTTTTTATTCTACCTAAGTTTTCTATGTTTACTTTATAAAATCGCTGGGTTAGGTAAATTGTAGACGAGCTAAGTTCTGTGATAGGATATTAAATTTCGTAGCTGAGTAAAATCTCTTGCAGTTGGTTGTAGTTTACATGAAAGATTCTGGTTGAATGACGTAAGATGAAAGTGATTAGGTACGCTATGATGAGTGGGCAGACTTGAATGGTAATAATAGTGGTAAATCGAATTATTATTTCACGTTTTAGCACTCACGCAAGTTTAGTGGAAAATTAAAGATTATAATATAACCATCGTAGTACACATAGTTTTTAATACAAAGGAAAATTTGAATCACTTGTTCTCTTTTCTTCATTTGAATTGCGCTCAGTGGTCGGTAAAGTGCCAGATCAAAAAGTCTTAAGTTCCTGGTAGGGAGCAAACTCAAGCGATTTATACAAAATACTACCTGCTAAGTTCTATCTCGTAATCATCCAAAGTATCCCTGTAATCCCAACCGGTGGCTCTCGATCGTAACTCGCAGGTATCTCGATCACGACTCACACGTAACACGTATACCGTCTGGTGGCTATCGAACGATCGCGTGGTGTTACGCGGGACTTGTCGATTACTATCGAGGCTAGTTTGTTTAGCGGCTTGAGGTAGGAACCTTGGTATACTGAGTTTATTCAGATTGAAGGTTTTTGAATTTTTATGGTAAAAACATAAATGGCATCACATTGAAATCGAATTTCCCTACACGGATTTTTTTTTTATTCCAAAGGAGATTTGTTTTCAGTCTAAAATTTGCTTTTTCATTTTATAACACGCTACTTACCCTAAGCCTCCTTTGACAATGAAAATTTATATAAAATTACTAATTTATGATCTTTTTTGTCATCAACATTTCCATAAAAATCCAATTTAAATATGTTTAAAAAAATATCTTCACCAAAGGCGATATTTGCTTCGAATAAAAGATGATGATTTCGGAGAATATCAAATATTGAATTTAAGAGGATTGTGATTTTGGATATATGTATATGAATTAATATTGGTATGCCATAAAAAAATCATATAGACGAAGAAACCGTATATATATTAATCATAATCAAAATTATAATTGATAAAAAAGTACATATCAGGCTTCTGGTAACATTTAACAATCTAATAAATAAATAAATGGCAAATATTAATAATAATACTAATTAAAAATTAGCACGTTACAAAATGTTATAAAGTTCAATAGTAAAATTAAAAACGTAATTCATCAAACATTATTACTTATACCTAATTATATACTTTTATTGGTGTCCATTTGTGTCCAAAGAGCAAATAAACTAATAAACGATAAACTCGCCGAAATCCACTGTGTCCTCAACCTAAGCAGGGTGTCGAGTTACAAGACAAACTTGTGTCACTTCACGAGTTCTTTATTTAATAGTGAGACGATTAATATCGATATCGCGGCACGCATCTAACATTCTTATCGATACCGTCATCGATAGAGGAAACAGCCGAATAGTTAACACTATTACAGAATTAATGACACTTCAGTTAACGAAATTCTAAAGATTAAATACATTGGAATTGGAAATGTACGTTTTTTAAAATAAGATTTGTTGTTTCTCCTCATTTTTATCGGATGCCTAATGAGTTGAAATTTCATTCATTATTTCTTTTCTCCACATAAATTATTCATCTTTAACTACTAAACTTCCATATTTTGTTAATATGAACTTTAGTTGACAATACAGGTTTCTACAGCTTTCTTAAAAGTGCTAAAATTAAAATTAGCCTATTTGCAATAAATCTTTTGACTCTGACTTAGACTTTGACTTTACATATTTTCCTAAAAATTTGAAAAACTGACTATAATATAAATCGTCCAGAAATGTACTGTGCCTAAATTTAAATTGATAAAATTTTAATATTTTAATTTGTTAATTCAAATAAGGATTTGAGAATTTATAATAACTTGAATTAGTACATGTATGCTCCACTCTGCCCCTGCCTCTCTGGTGTGGTGGTAGAGCAGTTTGGCTCATAACCCGGAGGAGGCGGATCCAATTCCCGCGGTAGGACACAGAAAACAAAAGCGCAAATACTTGTTCTGAGTCTGAGTGTTGTGGAACCATGGTCCTCGTATTTCTTCCATCCCTAGATACAAGGAATCCTAGTTAGGGTCCAGGATCTATGTATGTGATGGTTGGGCGTTATTATTATTATTATTATTACTCGTAAAGTGCAACGCCTTCACAGGGTTCATGCAATGAAATATTTGGGACTAAGTACTACTTAAATAAGACTAAGGAATGACATTGTACGAAAGCATGTAATAAATTAAAAAAAAATCACACTAAATATATTTCTACTAATTTAATAAATTATTCTATTGTCTTAGGGAGCAATTATACTTTGAATTCAAAATTAAATATGCAGGTAATTTTTATTATTGTTAAACTCGACGTGTAGGCGACAAAATGTACTAAGTAGGGTATGATTTTTTATCAATGCCATAAAATCTATCCAAAGTCGTTTTAAATAATTCGTAATACTTCTGGTTTCTTATTGGTTACTAGTCTATTAAAAGATGCCAAGAAATAAAATACCCGGCTGCATATCTTGTAAATGTAACGAACTCTGATTGAAATCACAGACAGATATTTCTATTTTATTCAAATATATGGATTTTAAAGCGCCCATAACTAAATATAAATACGACGACAGTCAAAAGCTACTTGTTATTCGAAGATATAATCATTGAAACAACGACAGTATAAAACAAATTCATAACAATAAAAATGTCAACGCGTTAAAAAATATTAGAAACTACCGTACAATCAAATGGAAATTAAATAGAACGAGCTATGACAATTATCAGTTCTTTTTACGAGCATAACATCTAGTGTTACTTTAAACTCAAAGATGTAATAAACCTAGCGATGCTTTGTAATTTTAGACTCTAAAACCGTTGCAATAGAACCGTTGAAAGCATTTGTCATCAATAAAATTACATTGGTTCTCTTATGCAGCTATACAAATCTACAAGCACGGCTAGTTTATAAAATCCATTCAATTGCCAACTTTATTTCAGTGCGTTAAAATGTGTCATCGTTTAAACATTGATAGATATAAAGTGGCATGCATACTAAAGGGGAGTTGACACGAATCGTATAAAATAGTAGATATGAGGACATAAAAATTCTTGAAACGCTGTCACCATTCGGTCTATCGCCATTACATTTGTCAAGTGTCAACTGGTAGCTGGTGGGCACGATTTAAATGATAATTACAGCGTGCCGGGCTAAGGCGTTTCAAACTGACGGATATGGCTCACGACTTTATGTGAGACGTTCTTTTTTCGAATTCATGCTTATGCCATTGTGCGTGCAGATGTCGAGACGTGCCACTACAACAGTGTTCTTTTTATAACAATAACAACATTAATAATTTATAAACACATTGTTTTGTGTTGTTAAATATAAACAATCGTATAATGTGTTTTTATTTATTTAAACATAATTATACTATATAATGGTATACATATTTTATTAAAATATAAATTATTAATTACTGAAAGTGGTATATTAATGTTTCATACGGCATTTTGATATGCAATTCATAATCTTTCGTTA